>JAUPFV010000005.1:258194048-259394048 GCA_036936605.1 Limnanthes douglasii subsp. nivea | reverse complement strand
TGATCATCCAGACCAGTCTCTTCTGCAGCACCCTGAACTGCCTCTGCTGCAGCCTTCTTTTTCTTGCCCTTTTTCTTTCATTTTGGTGGGGGCTTTGGCTCTGGAGGGCAAGGCCAATTTGCCATCCTTTTCCTCTGTTCTCTTAAGAATGAAAGCTGGGGGAGGGGCAGTGGTCAATTCCTCCCAGGCGAGGTCCCTCCGACCCGTGGTATTCCATAAGTGAGATCTCACTAAGTTTCCAGAAGTGAAACAGTTGTGGAAAACATTACCCCAACGTTCAGTAGCCCATGCATTCAGCTTGGCACATGTGGTCTGCCCCTCCTCTAAATAGCCGATAAACTCCTTCGGCAATACTAACAAGGGAAAATGGGTGATTGAGGAGTGGAATATTTGTGAAAATAAGAAAGACAAAATAAAAGACAAAACTGAATACTTACTTGTGCTCTTCCACCTGCTGCTGAGAAAGGTTTTCTTGCATACTAAGGAGAAGCAGTTCGGCAAGCTAGCTCTAAACTGGGAAGGGCCCTATAAGGTCTCCGAAAAACTTAAGCATGGGACGTACATGCTTCAAGACAAAGATGGAAGAATCTTAAACCACTCTTGGAACATTGAACACCTCCGGTTATATCTGGAATGAAAGTTGTGTAAATATTTACTTGTTTAAAGTCTATATAAATATTATGGGGCATACTCTTTCCTACCCTGGTGGCACTGGGAGGTTTTAATGAGGTGTCCCGCTTTTTCAATAGGTTTTAATGAGGTGTCCGGGTTTTTCAATAAAATTTGATGTCTTTATAAGATATTCAGAGTGTTTTGATTTACAGTTTCTTCAAAGTCTTCTAAGGATCTTTGGCAGATCAGATTGATCTGGTGGAATGATGACCATTTAACATTTGTCATCGGTGATTTTAAACACTCTAACCTTAAATACTTTTAAAACAAATAAGGGCTCTTTAAACAGCAGCCATTGAAATTTAGCAAATATGAAACAAAGCAAAAATTTAGCAAAGTAAACCTATCCGGCTAAAACCGGATGATGATATTAAAACATAAAATATGCCTTGGCCATCCAAGGACTTTGAGTTTAAAGAAAGGCTTAACAAGACTCGAACCGGACACAGTTACAAAAATTCCTTGGCCATCCAAGGACTTTAGTGTTTCGTAAGGATAAGAAAAATGAAATAAAAAAGATAGTTAAAATATCAGGGCTAATTCCCCTTCGATGTTCCTGCATCGTTTTTCTTCTTGGGATCTTTGGATTCGTCACTAGAACTCTCTCTAGTTCCTTCTTCTTTATCAGTAGTGGAATCTATTCCACTACTATAGCCATGTCGATCACCTTCTACCATAGTATGAAAAGGGAGGTCATCATACTCTACATATCTCCATAAACCTCCAAGGGTCTGGTACGGAAATTTATGGTGGACAAGAAGTACCATGCCAGATTTGACCTCTGAATCTCATACTTCTAGGGAGTCTATCACCTTATTGGTATACACATCAATCTTGGCCTGGATTGTATTTTCCAGCTTTTTCACCAAGTCCTATTTCTCCTTGGTGACCCTGGACACAGCCTCTTCGAGAGAAGTCTTGTCAGTAGACAAGGTTTGGATGACATCGTCCTTGATCTTCATGTCTCCCTTCAAGGTGGAAAGTTCTCTTTCCAATCCGGAGCATTTGGTTCAGAGCTCTATGTTAGCTGTCCCCGAAATGACCAGCTTGGTGGCCAGATCCTCCTTCTTCAACTCATCAAGCTCTTTCTTCAATGCCTCAATACTTTGGTTGGCATTAAGGAGGTCAGTGGACAAACTCTCCTTCTCAGTATTGAGGGTGTTGATGAGGGCTGACTGACTCTTTACTTGCCTCTTCAAATTAAACACTAGCTGAATATGGCCCAACAGAGAGTGAGTCACCGTATCATTTTCCCCTGAAACAGTGAAAGACTTACCATTAAAAGTCACCATATTGGAAGAGCTTGAGGGAAGGTAGGGGCAAGCAAAGTCGTCTTTATCAAACTCTCCGAAATAAAGGCCAATGTTCTGGAGGCCACTAATGTCTATTCCTTCCAAATATCCTCTGGTACCCTCCCCGGTGTGTAGATCTGTGGGGATTTGCTCTGCCAGGGTGGGGTCAGTTGGATCGGCTGGAGGTAGAGGCTCCGAAGGGAAGAGGACTACTTCATCCCCCAAGGAGACCTTCTTCTTTTTAGCAGTCCTCTCATCGCTGTTAGCTCCCTATTTTGGGTTCACCTGCCTCCTTAATGGACTCGTCCTGAGCTACTTTAAGCAAAGTAACATCAATCCCTCCTTGGGCCTGCTCTCCTTTGCTCTATGGAGCAACCTCCTCTACAGCACCCCAAACGGCCTCTTCTGCAGCCTTCTTTTTCTTGCCCTTCTTTCCTTTCATTTTGCTTGGGGCTTTGTCTCTGGAAGGCAAGGCCATTATCGTCTTTTTCCTCCGTTCTCTTAAGTATAACGGCCGGAGGAGGTGGTGTAGTCAACTCTTCCCAAGTGAGGTCTCTTCGACCCGTTGTGTTCCAAAGGTGGGACCTCACCAAGTTGCCTGAGGTAAAGCAGTTGTAGAAAGCGTTCCCCCAACGGTCAGCAGCCCAGGTATTTAATTTGGCACACGTGGTCTGCCCCTCCTCCACATAGTTAGAGAACTCCTTCGGTAATACACACATAAAAAAAATCAGGAATAAATTTTTTGCAAAATGAGAAAGACAAACAAAGTAAAATACTTACCTGAGCTTTTCCACCTGCTGGTGAGCATATTAGGATTGACACCAACCTTGATTTTTCTCCCATTCTCTCACGTCCCGCTAATAAATAGGAACTGGGTCTTCCAGTTTTTCTCTGACTCAAGCAGGTCGTCCACCACTTTGAAGTTGTCTCCCATATTGAAGTGGTAGAATGAGATATGGTGGTTTTTAAAGAGGCTGGCCACTACAGCAAACTGCTCCATCAAGGGAGGAATACCGGACAGTCTCGACGTCATAATGCAGACGAGGATAGTGTACCAAGCATTGGGACTCAGCTGGCTTGGACTGAGTTTAATCAGATGGAAATACCTGACGATTTCTGGATCCAAGGGGAATCTGAGCCCCCAGTTGAACAACTCAGTATAGATGATGATCTCGTTGAGCTTGCAGTCCATCGGAGTCTCCGGTGTGACTGGTATCCTCAACTTTACTGATTCAGGGATCCCCCACTTGGTCTGGATCTGGCCCAACTCAACGGTGTGAGTATAGACATAATTAATATTTTGCATGGCCAACAGATACTTCACATTGACCTTGTGAAAACAAGGTCCCACTTTGCCTTCCAGACTCTCCGACAGATCCTGATGGGTCATGCAGACTTTCTCCTTGCCTTTCCCTTTTTTTATCAGAGGCAGCATCTCCAGTTTGCCCGGAAGCTTCAGTTTCAAATGGAGCCTCTTCACCATTATCCTCCATCACCTCTTCCATCACTGTGGAAGGTTTATCAGTCGTTGTGGATGGGACAGTGCTAGTTTGTGGCTCAGCAGTTTGTCCGGACGGTTGAACGTCAGTCTCTCTTTAAGGGCCTGGTGTCCGGTTGGGGCTCGACTCCGGAGGACTTGGTATGAGAACTGATTTTGGTAGCCTTGGATCCGGAGGGTTTGTCTTTTGGGGCTCTAATTTATGCCTCCGATCCGTAGGCTTATCTATGGCTCCAGACTTTGAGGGCCCCGTTTTGGAGGACTTGGGTTGTGAGCCGATTGCTTGGCCTTTTACCAGGCGCGTTGTCCGGCGAGGGTTAGTTTTCTCTGGGGATTTCTCAATGTCTGACCCCATAGCAATGAACATAGAAGGCTTTCTATCACTCGATACTGCTTTCTCTGGTACAGAAGGCGAGAGGTTTGATTGGAATAAACGTCTAGGTTTTGCTTTCGGCAGAGGATGATCCTTGGTCAACTTCTAAGGATGGTGAATCAGGTTTACTGCTTGGAGAGACTGGAAGGCCAGCAGCGATACGTCTCTCACGTTTAACTTTTTGCATTTTTTCTAGTTCAGAAATATTTAGCCAGCCACCTTTCACGAGAGCGTTTCTCGCTGTGAACATAAAACTACCCAAAGAAAGTTTTGAAAGAAGAGGTAAAAAGCTCGGAGAAGAAGAAATTTCAAAGTGATGAAGATGGTGAAACAGTAAAGGAAAATAATTCATACTAGTGAGGCAAAAAGTTACTGATATCTAGGAGAAAATGAAAAGACTAAGGTAATGATTGAAGGCGACGCTGACATAAGAAACATTAAATGCAGGAGTTGCTTTTTAGGCTTAGTGGGAGCGTCGTTCTAGGAAGAAAACAGCTGGTAGAACGAATCAAAGTGCAACACGTGTCCCACGATCCAGAGCAAAACTCTTGGAATTTTGAGAAGGATTCAGTCCGGATAAACCTTGAACTGAATATATGAGCGATCCGGAGAATGTTGTTATTGGCTAAATGAGTTTTTTAGTCCTGCCAAAACCTAAAAAAGGGGCTACTGATGAGTCCAGAATTATTCACCACTGCTTACTGAGAAAACCAGACAGGGGTAATTCGGACAATAGGTGCCCACTGAACTATCCGGACAGGACAAAAGTACTAAAACACTAAACACATTTTGACTAATCTAGGTGCTAATTTTCTTAAGAACTAATGGGTCTTTAAACTCGACCTGGTTTTGTAACTTGACCCGAAAGCCCATGGGTCCATAATTAAGGGTATAAATACCCAACCACTTTCATTAATGAGGGTAATGAACATTTAATACAACCAGGCAGCTTAAATCTCTCACTACAAAACACCCAAACATTTAATACCTTTGGAATTCTTTAAAACACCTGACGAAATTACCCTCAGTCCAAAATAAACCACACCAACCATTACCTACCAAAGGGTTCTCCGAGCCTAATTAGCATAGTATGGAGCTATAGTTACGCTCCAAAAACCCTTTATACTGTTCATATACCACATCGTATCATTCTAGTCGACATATATACAGGACCTTTTGTATTTCCTAAAAAGTTTATCTCAGATTTTACGGTACATGTTGGATATGGATAAACTGGCGAAGTACGTGGCCAAGTATGTACTGCTTTATCTTGTCTATGCATCCAACGACGAATTTCAACTATGATATAAGCTCAAACTATTTGACCATCCATAAATATTAATATGGTTGGAATATGACTTATAATACAGAGATAAAAACAAAAATAAAATGTCTTATCTTATCAACTGCCAATAATAATTTATAACTTTAAAAAAAACATAAAAGAATTATCATATCAACGTTACATGAAATAGAGCAAGCTGTTGGATAAGAAGTTCCTTGAGAAACAATTTCCTCCCAAAAGTCTTGTTTTATTGTTGCCCACGTACATAGGTGCAAAATTATGGGATAATAATCCGGAGGATATCGTGATTAGAAACAAATAAAATGACCGTATATCTAATACTCCAACATTAAAATAAATCCATTCATTTTTTTCTTACCATGTTCACACAAAAAATGTAAGGAATTATAAAGCTCAACCATAACGTGCATCCCCCATGCTACTGATCCAAAATATCCAACTCCTCAAGATAATACAACTAATCAATTTCGATAAATCTACCTCTCTTGTCGGTCAAAATCACACAGCCAAATGAGAAAACAAGGTATAACATATGAAATAATGTACCTAATTTTTCATTAAAGGGCCACAAAAAATAAGGTGGTGAAAATGTCCTTTAACCATGTTATCCTCAACCCGCTCCCTTTGAAAGTATCAAACTCCTCCACTGCATTACCAAACGGGACACCAAAAAATCTAGATACCATTTTAGCTCTGACAATCTTTTCTTTGTTATGGCTTGACTGGATGAGATGCCCACAGACTAGGAGACCAGTAATAATGCATACATCATAAAATATGAATATCATCTTTCCAAACTAGATATGAAAACCAAATGTCTTGAGATTCCATCTTTCTATGAATGCCATTATAAATAGCCAATCGGCTAATTTGACCAATAGCGGATTGAAGATCGAGTTCATGACATCATATTTTATAGGTTGCTACAGGCTCAAGTCCGATTTAGACAACAAAGGACGTGCATCATAAAAAAAAATGATGCATCTTAGGTCTTAGAGAGAAAAAAGTGCATGTACACTAAAAATGTCATTTTAAATACATAATAAAAATATAATAAAATTACTATATTGTGTAATATGGTTCATGAATTTCTTATACTTTATTGTTATTGAACTCCTTGTTCATATATTATAACCCATTATCAGTCTAAAGTCTCTTTAAGACTATTTCAGTCTGATTTTCACCAAAATCTTCAAATTTCCAAAAGTATTAAATGTTTCATCTCTGGTCTTCAAAAGTAAGACCCACACTTTTCTTGAATAATCATCTATCAGTGACATGAAGTACATACGCAACTATATTAGATACCCGTGTGGACCCCAAAGATCCGAATGAACACACTCAAGCACACCAATGGTTGTATGGTTGTTAGGAAAAAACTTGACCCTCTTGCTCTTACCCAACACAAACATTTCTCATTCACATGTGTTAGCCGAAGATACCATAACTTTCTTGAATCATTCTTCATACTATACAAACTCTTAACTATTACAAATCCCTCATGAAGTAACACATAATTAGTCCTATAGGATTTCATAATAAATAGGGAACTTGCAGAACTCTAGTCTGCCATCTACATCCCTATAGTTAAATTATTCCCTGTCTAACACCACAATAGAAAGAAGCTACATTTAACTTCGAATAAATTCCTTATTTTAATTAATCTCTCAAGTCATGTCGACAACTTGAGCCTAACAATTCCTACCCTAGTGACATCACAAGATTTATCATTTCCTAAGATGATCCTTCCACCTTCAAACAACTGCAGTTTTTCAAACTAATGTTTATTAGAAGTCATGTGGAATGATGGATCTGAATCTAACACCCATATATCATTACCTACATGAAAAACAACCATTAAACCATCAGTGTACTCACAAACATCTGATACCATTGCAACCTCTCAGGTTTTGGACTTCATATTAACGTTTCTTTTTTCTTTTTTTAGGAAGTTTCTACTGATATGCCTTTCTTCTTGCATGTCCAACGTGTTACTATAGAACTCGTCCAGATCCTTTTGGAATTTGACTCTCTTATTGCTTGAATCTCTATATCCTAACATTAGCCTCACACTCAAACAATGACCATCAGTATCACCCTTCAAGACAACGTTTCTTTAAAGATCCTTTGAGTTCAAGATGCTCTTTACTGCAGTCATCGTAAGGGACTCTTTTCCATAAAACATGGTGTCTAAAAGATACTCAAACACCTATAAAACTTAGGAGGATGATTAAATGATCCTCTTCCTCTACCTTGACCATAATTCCATTCAAGTAAAAACTGATTCTATTGAAATAATTAGGTGCCTTCAAATATCCTTGCTGCCATTCATTGACAACGTGTAAAGTTGTTTCTTGAAATATATTATGTTCAAAAAGTAATTCTTTATATAAATCGCTCCCTCTGACTTCATACCCCTGATAAGTTTATATGTTGCAAGGACACAATGACCCTTATATGGGAAATGTAAAGATTCATATCACAAGGTAAAACATCGGTTGAATCCTTTATGAAGTCGTCGGCTAAATAAAGGTATTGAATAGTATATAACGAAGGGTGTGAATAAGGTTATTAATCAATAACATCGGTAAAAAAAACAAGTAGCGGTATAATAGATAAGTATCAACAAAATAAGATGTTGATTAGCAGTTGACGTGAAGATTAAAGTTAGAAAGATAATGGAAGTACTTGAAAATAACAGTCGCATTTGAGATAGATGTAATATATTACTAAAATACTTAAGGAAATTAAAGGGTAAAATAGTAATTTATATAACATATGGCTGATACGTGTCATAAGATACATGTATCACCTATCCCATATAACTAGGAATAAATTAGATATAATTAGAAGATCCAATCATTGTAAAAATGGTTGATTTTTTTTCTAAATGAACTACATTTATAATTACTCTTGATCATTTTTCGTCGTATTTTTTTGGCAATATACTTAGGGGAAACTCCGTCATCATATTTGGCGTCGTCTGTGAAAAAATCTTTAAAAAAATATTCGTTTAGAAAACGGTGACGACTAGGTCATGAGTGGATAGATGATCACTCAGAGGATATGCTCGTGGATCTCATACAACGAACTCTCAAAATGTTGTTTCCCCATCTTGTGGGAATAAAATCATACAAAGAACTCTAAATGTTGTACCAGGAACATGAGTGGCAAGATCTCTAATTAAGGAAGATAACATATTTCAAGGAATATCAATAAAAATTATGACTAGTCCAATGGTAACAACAATATCGCAGTAAGAAGTAGAAGCAAATGTAATGAATATTCAAAATTAGATCGATGTATCCTGAATGCAGTTAGTAAAATTCGTTTTTTGTGCTTTAGAGTTAAAAATGAATGAGGTATGTAAGAGCAATGCAAATTTAATTTATTACAAAACCAACGAGATGAAGAAAGTCAGAATCGGTTTTATTTAATTACAAAAGCTTTACAGTTGATAATAGAAGAAATTACCTCGGGAAATGATTCTACTTTAGTTCAAAATATAGATAAGGGTGAGTTATTTCATGCAAAGCAATTTATTTTGAGGAAGAAGAATGTGGAAGAAAAGTAGCCGCGTCGTGTAATGAAGCGTCATAAAAAAGAAACAAGGATAAAGGAAAATACAAAATATTTGAAGAGAGTCAGAAGAAAGATGTAAGACTGAAAATGGCTTTGTAGACATTAGTTGTCTCCATTGACACAAAGATTTTTGGAGGGAAATATACCAAAAACATTTGAACCTTATAGGATGGAGAAATATGATGGAACAACGGATCTCGAGTATCACTTTGAGCATTTTCATAATATCATGTTAGGGTTCAATATAAATGATATCTTACTTTGTCGGGGTTTTTCAATGAAATTTAAAGGGAGTGGATTGGCTTGTTTTAAAAATTTTCTACCGGGATCAATTGATAAATTTGTTGAATTACATTTCTCACAAAGCATTAAAACATGAAGGGGATCATATCACGACTATACTTCAAAAGGCTGAAGAGTGTTTAAGGGATTATGTTCAAATATTTATAAAGGAAACTATTTTGTTGGAAGGTTGCAATGAGAATGTGGCTTTAACGTCATTTAAGAGAGGTTTACCTTGCGATATTAGTGTGCTAGAAGATTTTATTCAGTTCCTTATGGGTCGTATGAGATATCTGTTGGCAATAACAAAGATGTATATTAAAGTAGAAGATACACAGAATGGTGGAAAAGTACAAATCAAAATGACAAAATAATGAGAAACTCGTAGGAGAAAAAAAGAAATGATGCTAAAATAATTTTGAAGGTTGTAAGAGATCATATGAATAGACCATGATTTTTCTATTATGATAACCCAAAACGGCCATGACTCAACTAAATGCACCTGTTACGATCGTCTATGACAAGCCAAGAGACAAGTTAAATTAACAAACTCCAGAGTTATGGTTACACCAATTAATGAAAGAAGCCATCGGTATTATTATGCATATCAAAATGATCAAAGACCTTCAACGGGGGACTATTTTCATTCAAAAAAATAAATTCGCAGGTTGATTGACTACTGAGAATTGGTGGAATTCGCTAAAGGAATAGAATGAGAAAAAATCAAGGAAAAAAAGAAGGAAATCTAATTAGACAGAAGAAAGGTAAGGAATATCAATTTTGCACCATTTTTGGGGGAAGATACTCTATCAGGAACTACTAATTCGTCAAGAAAGAGATATATAAAGTATCTGGAAGTTAATTTATTCGATGAATCATCTTTGCACTTGCACCAAAATCCAACTTTAACTTTGTCATTTGTTGATGCTGATTCAAAGTGATTCACAAAGATATTTTATTGTTAAATACTTGTAATAATTGTAGTGATAATGAGAAGAGTGATGGTTAACACTGGAAGTTCTGCTAATGTATTTTAGTAAGTTTGACCGGATGATATGAGTTGCACCCTTTAAGAAGTTGGACATGAAGTTAGTAAGTTTCGTTGATCGATTGACTGATTGCATAGGAAAGTAGATTTAATGGTAACTATCGAGAAATGGTAAACATAAAATATAGTGACTATCTTCTCATGATAGTTATTGCTCTGAGTTCTCATAATATAATTTTAGGACAACTTTAGCTACACATAATAGAGACAACGACGTCATCTTATCATCAATGTATCAAGTATATGGTCAATGTGAAAATATAAGTAATTTGATGGAGTCAACGCAAAACTAAATATTGTTACTCTTTGTTTTTTGCTCAAATAAATATAGTATCTTAGTGGTGATAAAGGTATTCAACGAGTGCGCTGATGGAAAAATATCATAAACCCCTATTGTTGGTAAAGAAAAATGAGGTCCAAAATAATGTATTGAAAACAATTATATTTTAAAATATAGTTGATAACAAGGCGGTTAGTTGATTGGGTAAGTATGGAATTTAATTTTGAGCTATGGATAAAGACAATGAGTCAATTCAAACTGGTGGAATTTGATTTGAAAGATAAATAATGAGATATTCAAGCTGACGGATTTCAAACGTAAATAGTAGTGGAACCAGTGTTTTTCTAGTGGTTTTAGAGGAATATGAAATCTAGCAAACTATTAAGATTTAATTCCTTACTACTAATAATGAAGAAAAATATTAAAAAATGTTCGTTGGGATAAAATTTGCTTGAACTTGTGAAGCAAAATTCTTTCAATTGATTATCAATTTTTTTCTTTGTTTAATGGTTATTCATGGGGTAATTATAAAAAAACAAGTGATAGCAGTAGTAAATAAAGTAAAGAAAAGATTAAAGAGGGTTACGTATGAGCAAGTTTGGTCATGTAGAAGATAGTAGTTTTTTTTTAAATGACAACTTTGTCATCAAACGAGTTACGATATTTAGTATTATGTTTGAAAATTGAAAATTGTGTTGTCTTTGATGGAACTTTGTATTAAAAAGGGATACGCGACGATTATTAAGATGTTGTGAAGTTTAGGATTTTACAGTTTTGAATATTTGTAGGATGATTTATGTTAGTGAGGTTTTACTTACCAATGGTATGTGTTGAGAAATAGTTGGTGATCATAATCTTTGTCAAGTGCTTTGTTAATAATATTAGTTTTAGTTGTAACCATTGAATGTGACAATATGAATGTTATTGGTTCTTACATGGTGTACCAATATGATCATTATGAATGAAATATTATGCTATAAAAATTATTTCAACTGTTACATTAGTATTGATCAGCAAATGCTCGTTCAACGGTTATCATTTTTTTATTAAACGACTGTATGTTTAAAAAGACTTTTTAATCAATGGTTATTTGTTATTTTAGCGTTACAACCAACGGTAAATAATACATTTAAAATTTTCCAATGTATTACATCGACAATTAAAAATGGCAGTAAGTCAAGCCCATGTGAAAAGCTTAAGAGGTTACGCATCCAAATAAAGCGAATATGGCTATAAGTCAAACCTGGCTGAAAAATGTAAGGGGCCACGCTAAGGCTGTAAATGTCATACTATAAAGGCCTTAAGTTTCAGTAATGGCTATAAGTAAAGCCTAGATGATAAAGCATAAATGGTCACATACCTCAATCAAAACAAACATGAT
Organism: Limnanthes douglasii subsp. nivea; assembly: GCA_036936605.1. Taxonomy (NCBI): domain Eukaryota; kingdom Viridiplantae; phylum Streptophyta; class Magnoliopsida; order Brassicales; family Limnanthaceae; genus Limnanthes; species Limnanthes douglasii. The sequence continues at coordinate 259,382,334 of JAUPFV010000005.1, read as the reverse complement.
TATACGATAAGCTCTCTGGAAAAAATATAAGAGGGCACACTACTTTTCAAATGTGAAAAGAAATTATAATACACGCCATATTGTGAAATTAAAGTGGTGTTTGCAAGATTAGTTATATTTTAATAAAAGGAAAAAGTAATATTTGAAAGTTATTTATAAACTACCGGTTATATAGGAATTATAGAGAGATGTATTTTAATTTGTAAAACTATGTCTAAATTAAATTTTAAATACTATGATATAAAAATTATATTAGATGATGGAGAAATAAGTTTTAAATGAATATGAATAAGTATGCTTAGATAAATCATTAAATGATGAACATAAAAAAAAAGACTGGATGTTAATTGTAATTTGTTTAAGGAGTTAAAGTATTACACAACAATCCATAAAATTCAAGGATTTTCATGATCAGGAGAGTATGCAAGGTAACTGGATGATTCATTTAGCATTGTCAAGAGTAATTTATGGATTTTTGTTTCTAATATTAGTAGCATCGTCTTGTTCTTTATTAATTACATTGGAAATAGAAGTGTCAATTACGAAAGAAGTTCTAACAGTCCTGTAAGCATCAACAATAACATTAACATGATAGGTAGATATGCGACACATCTTTTGATACTTTTCGGGAAGATAGTTCTAATATCGCCTCATGAGGACTGAATTAGGTTTATTTTTATCAAGTATTTGTGTTAACATCAGTATACTTGTTTGGTGGATTGTTTAATTCTTTTTATTTTGGATAGTTGGATTTCGTTTTCTTTGGTTTGTTTGTTTCATTTCTGCTTTGGGATGTAAAGCTTCATACCACATTCATATTTTTCTCCAAGAAGATTCTTCAAAGTATCGGTACATTCTTCTTGAATAACACAAGTTTTGGTGTTTGCCTTCATTGTACCATAGTTGCGGTGAGAAAAACTTCTGAAGAATCAAAAGTAGTTTAAGATAATTATATGCTTTGGATATTTAACTATGGAAACACAGTAACATAAGAAAGTTAACACACATATTTTGTTATCCAACATCTTCAAGTAACATTAATAAGTCCTAGAGATTTAGAATTTTACTTGATACTAATATTGAAGATATTTATTTTTAGTTATGTCAGATGATGGTAAAATTACTATATTTCTGATTTTTAGAGCAGTAAAATAATAAAACATGAACCATTAACTTTTTAACTGACATTCACACATAATGTTGGATATTTGAAACGATATTTATAACAAAACGGACGCAACACGTGTACTAGTAAGGTGTTTGTTAAATGTTAAGTGTTGATTAAAATAAGATGCAATACTTATGTTAGGTTTTGCGTCAGATGGAGCGGATAAATCTATTTACTTAAGGGTTAAACATCATCTTTGCTAAAATAAGAACAAGAGAATGAACTTCTGGAGTCATTCAACCCTAGTAAAATAGTATCCTCCTTAAATTGACCATTCTGATGGTCATGTCAAGACTCGAATATATTTTTATCACAATTTTGTTCCTTAGCGATTGATATTTTAGATGATGAATAAATAATTAACGACCCTTGATTGATGATGGTGGAGAAAGTGTAGTCTAAATTTAGTAATTTAACAGAATTTTGTTTATGATATTCACTTTAAAAATAATTGAGAAATATATTTTTTTACTTTAGAAAAGTGACATAAATAGATGAACTAATGATTGTTGAAGGTGTAAGCCGACGTTTGAATAAAGTAACTATATCAACAAGTTAAAGAGAGAAGTTGTGAAACTTAAAAATTAAAAAGGTAAAACTAAAAAAGTCGCTAAATTTATATAAAATAGATAAATAAATGATAGTCATCGATCTAAAATAATATGAGTGGTTCATATGCAATGTCAGATGTGTCAAAAGCAAAGCATAAAATATCCATTGGTCTAGAATACGTGTTAATGATGTCATTTATTCATTTGTTTTAAAATTAATTAAAAGTTTAATTACTATTTAGGAATAAATAACCAACATTAAAAATTTGTTTACAAAATGATAATATTTAGTCTTGGAAACATATCAATGTTTGCTATTGGGAGAACATGTTTGTTATTATGAAAAAATAAGATTATTTATATAAAAGAAAAATCATCGACAAAATCTATTATCAACATGTTTTTTTGTGGGTAAAAAACATTTAAATAAATTGAGATTTCATACAAATACCTGGGGCATACCCCGAGGAGATACAAAAGATAAGTGAAACTGATACAAAAGTATTAGGTGGCCGATAGAAATAAAAGAGTGGTGGTGGGAACAATATCACTGAGCATCCAAAGATACCGCGACGACCTGATGAAAGCTCCAGAGGTAAGGACTCCGTAAGGTCCCAAATGAAGTGTCTGGGCAATCAAGAATACCTGCAATAAGCAGTTACGAAGGCCAGCAAATCTTGGAACCATGGAATCTGTACCGAAAATCAGAGTAGATTCAGTGAGAAACCAGGGAGGCGATGACATGAGGGGAACCGAAGATTCTTGAGTTCCTCTCCTTCCAAACGTGGTAGATAACCGCGCCAAAGATGGTGGTTTCGAGATTGAGACCAATTTGACACCTCATTAATCCAAGACTTCCAGTTAGAGTGAGTTAAAGGAAAACCCAATTTTGAACTGGCTTGAGTCCAAATACTCTGAGCGAAACTACACTCAAAGAGGAGATGAGCTGAGGTTTCCAGTGCAGAGTTACAAAGTACACAGTCAGTCGGGGTATTGTAGCCCTAACTGAGCAACTTATCCCTAGTGGATAGTTTGTTTTGGACAACAAACCAAAAGATAAAAGAATGTCGAGGAATGTTGTATTTATTCCATACTAACCCGGCCCACCCCACTGTTGGGTTGGGCTTACGAATGGCATTGCAGGTGTCATGGATGGTAAATGTGATTCAACCAGTTTTCGCATTCCAATAATGGATGTCTTGAGCAGAGATGTTAGGAGGGGGGAGAGAGAGGAGGAGCCTGTTGATCTCCTTCAGATTAGCGTTGCTTCTAGCTCGAGCGTATCGAAGGTTAGATGACCAATTCCAATTACCGTTGAGAATGATCTCGGAGACTTTGAGGTTCTTCCCGAGTCTGGAATCGTCAATGATATCGGATCCATAGTGATTTAAAAGGGAGGTATAGATAAGCCATGGGTCGAACCAGAAAGATGTAGACGAGTCATTCCCAATAGCCACCCTGTACAAGTTGCTCGCCAAAGGTCGAAGTCGGAGAATTTTCCTCTAAATCCAAGAGGGGGAGGATCCGAGAGGAAGATCCGAGAAGTTTTTATTTTTGATTTTTTTTTTCATTTTAATCCAATCACTCCAGATCGAGTGATTATTATGACTGATAACAGACCAAAGGTGTTTCAGAACATCCGCCTGATTCCATATTTTGAGGTCTAGGATCCCAAGGCCGCCCTTATTCGTGGGAGAGGTAACTTTGGACCAGGCTATTTTAGCCCCGTGGATTTTTATGGCAGAACCCGACCAGAGAAATCGAAAAAGGTATTGAGAGAGCTCTTTTATGATCCTGGAGGGGAGAATGAAAATGGAGGACCAGTAAACTTGTCCGGCAAAGATGACAGATTTGATGAGATAGAGTCTGCCCGCATAGGATAAATGTTTGGAAGTCCAAGAGTTTGTTCGAGCGGTAATTTTGTGAATAAGGGGACGAAAGTCTGTATGGGTAAGACGCCTTGTAAGGAGGGGAACTCCTAAGTATTTGACTGGGAGAGATCCTTCAGGGAAACCCATAATGGAAAGAAGATCGGCTCTCAAAGGGTGGTTGATACCCGAGAGAAAGATGTGGATTTTAGATGGGTTGACTTTGAGTCTAGACAGGGCATGAAATTCAATCAGGGCCTCTTTGATAAGAAGTAGAGAATTGACATCCCCATGACAGAAAATCATGAGATCATCTGCAAAGCAGAGATTCGTGATTTTGAGTTTGTGGCATTTCCAGTGGAATATAAAGTTTTCATCGGAACTCTTCTCCTTAAGAGTACAGGAAAGGACTTGCATGACGAGGACAAAGAGAAAGTGGGAGAGCGGGTCCCCTTGCCGGAAACTTTTTCTACCTTTGAAGTTACCATGGGGGTCACTATTGACGATAACGGAGTATGAGGGGGAGGAGATGCATTTGATGATCCAATTGATCATCTGATCGGGAAAATTCATAGACACTAGAATGTCTAGGATGAGATGTCAAACCACGCTATCAAAATCCTTCTTAAGATCAATCTTTAGAGCAACCCTTCTGCCATAAGCATTAGAGTGATAGCCTCTAAAGAATTCTTAGGAAAGAAGGATGTTGTCCGATATGTTTCTTCCGGAGACAATGGTCGATTGAGAATTTTTATCAACATGTTATGGTAAAATAGAATACAATGTAACAAATATAAATGACAAGCATCATCAAAATAAATGATAAATACTTTTAAATAAATAATGTGATGTTATTAAATAATATATTTTTAATATATGGTATGAATTTTACTTTCCTTGTTTTGTTAATAATCTTTAAACAAATGAATATCTTTAAAAATGAGAGGGGTCCTAATAAGTTATATATCGCTAAGACGTCATGATCCTTATATGAAAAGATAAAGATTCATATCGCAAGGTAAAGCATAAGTTGAATTCTTTATAAAGACGTCAACTAAATAAAGGTGTTGGATAGTAGATGACGATAAATATCAGTAAGGTTATTAATCAATAACATCAACAAAACAAATAGCGTAGAATATATAAATATCAGCAAAATAAGATGTTGATTAGTAGCCAACGTGACAAGTAAAGGTAAGAAGGTGATGGAAAATACTTGAAGATAACAGTAGCACGTGAGATACGTGTAATATATTACTAGAATATCCATGAAAATTAAGGACTTAAATAGTAATTTATATAACATATGAATCACATGTTCATAAGATGCACATGTCACATATTCAAAATATTAAGAAATAAAGTAGCTATCAATAGAATATCCAATCAATGTAAAAAGGGTTAATTCTTTTGCTAATAAAACTACCTTTATAATTAGTCTTGATCATTTTTAGTCTTATCAATCACTAGTGTGTACGCTCTTCAGATATCTCACGCAACACTTCATCTCCCAAGCGCAATATGATGGTGTTATGAGCTTTAGCTAGTAACACGACATTAACCCTTGTAGATTTGTCATCAATGGAACCAGCCAATCTCTTCTTTATAAAATAAGTTTTAAGTTTAGATGTTCAGAGGTTAAAGTCATTCTTACCGTTGAATTTTTATAGGTTAAGCTTTATAGAACTCGTCTTTCGTGGATTTTATGTTTCAAGGTGAGATCATTCTCTTTAACCTTGAGATCACCGATGGGTCTACACATTTCCCCCCTGTTAATATGCACTCACGACACCAATTGTTAGGAAATCGTTTGTTATAAGAAAGAACTTGCAACTTGTTCGACAAAAACAACAAATAGAAAGCAAAGTGTAACGAAAACCAAGCGCATAAGAAAATAGTTAAAGTCGTTTCGATGTTAAAAATAACCATAAGTCCACAAATAAACGATAGTCCTTTTTTATTATCAAGTAGGTTACATAAATACTCTCCAAACACAAAGCGATCAATCAATCTATGTTACAAAACTTTCATAGTTTACAAATATTGCGTGATTCACATAATGCTCTCTTTAATGTTTATGTCTCACCTTACTTCACTCATTAAAAAACCAACCTTTGACCTTCGTACTTAAAGAAGAAACAAACCTGCAAATCGAATCGACAATAGGTTGTGAATGTAACGGATCCACCATTCTACCATTATATTGCTTCTTCTATTTATAGTCTTCTCATGTGAAGTCCTAATTTCACTTCTTGTCGAACTGTTCATATAAAACTCTAATACTTCAAACACTCGAGATTAAATCACTATTAATAAGGTCCTAATATAATAAACATTTCACATTAAATTCATTTAATCAACGACAAATATTAGAATCATACTTAGAAATCCATATAACGAAACTCAACTCCAACCAAGAACAAAATGCACTAATATTCAAGTTTCAGTCCAGCTCTACCACCACATGGTTCGATCAAGTCTATTTTCTTTCGGCTCAGTAGCCACGAGTCCTCACAACTTATCTCAACTCTTAGATTTCAAAAGACGTATTTGCATCTAAATCACGATCCAAGCTCCATCATAAAAATTTCATTAGTTCGTCCCATTGAAAATCTAGACCGACTCATCCCTTATTTTTAGGGTCTGACTATAATGTGATGACAACCTACACCAAACAAAAACCTCTAACATTATGACGAAAGATATAACGAAGTTTTTGAATTGACCGTTAATTAACTATGCCTAAGTTGCATTTAGAAAATACTTACAAGACACACAGCTTTTTTTAATGGTTTGAAGCAAGTCAACTTACTTGCCGTGGGGTTCAAGTTTCCCAAATTTATTTATTCGTTATTCTTATATCGCACCAATGATTATATAAGTAATGAGATCTATTGATCTGAAATCTCAGAGCAGAAGAAGGAATTTCAGCCTCTTTAACTTTTGGTATGTCAACTAATTTATTCTTATGTATGCATTTATATGTTTGTACTGTGTATGTAACGAGTTTTATTATCACAGAAAACAAATTGTGGTTCGCTTTGAAATGGATCGCAGTACCGATAATTTTGATCTAATCCATTATGCCAAAGTTGAAAATATAAAATCAAGAATCAGAAAGAGTGAAGAACAAATAGTACAGATGGACGAACAACATGCTCAAATCGTCAAGAGATTAGATCAAAAGGTAGGCGAAAAAAATATGATTATTTTATTCGGCTTAAGGTGATTGAATCGATAAGCATTGATATATAAATACAAATATATTATCGATTTGGGTTTTGCAATAATACAGTATGAACAAAATCATCTGGATTCACGGTCAAGGTTTCTACGAGGAACCGCGGCTTTAAAGGCCAAGGAAAGGAGCTGGATGAAACAAGAACTGGACAAGCTAGTTTTCGCAAACAATGCTTATAGAGACAAAAGCCTTATTTCAAGTTCCACTGGACAAGAGATTAATACAAATGTAAGAAAAATCTTTGTTACATTTTTATATGTCTGTTTTCATACGCCTAACACTGGAACAGAATTTACAATTATTGATCTCAAATGGAACCAAAAACTTGGTCGGAGAACGGCGTTTATTGAAAACAATCAAGGAAAACAATAAAAGAGGAGACCATGATTCATCTTCATCCACGGATAAGTTTAAGTGCAATGTATGTTTCTATTATCAAGTTGTTTCAACATCTAATGGGTGTTATCTTATAAATGTTATTACGATGTTACGCGAATTACAAAACCAGAGGCGGGAGTACTTGAGCTGCCACGGTTACTATGCTCGAACCAACAATGACGACAGAAATGAAGTCTGCAAAAGATTCAGGATTCTTGAGAGTGAATGGGAAAAGGGTTTTGCTAATATTCCTGTAAAGGGAGAGACTTGGAATTCCTTGGGGTCAAAACGCGAACTACAAGACCGAATTAAAGTAAATTCACTTCTCCAACATATTTAAGTTTGCTTTAAATTTCTGGAGGCCCGAGGAAAGTCTAAGTATGGTTTTCTTTGCAGATCATAGAGAAAGAGACAGAAAAACTCAGAGAGAGTGTATTGGAAATCAGAGGCAGAACTAAGAAGGTCAACAAAGAGATCGGGACTATTAGACAAGACTTAACTTCTTTATGGGCGCAATATTCAGCTATAAGCTGGAGAAGGAATGATGAAAAGAAAAACAATCTGGAGCTGAAAAAAGAACTTGAGAGAATTTTATGCTATAAAGTTTAAGTAAGATATTTGAAGTCGACTGAAAATATACATGCTGATCTTTTGTGATGGACTGTTATTTTTAATTCTTTACGGTTGAAGGTTAGAAGTTGAAGATGAAAAGTTCTTGTAAGGTAAGGATATCTATATGGGAATGTCTTTATTATGCGTAATTCGTATTATTTATCCATGTTGTTCCAAGTCCAAGTACTTAAATAAAATAATAAATAATAATAATTGATCTAGTTATTTTATGAGAAAAGTACCGGAAAATACTCACTCAACTATCTTATTATCCGGCACTAACTACCCAAATTTTGGATAGTGTTACTTAATACCTCGACTAATAAATTGGACAAAAATACCCCTCGACTATATATACCTATTTTTCAGTTCAAACCCACTTTTTCTACCTTCCTATCACCCTAAACAAACCCAAACATCTAATTTTAGAAACCACCAGAAACCGTTCGACTTCGTGATACTCTCTCTCAAACCCAAAACCCCTACAGCTTCTCACCGTTCGCACCTTCAACGCAATCGCACCGGTCACCGTCTTTTACTCAGTCCAACTCCACACCTTCTGTTCGACAAAGTTGTCGTGAAGTCGTCTCCGACCGGTGAATTTTGCAGTGTTTAGAAGTAAACATGTATGCATTATCGTGGAAAGTGTACTTTTTTTTTGCGTTTTTGACGAATTCGAACCACTATTTTCTGTTATTTCACGATAGGCGTTGCTTTTTATACTGGAATGAAGTATCCACTGACGATAGTTGCTCAGTTTCTGGGTTTATCGTCGAAGACAGGGTAGAAGTTTAGTTGCATGTAATGCTAATACTTTCCTGAGAACTATTATGTATGTTAGATGTGCATTAGGTAGTTGATTGTTGATTTTGGTGTTTGTTCAATAATTCCCAGATCCCTGCAACGTGCATGTAAAAAGTAGAACAGTTCGCATCCTGATCACCCATTATGCAAACAATTCGCAGCTCGATTCAATTTTTATGTCGTTTATTTACAAACAATTCGCAGTCTGTAAAAACACTATTCATATATAGGCAATTCGCAGCTTGTCATGCGAATTGTGTGTGACATTTTAACTGATAAACATGAAATTCGCAGCTTGTCGTTTGTGACAGTTTAACTGATAATACATGAAATTCGCAGCTTGTCGTTTGTGACAGTTTAACTGATAATACATGAAATTCGCAGCTTGTGATGCGAAGTTTGTGACACTCCGACTGATTTGTGTTTGTGCAGGAAGTATGACAACAAAACCTAGCTACTACAGATCAGGTTTGGTGAGCCTTCTGAAGCTACTTAAAGAGATGCGTATTACCAGGGCCCACATTGAAGCTGCAAGAAAAACACCCTTCTACACACTTTTGAAAACGGCTTTCGAAATCCGTAATGAGGCAGAGCTGCCAAATAAAAAATTCTACTCAACCATTCAGTATGTCATCGAGCAATTCTCTGTTGATAGAGACGCCTTTAAGATTGCCAACAAGTTTGTAAAGATAACTGAAAACGATGTGAAGGTCATATTCGGGTTGAGGCATGGCACCGAGAAAATGCGGTTAACAAAAACCGGAGCATTTCACAACAAATATGCACCCGGCGAGGAGGACGAATCAAGGATGATGAAGAAATACTTCATGGGTAAAACTGGCAGGAAGTTAGCAGCTAGTAATACTAAAACAATAACAAATGCCATTATAAAGGTACGTCTAAAACCGACTTCATCTTTATAAAGCAAGATTCTGTACTTTTCTAACATAGCATGTTGTCGTTGGTTTTACAGGCGGGTATAGATAAGGCCATAAACGAAGGAGGGGAGCATGAGTTGGAAGACGTTGCGAGGCTGTTCATACTGTTTTTGTGCTTCACCCTATTCTACTCTGTATCTGGAGATATCCTGGGTTGGAGAACGGTTTATTATGTTGAAGACCTCATCAAAATAAACAATTACGACTGGTCTGGATCAATACTGTACAAGCTTCGACAGTCTATCAGGAGTTGCTTAGCAATCGAAAAACCTGATAGAGTCGTCGGCTGCGTCGCCCTTGTAATTGTAAGATTGATCTATTCAGTATAAAAATTAGTTATGTACAAAGCATCTTGTTAATAAAATTTGTCCCCATGCAGCCCTTCTTCATGGAGCACACAACAGTCGGCCCTGAGGTAGCGAAGCCAACCTTGATACCAAGGTTTTTCAAATGGTTGGGATTAGAGTGCCAAGCAGCAACCGTGGCGCTGCTTCTTTTAACACCCTTGCTGGATAATGGCCAGGTATAAGCTTTATATAGGTATTGAACTGGGGGTGCAAACAGTCCACAGCATATCATGCATTTTGATTAGTGTTATATTAGAAAAATGCATCAATCATTCCGCAACCTGATATGAATATTAGTTCGCAGCTTCGTATTTTCACACAGTTCGCATCATATTGTTTACACACATTTCGCAGCTCAGCATGCGTTTTAACTAGTGTTATAATAGAACAATGCATCAATCATTTTCGTAGCCTGACATAAATACTTAGTTCGCAACATATGGTTTACATATAGTTCGCAGCATATCGCTGACACACAATTCGCAGCTCAGCATGTGAATTGTTTGCAACTCTAACATGGATAGAATTGACACAGTTTGCATCATATAATACGAACCGTTTGTAAAAAACAATTTGTTTGTCTACACCATCATACTTTCAAAACAATTTATTTACTTACATGTGCCTCTGTTGGTAGGTTTTCGAAGGTCCATTACGTCTTACCGAGGCTGAAAGTGAAGCTTTCGGAGAACGAGAAGATAGTGGAGATGCAGATGAGGAATCTACTTCACCGGAACAAATACCAAGGAAGAGGACGAAAAGCACAGCATCAAAACCAAGACAAAGGAGACGAACATCACAGAAAGAAACGAATAAGGTGATGTCTCCCAGACCCGAACAACCAACACCACCCGAGCCAACGATTCCACCACCAAGACTCCCCAAGCAAACGATTCCACCACCACCGAAAGGCAAATCCAGGCAGGAGCCCGACGACAACGACACAACTAGTATGAGTGAAACAATCGGTGATTATGTACTCAAACGCAGAGGTCCTAATCCCGAGATTTCTGCAATTGTTGCTGAATCAAAGCGTTTGAAGACATACGCCGACAAGAACAAGTACGGGAGAAAGATAGAAAAGCAGGCCAGAGAAGTAAGTATGACTTGAGCCTTAAATAATCGCTAAAATCAGCACTTAATATGTTTATAAAACGTTTGCTATCATTTTTCCAGCTGAAAGAATTGAAACGCAAGATAGCGGAACTTGAAGCACAACAACTCCACAATGATATCTCTCAGCCAATTTTCCAGATTGAAAGCCCAATAGCTGAGCAGGTACCAGCATTTCCAGACAGAGCAGCATCCACTATATTGCAAGCATCCGGGTCTAATGCTGATCAGCACCATGCTGATGGAGTACTGCTAGAAGAGAGGGACGATGATGCCAACCATTCACCCATACCAATACAATCTGTAAGGATGAACGAACAGTTTTCGGTGTCCACAGAGATGGACATCATGGAGACACAGACAGAGAAAGAAAGACACGAGTCTCCTCCGAATGACCTAAAGGAGATAGAAGATCGTGCGAAAGAAGTGGCAAAACCAGGCAGCCTAGAAGATGTAAGTGGATGAAAAGTTCACTAAGATTCAAATATTTTATTTATTTGTTGTGATGAAATTATTTCCACAATATTATTTCCTGTTGTATAAATATTCAAACAAACTCAGTGTATCCATTTAATACCATCACATGATATGATGATATCAAACAAATATCAGGACTCTTGTGTAGTCATGTCCAAACAATTCGCATCCTATGTTGCGAATTGTGTATTCAACTAGTGGATTGGTTATTTTACAATTCGCATGCTGAGCTGCGAAATGTTTGAAGTGGACAAAACAAATATCAGGTCAGCATGCGAATCGTTCGCAACAATGATTATAGTATGCTTAACCCTTCCACACTTTTTTTTTGAATTTTGTATGAAATAGGAGACCGAAAGACAACAACAACAACAGCTGGTGAGGTTTATTTTCGTCTGAGGGTAAGTTTGTAATTTTTGTTTAGATTTGTGTGGAGGTTTGAGAGTATTTAATGATTAAGTAGAGAGTGGGGGAGAATTAAGCAGCCTGGTTGCATTTAATTTTCATTACCCTCATTTAATGTTGGTGGTTGGGTATTTATACCCTTACATTTGGGCCTTATGGGCTTTCGGGTCATGTTTAATAGACCCGGGTCAAGTTCAAGGACTCATGAGCTCTTAGTAGGAGAGCATGCAGCTTAGTCAAGAAGTGAATAGGTTTTAAGTACTTCAGTCTTGTTCGAACAGCACAATAGATAATGGTGTCCGAATTGTCATCGTCCGGTTAGGTAGTCATTGTCCAAACTGACCCTGTCCAAAGTGGTAACGGGATCCGGACTCATCAACAACAACAGCAGGAACAAGTTCAACACCAGCAACAACAACAACACCAATAGCAACAACAACAACACCACCAGCAACAACACCAGCAGCCACAAGTTCAACACGAACAACACCAACAACAACAAGAAAGACCACAAGAACAACAACAGCAGCAACAGATTGCCTTGGCAAAGAAAGAAAGGCTAACGCAAGAGATAGCACCTCAAGAGTCAGAACCTGTCCATCCCGTTGAGAAGACGGAACTACTCAGCCAGGAAGGACCATCCTTAGAAGACAACACCACATCTTCAGATGCACCTCAAAGACCAACGGTGATGTCAACAAAGTCAGAATTGCTAAGCCAACGTGAAACTGTAGCACCGGTAACAAATCAACTGCAAGTTCTAGAGTCCCACGATAACACAGTAGGTTTACCCGATGCTTTTGTCGATGGTATTTACACTCAAGTTTCACAGACATTTTTAAATGAAATTGATAATGTATATTACAATTCTATAATGCAACGGTCTTTGGAGAACATATCGGATGATGACTTTAATGATCTGTGCCGACACGATCCAGATCCTATGCCGAACAAGTCAACGGCATTGGTTTTCGCTGACCGTGCGGTAAGGGCTACTTATAATGATTTCGCATCATAACATGAGATTTGTGTTAGCAAACTGTTTGGGGTATTACAAACGAATATCAGGGTATCATGCGAACTGTTCAGTGGAACCTCGAACAGTTTGCATGCTACCCTGATAAATACTATGAAATTTATTCAGCTTGAACCAAACAGTTCGCATGTTAGCATGCGAACTGTTTGGGGTCGTTCCAATTATAATGACTGACACCCTTCTACTTTTGATTTTTGTTATTTAATAAGCTCGAGCCCAGTAAAGAGATAGAGGAGCCAAGTTTTACTCTACTGACACCAACACAGCCTCAAGTGGCAGAGGAAGAGGAAAAGTTAATTATAACAGTACGGGAACCGCCAAAAGTAGAATACAACGACTGTCCAAAGAAAACAAAAGTAACTGACTGTATCGATGTGGCAGAATACCACAAAATACAGTTAGTTAAAGCCTACGAGAGCGACACCCCTGATCCAGTGGTATGGCAGTTACCAGAGTCCAAATTTACATACAGAATCAGAGTGCAAGCGAGTGATGCGATGGCACTACCTTTAGAGCTGGATTTGAACGTAAAGGTATCCAATTGTCAACAAATTCTATTTTTAATGTTTCAAATATGTCTTGTATATTTAACATAAATCTACAACTCCTTTCTTAGGTTATCGACGCTTGGATTCGAAAGATGCTTGAAGAAACATATTTCAAAGTTCCATGCACTAAAGCTTAAGGAGAGCATCATGACACCGTACTGATTTCGGGCATGACTGCGGTAAGTTTAGCTCAGGTAAATTTCAAAGTTTCAGAAAATATTCTCATTGTAATATACTCTTGCTTGGATGCAGCATCAAATGAAACCAGGCTGGCAAGTAGAAAATTTGGTGGACGGAGCTTTTAGTAAGGGGCCCAAAGACCCCAACATCATCATGGTTCCAGTATGCACCGAGACAAAGGACCAGATAAACCATTGGACGTTGCTCGTCATTGACGTCGACGGCAGGTCAATTTCAAACTACAATCCACTTCTGCCTAAGCTGAAAGCCATAGACTACACCACAAGGACACCTACATAACTGGTAAATATTCCCAACTATACACTTAAATTTAAACACATTTTAAGTATGCATGCTGCGAACTGTGATCGAGATATGCTTCGAAATATGAGTAAATTAGTTGCGTTTTGCAGCCTATCCATAACACATTTCGCAGCTTATGATGCGAATCATTTTGAACGGTGCATTTAAAAAAAATGGATTGGATATCAAACAATTCGCACCTTAGGCTGTGAATCGTGTGGCATGCCCATGTTGGATTTGTTGTCACACAATTCGCAGCCTAAGGTGCGAATTGTATGGCACCAATTGTTGTTGTTTTTGTGCTGATTCCTAACACTAATTATTATAAACAGACCAAATATTTGTTGGAGAGAGGATTCCTACCTAAATCAAAGACAGGGTGGAAGGTGAAAGCTGAAAGAAAAATCCCACAACAAAAACCAGGCACCCTGGACTGTGGTATTTTTGTCTGCAAATACGCAAGAGATATTATCCAGCATGGATTTGTGCAGACAAAATACAATGAAGATATGGTCACTGCCTTCAGAGCAGAAATGCTTGATTACTTTTTAAACGACAAAGACCGCATCGCATATGGCTGATTCGATTTAAAATACTATGATTTTCCTTGTAAATACATCGGTTGTAATTTTTAGTTTGTTGTGCATACATAAACAAATTACATTTTCAGAAATGTGCATATTCCTTAGCAAGTAGTACGCATCATAACCTGATATATATAGGGGTTGGTTAATTTTCGAATAATCCCAACCAAACAATTCGCAGCAAATCCCTGGTATGTCTTAAAAACAGCATACTCATCAAATAGTACGCATCATAACCTGATATATATATATAGGGGTTGGTTAATATTCGAATAATCCCAACCAAACAATTCGCAGCAAATCCTTGGTATGTCTTAAAAACAGCATACTCATCAAACAGTTCACAGCCTAACCTGATAGATGCTTATTTATCAGTAAATAATTCGCAACCTAACTTATCAGTAAATAGTTCTCAGCCTAACGTGATAGATGCTTACTTATCACTAACAAACAATTCGCAGCAATCCCTGGTATACCACATTACACACAGTTCGCAGCGTGGTGCAGAATAAAAAATTCAAAATATAAAGTTCAAGAATACGAACAGGCTGTGGCTTATGCCTTGGTAAACGTTTTCTCCATTGAGCACACAAAAAACAATCTAATCAAGTACATAACCCATTAATTACTGATTGGACATGGAGGCTATGTAATGATTACCTCATTTCCCTATAAATACCTCTAGTAACCAGAGGCTAGTTTTACAACAAACTCTATATTTTTTTTTAAAACACATCTTGTTCTCTTCGAATTCAAACAGTCATGTCTTTTTCCACAACCACAACCACCACCTCATACTCAAACTCTGGTTCACTTGGTTCTCTGGGTGACTCCTGGTCATCCTTAACCGTTAATTGGAGCAATGAGTTGATCATGCCAGCAGTACCACCAACCAGCCCAGTATTTGTCTTTGATTTAGACATGTATGATGACTACTACTCTGCTGACTCTCAACCAGTGGAAGTTGTTCCACTGGTTGCTGCTGAACCTCAACCAGAAGAGGTTCCAATGCTTGCTGCTGCACCTCAGCCAGAAAAGGTGCAACCTCAGACGGCAGAGGTTCGAAACAACAAAAAGAAGAGGGAAGACGAAGCTGGTCCATCAAGGATAAAAAGTTTAAGCATGATGGACGTAGATAATGAAGACGAAGAGGAAGTGGAAGAGAAAACGGCTGATGATCACCACAAAGAGGAGAAAGAGGAAAATATGGTGAAGAATCCTCTACTAACCGATAGAGTTGGCTTTTGTTTTTTGATTTTTTGGAATGCAACTAACTAACACCAGTAGCTTGTAGTGATCTGTGTAAACATTTGTTAGTCCATGAAATATTTTAATCATCTATTTTGTAATCCAATTTGTTTACAGACTTTCAATCATATAAACGATTCGCATCCAATTACAATTTACAAATGATTCGCATGTTAACCTGATATATTACTTGTTTCCAACCTTACTGAATTTCATGCGATTCGCAGCCTAACATGCGATTTGCAACCCACTGAATATCCTGGTAGTTTTATTAAAGCACACTTCGCAGCTTATCATGTGACAAATATCAGGACTTCTGGTTGTTCTCCATTCGCATCATATCTATTTACACAAGCAGCCATGAGTCCTGATATATGTTCTGGTCATAATTCGCACCCTATCATGCGAAACGTATGCGAATAATTATTGTCATATGTTCTGGTCATAATTCGCAGCCAGGAGTCCTGATATTTATTTGAAAAGGCATTACGTTATAGCTCAACACAATTCGCAGCCTCAAATGTTGATAAATGTTTGATATGATTTTACTAACGATTCGCATCCTGGTGCAATTTCACACCAATCGCATGGAAACCTGATAGATGTTTGCAACAATATATCAATATATTGTACACAATTCGCAACACCGGATGCGAAATGCTTACAACTTAAAACACTTAACATTTCGTAACTCTAATAATAGCATTACAAAACACAGGAATGTAAAAATGTTTAGTTTACTGTACAGAACAATAACAGTACTACAAATAAATGTGATCTGGCCAACCAGAATTGTCCACAACACGGATTGTCCTTAAACTGGAACATCACAAGTCCTCCGGTTATGGCCTAATTTCGAACATCGGCCACACCTCAACTGCTTGGTTGAGATTTCTCCTCTAGAAGGGATTCGCTTTTTCTTAGGCCTTCTGGAGCGTCTCTTAACATTCGGAGGCAGAACTTCAACAAAAGAAGGATCGTTAGCGCTGGACCCTTCGTTGAAATAAGTTATAGCTGGTATGCTGAAAGAGTAACTTTCCTTGTAATTCTTAACCGTAAAGAAGGGTTCTATTACAGTCAATGGATCTTGGTCGGTGTATTGTAATGCCGCTAAAGCATGAGGACATGGAAAACACTCTTGTTGCCATGATCCGCAAGAACATTTGAAATCCAACAGATTAACAACAGCCACAAGATTCGAAAAGACTTCGAACATGGCGGTAGACGACTTACCTACTACCCAAGTTCGGCACATGTCAACATTATAGTTTAGCTTCTTCTCGTACTCGGGAACCAAATTAGTACTCCAACTGAGACCTTCTTCGTATCTCCGTGAAACTTAAGTCATAAGCAAGACTCTAATCCAGTCAATAAACTCAACAATTGGTAGGCCGCAATATTTTTTGATCTGATTGTTAAACGATTCAGCTGCAGTAGAAGCCATAGAGCCGTATCGCTTCCCTTTTACGTAAGCCTGCGCATACTTTTCAGGGGGTAAATTTGCAAGAAAATCACTCATTCTGTCACCACCTTCACATAGAAAAACCGTTAGTGTATCTTTAAAAAGCTCTCGAGTGGGAGCATAAGCAAGACGATGGAAGAAACTCAACATCCTTTTTTTATAGTCTCTGTTAGTATGTTCCAGTTTGGCTTTCAAATTCTGCATGAGATGGGAATAACAGTACGCATGATAGCAGTTTAGATACAAGACATAAACAGCATTAACGATACCAGAATGACGGTCTGAAATAAATTTGATCTGGCGATCCAGCAAATGTGGTTTCAAACACCCTAAAAACCACATCCAATTGTCACAATCTTCAATGTTAACTACACCAATAGCAACATAGAATAGTCCTGGAAAAAGGCAGATCAAATGAACACTACAACAGTGCCCAAACGTTTAAAAATTTGTAAACAATTCGCATGCTCTCCTGGTACAACAATTCGCAGCTTGTCATGCGAATTATGTGTGATATTTTAACTGATAATACATGGAATTTGCAGCTTGTCATGCGAATTGTTTGTGACAACTTCAAATAATACCTAATTCAAGCTGCGATGTAAGTACAGTTTCAGATAATACCTAATTCGCAGCCTCCAATGCAAAATGTTAAGATCACAACAACAAAAGGTTTGCATATATAGGATGCGAACTGTTATCAAATAATTCGCATCTTCAAATGCGAAATGTGAAGATTCGAACACTGCTTAATTCACAGCCTCGGATGCGAATTGCATCAGCATTTTCACACAAAAACATCATTCAGATTAACTAGATAAATGTAATTAACCGTTGTTTCCGTCCTTTGCTACAGCAGTGAGCAAGGTACCCTTGTACTTGCCATATAAGTGGGTTCCATCGACAAACAACATTGGACGGGATGAATGAAAACCCCGAAAGGACGAACCGAATGCTACAAAACAGCGCTTGAATCGGTTTCCAGCTGACAACTCTAACTGGCAGTCTGAAGTAATATCCCGGCTCTTCAAGCGTTTGAAGTATCCGCTTAGTAAACTAAAAGAACTTGAACTATCTCCGAAAACTTCCCTCCTAGCCTTCTCTAAAGCATTCCATGACAAACGATAAGAGATGTCAAGACCCATAATCTTGTTTGACAGTCGATTGTATGGTTTTGGCTGTCAACGAATGACAGGTCCATAGAGAATCCTGAATTTCCTCTGCAATCAAATCTGATGTCAAATGCATGTGCCGCTTATGCTTATGCGTCTAGGAGAAAACAGGACTGTAAGTATGGTGCGGGAAATACTTCTTGATCGTCATCAAGCCGGTGCTTGAGTCAATAGATGCATAAATCCTCAATTTCCACCCACTTGTGAACTTATTTTCACAATAAGCAGTGATCTTTTTTGCTGTGTTGTGCAGGTATTTGAAAGAAAAACCATGCTCTAACGCAAACTTGCACAAAGATAACCTCAGACCGGCAGCACCTTCTTGAAAAGCTTGACCCACTCCTGTAATAGCATCAGCCCAACCAGCAGTAGCAAGTTGTTTTTTCTCTGATCAGAATTAATTAAACCGTTACTACTCTCCCCGCTAACTAGTTGATTGGGAGATGGTTCTCCCAAAATCAAGCTACGCTCTTTACGCTTTACACCACAATCCTTACCACCAGAGCTCTTATCAACAGAACGTTTACCACCAGAACCCTTATCGAAGACGTGTTGTTCAATGAGAAAACTAACCCGTTTTAAACGCTCCAAATCAAGATATAACCAACCCAACAAAATCATTATGGTTATTAATGAAACAATTATTGTGATCCCCGTAGGAGTAGGTAATTAGGTAGTCACCTGTGGCAAGCTCCTCCCATGTGTTCTCGACATAAGCTTGGATACTTTGAAAGCTTTCAAACTCCGTGAAAGGCACAATTGCAGTTTGGTGACCATAATTAAAAATACAAACTCGTGATTTGGACATCTCTTACCCTTGACAGAACAAGTTATTAGTTATTAGTCATAAAAACTATGTGCAAATTATTTACTACTGCATCAAACAATTCGCATCCTATCTTGCGATTTGTGTATACCTACATCAACCAATTCGCGTCCTGTCGTGATACTTGTTTGTAAAAAAGGTCTTGATATTTGTTTCGAAATACAATACTCTAAAAAGTTCTAGATAGTTCGCATCCTAGCATGCGAAACGTAAAAGAAACTAAAAAACTACTGATATTTGTTTGAAAATGTAATACTTTGGAGTCTTACACAGTCCGCATCATAACATGCGAACTGTGTAGAAAATTAACTAAAAAGTCCTGGTATTTGTTTGAACATACAGTACTCTAGAGTTTCACATAGTTCGCATCCTAACATGCGAACCGTATGTACTTCGCACAATTTGTATCATATTTCTAAGCAAACTTTGAAATTCTTTCATGTGATTCGCATGTCACCATGCGAATTGATCATACAATTAGCATATTTCTCATCGAATACATCAAACAATTCGCATCTTGAGTGGAAGGCTTGGACAACTAAAACTCGTAATCTACACATGAAATAAAAAACTAAAGCACTACAAAACTAGTATATAACATCAGAAAAGAAGGACATAAGTATATAACGAACAATATTAACAAAATAAAAACAGATCACTATAACACAAAAAAAAAGCTCGAAATCAGGCAATGGCGTCTAAAAACAGTAGAATAGAACCTATTCCAACAGATAAAACCAATAAATAACTTCGAAATCGGTAGTTAATTACCTGAAAAGCAAGCAACACGATTACTTGTAAGCCAACAGATTCCAAAAAACCACGATCAACTCCTGTACGTAGAAAACAGTGGTTAGACAGGTCTAACACCACAACCTACATAAATAAACAAACCTTCAGTAGCTTCCGATCACCGGAAAATTTGATTCCAACCGGTCTTCGTGGTGGTTCGTAGGGTTAGGTGGTTAGAGCGGCTAACAAATTCAAATCTTCAAAAAACTAGAAAAAAATAGAAAGAAAACAAAAAGTTATGTTTATATAGTGGGTTAAGGGTAGTTAGGGTATTAAAATAATATTAGGTTGTAAGTGACGATAAGGTAGTTGAGTTGGGTATTAAATAACAATTGATCAAACCTTGGGTAGTAAGTGACAATTGAATAGTTGAGTGGGTACTTTAAATGCAATTTCCCTTATTTTATTCCAAATATCTCATTTATAACTTCATTTATTAGATAAAAATACTATTTTGGACTATATGAAGGCATTTCATCTTTCATAACCATATATTTTTACAATTTATTCTATATTTAATTTCTCTGATTCTTTTTATATCAACAATGGTAAAGAAGTCCGATCTATTTCCAACGTAAGTTTCGTTTTTGATATTTTTTTGTTTTTACTTTTTTTCTTTTATATTCTTAATTTTCTAGTTAGATTTTATATAAATAGTTGTTGGAATATTGTGTAAAATTATTTGTGAATGTCAATTTTTGGTTAGGTGTCAAATTGGGGGTTACAATTTATAAATTTGTTTGTTATTTTGAAGTAGATTTTTGTGGTCGGAATCGTGATATAAAAGATGCGCCGACGATGTTTTTGGTGTGGTACAGTTGTTTCACACCAATGATGCTTGGTTCCGCACCATCAGTGAATTTGATGTAAAATTTAGTTATTAATACTTGTTCGTATTTATTTCATTTATCTTTTTACGGGTATTACCGTCAAAATCTCTCACATTAGAAGTATAGTTTAGGTATCTTTCGAACAGCGTCACAACATTTTCTGTTGATAACCAACCGATTTTGTTTCTCAATCTTCTTAACCCACTAACAAATAACTATAATATGTAGTAAAATCCGCTGCATATCCATTTGTATCATTCGCATTATGCATTTCTAAAAAACATAAAAGTGAAAATAAGTAAATAAAACATAGACTAAAAACATAAAACAACTACAAAAATACTGCATGCAAATATGTGGTTGTGGTTCCCGAGAGCGGTCATTCCATTATATTATTGCAAAAATAGATAATTAAGGGAGTAATTGAGAGAAGAAATAAAGAGCACGTGGTTAATAAAATACAAGGGGTCAATTAAAAGACTATTGTATAATTAAGAGAATTATATTTACCTAATATATATAGTCTAACGAAATCCTAAATTCATTAGGCATAATAATATGATTTCTTCTACCTTTTTCTCTTTTCTATCTCTCGAATGTTTTATTTTTTTGCAGATTCATTAGGAGGTCAACCTGTTTCTACTCCTTCGCGAATCGTTTTAGTGCGTCGCTCCCTTGCCTATTCGAAAAGTCGTCACTTACTTTTATTTACTCTCATAATCAGATTACTCTAAAACTTCTGGCCCAAACCCTCCGGTAGTGAAAGAGAACACGTTGAATAGTATGTCGTATATTTTATTTCTCCTTATTATATATCCATATTTATGGAGTCAGGTTCGTTGATTAATTAATGGTTTAAACCCTTCATTTTGATTCTGATATTATAATTGGTATTATAGCAAATTTAATCCCTCTATGTGTAAAATTAATACCTATTGATTGAGTCTTCCAAAATATAAATCTTTTGGTTGATTAAGTTTAGGAGAAAAAAAAACTTGTTTATGATTTTTGATTTTTTTGGGACCTACAACATGCTTATGAGCTTAGAGAATATAAAATTGCATATTTAGGGCTAGATGATGCAATCAAGATTACGTAATTAAATATATATATATATATATATATATTCATTTTTATGTTCGAAAGTGCACATTTGATTTTGAAATATTTTGGAGAAAACTGTAATTCAGATCTATTTATAGTTTTTTTTGTTTTTTTTCAAAATTGACGAGGTTCGCCGCGATTAGATGTTTGATTGTTGCAGTTGACCATTTCAAGAAGGTAGTTCACCTAGGAGACCTTAAGTTCTCCGTGGAAGTGTCTTTTTTCCACGACTATCCTTGTTGTGATTGCAGTAATACAGAAAATAGTTTGAGTTTTTTTATATTTTTTATATTAGCTTATTTGCGTGTGGTAGTTTCCTAGTATCACATATAGTGGTGCAGCTAACCAATTTAGGATTTTTGTATTCCATATGTATGTATGCTTGCTTATAGCATGTTCAGTTCAATTATGTACTTATGATGAAAAGTGATAAGTTTATATCCTATAAATAGTATATATTTTTTTATAAAGACGAGGTAAGTATATATCAAGGCTAAAAAAATAAAATGCATGTAATAAGAGGTATAAGAAGAGGGTCGCAAAAGAGTACGAGCCGAGAGTCGTAAAGAGTAACAAAGGTTGTATGAGGAATGACAAGGGTTATAAAGAAGTAATGATACAAGGATTATAAAAACGATATGAGATGAATATCATTAAGAAGTACGAGATGAAGTTCGTAAAGAAGATATGAGACAAAGGGCATGAAGAAGTACGAAACGAGGGTCACAAAGATGATATGGGACAAGGGTCGTGATAAAAATATGAAACAAGGATCATAATAAAGTGTGAGAAGAGGATCTTAGATAAGATATGAGTAGAGTAGGGCTGTTATCTGTCCTCTTTGGTCCAGGTTTTGACGGAACTGGACTGGGCCGCTAAGTTTATCGGTTTGGACTGGACCAGACTGCTAAGTTTTCAGTTTTAGTTTTTAGAACCGGACTGCTAAGTTTTCTGTTTGATTCGGTCCGGTCTGGTTCAATCCGATTCGGTTTGGTTCAGTCATATTTTGGTCTGTTTCGGTTTGGTCCGATTTCAGGTCTGCCAGGTATTGGTCCGTTTTGGTCTACTTTAAAAACATTAAATCCAATTATAATTTGATTTTCAAATTTTTTACCTATTATAAAATTAAAATTTAGAATTTAATCTTTGATTATTTAAAAAAATTGGTAATTAACTATTAATTTTGGAAATATAATGTATAAAAAATAGATAATAAAAAAAATCGGTTCTAACGAATTTATTAGTTCGATTCCATATTGGTTTTGCCGATTTATTGGTTTTATCAGTTTTGTTCGGTATCGGTTCTATCCATTTACAAGTTTTATTGGTTCGGTTTCTAATCGATACTACCGATTTAGTGGTTTTATCGGTTCACTTCCGAACCAGTTTTATTGTTTTGTTTCCTTATCGGTTTCATTTTTTAAAATAGAACTGCGAACCGAGCTGTTAAGGCTTGGTCCGGTTCTTATCGCTTCGATTCCGGTCTAGTTCCCAATTCTCCAGCATCGTTGACAGCTCTAGAGTATAGGTCATAATGATACATAAGATGAGACAAAGATGGTAAGAAGCAGAAGTAGTAGTAAAAAACGTAAGAAAAAAGAATTGAAAAGCGTTGATTACGAAGATTAGTCAAGAAATATGGTTTAAAAGAAAAATAAAATACAATTGAGTGAGACCAAAATTGGTTACATTTATGTTTCAAAGTATTCGTTTCAAGGGACCCTGAACATCATCTAGAGTAGTTCAAAAATATGATATTGGGTTTTAAAGCTGATGATATCTTACTCGACAAAGCCTTTTCAATGACATTTAAAGAAAATACACTAGACTAGTTAGATTACTTACCAAAATGAACAATTCAAAACTTTGAAAGCCTCTGGAAAGCATTTAGAAATAACTTTATTAGTTATAGAGTGCACAAAAAAGAGAGCAATTTCATTCTGAATATGTACAAGATAAAAGGAGAAACACTAAAAAACTATGTTCAGAGTTTCGTTCGTGAGATGAACAATTTTTCGAGGTGTAAAAAAGATGTTGGTGTGGGGAATTTAAAAAAGAACTTGGTCTACAGGGAAAATTATATAAAACGTTATCATATTTCTTATAGATGTTATGTAAGATGTTTAAAGAGGTCGAAACAATATATTAAAGTCCAAGAATCTAATAAGGGAACCTATTCTTGTTCAAAACCTTCGGAATCAAAGGTATCAATACCAGACATGAGGAAAAGTGATGAGAGTCCCATTAAGCATGAAAAGAATTACGTATTATGACAATCCAAGTCGATGATTTACTTCTCTAATTGAGAATATCATAGTCATTTTTGAAAATATATAAAAAAATAAAAATACCAGCCCCCTCTTGTAATGTTGCCTCCAATAGACAAAAGATATCAAAGGTATTTATGTGCATATCGTAATAATCATGGTCATGCGACCAATGATTGTCTCCAATTACAAGATGAGGTTCCGAGATTAATTGACAATGACGATTTTATTCAGTTTGTTAAAAGTAAAAGAAGAGAAAGAAACTACGAGCAAAATAATGAAGTACTGAAATAAAAAGGGTTGGAAAATAAAAAAGAAGACAAGAGAAACAAAAAAATAGTTGTATATTTTTTTGGCGGGGATGATGTATGGGACGAGCCTAACTTCTATAGAACAAACGAGAAATATATGAAGGTTCATTTGGTTGCGAGTCGGCATACCTACATCATACGAAAGAAGTCGATGATCTGACCTTTAACGGTGGTGATTTAAGATGAGTTGTTACTTTTCATGAAGATACGTTGATAATTAATTTAGATATATCTAGAGTCATGGCTACACAAATTGTAATATATAACAGCAGTTCGTGTAACATGATTATTAAGAACAGTTATGATAAAATTATTAGAGTAGCTCTATATAATCATATCCACATATAGTTGGTTAGATATAAAGGGAAATCTTCTAGATGTTTTGGTTAGTTTTAACTTTTGGTAACTATTGGTAACGATAATACCAATAAATTTATCAGAATTCTAGTCATGATAGTCGACACTCTGAGTTTGTACGATTTGAGCAAGTCTTGGTTGCACAAAATTGAGGTCACGGCCTTGTCATTCCGACGATGCCTTAAGTATCATGTTGGTAACTTGGTTGATATAATCAGAGGTAGTCAGAGAATAACCATTATTTATTATACGATATCTCTATATCGTGAGAAATTAGCTCCATAGAAACTACAGAGTTTGGGAAAGGGTCGTCAACTGGCTAAAAAGGATGAATTTGAGAAAGAAGTTGGAGATCCTAGAGAGGACAGAATGTGACAAACCTTTGGATAAATTATTCAAAGAAGTGCTATAAAATGTGCAGATGGTAAAAATGGGAATCAATTAATACATCGCTTCAATTCTAAACTAGTAGAGTTATTAAAAAAGAATTCATATGTTTTTGCTTGAAGTGTTGATGATATTTTCGAGTCAGCGCGTCTGTCATCTATCACGAGTTAGTGATCAATAAGAGATTAAGGTCGGTTCATTAAAGAAGAAAAAAATTTATCTTGATAAACAAGATGTTATTTTCAAAGAGGTAGAAAAGTTGCTAAGGCTCGGACACATAAAAGAACCGAGATATCCAACAAGTGTTGATAATCCCCTGTTGGTTAAAAAAATAATGAGCAATGGAGAATATGCGTAGATTTCACTGACCTCAACAAATCGTGTCCATAAGATACTTTTATTTTTCCTAATATTGGTCATATAGTAGATGCCGCTTGGGGTCACGAGTTCTTGTAATTTATGGATGCATATTAGGGATATAACCATATTTGAATGCATCCAAATGATAAAGAGGATCATACTTTTTAGATATAAAGAGGTTTGTAATATTATAAAGTTATGTATTTTAGATTTTAAAATGCAAGATCGACTAACCAAAGGCTAGTCAACCGGATATTTGAGAAACAACCAGAAAAACACATAGAGGAATACATTGATGACATGATTGTAAAATTTAATAGTGAGGATTGGCAAATTGAAGTTTTTATGTGAAATATTCGACAATCTGAGAATGTTTAATCTCAAACTGAACTCTTTAAAGTGTTTGTTTGGAGTAAAAAATGGAAAGTATCTCAGTTATATTGTTAGTAAGAATGGAATCGAAATCGATATAAAGAAAAGTGGTGTTATATATGGAGCTTCCAAGAACTATAAAAGGAATACAAAGGGTAACATGTCATTTGGGAGCATTATCAAGGTTCTTACAAGAGCAAAGAAGTTTTGGTGGAATGAAGATGAGGTGTTTTGTGCTTTAAAATAGTATTTGAGTTCAACATAAATAATTTCAGATCTAACACAAGGCGAACCATTATACCTCAACATGTGTGTGTCCAATCATATCGTGAGTGTTATCTTAATCAAATGAGACAAATGAGTGTGGAAACTAGTTTGTTAAATAAGTAAAAACCTAATTGATGATGAAAAATTATATTTAAATTTAGAAAAAATGGCTTTAGGTCTCGTCCTAGACAAAATCCTATTTTCATATTCATACCATTATTCTACGAACTTCTTTTCCTCTGAGAATTGTTCTATAAAAATCATATATTTTAGGAAGACTAACGCGATGGTCTGAAGAATCGGAAGAGTCATATATTTTGTACGAACCTCGTACCACAATCAAATTTCAAGTAGTGCAGATTTTATAAATGAGTTCGTTGAAAAATGAACTAGTGATATCGAGGATATGCAGTGAGACCCAAGAAGATATCTTGAATGGATAGTTTAAGTTGATGGGTATTCAAGTCTCAATGGAGGAGTATGTATTATCTTGAAATCATCATTTGGTGAAGAAATTATAAAATCGATATAATTTGGTTGTAATATTACTAATAACGTGGAAAATTATGAGGTTGTTTTGAGTAGATTAAAATTGGCTAGTATTTATGGGAATATAATTCGGGTAAGATCGAATTCGCAAATAATTCAACCTAAAGATTTATACGAGACAAAGTAAGAAAATTTGAGAGGGTACTTAGAACCATTAAAATCATGTGAGAAGAAATTTGAAATGATAAAATACGAACATGTACCTCATCTAGATAACTTGGATGCAAACTATTTAGTCAAGACAACATTTTTAAGAGATAATTTGATTGTTATCATTCAAGAAAGACCATATAAAAAGGACAGATGTTAGAAAATTGAGGTATTCGCAATGTAAACGGCTGAATATTGGAGTCAAAAGTATTTGCTATTTGAGAAAGATAAAATACTCCCAGAAAGAAAAACCAACGCTCAAGCATTGAGAATACGAGTTATTAAGTTTGCAATTTTCTACGATGACCTATATAGAAGTAGTGGTATGAGGGCGATGCTACGGTGTTTGAACAGGAAAGAAACACTTTTATTCTTAAAAATTTGCACACAAGGGTTGTCGGGGCTTATTGTGGATATAAGAGTTTGCTCAGATGTTTCCTTCTTGTGGGTTTTTATTGGCCAAAGTTAGCAGTAAAAGATTAGTTCATTTTGCAAGGATTTATTTTTTAGAAGTATGCTAATACAAGCCACTTTCCAAGAAAATCAATGAGCATAATCTCAATAAAATTTTCCACTTGATAAGTAAATGATCGACTTGGTAGGACGGACCTTTTCTTGTGGCCATATGGAAAATATAATATTTAGTAATGGATGTTGATTACTTTAAAAAATGGGTGAAAGCAAAAGCTTTACGCAAGATGATGGATCATGAAATCTACAACTTCTTATAAAGTAAGATTTTATCAAGGTATGAGGTTCCATGAATGTTAGTGAGAGATAATGGACGTCAGTTTCAAAATGATATGATGACGATGCTTTGTAGAAGATATGTGATAGAAAAATATTTCTCGATGATGTATTACTCCAAAGGAAATGGACAATTAGAAGTGATAAACATAACTATTGTAAATGGAATCAAGAAAAAGGTCGAGGGGCTAATGTAAAATGACCAGATAAATTGTCAGAGGTGCTTTGGGCATATAGGAATACCCATAAGACTTCTACAGGAGGAACCCCATTTTCTTTGGTATACGAGATAAAAAATTTGGTTTTATTAGAAATCGTCATATATAATCACATAATACAATATTCTGAAGAAAGCAATAATGAAGGAAGATACATTTCTGGAAATCTGATTGAAGAACGTCGAGAACAAGCTCAGGTTAGGGCAGGCATTATAAAATCTTTATGAATAGCATATTCGAGTCAAAGCTAAAGAGAAGAGTTTTCAAAGAATAAGATCCGGTTATAAAGAATATATTTCAAAGGAAAATGAAAAAAAAAATTATGGAAACTTGCTATGAATTGAGATTGATAGCACAAAGTTATTTCCAAAGGATATTATATAGCGTATCGGCTATAAGATATGAATAGAAACATATTTAATCATCATATAGTGTAAGGGTTTTTTAATGAGCCACATTGTAAGTCATTTCATTAATAAAGAGAAGTTCATTTAAACGAAAAAGTTGTTATATTTGAAAATAAAAATCTAGTGAGAATGATAAATATTTCAATTTGAAAAAGAACAACCCGAAGATAAATTATAGATATTTGAATCATAAAGTTTGATATTTGAAAAGAAGAACCAGATAATAAAGATACATATTTGAACTAGAAAGATAAATATTTAAATTTGAGAAGAAGAACTCAAATATAAAATAAATATTTGAATCGTGAAGATAAATATTAAAAAAAAGAACTCGAAGATAAAGTTAAATATTCAAATCAGAAAGATAGATATTTGAAAAAAAGAGTGAGAGAGTAAAGATAGATATATGAGTTATAAAATATCCATAAAACAAGTAAAGAAAACATACATGAGAAAAAGAATCTGAAGATAAATATAGATATTTGAATCAGAAAGTTTGATATCTGAAAGAAGAATCATATAATAAAGATAGATATTTTAACTATAGAGTGGGATATTTAAATTTATTTTTTTAATAATTTAATTGTGACATGGTGTTATACACATTTAACTTGGTTCGAACATGAATATGGGCGTTCACAAGAGCAGAAAATGAGAAAGAAAATCTCATTAACAAACAAGTCCACCAAGACTCTCCAGAAAATAAGAAAGAAAAGCCCACCAAACAAGTCAATTTCATTTAGTTTCTGAATTTAAGAATCATCATTTACTCTGCTCATACTATGAAACACAACACACAATCTCTAGCTTTTTCATTGAACACAGCCGAACTCCACCAAAACTCTCAAAATTGAAATGAACATCAGGGTAAGGCTCTCAAAGTTTTATAGTTTGAAATTATCAAAATTAAAACTTTTTTTGTTTCAACAATAGCCTCTCCTCTCTCCTAAATGTTTTCTCCAACGGTAACTTTGATAACCTTCTGTTCTCATGGATTTCTCCATGTTTGATGGAGAATTTGTGAGGTTCCAAGTCTCTGTTACCCATGATACCATCCCTGTTCGTCTACTGGAATGGAGGCTTTGGAAAAACCTGGATCAGTCTACAATCCAGGAGTTGTTTGATAGTGGAAAATGGAGTTGCCACAACTCTTCTTTCTCTTTTTCTTCAAGCAAGGATTATAGCTCACTGTCAGCTGGATCTGATGCTCCCCAATGCATATCTTCAAAGGAATGGGTAATAGCTCTCCCCTACCCAGCTTCTAAGGTATTATCCGGTGGAAAATGTGGAAATTGCAGGCTATATGAGTCATCTGATTCTAGCTGCTCTTTCTGGTTTGAATCTAAGGGTCTGGTTAGAACCTTTGGTTCCAAGCCATTCGGTTACTTCAACCAGCACCGTAACCAATACAATCCTTCTCACCTCTCTCCTCTAATTTGGGAATCCTGCAATCTATCTTTCCAATCCCCGCAATCTCTCTCTTGCTTTTTCTATTCTTGGCTTAAGCTCTCTTCGAAACTGTCCTTATTTACTGTCCAAGGTTCAAATCTGTCCCATGTATTAAACCCTAGCAGTCATATGATAGCCTTCTATCTATCAAGCCTTCACCCTAAACTTGGTCCTGTTGATTTGCCATATCATAGCAGTCTCTACCCTATACCTTTTCCTTTATATCAAACCATTCAAAGCCTTAATATCTATTTAGCAGACCCTAAAATCTCTAAACCAGATATCCTCAAAACATTTTCAAATCATATTTTCTTCATTCTAAGTACTTACCTCTCCTCTCTCCCAATGGATCATCCAGCCTCTCTTAGACCTGCCAAGCCCTCTGGATTGTTAGGAGCCTTTTCACTGATTCGCCCTGAAACCTTCTCCTCATCCCTAGCCACCCTTCCATCTACTCCTGCTCTTATCGGTGATGCCCCTCTCCCTGTTCAGGTTGAGCTCGCAGCCAATCCTATTTCCGCAGCTCCGTCGAAGCTCCATGGCATCTCCAAGAAACATGAGATCTTCGTGAAGAACTCCCTGGCCTTGGCCAGACATCATATGGAGTCGGGCCAAGGGTCCTCCCTGTTCCAAAACGGTGCTTTGCCTGACTTAAAGCCTTTCATCTCACCGCCAGCCTCCTCTGAGATCGAGAAGGCCCAGCTGACCTTTACCCTGGCTCTCGCGTCGTCTTCTTCAACACCCCCCCTGGACAGTAGCCTCTTCGATCAGTGCTGTCCTCCTGTACCTTCCTCCGCCTATTTGAACCTGGTTGCCACCCTTGAGGGTAAGCCGATGTCTCGTCTAACCCCTGCATCCCTCCATGAATCCCCAACCACCGTCAGTCTCGAACCTCCGAATCGGCTAAGCCCAGCACCTCTCTATCAACCCCCATCCACCAGTAGACTAGAACCCCCGCCGCTGTCAGCACCTTCCCAACGCATCATCCCTCCGTCGTTGATAGCACCATCCCTCCATGAATACCCAGCCACCGTCAGTCTCGTATCTCCGAATCGGCAAAGCCCAGCACCTCTCTGCCAACACCCATTCTCCAGTAGACCAGAACCTTCGCCGCTGTCAGCACCATTCTCGCTGTCGTCGATATCACCATCCCAGCCATGTAAAAACCCCGCAAATATCAGTCGTCCGCCTGTTTTGACCGGACAGTCCCCTATCGCGATCAGTCGTCGTGCCAGCCAGGTCTCCTTTGGACCTAGAATCAGGGTCCCGAGTTTCGACTCATCTGCCAGATTCGGCTTTGCATCGTCGTCTTCCGGCCGGTCCCTATCTCCGACTTCGAGCCGATCGACCCCTGCATCGATCTGGCCTTCGCAAGACAATGCTTTCCAGACAGCGCTCGGGTTTCTCGAACCATCTCCGACCAGCCACCGCAATCCACTTCATTCGACGCTCACCTTCCCTCCTCTCCAATCGGCCTCCAACCCTTGTTCTACTGAAATCGGCACCAGTGAATCGTCCCTCCCTCCTATTCTGAACTTTCGATCAAAGACCCTCTGTAACCCTAAAGCTGTTCATCTCCTCTCTCTATCAAACTCGGATCCAGTTAATCAGATGGGCCAAAGACCCACAGCTGGTTAATGGGCCAGTAGCTCTCCAAGTCTCATTACGTCAAGCAGTAAAAGTATTATGGGCCAGCAGCCTCCATCGCTGGATTTGGGCCAGCATCCTTCTACTTTGGGCCGGTCCAGCGAGTTGGATAAAACTGGTGAATTGGGCCAGCAGAATGTCTTGAATCATTTGATTCAAAAACCGGATTTATTGGGCCGAGAAACGAATTTTATTGGTCAAACTGAAATCATCTCTCATTTGGGGCCTTTGAAAAATAAAGGCAAAGGGATTCTTGGAGCGGGTTCTACCTACAAACCGTACTCCCTTGTTCGGAATTTTGGTAATGCTGGCAAGGTTCCAAAAGGAAGGAAATTCCTCAACAAAATGGCCCAAATCCACAAATCTCCTTAAAAAATCTCAAATCTTCCGTCTTCGAATTCTAACTCTTTTAGATCGAAAACTTTGATAAATACTTCCTCCAATCCTTCTTATGCAAGTATTGTTGCGGGTCACGTCGACAATTGTTCCCCTTTGGTTATTGGGCTTGATCATATGGATCACGATGGAGTGGATTTCATTTTGAGTGAGTCGGCTATGGGGCCTCCGGATTTATGGAAGGCTTGTTTATCGGGGTATTTTCTCACTCAACCCCAAAATTTCACTCTCCTCAAAGCAAATGTGGAATCTCTATGGAGGAAATTTGGTCTTAAGGATTTCAAACCCCTTCCTGAAGGGTATTATCTTTTTAAATTTGATTCGGAAGAGCTGGCAAAAAATGTTTTGGATCGTGCCCCGTGGCATTTTGGAGGGAACTTGATCATTTTAAAAAATTGGGCCCCTCTTTCCACTCTCACCAAAGACCCGCTCAAGGAAATTCCTATTTGGGTCAAAGTCTTTAACTTACCTTTGGAACTCTGGACGGCGGAAGGTTTTAGTAAAATTGGATCAGTCTTGGGAACTCTTCTATACGTGGACTACCAAACTGAACGAATGGAAAAACTCCACTTTGCCCGTATTTGCATCCTGATCGCTGCGGGATCTGAAATTCGCTCTTCGCTCTCCTTCAAAATTAGTGGAAAGCTCATCTCGGTGAATTTCGAATACCAAGGGCTTCCCACTCAGTGTGTGAACTGTGTAGTCTTTGGGCATTTTTCGCGCCTTTGTAACAAAAGAGCGCCTTTGTTAGCTTCCTCTTCTGAGGAGTCAGACCCTTCTGAGATTGAGCCTTCCCGGACTAGCGCGAGGAAGCTAGATACACTTGAGGAAGGCACGGAGCTGGAAAGTGGAGAGGAGGTCGATTCGCCTCCGAAAAGGCATCGTCTTTCTAAGGAGCCGGCCAAGGGCATCATGGAGCTGTCATCTGACAGAAACATCGTCTAGAGCACTGTAAGTTTTCTGATTTAATGAATATTGCTTCTTGGAATGTTAGGGGATTAAACGACCCTGTAAGACAAAAAGATGTTACTGATTTTATAATTAAAAGCAGTATCTCTCTTTTAATTCTAGTAGAAACTAAAGTACAATTACATAAAGTTGGTGCTATAGTTAGAAATATAGCCCCTTATTGGCATGTCCTAACCGATCATGACTCTCATCACCTAGGAAGAATTTGGATCATATGGAACCCTAGTGTCATTTCCATATCTAGAGAAGCACAATCCTCGCAGTATATTCATTGCTTAGCAAAATGTCATAACTTAAATGCTTCATTTAGATTTTCTGCTATTTATGCTTTTAATAAAGTTGTTGATAGAATTCCCATGTGGAGAGATTTGTCTGCCATATCCAGGGCTAATACTTGTAGACCATGGGTTCTTCTTGGGGACTTTAACGCCATTCGGCATCCGAATGAGCGTTTGGGCGCCTCTGATAATTGGTCGGCTGCAATAGACGATTTTAATAATTGTTGTTTCAACTGCGAGCTGAGTGATCTTTGATCTACTGGATTTCACTTCACCTGGATTAACAAGAGACCTGACAACATGATCTTATCCAAGATTGACAGGGTCCTTGTTAACCCTGACTGGGACGATTTTTTCCCTATGTCTTTTGCGCACTATGGTTTTATCCGCTCTTCTGACCATACAACTGTCCTTCTTAACCTTGGGTTTCCTCGACCTAAGCGCAAAAAACCTTTCAAATTTTTCAACATGTGGCAATCTCACCCGCATTTCAAAGATATCGTGGATTCCAGTTGGAACATCCCCGTAAATCCCAAGGGGATGGATCTAGTCTCGGAAAAGTTGAATCGCCTTCAGTCTCAGCTTGCTGGTCTTAATCGTAAAGAGTTTAGCGACATTGTATCTAGAGTAATTAATGCTCAAAATAGGCTTTTCCAAGCCCAGACCGACCTTGCCTGTGAGCCTCTCAATTCCTCCTTAGTTTCGGAAGAATGTGAAGCGTCTGCTTCATATATCTTCCTTAGCAAGCTGAGGAATCATTCCTTAAACAAAAATCTAGAGAGAATTAGATCAAGCTAGGTGACAAAAATTCAAAATTCTTCCATAATAGCATTAAGTCCCGCCTTTTTAAAAATAAGATCATTTCTATCTCCAATGAGTTTGGAGCAACTGTCTCCTCTCCTGCCAGTGTTTCCAAAGTTTTTGTGAAATTCTTTGAAAACTCCCTTGGGACCAGGCATTCTGATGAATACCATGGCCTTGAAACTATAACTTCTCTTCTCTCTTCTAAGGTTAACAATATGGATAGGGATTCTATGACTCGTGAGGAAATAAAATCGGCCTTATTCAGTATTGACAGTAACAAAGCTTCAGGTCCGGATGGTTTCAACTCTTGCTTTTTCAAATCCAATTGGAGCATTGTTGGAAATGACATCTGTAATGGTGTCCTCAAATTCTTTCACTCTAATTCCCTGGCCGAATCTTGGAGTTCTACCTCTATTGCTCTCATTCCAAAAAAAGAATGTCCTTCTCACCCTACCGATTTTCGCCCAATCGCGCTTTGTAATGTTAGTTATAAGATCATCTCCAAGATCTTAGCTAATCGGATTAAGGACTCTTTTCCTTATCTGATTGATGGTTCCCAATCGGCTTTCGTCAAGGGAAGGAATATCTCTGATAACATCCTTCTTTCTCAAGAGCTTCTAAAGGGATATCACTCTAATGGAAGGGATAAAAAAGTCGCGCTTAAAATCGACTTAATGAAAGCTTTTGACAATGTCAGATGGCGTCTGATCCTTGACATTCTTGTAGCCATGCAATTCCCTATCAAGATGATCACCTGGATCGTCGCTTGTATTTCTTCTCCTTCTTATTCTATTAATATTAATGGAGATCCCCATGGCAATTTCAAAGGACGAAAGGGCCTCAGGCAAGGAGACCCGCTCTCCCCTTTTCTCTTTGTCCTTGTCATGCAAGTCCTCTCTAGCATTCTTAAGAGGAAAAGTACTAATATGAACTTTAGATTTCACTGGAAATGTCAAAAGCTTAAAATCATCAATCTTTGTTTCGCTGATGATCTCTTGGTTTTCTGTCATGGTGACGCGAAATCCCTTCATCTCATCAAAGAGGCCCTAGACGAGTTTTATACACTCTCTGGTTTGAAAGTCAATCCCTCTAAAAGTCATATTTTCTTTTCTGGAATTGATGAGACTCTTCGTCTTGAACTCAGGCTCATCCTGAATTACCCTGAAGGATCCCTCTCAGTTAAATACTTGGGAGTTCCCCTGCTCACCAGTCGTCTCCTTCACTCTGATTGTCGCCCCCTCATCCACAATCTTACTTCTAGAATTGACTCGTGGACCACCAAGCACCTTTCTTATGCTGGTAGGCTACAGCTCATAAAGTCAGTTCTTTTTGCGGGCCAGGTCTACTGGTCCTCAATCTTTATCCTCCCCTCTCGGATCTTAAAAGAATTGACCCATTACCTTCGTCGTTTTCTCTGGTCAGGCCCGGCCTTGAAAATCCACGGTGCAAAAGTTGCTTGGAACACAGTAACTTTGCCCATAGTGGAGGGCGGCCTTGGGATTCTAGACCTCAAAATTTGGAATCAGGCGGCTGTCCTAAAACATCTCTGGTCGATAGTAAGTAATAATTCCCAATCTCTTTGGTGTGATTGGGTTAAGTCAGAAAAAATCAAAAATAAAAATTTTTGGAACCTTCAGTTGGGGTCTTCTCCTTCTTGGATCTGGAGGAAAAAATTTCGCCTCCGTCCTCTGGCTTGTAATTTGTGCAAGATTGCAATTGGAAATGGTGAGAGTACCTCTTTCTGGTACGATGCCTGGCTTATACCTAAATCGCATGCCTCACACTACGGAGAACAAATCATCAAGGATTCAAGACTTGGGAAAAATCTCAAGGTTGCGGATATAATCACCAATGGTAGATGGAGCTGGCCTACCAACATCAGAACAGCGAATTCCCGTAGTAGAGATTGTTTGTTAGAGATCCAAAACCTCATAAGCTCCCTCCCTCCACCCAACTTATCCTCTGTGGATGTCCCTTTTTGGAGCGCGAAAGAAGGATGCTCTTCTTTTTCCATCAACGACACGTACCACGCCATTCGCGAGACCCACCCTAAAATAGGGTGGGCAGGGTTAGTTTGGAATAAATCCAATATTCCTCGCCATTCTTTCATTCTCTGGCTGGCTATTTCTGGCAAGCTCGTCACTAAAGACAAGCTTCTCAGCTGGGATATTAATATCCTAGCCCACTGTACTCTTTGCAACTATGTTATCGAAACTACCCCTCATCTCCTCTATGATTGTAGTTTCACGCAGAGTATCTGGGCAAACGCTAGCAATAGACTCGGTTTCCCCTTCACTGTTACGTGTTGGCGATCTTGGGTTACCGAAGCGTCAAATTGGTCTCAATCTCGAAACCACTCAATTTGGAAGGCTTGCTTCGCCGCGGTAGTATACCACGTCTGAAAGGAGAGGAACCAAAGATCCTTTGGTTCCCCTCCGGCCATAGCCTCTATGGTTTCTCACCGAATTTTCTCAGATCTTCGGTTTAGATTCCAAGGCACCAAGATTGGCTGGCCTTACTAAGTGTTATTATTAATTACTATCTTTTGTTTTTGCAGCGATCCTATGCAGCACTCATATCGGGACGTGACACTTCTAGGCTGGATGGAGCAAGTGAGGATGCGAGTGTGGATGTCTGCCAATCTGATTCATCCAATAGTTTATAAGTCATCAAAGTTCTACCTTTCGAAATCGTATTGATTGTTCTTTATGTTATTTCTTATTGTACCACAAAGACTCCTTTTTAGTCATTTGATAATGTATTTCGAGGGGAATGCCCCATTCGATTGTATGAACCTTATTTTAATTAATTAAAACTTTTAAACACCAAAAAATATATATTAAATTTATCAAAATTATAACTTTTTTTTCTTTTTTTGGTGAAGGTAACTAATAGAGAAAGATTTTGTGTTCTGGGTAGCTTTGTTTGTGAGCTCACATTTGTGATTATTTTTAATATAGTGCTGTCATCTTGTTATTATGTTTGTGAGCTGATCTTATGTAGACTAAAATTGTTATTACCGTGTTTATTATATTGTAGACTTAAATTGTTATAACAAAAGATTTGTGTACTGGTTACCTTTGTTTGTGAGCTGATAATTGTTATAATGTTTTTTATTTTAATTTAATGCTGCTATCTTATGTTTGTAACTTGTTCTTACGTTTCCCCTCTTCTTTATATATTTTTTAATTGTTAAAAAATTGAGAATACTTACAAAATCAATCGAGTTCTAATCTTCTAGATATTGAGAAGTTGGAGACTACATCCAACCATTTATAAATATTAGCTTAAATTTTTTTTTAAAATATTCAAGATTTTTAACTTAAAATTTTCCTTAAAAATAGTCATTATCCAAGATTTTTAAATTAAATTTTCTATTTTTATTTGAGACTTTTAATTTAAAAAGTTTCTTAAAAATAGTTAAAATCCTAATTTTAAAATTAAAATTTTCTACTATTATTTCACATTTTAAATCTAAAACATTCCTAAAAAGTTAAAAATAATTATTATCTTAAAATTTTTACTTTAATATTATTTAATTAATTATTACCTTAAAAAGAATTATAAAATATATATTTTACATCAATCCATCAATCCTGGCTACAACGTCAGTTGAAAGCAGTGCCAGATCCATCTTAATTTCTAGAATATTAGAACTGGATTGATTTTGTAAGTATTCTTTTTGCCATAATTTGTTTTGATTTAATATTCCTTTAATCTTATTCGTTTAATCTTTCTAATTAATCATGTTTTATCTCTTACTTTGATTTAGAAAAAGATAATGAGTTGCTGCATGAGACTATATTTCGAAAAGGAAGAACATGATCTTTTTTTATCTGAATATATATGGAAATATTTGTTAGTTTTTTAAAATAAAATTATATATTTATATTATAAATTATGTTTAATACAAATTTGATTTTAATTTTATATAATTTTTACATAAAATTTTGATTTTATCTACATGTATTTAAATAATATTTTTTATATAAACAAGTTGAATTTATTTCCATCCATTTCTCAGAAATATATTTTATACATTTATCTTTTGAAATATCTTTTATATATTAAATTATGTTGTTATATTTTATTTTTTAAAATATCTTTTAAAAATAATATATTAATATTTTCATCTATGTGTTAAAATATGTTTTATATAACAAATTGTATTTATTTTCATCTATTTTTTAAATATATATTTTTTTATAACAAATTTTATTTACTTTTATGTAAATTTTAAAATATCTTTTTAAGATATTAAATTTGGTTTTGTTATATTCTATTTTATTTTATATACATTTTAAAAATAATATATTAAGATACATTAAGATTTATTGTTATATATATATATAGCTAATAAAACGTAGCTCGAGTAATAATAATATGATTCATTCTAATCTGATTGCCTCTATATCAAGACCTAACGCGTAGAATTTCATTTGAATGAATATATAGTGAGTGATCCGGGACTACGCCAACTTATTGAAAATTTTGATTGTAATGTTAGAGATAAAATTCGACGAGAATTTTGGCCCCCTTACTTCAATTCCTAGATCCGCCATTGGTTGAAAGAGTAAGCTTATGAAGACAGACTTGCGGAATAAGATAGACGATATTTGGATGAATGATCTTTTAGTTGTATACAATGAGAGAGAATTTTAAAAAAAAACGATAACAAAACCATTTTACGACGTTTCCAAGATATAAGGAGTTGTCGTAGTCAATTGTCATAAATCGGTTACTAAAAAATTGTATGAATTTATAGAAAAACCATAAGATTACGCAAGTAGTCATGCTAAGCCCTAATTTAAAATATCAAATTATCAAAAATAGTTAATAAACCAAGCCTAAGGTTAGTAAACCTATAAAGTTATGCTACTGGCCATATTGAGCCCTGGCTTAAAATAAAGTAGTAAAAATGGTTAATAAACTAAGCCTAAGGCTGAAAACCATTAGGTTACGTAAGTATAAACTTACTTCTGAGGATTGGTTTGGATTAGATCATTTTGGATTAGCCCCGTTTTGGCCAGTTTGTATTAGTTTTTGTTAAGTTAAGGTTGCAATCATCCTTATCCTTAATTTTTAGTAAGAGTTGCTCATGAGTTTATTAACAAAATGAAGTAGAGAATCAAACAATTGGCAGTCCTCAACTGGAAATCTCAATGACACTACAAGGTTTGAAGTAGGAAAAATTACTTTAGAACTTGTAGAATAACATACCTTTAAAGCAAGTAAACTACCTTCTTCCTTTTGTGTAGTGAAGAAAAGATAGATAGGTTCATTTTCATGCTTAGGTGTCAGTCGTTATCAGTGTACTCGATTCGGACTAAATAAATAAGTACTTAAATAATATAATATATGATATGCAATTTTTCGTAACATGAGTGTCACTTCCACCCGTAAAGATAAAGAAAAATTATCTATGAAGACTGAATTTATGGGTTTGCTCATGAAAAACCAGATTAGAGGTCATGCGAGCTGCTGCTTAATTATCAAAGAATATTGCAATAGGATGAGAGACCTCAACTTCAAGATCACTTTGTACAGTTTTCAGCCAAATAAACTCATAATCCATTGCTCTATACTTTGCTTATGTATTCGACCTTACACCATGACGTAATAGTCATATATATATATACTAATCCTATGACGAGAATAAAAGTACCAATATACTGCCAAAATAAAGATAAGTATGATAAGGAAAGATATTCCTCAGGGACCTAAGTGCAATTGATAGGGACTAAAGTGATAAGTTCTGTAAATATAGGGTTAAATTAGGCTTTAGGAGAAATGTAAAGGGTTGAACTGAAAATATACCATTATGTAACCGTTTCTCTAACTAACTCACTCAGTCTATTTAAAGAGGCTGAAGAAGTTAGTTATGCCCAGGAAATAATCAGAAGCACTTTTCACTACTTAAAATTCCCTAAGAAGATTTGTGTTCCTGATTTTATCAATTCCGCATTAATTCTTACCAAATTGGCGCTAGAAAGAGGGGACAAAAATACCTTGATCAACAGATCAGAAATCGACGTCCGAGTTTTCGTTTTGCAAAGTTTTTCGTTCGAATTTTCATATTTTTGTTTAGTTTTTCGCTGATTGAAGATGAATCCAGAGGAAGGTGACAATCCATCTGTTCGAAAAGCTATGGAAACACTGAAGTCCGATCTGCAAGAGGCAGGTAAATCGATTCCAACTCAATCAATCCAATTTGATTTTGAAGGAAAAATGAATGAGATGATAAGGAAGGTGGCAGAGCTTGACGAATTGGTAAAAAAGAAGGGAAATAATGATGGTGCTAGGCTTAGGTCTAAGATAGCATGGGGCGATCAGAATGATCAGTCGGATCAGTCGATGGACGATGGCGATGATCGATATGAACAGCGTAAAACACGTTTTAAGCAAAAAAAAGAGTATAGCGGGATAAAGAGGAAATAAAAGTTACAAAAGCGACTGTATGAGAACTCTAGTGATGAAGAGGATTTTGAAGATTTTGAGTCTGATGAAACACCGAGGTACGAACGTTCTCGAGGCCATTCAAGAGGAACAGAGCGTGAGCTCCGACCAGCTAGGGTGTATAAAGAAGGAAGGAAAAAGAAAGAAAGGCGAGTATATTCACCTCGGACCTCGGAAATAATCGCCTCGGAAATATTCGCCTCGAAAATATGAAGGTGAGTCAAGCTTATATGCTACTGTGGGGATGAGAAATGAAGACCAGTATGTTCAAGGAGTCGACTGGAGGGACTCACCATTGATCAGGGAGATCAGATCTGTGCCGCTTCCGAGGCGGTTTGATATTTCCAAAGTTGATAAGTTTGATGGGACTCAAGATCCCGATGATCATATAGAGAAATTTAAAAATTACATGACTAATTTCGAAGATGACGATAAATTGGTGTGTAGAGCATTCTCTCAGACGTTTAAGGGAACTGCGCTGAAATGGTTCAACAAGATTCCTAAGGAATCAATTGCAAATTTTAGAGGCTTCTATACCGCTTTCCGAAGACAGTTTGTGGGAAGCAAGGAAATGAGAGCTAATGGAGACACAATAATACAGTGCAAGCAGGCTGTGGGAGAAAAGTTAAAGGATTACACTAAAAGGTTTGTGTCAACAAAGGCTGAATTGGATGACTGTGAAGAAAGTGTGGCAATGGCGGCGTTTAGGCAAGGACTGTTGCCTGGGGATTTAGCCGATGAGACTACGAGGCGCAGGGCGTTAACGTTTGGAGCTCTTATGGCTCAGGTTGAGGATCAGATTAAGATTGAAGAATCGACGCGGGTTCGAGGAGGTACTAGTACTATTCAGAAGGGGAATGGACAATCTAACACGTCGAACAACAACCCCTCACGTCCGAAGAGCAATCAAAATGTTTCCCACCGAGGAGCTTCGAGCTCGTATCAAGGGGGATATAATCAACACAATTCTAATAATCAGCAGCAGTTTAGATCCAGATCGAATGTGTGGGTAAGGCCGGATTATTATGCGGATCTGACTGAAAGCGTGGCTTCGATATATGAGAAAACAAGGGGAACAATAAATTTTAGAAAGCCACCAGCGATTAACAGGCCAAGAGAGGAGCGCAATAATAAGTTTTGCAGGTATCATGATGATGTTGGTCATGATACAAATGATTGCATCGCTCTAAAGAAGGAGATGCAAATTTTGATCGAAAATGGAAAGTTGCTGGAGTATGTCGGGAAGAATGCTAAAGTTGCAGCTCCGAAAACTGGTAATCCTAATTCTAAGCAGGAAACTGCATTGATGATTTTAGATGTTGCAGGTGATGATTTTGATGTGGCCTCGGAATATGTCAAACCAGACCCCAGTCGACTTTTGTTAATGTCAATAGATGAGCCGATGCGTCAGGGACGTGTTCGAGATTTGTGTGCCTTCTTCGAATCACTAACAATATTTGGGGGAGATTCGATGACCAACAACACTAATAATTCGAGGAAGAGGCATATAGTGAATTTAACACGACAGATTGAGGGAGGAGCATCGGCACACCTAAGCAACAGGAAGGATGTGCCCTTTATAATTTTCGATGGGGATGATTTGAGGGGGATTACTGGGCCACATGAAGATGCAGTGGTCATAGGAGCAGAAGTATGCGGGGTGGAGATTCGAAGAGTGATGATTGATACAGGGAGCTCTGCTAATGTGCTTTTCAAGTCAACATATGAGAGGCTAACTGCTCCGCCTCGAATTGAAAGGTCAGAAAGGACTATCATAGGGTTTACTGGCGCAACAGCAAATGTGATAGGAGAGTTTGAGGGTGAAATTTCTTTGGGAAAGGGGCCTTTCAAAAAGAAAGTACAAGTACTTTTTGTGGTGGTGGACTGTCCATCGAGCTACAACGCTATTTTTGGGAGGTCGTGGTTGGCTAAAATGTACGATGTAGTGTCTACAGTTCATCAATGCTTGAAGTATGTGATCGAGGACCGAGTCGGCGTAGTGCGAAGTGATCAAAAGGTGGCGAGAGAATGTTACGCTGCTGCATTTAGACTACGGGGCAAAAGTTCTGATGATCCGATGGAGAATTAGCAGTTTGGGGGGTTGTCTTCTGATGGAACAGACGAGGGAATTGATGATCCGATGTCAACCCCGAGTTCTGTGGTGGTCAATGAGGAAATAGAAGAATATATTTTCAATAATGGCAGGGTACTTCGAATTGGGACTCTGTTATCTTTATCGATGCGAGAAAAGTTGTTGACCTTTTTGTCTGAAAATTTGGATGTATTTGCGTGGAAGTCCGAAGATGTAGTGGGGGTCCCAAGTGACATCATATGTCATAGCTTGGCGGTTGATCCGAAGGTCAAACCGATAATTAAAAAAAGAAGGGCCTTTTCGTTGGAAAAATCCGAGGCCATAGTTGCCGAGGTGGATCGACTATATAAGATGGGGCATATCAGAGAGGCCAATTATCCGAGGTGGACGGCCAATCCTGTGGTGGTAAAAAAGAAGAACGGAAAATGGCGAATGTGTGTGGACTTCACGGATTTGAATAGAGCCTGTCCAAAAGATCCTTTTCCAGTACCTCGAATCGATCAGTTAGTGGATTCCACTTCGGGAAATAAAATCTTGACATTTATGGATGCGTTTTCGGGGTATAATCAGATTCGAATGAATCCAAATGATGAAGAAAACACGACTTTTATCACTGACAGAGGATTGCACTGCTACAGAGTGATGCCGTTCAGATTGAAAAATGCTGGGTCAACATATCAGAGGCTGATGAATAAGGCGTTTGCTTCACAAATAGGGAGAAATATCGAGGTGTACATCGATGACATGCTTGTTAAAAGTAAAAGTGATGATGAACACATTGATGATTTAGAAGAGACGTTTTTGAATCTTAGAGCCATACAATTGAAATTGAA
The DNA here is from genome assembly GCA_036936605.1 of Limnanthes douglasii subsp. nivea. Lineage (NCBI taxonomy): Eukaryota > Viridiplantae > Streptophyta > Magnoliopsida > Brassicales > Limnanthaceae > Limnanthes > Limnanthes douglasii. Next base: position 259,339,031 of record JAUPFV010000005.1, on the reverse strand, counting down.
CCCAGAAAAATGTACATTTGGAGTTCGATCTGGCAAGTTTTTGGGGTACATGATTAGTGAAAGAGGAATCGAGGTGGATCCAGAACAATTGAAGGCCCTGATATCGATGTCTTCACCTCGGAATATTAAAGAAGTGCAAATGTTAACGGGCAGGTTAGCAGCTTTGAACAGATTCATTTCTCGTTTTTCAGATAAGTGCTTGCCTTTTTTCCAGGTGCTACGAAGACCTAATAATTTTGAGTGGACTTCGGATTGTGAAGAAGCCTTTATAAAGATCAAAAATCTTTTGTCCTCTCCTGAAATATTATCAAAGCCTCGAAAAGGTAAGCAGTTATTTTTGTATATAGCAATGTCGGATTATGCAGTAAGTGCAGTTCTGGTCAGTGAAGATACGAGAATTTCGAAGCCTGTCTACTATGTCAGTAAAAGTTTGGTTGATGCTGAGAAGCGCTATTTGAAGCTCGAAAAATTGGCACTGTGTATAGTAGTGGCAGCAAGAAAAATGCGCCCTTACTTCCAGGCACATACGATTGTGGTTCGAACTTCATATCCATTAAAAAACGTTTTGCAAAAGCCAGGCATCTCAGGAAGGATGACCAAGTGGTCTGTGGAATTAGGAGATTTCGATGTGTTATTCTCTCCTCGAACAGCTATCAAAGCTCAAGCCTTAGCAGATTTTTTGGTGGAGTTTCACTCAAGCAGATCCGAAGAGAAAGATGGTGAAAAGGTGAACGAGAATCCGACGTGGACGATACGAACTGATGGAGGATCCAGTAATAAAGGGTCAAGTGCAGGAGTTGAATTGGTGGCACCAACAGGGGAATTTATGTTTCAAGCTATAAAATTTGGCTTTCATGCTTCAAATAACGAAGCTGAATATGAAGCTGTGCTAGCAGGATTACGGTTAGCAAATATTTGTGGAGCAATATTTGTGCGCTTGGAAACAGATTCACAGTTGGTAGTTAACCATGTTAAAGGAGTATCGGAAGCTAAAAAGGAACGTTTGGTTTTGTACTTACAAGAGCTTCGAGGAATGATGGCACAGTTTGAAAATGTCGAAGTGGAGCATATTCGAAGAGGTAGCAACACAATGGCTGATTCGTTGGCAACAATGGCTTACTCTGAAGAATATCCATGGATTATAACACAACCATCGCCTTCGATCATACCGAATTCTGAGCAGTGTGAAGTTGTTAATGAGGTAGTGAATGATCTGATGTGCGCTCGAGGAGATTGGAGGTTTGACTTGTTAAACTTTATTTCGAAGGGAGTATTACCTCTTGATAAACACTTGCTCAAGAAAATAAAGTATAAGGCCCTTGGCTATGTGGTATTGGATGGGGTATTGTACAAAAGGTCTGCGTCGAAACCTTTGCTACGATGTTTAAGCAAGCAAGAGTCTCAGAACATTCTATCTGAACTGCATGATGGGGATGGATCGGCTCATTGTGGTTTTAAAGCTTTAACGCGTAGAGTATTGTTGGCAGGATATTATTGGCCTACTATTTTGCAAGATGCCAAGTCGTTAGTTCGAAGCTGTGATACTTGCCAAAGGTATGCAAATTTAATACACAAACCAGCAGTACCCCTAATGACAATTTCAGAGGCGGTTCCTTTCGATAGGTGGGGGATTGATTTAGTGGGACCATTACCTATGGCTTCTGGTGGAAGACAGATGATTATTGTTGTGGTTGATTATTTTTCGAAGTGGGCAGAAGCAGAACCTTTAGCTGGGACAAAAGCTAAGGATGTAATCAAGTTTATTCAAAGTAACATTTGCTACCGTTTTGGGGTACCTCGAAAAATAACGACGGACAATGGTCCTCAATTTAATAACAAGGAAATGGACTCTTTTTGCTCTTCGAAAGGGATACAGCAATGCTTTTCCACTCCTTTCCACCCCCAGGCAAATGGACAGGTGGAAGTTACAAATAGATCTATTTTGGATGGCTTGAAGAAAAATTTGGCAAGAGCAGCAGGGAAATGGCCAAATTATCTTCAAGAGGTGTTATGGGCATATAGATCAACCCCTAGGGAGGCTACAAAAGAGACTCATTTCTCTTTAGTATATGGAATGGATGCTGTGTGCCCTGCTGAATCTACATTGCCTTCTTATAGACTACTACAATATTCCGATGCGGATAACGATGAAGCTAGAAGGGTGGAGCTTGATTTGTTGGAAGAAAAAAGGGTCAAAGCACATTTGAATGTGATCCATTATCAAACATTAATGAGAAGTAGGTACGATGCTAAAGTTAAGAGGAGAGAATTCAAAATTGGCGATCGAGTGTTACGAAAAGTGTTTCTTCACACTAGAGATAAGCACCTCGGAAAATTGGCCCCGAATTGGGAAGGTCCTTACGAAGTCAAAATGAAGGTTAAGCCAGGTTCCTACAGGTTGTCAGATCGAGAAGGGAGGATGCTCAAACATCCTTGGAATATAGAGCATTTGAAATTGTACTGTGAGTAAATTCAAACTTCGAATTTTTGTAAAACAGACATACTCTTTCCTTATCTGTTGGCCCAGAAAGGTTTTAACGAGGTGTCTGGTTGATATTGAATTTTTTAATAAAATTTCTTTTGGCCATTGGTTGTTTACTATGATGAGTGATTTATTATTTTGGTAACTTGGCAAAGATTGATCATCTTTGAAAGTTGACCAAGAATAATTTTCCGAAGCAATAGCTTTGAAGAAACAACCAAATTTTCGAGGTGCCACGTCTTATGAGTGCATCAAATTTTCGAGGTGCCACGTCTTATGAGTGCATCTAATTTTCGAGGTGCCACGTCTTATGAGTGCATCTAATTTCCGAGGTGCCACGTCTTATAAGTGCATCTTAATTTCCAAGGTACCTCCATTAATAAATACGTCCAATTTTTGAAGTGATAAATTTAAATAAGTACACCAAAAGTTTAAGATAAAATTTTAAGAGGAAGAAAAGTTGCTTGTTCATCGGATTAAACACGAAGTCTACAAAAAGGTGAGAATTACTTAGCCAAATACACAAAAAACAAACATAATGTGCCTAGATTATTAGGCATCTTCTTATTCCGATGACTCTTCTGAAGCATCTTTTTCTTCTGAGGAACTTGGTGGCACTTCGAATGCTTCCCTTGGGCGACTTTCTTCAGGAACTTGTTTCCAAAGGTTCGTTAAATCCAACCTTGGACAGGCAGCATGAACCTCTCGAAGAATTTGAATAGCTGTATCAATTTGAGCTTTCTTGATACCTTCAAGCATTCAAGAGCCAACAGCGGCCTCGGCCTTTTTGACGGCAGCATTCTTTTCTTCCTCGAATTTTGTTCGAAGCGTAGTCAACTCAGTTTGGCAATTCTCCGGCTTCTCCTGAGTTTCTTTAACAAGTTTCTCAGCATCGGAAGATTTTTGCTTTGCCTCGGTAATTGCGGTGGAATGTTGAGAATTTAGGTCTTCAAGAGCTTGTCGATGAGAAGCCTCCAGAGCTCCGACTCTTTCTTTGTGCTCTTTAGCAAGTTTGTCTTTTTCAGCTTCGAATTTTTGAAGTGCCTCTGTTTTCGAAGTCTTTTCGAACTCTATTTCCTTTTAACTCTTGATCAATTTTTGTGCAAGAAGCTCCAATTGTGCATGTGAATTTTTTACTTCTTCACATAATTTGTTGGCTGCAGCACTTAAGTTTTCAAAAGGATAAAGGATCGAAGTTACCTCATCAGATTTTTCTGAATTGGGAAAGATTGTTGGTTGCTGACAGATATGAGCGATGGCGTTAGATGTCGAAGCCATAGCAGCCCCAGTAGAAGTTGATGGAGCAAAATTGGTAGGTTGAGAATTATTGCCAGTAAATGCAAAATCCCCGCTTGAATTGAAGTTTTCAAGGTTGAGGTAATCATCCACTTGACTATCTCCTAGTGTTAGTCCTCCATCAGGGTTCTCTTCGATAAAAGTTTTCCCATGCACCTCGGAAGCTAGTACTTCCTCTAGCATATCAGCCTCGTTCTTCTTCTTGGGCGTACCAGACTTGCTCTTTTTCTTCTTTGCAGAATTGTCTTTCTTCTTTTTTAGAACAGGTTCATCTTCTTCGGAAATAGGGGGAAGCTGAGGTGCAGATGCTTTTCGCTTTCTTATAGTCTTCGAGGTGTTGGAAGATTTAGCCTTGACTGTTTTGGGTTTTTTGAGGGTTTGCTTCCCTTTCTTTTTCAATGGTAAGTGGCTGTCACTTCGATTCCGGGTCTGAAGATAGCATTTCTCATTTGGTGCAAGTATCCTCTGAACTGCTAGGATGGGATCCGGTGGGATCATCGGATCTTGAGGAAAGTCAGCCCCTAAGGATATACGCCAGAGATGGCTATTCACAAAATTGATCGGCTCAAAGGCTGAGTGAAAGCCATTTCCCCAGGATTTTTCGGCCCATTCAGCCATTTGCTGAAAGATGACCTTGGCTTCTTTTCGACGACTTTTAAATCGCCTCGGAATTTCTGAGAAAGAAAAGGGATAAACAGTTAGACAAATAAACTTAACTAGTTTGGCTAAGGGAGGGGGAGAGATGTTACTTACTGCTATCCTTCCAAGTGAGAGTGAGTCTTGAGGGGTTAGCATCGGAAATCTCTTTGCCATTCTCCCAAGCTCCTGATAGGAAGACAAACCTTTGCTTACAAAATTTATCAGCTTCGAGGAGGTCATCGATTATCTTTAGGTCATCCTCCAAAGTTAGATAATAGAAAGGAAGAACTGGCCCATTAGAGACTTGGGTTACTGAGATGAAGTCCTCGATTTCGAGGGGAATGCCCCCTAGCCTCGACACCATAATGGCAGAGAATAAAGTAAATAACTGGTTTGGGGTAACCTGTGTTGAGCACAGCTTAAGAATTTTGAAGTACCTTACGATCATGGGATCGAGGGGAAATCGAAGTCCCCAATTGAAGAGCTCTGGATAGACTACCAATTCATCCTTCTGACAGCTCAGAGGCGTTTCTCCTTCCACTGGTAGTCGAAGGGTCATGTTATCTGTTAATCCCCACAGTTTTCTGAGTACCTCTTTCTCCGATTCGAGGTAGTAAGTGTAGGGTACATTCTTTAGGGCAAGAATGTACCGAGGAGAAAGAGGCTGAAGATTTTCTTGGACCAAAGCAGCAACATCCTCAGGGAGTGTAATGGAAAGTTTCTTTCCTCGAAGTTTCTTTGGAGGGATCGTACCATCAGCCTCGGATTCCTCTTCGGAATCAGATTCAGTAGCTTTAGAATCGTCTTTGTTGTTATCTTCATCAGTGACTTCATTAGAGCGACTTCGGATTTGAGTCTCCTGTTGAGTCACAGGAATTGGCTGACTACTCTCTGGTGTAACGTCACCCATTTCTTGTGGGGGAGGAGAAGAGTGTGGTGGAGGAGAAGAGTTTTCTGCTTCTTCACCCATTGCTAGAAAAGGTGATTTTTTGGCACGTTTAACTTTGATAGCCTCGAATTGAGGAGGAGGTGAGTTGGGTTAAAGGTTTTTAGTCGCTTCAACTTGAAGCACAGGTGATTTGGGTTGTGGTTTTTTATCAGTAGGTGGCTTGTCTAAAGTGACAACTTTAGATTTCCGATGAGGTCTTAGCAATAGAGAAGTAGGTTGATTTCCAGGAGGAAAGGTTTCTTGATTAGTTTCTGGTTGCGAAGCTAAAGATGAAGACGAAGTGGCAAGGTTGGGGTTGAAATTACCATATTCAAAAGTGGTACAAGAAGAGTGAGGACCGTTGTAGATCAACCCAGCAGCTTTGTATTCTTTGGCTCTTTGTGAAATACAAAGATAATCGTAGGCCCCGAATACTTGATTGCTAGAACCAGGGAAAAGAGGTTTCTTTGGTTTTACTGGTTTTCTGGGTTTAGATCTTTTGTATTTAGGATATCTTCTCATACAATGGTATCGATCTAAGAGGTTGCTTTGGTGGATGAAAAAGATGAAGTAATTTAAAGATTTTTGAAGAACAGGTTGAAGATGGCTTGAAGAACAGGTTGAAGATGAAGAACAGGTTGAAGATGGTTCAAGAAGTGATTTCTCTAAAAAGTTCTTAGTGAATGAAGAGTTGGGTATTTATAGGATAAAGGAGTGACGTTGAGAATATGGAGAGGCAAAACCAGTGAGTTGCCCTCATTGGGTGGAATATGAAACGAAAAGAAAGCGTGTAGTGTCATGGGTCTACTACTAAAGGTCTAATCAATCTATCAAGTAGGGATCAGAGATTTCAAAGTATTAGCAAAACTACGTTCCTAGTAATAATGTTCGAAGTTGAGGCGAAGCTATACTTCAAGTTGGCAAGTTCGAAGCGATGGGGAAATTTGTTTGCACTTATTCACAAATTCGAGGAGAAGTCACAAATCATTGGGTTCAATCATAATAAAGAGATAAAGTGAAGAAAGTTGTATTGACTCAAGGTAGAGTTCGAGGAGCTAATAGTTCTTATAAATGTCTGTATAAGAACTAGAGGGGCTACTGATAAGGAAAGATATTCCTCAGGGACCTAAGTGCAATTGATAGGGACTAAAGTGATAAGTTCTGTAAATATAGGGTTAAATTAGGCTTTAGGAGAAATGTAAAGGGTTGAACTGCAAATATACCATTATGTAACCGTTTCTCTAACTAACTCACTCAGTCTATTTAAAGAGGCTGAAGAAGTTAGTTATGCCCAGGAAATAATCAGAAGCACTTTTCACTACTTAAAATTCCCTAAGAAGATTTGTGTTCCTGATTTTATCAATTCCGCATTAATTCTTACCAAAGTAAAGATAGAAATGAACGTCATTCATGGTTTAGAGTAAAATACAAAACATGAAAGTTCATTTAAAAACATGATGAAACTATGAAGAAGTACTCTGCTAAGATAAAGACTTTCTTTCAATAACGACTTTGTCAATATTAACCAGTACGAGATGGAGAATTTATTTCAATAACGACTTCGTCAACTTGACTAGTATGAGATGGAATTATATAACTGTTCTTTCATTAATTTGGTCGATATGATGCGGAAGTACATTCATGACGTCTTTCATTAGTATGTTCTCCTTCAAAAATAACTATTTCATCATTACTACATAAGAAAATTCTTCTTCTATGTTGAAACTCGGTACCTGGAATTAGAGAATCAAGTAGTGGCTCTAGTAGTGTCTATCAGGAAAATGAGACTATAGTTTCAATGGAACACAATTGAAGTTTTTCTCATGAAAATAATGCCCCAAAACGAAAAACAAATCGAGGCTAAAAATGTCAAAATGTTATTGGCTCGCCATACAATACTTGATAAAATTCTGTATCGTGCGGGCCAAGGCCCATACTTTGATTCTTAGGCTCGAATAACTCGACCTTTATACTCAAAGAGCTCCACAAATGACAAAAAGGTTCTCACCCGATGTATAAAACCTTATATAATAAAATTTTACTATCAAGCTAATATTGTCTCACAATACATAATGATGTCAAGGTATTTGTACAATGTTACGTTTCAAAAATTTATAAATACAATTCATGCCTCATCAGTACCACTAGAGTTAATCACATAAGTTATACATTTCGACATATGGGGATTAGATATAGTGGAGGTTCCACTGAAAAAATCAAAGAGAAGATGATCCATCATACTAGTTGACTACTTCTCCAAAAGAGTAGAGGCCAAGACTTTGGTAATAATATGAACCTATACATTTGTACACTTCATCCAAACTAATATTTGTTACATTTATGGTCTCTAGGGTTTCAACATACGATAATGAGACGTAATTCCAGAATGAAGAACTTGTTTTATTCTGTAGAAATCAAGGTATTTAACAAAACCATTCTACAGTCTTTCAACCTCAAGTAAATGGACATGTCGAGGTTACTAAACAAATTATTTTCGTTGTACTACACCGACCCTCGAGGGTTTTGCGGGGAGTTAGACCAAATTCCTCCAAGAAATACTTTGGTTCTACTGAACCACCCATAAAAATAAAATCATGTAAAACTTCATTATCATTGATCTATGGGATGGAGGTTTTGGTACTAACAAAATATTTATGCTTTACTTCCGAATATGAACTAAGATGAAGGATCTAACAAGAATAGCTGCAGTGTCACGAATTAAAATGCACCTCAGAGTGGAACACTAACGATAATACACAATACATACGAATTTAATATTCACTTTTTAATTTTAAATAAAGTATAAAATCCTCTTAAAAAAAATTCTTTCAGACAAAAAATTAATATGTCGACAAGTTAGGGTCAAACTGGAAATGACCATATACTTTAATAGTTAAGGAAAAATCTAGTACTTTAAGTTGGTTGATGCAGATGGACATTCTCTCCTCCACAATTATGAGAATTTAAATCTTTGTGTTTCCTACGATTATATGCTCTAAAAATCATCTTATGTATGTTTTATAGTATATTTTAATTATTTTGAAAAACAGTGTCGATTTTGTTATCATATCGTTTGTATTGTTGGTGCGTTCTTTTCTATTTCAGTGGTGCAAAAAGTATTTAATGAGACACTTTATCATAAGTAAACTTTGATAGTATCTTATTATGTGTGATACTATGTTTATGTAGTAGAATGTTTGATGTTGAATGATACTTTGACTATATTTTTGTATTATGTGTGCTCTTATATATCTAGAAAAATATCAAAGAATGTCAAATCTTCAGCTTTTGAGTTGCAAGTTTAAACAAAATATTACATAATAATAAAATTGTAGGATATCTTCGGATTTTTTAAAATATCAATAATCACTGGAGTAGGTTGATCATCAACATCAGTTGTTTGTTGTTACAAAATGATTATTGATTAATTATTTTATGTAGATACTTTAATTTCTAAAGCTTTTGAATCTACATTATCTTTTAAAAGTACCATTTATTAAAAAAAAGAACTTCTCATAAAATTTGATAAATTCATGATACTTTTTAATTATTTTATTGGTATCTTTATTTATAAACTTATACAAACTTATAAGGATCTAGATATGCTTCATACAAAAAAAATTCTCGTATTTCAACCAATCAAAATATATCTTATACTTCACCTTATTATTATTACTAGCATAAAATGCTAACTTAATAGCCTAATTGATCATATTATCATGAGATGATATGAGAATTGAAAAACCTATATATCCAAGTTTTATTGTGTTCAAATGGTTTAAGTATCTAGGTCAATATATTATTTTAAGTTGGATTATAGTTTCGTGACGAGTTTGTTCTACTTTTTTTTTATCAAAATCATTCTCAATTGTATTCATTAATATAATATTTAATAACTTGAGCTTTGATGAATTCTTGATGCTGGTTTATGAGATAAAACCCTTCATTTCGGCAAACTTTTTAATCAATCAACTTCAAATATATTTTTTACAACAAAAAATTCTTTAAATGATGTGAATTACGAATAACTCATGGATGATACGATTAAAGCTATCACAACTTTTTCAAGGTTTAAATACCTCACTTTAGAAAAAAAAAATTACGTCTTGCTAATGCAATATACATACTTTAAAAATAATTTCTCATAATAAACCAATAGGAAACTCACTGCGAAAGACAAAACTTCCATATTCAAATAAAGTATCTCATTTAGCTATGATTGTACAAAACTTCTAGTGATACTTTATTAATCCTTAGTAATGGAATAAACGATAAAAAAACATAGTTGAAATATGTTAAATCTACAAACATTCACCTTGTGATTTTTTCCACATCGTAACAAGCTAATAAGAATAACGAGGCTCTTTGATGTGATCAACAAAATTTAGAACGATCCATCATAGTAAAAAAAAACATTTTTTTCACATATGTCGAAGAGAGATATCGACCAACAGTCAACGGCTAATCATTTTGGTTGAAGAACTTGTAATATTATCAATCTTACAAGCAATATATATGTTAGCTTACTAATAAAAATAAAAATTTAAGATTTATTTGTGCTCGTAAGATACTACAAATCTTAATTATTCAAACACATACTAAGTTGATTGTTTCCAAAACTTCCACTAGTTTAACCAACTTTAAAGTTACTTGAGGATCATCGATCTCCCCTTCTAGTACTACGAAAATATTTTGTTTATGGCTCCAAATTATAAATAATAGCAAAGAAGGCATATGATAATCATGTGATACTTTTTATTCATATTTAACAACGTTGAACCCTCCATAAAGTACATATTTAACATATCGATACAATATATAAGAAACAACGGTTTGATGAAGCCAATGTTCTTTTGGTGATATTGTTATGCAGATCTTCATATTCAGGGATCATAAAAATTGTTTGATGGATTACTCGCCATAACCTCCAATTGCAGTTGTCATGTGATTTTTTTATTAATCCACCGCATAGGACAAATTTTTTCATTTATGGTCTAATATATAGAGCTCTACCGAGTTGATCGAATACTATATGAAATATAATGTCGACATAGATTTCAATATTGATCATGATCCAATATGTCAAAATCAGAAATCTTCACCATGATAATGAGAATATCTTAATATTATTCAACTACTATGTAAAATCAATTGGCAAATAAATTCTATAGAGTAGATTACATATGAATATAAGATAAATACTTTAATAACCATCAATGATAGATTATTGACCTCACTATATGTAAATCTTGTAAAAGTGAATTTCTTCTTCCATCGATTGAAATGATGAATTATATTGGCACTCCACCTTTTGAGCTAGGATAATGTCTTCTTCAAATAAAAATAATTTTTTGTAAATGTGTATTCCTCGACTAGTCTTTCATACCTTGATGAAACAATTATAACTTGTCGTAAAAGTAAATCATGATTACAAAAGGTAAAAAATTCACAAACTTAATAAACTTAATATGTCAAATCAAATCATTACACTACACTTTTGTTGCCTATTCGATTTTGTATTTCAAAACACATAAAAAAACGGCTTAATACGCTTATACACTTATATTGGAAAAACTAGAGACTCCAAAATGAATAAAGTTTATAAAAAAATCTCAAATTTTTTTTTCCATAAAACACATATAATACCATTATAGTTTAGAAATGTTATTGGGTTTACTGACCGGATAACCCGTTTGCGATAATAAGACCAATCTAAATCTGCTAACAAACTAAAATTTGAATCCAAATCCGTCAAACCAATAAAATTCGATTAATTTCTTATTTATATTCTGATTTTTTTGGCGAATCTTTTCCGATTAAAATTAAAAACAACCTTAAATTTATTTTCACTCTTATTTGATTTTTGTTTTTTTGAACTGCGACTCAATTTGAGGATTTATGGGTTTTTTAAATGTCATTTAAAAAACTGATTTGCACTTTGGAAGACCAAAATATTCATAATTTAATCGTTAACTACTAATAGTTGTACTGAAAAAACACCTAACTATAATGGGCTACTTACCTACTGGTATAATAACAAGGAATCCTCATCATACGCACGCAGAACTTACTTTTATAATCAGAGGCAATTACTTGCCGTGAGGCTCAAGATCCATTCAGTCACCTTTTACTTTCTATGACCATGATTCATGAGGCTGACAATGGTATAAGTAATTAGTTCTCTTCATATTGAATTTCATACGAAAACAAGGAAGAATCTATATATAGACCTTCATCTTCTGTAAATTATTGGTAAGTCCAACAATTTCGCTCTGAAATTCTTCAATTAAATGTTTATGTGATGTATGTGACAGTTTTTACTCTGTAGAAGGAATAAATTGTGAATCGCCTGGAAATGGACGGGACTACTAAAGACATTGATGTAACTGATTCTGCCGAGGTTGGATATATAAAATCAAGAATAGAGAAGGCGTTAGAACTAATTCAAGAAATGGACGAAAAACGTGTTCAAATCATCAAGAAAGTAGAACAAAACAAGGTAGGTGAAACATTATAACACATTGTTAGTTTATAGTATGTTTTGTTATGTCTTAAAAGAGGAATGACTTGATAAACAGAACGAAGAAAATCGTCTGACTTCATTGTTGAGGGATTTGAGTTGCCAAAGCGACTCCATACGACGAGCAGTAGCTTTAAATGCCACAGATATGAGTTGGGTGAAGCAAGAACTAGACAAGGTGGTTTTCGCAAACAATGCTTACAGAGATAAAAGTCTCATTTCAAATTCCACCGGACAAGAGATAAATATACACGTAAGAAAAGTAGATAAGGATTTTTGAAAACACAGAGCTGTGTCCTTATTCCTTAAGCTTTTTGTTGGCCACAAACTGGAACAGAATTTGCATTTCTTGATCTTACATGGAACCAAAAACTTGGTCGGACAACGGCGGTTTTTCAAAACAATCAAGGAAAACAAAAAGAACGGATACTATAATTCATCTTCGACCGTTGATAACCTTAAGGGCATTGTAAGTTACAGTTTCTGCATTTTTTGTTGAACAATCTCACACCCACTTTCCCTGTTACATATAATAACATTTGTGTGGACTGTTTAAGGGCGGACACTACTGGCATCCCAAAACTGGCACAGACGGAGAAAACGAAGTCTTGAAAGATATAAGAATACTCGAAAGTGAATGGGAAAAAGGTTTTGCTAATACTCCTGTAAAGGGAAGAAGTTGGAACTCTTTGGGCTCAAAACAAGACTTACAAGACCAAATAAAAGTAAGATACATAACCATTTTATCTTTAATCCTTTTCCATTTGAATTTTGTGATATGAAAGTGAACTAAAAGTACTTACCTTTCTATGCAGCTCATGGAAGAAGAGTCATCAAGACTGAGAAAAACTGTATTGGAAATCAGACCCAGAACAAAGCAGGTTAACAAAGATTTAGGCACTACTAATCAAGAATCAACTACCTTAAATGCCCAATGGTTAGATATATGTCGAAGAAGGTACAAAGAAAACCTAAACAAGATCGAGTTGAAGAAAGAACTTGACACAATTTTCATTTCTAAAGCTCATTACAGAAACAGTCATAAGAAACACAATTCGCATTGATATGTATATATATAAACTGAGACTGTACATTAGAAATCCCTGAAACTTATAAAAAAAAAAAACCCTTACAAATCTAAGAAACCCTATGACCAGAACCTATGCTATTCCGACCAAAGGAAGCCCAAAAGTCCTGCTTATCATCTTCTAAAGGGACCACGGTCCTACAGATCGGACAGGCACCAGCCTTGATCAACCACGGATCTACACACTTCTTATGGAAGATATGACCGCACACCATCAGTCTTCTACACCACTGTCCCTGTTTAAACCCATCGAGACAAACCCCACAATCGTTCCCGAAAAGGGTGTCCGTTTTATTCGAGAACTTGAATTGAGGCAGCCTCTTCACCCGAGTAGTACACAACCTGTTCGACGAAATGAGGCAGCGACGGTTTTGGTTTTGACGGTGGAGAGAGTAGAGACCGATGGGGAGGACGAGGAAGGAGGCGAGGCCGATGAAGAGGAAGATGAATAAGGTTACTAGGGTCATGATTAGAGCTTTGATGACGACGTGGATCAGTTTTGCGTTCGGTTTAAGTAGGGCACCGCCACCGGCAGGGTCACGACGAGAATTGGGCATGGGTGTTGACATTTACAGGTTCAGCGCTGCGTGTCAGAAGGTCAATCGGTCCTTTGTATCAGTTTTTACGAAGCACTTGGGCTTAACAGATAGGGTCCTGGCTGGGTTTTGTCCGCATACGTCTAAGATAAGATTTTAGGGTTGCCTAAGTTATTGGTCTCAAATTATAAATTATCCCAAAAAATAGAATATGTTTTGTTAATTTGTTTTTCACTATTTTTTTCTATTATTTAAGTTGATTTTTACTTCTAATATTGGGAGAATATTAAAAAAAATTAAGAAATTTATGATTCAATATAGGCTTATTTTAAACGTAAAATTGAATTAAAAGAAATTTAAATATAAAAAATAATAAAAATGACTTTGTTTTTCTCCAAAAATACTATTCCAGAAAGGCTGAAAGACAGAATTGTACAAAATGATTAGTAAATTGATTAAATTTTAAATGAATATACAATTAAAAATTTAAATAAGAATTTATTTTTTTCATTTGATCTTGTAATAGTTGAACATTTATTCAGAACTGAGGTAGGTTTTGTGAACTCCTTAAAATAATCTCATATGGTTGTTTCATCCTAGTTCAAGTATACAATATTCCAAGTCTCTTTAGTATCTTCTAATTATTTGAATTATATGTTATACATTTGAAAATTTCGTTTCTTTTTTGTATTTTCAACATCTTCCTCAACTCTTTTCATCTCAGTATTTGCATCATATTAGCTATATTCGTAATTTTCTTGAAATTGGCAAAGAGAATGTGTATGTCAGGTTGTAAACCTGCTTACAGGTTGTTATTATGCATCAAATATCAAAGTAGAATAAGAACATTATGGTTTGAGCATGCTAATTGCATGTATTATCCATATTGTCAACTCTTAAATAGCCCACACTAAGGCTTTCCAATAATAAAATAACTCTTACTTGAGCAGGGGGCTTCACTAAGAGTAATTGCAATTGGCCTTCCGCTTTAGAGACCATTTTGCAATCCAATCTGCTGCAAAATTTTGTTCTCTATAAATGAGTTTTAAGGTTATTGAAGAAGTCAGTAGCTTTCTACAACATGTTATTACTGGGGATAAAAACCAAGGGATGGATCGATTTGCTAAAGAATCAAATAGTACTTTAGAATCTATTTCAATGTTTATTTGAGTATATCCTAGATTCTTACATAGAGGGAGACCATCTAGAAGAGTCTCGGTTTCAGCAATAATGAGGGATTTTTTCCCATAAAGCCTACTACTAGATGATAACATGATACCTTAAGAATTCATGATCATAAAACCACCACTTGACTCAGTAGTAGGTGAGCAAGAACCATCTGAATTTAGTTTCAATCTATTTATAAGAAGGGGATTCCATTTGACATGAAAAGCTTTCATTTTGTTTGTGTGGTGATGAAGAGCAATTTTTATCCATAATCCATATATCCTTAGTTAATAGGTTTCCACAATCTAGCTTAAATATCATATAAAGAATCTTATCATTAATTTAGTTTGATGAAATTGAAATATTCTTGTACTTTGATTTGCTTCTAGCAGACCAGACACTCCAACAAATTATTGATGAGATTATGGTTCTTATATGGATTGATTTATTTGTTGATAAAAACCCGCTACTAACTAGATGAAAGATGGTCATGTCATTTCCAATTAGAATACCAAACAGACTTTCCGGGTTGTTTGGCATTGAACAAAAAGATTATTTATGGATTATATATTATTGTAAAATTGATATTTTAAAACCAAGTTGAATTTTTTCGTTTGAAGTATATTATCCACTGATATTATACATTTTAAGAATTTTATTAAGAGTGAATGCACATTTCTTTAGATTTATATAATTCCATATCTTTTTATATATGGTTGATTGAGGCTCTTTGGTGTTTTTATGTCTAAGGTATCTTTAAATTTAAAGTAACCAATTGGAGAGGCATTCCATTTTATAATATTAAGTCTATCATTATGGAGATTAAACTTTATAATTCTAATAGTATCTGATATAGTAATATTTTCCTTGAGTTTTTTCAAGTTCCATGTATTATTTTCCCCGAATTGGTAGATTTTATCAATGTTATACCAAAACTTATCTTCTCCATTTGTTAGCTTGTTGAGAGGATGGATATTACTCCATCTCTCAAGCCAAAAATCTATATTACCTTTGCCTATATGCTAGTAAATGAATGTTTCAGGTAACTCTCTAAATTTGACCAAATGTTTCCATATTTTAGAGTCATTTCTTTTTACGTTAATATGTAAAGGATGTTTGTTGGGACAGCATCATCTTTGTTCTTCTTCGAATCTTTGGGTTCGTCACTGGAACTCTCTCCGTTTCCTTCTTCCTCATCGGTAGTGTCGGCAAGACCACTAGAATAGTTCTTCTTATCACCATCCACCATCGTATGGAATGGGATATCTTCATATTCAACATACTACCATATGGTACCGAGCGTTCTCTTCGGAAATGTTTGATGAAAAAGCAAGACCATGTCAGATTTAACTTCAGCATACCTCTTTAATGAGAATCTATCACATCGTTGGTGTACGCATCAATCTTGGCCTGGATTGTCTTTTCCTGCTCTTTCACCAAATCTTCCTTCTCTCTGGTAACCTTGGGCACAGCCTCTTCAAGAGAATTCTTGTCACCTTACAGGGTTTGGATAGCATTTTCCATGGTCTTCACCTTTTCCTTCAAGGTGGAGAGATCTTTCTCCAAGCCAGAGCACTTAGTTTGAAGCTCTGTATTAGCCTTCTCCGAAGTGACCAACTTGGTTGTCAGATCTTTTTTCCCTTTCTTCAACTCCTCGAGCTCTTTCTTCAACTCCTCGAGCTCTTTCTTCAATGCCTCAATACTTTGGTTGGCATTAAGAAGTTCAGTGGATAAACTCTCCTTATCTGTATTGAGGGTATTGATAAGGGCATACTGACTTTTTACTTGTTTCTCCAAGTTGAGCGCTAGCTGAATATGGCCCAACAGAGAGTAGGTCACCGTATCGTTTTCCCCTGAAACAGTGAAAGACTTACCATTAAAAGTCACCATGTTGGAGGAGCTTGGGGGAAGGTAGGGACCAACGAATTCTTCTTTTTCTAACTCTCCAAAATAAAGGCCAATGTTTTGGAGGCCACTGATGTCTACTCCTTCCAAATCCCCTCCGGTACCCTCTCCGGTGTGTAGATCACTTGGGATTTGCTCTACCAAGGTGGGGTCTGTTGGGTCGGCCGGAGGTAGAGACTCTGAAGGCCGGAGGACAACTTCATCCCCGAGGGAGACCTTCTTCTTCTTAGCAGTCATCTATTCACTGCTTGCTCCCCGTTTTCGGTCCTTCTTAGGAGGTTTTGGAAGATCTTGAGGTTCACCTGCCTCCCTAATGCTCTCATCTCCAACTACTTTGAGTAAAATAGCATCAATCCCCCCTTGGGTCTGCGCTCTTTGGTTCTCCGGAGTGATCTCCTCTGCAGCACCCCGAGCAGCCTCTGTTGCAGCCTTCTTTTTCGTGCCCTTCCCTTTCATTTTGCTTGGGGCTTTGGCTCTGGAGGGCAAGGCTAGTTTGCCATCTTTCTCATCTGTTCTCTTGAGAATAACAACCAGAAGGGGTGGTGTAGTCAGCTCCTTCCAAGTAAGATCTCTCTAGACCCGGTTTTGTAACTTGACCTGAAAGCCCATGGGTCCATAATTAGGGGTATAAATACCCAACCACTTTCATTAATGAGGGTAATGAACATTTATTACAACTATGCAGCTTAAATCTCTCACTACAAAACAACCAAACATTTAATACCCTTGAAATTCCCTAATACACTTGACCAAATTACCCTCAATTCAAAATAATCATCACTAAATTCCACTCATCGGGGTATGTCCCATGTATTTTATAAGATTTTTTTTTATAATTTGAATGCATTTTTTCAACAAAGATATGCTTTGGTATTTGATTTATTTTATTAATGAGATTTATACTAATAACTGTTATACTTTTAATACACATAACCCTTATGATCTCACAATTAAGATGATATCCCTTTTATATTCGTTAAATATTCTTTTTAGGTACTTTTTCAGATGTTGTTATTTTATCAAGTTTGATGAGGGTGTGATTTATTCTGACCTAATCAGGTCAAGAAAGTTTTGGATGAGTTCCTCTAAAGATACGAGTTTGTAATCCAGAATTGTAGAAATATGTAATATTTAGGATATATGATGTAATAATAAGTATGGGTATGACTAATAAAATAAAGGGAAATGACAGCGTAAATACCTATTCACCAAACATATTATCATTTAGTATCTAAAATTAGACTTATGCTCACTTAATACCCATCTCATTAAAATAAGTCTCATTCAATACTAAATTAAATTTTAATACCTTATTTACCTTTCCCCTACTATATAAGGGTCTCCCAAACAAATTTTCCAAATTTTGAATTTAGAAGCAGTCATCTCTCCCATACCCTGAGCAAAGATCCGTTTTAGAAAGAAAACCTCAAATCTCTAGCTAAAACTTTTGAGGTTATCGTTCATGTTAATTTACGACAACGACTTTGTATCTTTGTTCTTTGTTTTTTTCTTGAATTGAAATCGTAACAGAGATGATTTCTTATTTTCATGTCGGTTTATTAGTTTTAACTAGGTTAAAGCGATGCTATACTTGAGTTTTTTTTTTGAATTTGTTGGTTTCGTTGGCTCTATGATGGTCGAAATATAGCTTTGTTAGTTGCAGGAACAGAAATCGATTTTTGTTTGTCGAGGATGCGATTTGTGTCTGTTGAGGATGCGATTTAGTAATATCACCAATGTATTGTAGTCATTTTATGTTTTATTTACATTTGTGATTGATGATGTTTAGAAAGTGCTAGATATGAACAAGTTGCTACATATGTGTATCTCATTGCGATTTCAATGTAAATGATTATTTTGCTAGAAATGAACAAGTTGGTTTATAACCATTGCTAGATAGTCTCTAGTTGTAAGATTGTTTTGCATTTGCGATTGATGACATAATGAATTTGATAGATTTGAACAAGTTTCTAGATAAGGTCTATGACTTTGCGCTTTGAATGTAAATGCGTGTTTTGCTAGATTTGAACAAGTTAAATTACTGATATTGCTAGATAGTTTCTAGTTGTAAGCGTGGTTCGCAATTGCGATTTAGGATGTATTGAAATTGCTTAATATGAACAAGTTGTTAGATAAAGTTTATGACTTTGCGATATGAATGTAAATACGTGTTTTGCTAGATTTGAACAAGTTAAATTACTGATATTGCTAGATAGTTTCTAGTTGTAAGCTTAGTTCGCAATTGCGATTTACGCTATACTGAAATTGCTAGATACCAACAAGTTTGTAGTTGGTGGCATAACACAACTACATCTAACCATCAATAGGTATTCGATTTTATATGTAACAGCTTGCTAGATTTGGTCTATTTTATTCTTTGTCGATGTTGTATACTGTTCTTCGAACTTCTACCATCAATCTAACCAGATACAATACATATTTCAAAAGAGAAATTACATCTGCTTCAAATAGGACGACTAGAATCCGACTACCGCGAGAGAACACTATCGAACATGTTTTAAACAACGAACTGTTTGCTTAGGTTGTTCGATGACCGGTGCTTCGCCGGAGAACTATTTGCCTAGGCTAGAGAATGGGTTTCGGTTACGACTGTTCAAATTTATAGATAGTTAAATTTGAAGCGGGAATCGAAACCGAAAAGTCTAGTTTAGAGGGGAAAATAGTGGAATTCAATCTAAATGACCTTATTTATAGTAGTGGGGTATTTTAGTCCATTAGTTAGATTTGGGTAGCTTTCGGTACTATCTCATTTTTGGGTATAGGTAGTAGATTAAAAGTTTAGAAGGTATTAATGGGTAATTCTCTCAAAATTAAAAGAATCTAAATTGAAACAACAATCAACACAAATTCATCGCGTTCGTAATATGAAGTAATCCTACACTATGTATTAGAACTTTAAATACATAATACAAATTTTAGAAGTTTCACCAAACTTTTAGTATTCTTTTATAATTGCTCAATAATTTATAACCTCTAAAATAATTTATTTTTTCAATATTTTACCATTTTTCGTAAGAATTTACGATTTCATTAACTTTTCACTATTTTTACTTCTTTTTCAAATGCACAATAATCAACCGGGGTACCAAATAGTTATAGCAACCCATATTCTACTAATACATCAAATTAAGTTTTAAATTGTTTTTTTTAATAACCAAAACTTTGGATTATCCGAAATTAAACCTTCTTTTAAATTCCAACACTTTTTTCGACCAAACCTTGTTCTAAAATTTATCTAAAACCGATAGCAAACTCACACAACAACGTTTTAACATAAACTAAAATCAATCTGCAACCGTTTCAGTCAAGTTGGTAAAGATACATGTCGGGAACCCACAGTTCCTATGTTGGAGACCAAGCTGAAGCAATGTGATTAAATTTTAAAAACACCAAAAAGAATCAACCTGCGGTGACTAAAATTCCAATTATGTGAAAGCTACTTTTTTTGCAATGGTTAAAACCCCTTCCTAAAACCTAACTTACGCAGAACGCGCGTTCTTTCTTCTCTAATTCTGAACTTGCATGACAAATCATACGGTAACCGACTAGAATTATAAAACATTTACACGAGAGAAGGGTCAAAATATTTTATTTTTCGGGTATACTTCTGAAATTGTTGATGGTCAAAATGGTTTGTGTGTAACCGCGTAGCGTGCATTAGATGCAAACTGGTCCAATATATGCAAAGAATTTCCTTTTTGCCTTCTCTGTTTTTTTCTAATAAATAAATATGTTCAGTAATATATATTAAATAAAAAAGGGATATGTTTTCTCTTCAAATAAAACTAATTCAAATCATATTTAAAAGATCAATTAATTAACTAATAAAAGGAGTTATTATCGTTTACTAACCACCAACTATTACATTACTAATAAATATTATAGGACCTATAACTATATGGTCAATTAATATACTATCGAGTTTTTAATTATTATTTAAAATGAACTTTAGTATTCCAGCTTTTTAAAAATAAAAAATTAAATGTTATTTTGTATTTTCTTTATTTTTTGCTTTTTATTTTGATAGACAAATTTCAATTTGAATGATAAAAAAATAATAATTTAGTTTTAACCGTATGCCTTGAATTTAAATTTTGTTATTTGTTTTATCGAAAATAATAATTAAGCAAGACTTCTTTAAAATAAATAGTTTTAAAGATTAAATACATTGAAAACTAGAGAAAACATTAAATAAAGTTATGTTTGTATAAAATTTGTTAAAACAAAAACAAATAGATAAATAACACATATAAAATAGAAATACTGGAGCTCACCCAAAATTAAGTCGTTATAAATAGAACTTAAATTATTTATGTAATATTAATAGATTTAATTAGAAGTTGTTTTACGTGTGTGTTTTATTAATCTTTCTTATTTTATCTTTGTTATTTATTTTAGTTTGTTATATTTTTATCTTTTTTAGTATTGCATTCAAATCTTAACTTATCAACCTCTCATCACCAATAGTGATGCATTTATTCTTTATCTTGCGATTACTCATAATGTAATTAATCATAATTGTTATCATGTTGTAAACTAATATTAGTTTTTGGTTATCATTCATTCTTCTTTCTTCACTATCATAAAGTTAGCCATAATATAGTTCGTCATAATTGTCATCCTCTTATAACATTAATATTGACTTTGGTTATATATCACTCTTGATGTTTCTCTCTTTCTTTAGCTTTCTCTATTCTAACACGACCTTTCTTTTTATTAATGGACCACATTAGTCCTTCAATCTCATCTTCAATTTTTTTTGAGAAATTGCATAATTTTTTATTTGACGAATTATTGATAAATTAATAGTTCGGCTAACTACATGTTCGGTTTTTGTGGGGTTTTCATGTTAATCCTCTACAAAATAAATGAACATACATATTAAAAACTAGAAAATGAAAAAACAAAAAATTATAGATGCAAGACTACGAAAATACGTAATATGACATATATGAGGCTAGGAAGCGATGGCACATGTGAGTTCAGGAAATGATGATAAATGTGAGACCAAGCAATGATGATAGATGTGAGTCCAAAAAATGATGATAGAAGTGAGTCCGGAAAATGATGATAGATGTGAGGTCATCCAATGATGATAGTTGTGAGGTCGTGTCACGAAAATAAATATGATGTCATGCAATGATGATATATGTAATGTCAAGAAATGATAATAGATGCAAGGTCACATAATGATCATACATACAAAACCATGCAATAATAATGTGATGTCAGTTAATTTTGAGAAATGAGATACCACAAAAAGATTATAGATAGGAGATTATTACTTTTTGTTTGTAAAATAATATATTTAGACACGTATTCTTTACTTTTAAATCATAATTTTTGTCATCTACGTTTGTTGAAGTTCATTACAAACTTTTCAAGTCTCTTTAGATTCCTAAGAATCTGAGATATAAACTTTTATCGATGTGAAGTAGCAACAATTTTTCTCGATACCAACTTCTCTTTAAGTTTCTTCAATATGTAGTTTTTTTAGTCCTTGTAGTTAATTTTTTTACTTTTACCTCCATAACAACCTCATATTCCTCTTTTCACTCACAACGACCTCTTCTTCTTTTTCTTCTTCCTCCGTGATAATATCTTATTCTTCTTCTTGCTCCCCATTAACCTTTTCTTCTTGTGGGACCTTCTCACCAAATTCATCTTGTTCTTCATTTGTTAAGGTTAAATCTACTTCCACAACCTACAATTTTTTAAATACTTAAGTAAATTATAGAATTGTGACAATATACTACATACTAAATACGTGATAATATACTACATGATAGATGCGAATAATATCATCAGCTTTTCCTTGATTACTTCAGCCCAATCATATTTATATATTTTACCATGTCTTATATGTAAAAAATATTATGGAAACTAAGACATCCTCATATGTAAAGAAGAACAATTTGGAACAGGCTAACATGATGAATATTATTACAACATATTTTACTGCTTAATCCGATGGTTTTCAAACTACTTTGGTCATTGAATCCTATAAATATGTGAAACCTAAGTTAATATAATTAAATGATAGAGAATCGAGACAAAGATAACATGAAAGGCCATGCAAAGATGATTCATGCAACGGAAGACAAAAATGATAAATTTGAAGCTAAGCAGAGATGATCCTTGCAAGGCCATACAAAAATGATCTATGCTAGATTATAAAAAAAAATGACCCATACGAGGTTAGGCAAAGATGATTCGTGCGAGACCAAGAAAAGATTATCCATGCGAGGTTATACAAACATAATATATTGAGGCAAGGAAAAATGATCCATGCGAGGTTATAAAAAATTTATCCATGTGAGGCGATGATCTATGTGAGGCTAGTAAAAATGGTACATGCGAGACCAGTGTAAAAGTATATGACAAAACAATAAATTACATACATTTATCATTAAATTTTTAATTATTTTTTATCAGTTTATTTTGATTTTTCTTGTCATATTATCAGAAAAGTAAGTTTTAGGTATCATTAATTCTTATTCTTCTCATTTATAATATCTAGGTTCAATTTTGTTTTAATGATATGTGTTCTTTTTTTAGCTTCAAACAAAATATAGAGTTTACATATTTGGTTGCAAGTTGTACCAAATTTGAATCCAATCTAAATACTTACTCTTCAACGTCATATGTTTTTATTATTTTAATGATTAACTCTTATATTTAGGAGTTTTTTGTTCTTCGAATCATATGTAGCTTTAAGAAGGGAATAAAATTGTGTTTTCTTCAAAACTTCTAGGTGAATATATCTTATCTTATTTTTTTCATCTCTTAAACAATTATAAATACATCTTATCTGAAAAATAAGCTTTTAATGGCATGTTTCCTATAAGAATTGCGAGATTAGTGTTAATTGAAGAATGTTATACAATAAATATAATATACCATATGATATATACGAGACAATATATTACCTGATAAATGTATGAATATAAAGACAATGACTACTATACACCACATGATGGATACATGATACTACACCGCATGATAAATTTAATATATTACATCACGTGATTTGATGCAAGATAGTATACCACGTGATAGATGTAGGATAATATACTTATGATTATATGGTAGATATGAGACAATCCATTATATGATAAATGCGAGATAGTACATCACATGATTAGATGATGGAAAATATACCATATGATAGACCAAATATTAAAAACAAAAAGTAATACGAGACTATGTGATGTTATACAACGAGACCAAGAAATATCATAGATGCATGACTACTGACATATGAGTAATGCTCATAGTGAGACACGAGAAAGCTAAATATTATATATATTATGAGCAAGACAAGTCTTTATATAAGATGATACTGGAAAATGTATCATGCTATACAGCGAGACCAAAAAAATATGAGACACTAGTATTTAACTATTAGAAAACTAATAACCACTAATGACACTAAAACACATACAATATGATTTATTAATCTATTTAGGACCTCTAGTACTAAATAGGAATAAAAAAATCAAAAAGTCTAGTTTTTCATACTTTTATATCCTAGTTGTATAAAAAATACAATATGAATGTACTTGATTTTTTAATCTTTTAATGAAGAAGATGATCCGAACTTGATCAAACTAAATTTTATGAGTTTATAAATTAGTAAAATTGTTGTAAAATTGATTGAAATTATTATGAGATTTTCAATTAGGTATTTTGTTGAAAGAGACATTGAGATAAAGAAAGTGAGATATAGAGAGAAAGTGACTTTATATATCGAAGATGAAAACTAAACGTTGTTTTTAAATTAATTATTTAAACCTTATATTTATATTAACATTATTTTTCGTAAACAGGAAGTTGGGATTTATGGTACTGGACCATAATAGATTTTTTGGTTGGGTAGTAGATCGTAACTATCCCTAAAAGAAAGATCGTGCAATAAGCCCTTAAAATTACAACTTTCAAGCAATTGGTCCAATAATTTCTCCACTAAAAATGGGTTAGAAATATTAATTTTGTTTTGCCGCCACCAGTTATTAGTCTTTAAACAAATACTTTAAATCTGACTCAAGTATATAGGGACCATATGTGGTATATCTCCATATAAAGGATGGTTAGAAATGACAGAAAAGCGATGGTTTGACATTGGTTAGAAACGGTATATATTTCCTTATGATTCTATATGAATGCTTATTCATGACGAATATTTTCTTACAATTCTTCATGTTAATATATATTGATGACAAACAGTTCCTTATAATTCTTGAAGAATATGTTTCTCCCTGACATATATTTCTTATGTTTCTCCATGTTTCTAATGTTTCTCCTTGACATATATTTCTTATGATTCTCCATGTTGCTAATGTTTCTCTATGGCGATATTTAAATAACCAACAAGTGAAGGGAGATACATGAGTTACAAAACTATAACCAAATTATATGATTTCAAAGCAACAAGTATAAAAAATTACACAAGTTACAAAATTATACTGTATTAAAACAAAAAATTGAATAGGGTGTATGAGCTATAAAATTATGAATAAATTAGACTAACAGAAAATTATAAGAGGCTACGTACCGAGTCAACGTAAATATCGTTATAAGTCAAACCCAGTTGAAAAGTGTAAGAGGTCGCACTAAAAGGTTGTAAAGGTCTTGGTTGTGATCATGGTTATAAGTTAAGACCCGTTAATAAAGCTCAAAATGACACACACTCAATCAACTCAAACATGGCTATAAGCCAATCCCAAGTGAAAAGTGTAAGAGACCACACTAATATTTTAAAATGATAGAAAATTATATTATTTAATATATGATGATCTTCATAAATAATCTATATAAGCCACGTCTATAATAAAGCAACAAATTTTCTTCAAATGATATATGTAAAACAACATCAAAATATGATTTCCATAAGATATTCTTCATATGTTCTCCATACGACATTTGTAAAATGATGTCAAAATATGTTCTCCATTTGTCATTCAGTCGACGGTTGCAAAACGACATCAAAATATTGTTGTAGAATATTTTCTCCATATGCTCTCCAAATGATATTTTCTAAGCAACGTCAAAATATGTTCTCTATATGTTCTTCGAAATGATTGTAAAATAACATTAAAATATGTTTTCCAAAAGATGTTCTTCATATGTTCTCCAGATGATATTTGTAAAGCAATATATTGTAAAATACATAAAAATATGTTATCCATAAGATGTTCTCCACATGTTCTTCAGACGATAGTTAGAAAGCGTCATTAAAATATGTTCTCTAGAATATGCTCTTCCTATGTTCTCCATAAGTAATTTGTAAAATGACGTCAAAATGTGTTCTCCTCAAGTTCTTCAAACGATGGTTATAAAGCAACACCAAAATATGTTCTACTTGATATGTTCTCCATAAGATGTTCTCAACATGTTATTCGGGCGATGCTTATAAAGCAACGACAAAATATGATTTTCATACGTACTTCAGACGATGATTGTAAATTGAAGTCCATATAGATTGAATTGATTCAACAAGTACATTGTGAATAAATGTAAATATCTATACTAAATAATAGAAGATTATTTTAGAAAAATAAATGGTTGACTCAAGCATCGATATTTTATTCAAGACAAAACGATGTCTTCAGTAATAAAAAAAATAAGGCTAAAACGATGTATCCAATAAGAACAAGATAAGGCATCATATCGATTAAAGGAAATGGCAAACTTTAAGTTAAGTAAAACGAAGTAGACAAGATATAAGATAATTAGATAATGAAGTTTAGATGATGTTATGATAATAAACATCTAAATGACGTGAAGACCTTGAAAATGATTTAACAAAGCTAATTTGAAGGCAAATTTAACAATTTGACGTTGTAGAGGATTTTTAACTTTATAAATGAGATCATAATTAAGTCAACATTTTGAAAATCTATGAATTAAATGGTTAAAATAAATTCAAAGTATTTATCACTTATCGAATTAAGCTTTTGGATAATCTTGTATATATGAAAACGAGGCTTTGAACATGAAATTAGTCATTTAACTTTCTATTTTCATGACAAATAGTCCATCGACTAAAAAACGTCAGGATTTAGTCCATTGAGTATCTATTTTGGATAAAGTTGGTCCCCTTTTTAACTATTCATTTTCAATAAATTATTCATTAGAATTTCTATTTTCGATAAAATTAGTCTCTTAAATAAACATGCGCAGTGGACTAACTTTATCCAAGAAAGGGATATATCTCATTGATTACAAAATGATCTTTTATTATTTTCTCTCTTTTACAAAATGACCAATTTGAAAGGTTTGAAATTATTTGGGTGAAGCTATTTCCTCCATAAGATTTTTTATTTCCCCCATATTTTAAAAAAACCTCAACCTTATTATTTCCTCCATAAAGGAAATTATCGATTTACTTTTTTTTATTTTACTCCAAAAACTCAAATTTACCTTTTTCTTTAGCAACCACCCAAATACCATATCTACCTTAATTTTTTTTCCAGCAACCTTCAACTCACCATATGTACTTCCACCAATAAACTCTAATCCTATTAATATAAATACACAACTATCAGCTCTTTTAACTGAGAAAATAAACATAGCCACCACTTTCGATTGAAGCAATCTGTCAAAGGTAAAAAAAATTCCTAAATCTTTTTTTTGAATCTATTGGTTAGCAAGAGTTCTAGAAAATCGGGTGTACTCTGCATAACGATTTCCACGAACTCGATATGCAAAACAATTTACAGCCCTCAGAATTCTCTTGTTATGATTTTTAAAAAAAATTCATGTATATTGAGTTCGAGGAACAGGTTTTTTTAGTGTCGAATTACTTTTATAAAACTTTGAAAATGTGTTTTTTAATTTGTTTATTTTTTTCAAAAAACTTTAACTTGTTTTTTATTCATATCTTTCTTATTTTTGTTTGTTTTCATTTTTACAAGATTAAATTATATTTCTGGTTGATTGGATGATGTTGTAAAATGTTGAGTCTTTTGTTTGGGTGTCTTCATTTTCTATGATTAATTTATAACGAATTTGAGTTTTTTTGGTTTTTAAGATTTGTATTTGTTCGAATATGAGTTAGATAGTGCATAGTGGCATCAAAATATAAAGGGCAACGCTAAACCGAGATCCGTTTTGGTTATAATGAGACCCCGTTATAATGAGACCTTCTTCAGCTATAATGAGACCCCAAATTTTACTAAAATATCCTTAATATATAAACCTTTTTCAGCCGACTATCTCTTTCTTTTCTCTTTTCTCTCTTTTCTCTTTTCCCTTTTTTTTTCTTTTTTATCAAATTCAAGTTGCAGCACGCATCTCACCAATCAAAATCTGAAAATTATTTCTAATCTCTCTCTCTCTCTAGAAAACTCATTTCCTAATCAAAATCAACAATAGCACTGGTGAGAATAGAAATTGGATTGAGAAGATTAAGAATATCGACTAAGAATCAGCAGAGATTTTTAGATGGTGAATATAATCTTTCTCCTCTAATTATTTCATAGGTGTAATCAGTCTCCTTGACCTCTTTAAATAGGCCCAGTGAGTTAGTTACAAATTCGGTTACATAAAAGATTTATTTACATTTCAGTCCCTATTCTCCATATAAATCTTTAATCTTATTCTTTATTAATAGAACTTATCATTCAAGTCCTTATTAATTACAATTAAGTCCCTTATGAATATATTTCCTTATCAGTAGCCCCCTTAGTTCTTATAAAGATAATTTTATAAGAACTAATCAGTCTTCGAACATTACCCCAAGTGAATAAAGCTTCTTTCCTCCAGCTCCTTTATCATGACTGAGCCCAGTGACTTGCAACTTCACTTCGAATGTACGAATGAGTGCAAATAAGCTTCCCGCTCGCTTCGAATTTATCAACTAGAAATACAACTCTACTTCGACCTCGAATCTTCTGTCTTTAACACTTTTCAACTAACATACCCCTACTTGAAAAATTGATTGGACCCTTCTTGATAGGTCTATGACCTGGCAAGTTTTTCTCCACGTTTTATATTCCACCCAATAAGAACAATTTACTGGTTTTGCCTCTTCAAATTCTCAACGTCGTCTTTTCCCAAGTATAAATACTTAGCTCCATCTTACTAAGAACTCTTTATAAAAATCATCGTTCCTAAGCTATCTTCATCTGGTTCTTCTTCAACCTTCAACCTCATTAGCTACCTTCACCAGAAACATTGATTTCTTCAGTCACAAAAAACAATTCCCCAGATTAATGTCTATTGTATGAGAAGATATCCCAAATACAAAAGATCTAAACCCAAAAAACCAAGAAAACCAAAGAAATCTCTCTTCCCTGATCCTGGTAATCAAGTTTTTGGTGCTTACGACTGGTTCTGTATTGGAGAAAGAGCTGAGGAATACAGAGCTGCTGGATTAATCCACAACGCTTCCCGTTTCTCCTCTACCACCTTCAAATACGGTAACTTCAATTCCAACCTTGCTAATTCGTCTTCGCCCCTAGCATCAAACCCAGGATCTAGCCAGCAATCTTCTCCTCCTCAAAATCAATCCACTTTTCCATCACTAAGACCACATCGAAAACCTAAGCCTGTCAATTCTGACAAATCTCCAACTCCTAAAAAACTACAACCCAAATCATCTATCCTACAATCCGAAGCAGTTAAAGCTAAATTTCACAAAACATCAACCTTCCTAGCAATGGGTGACGATGCAGAAACCTCCTCTCCTCCCCCACAAGAATTGGTTGACGTTACACCAGAAAATAGTCAACCAGTTCTTATGGAAAACGAAAAACAATCCCAAACTGAGACTCAAACTCGCAGTCTTCGCGATGAAGTTACTGATGAAGAAAATGATTCTGAAGCCACTGAATCCAATGCCGAAGCCGAATCCGAGGCGGAAGAAGAAATAATCCCTTCAAGGAATATTCGAGGAAAGAAAGCTCCTATTACCCTCCCCGAATATGTTGCCGCCTTGGTTCAGGAAAACTTAAAACTACTTTGTCCTCGGTACATTATAGCCCTAAAAAACGTACCCTATACTTACTACCCCGAATCAGAGAAAGAAGAACTTAAGAAATAATGGGGATTAACAGACAACATCGTTCTTCGTCTACCAATAGAAGGAGAAACACCTTTGAGTTGTCAGAAAAACGAATTGGTAGTTTACCCTGAACTTTTCAACTGGGGACTTTGATTTCCTCTCGATCCAATGATCGTAGAGTACTTCGAAATTCTTGGGTTGTGCCCAACACAAGTCACTCCAAACCAAATGTTCACTTTACTCTCCGCTATTATGGTGTCGAGGTTAGGAGACATCCCCCTCGAAATAAAGGACTTCATTTCACTGACCAAACTCTCAAAGGGGCCAGTTTTACCATTCTACTACCTAACTTTGGAGGATGATCTGAAGATTATCGATGACTTCCTCGAGGCTGACAAGTTTTGGAAGTAAAGATTTGTTTTTTTATCAGGAGCCTGGGAAAATGGTAAAGAAATTTCTGATGACAACCCCTCAAAACTTACTCTCATCTGGAGAGATAACAGTAAGTAAATCATGGTTATTATTGTTAATACTTTCTTCCCAACTTATTAAGCCTAGTCAAACTAACCAGACCTACTTATCTAAT
The DNA here is from genome assembly GCA_036936605.1 of Limnanthes douglasii subsp. nivea. Taxonomy (NCBI): domain Eukaryota; kingdom Viridiplantae; phylum Streptophyta; class Magnoliopsida; order Brassicales; family Limnanthaceae; genus Limnanthes; species Limnanthes douglasii. The sequence goes on along the minus strand of JAUPFV010000005.1, from coordinate 259,308,858 downwards.
TGTATACTCTTTTCCCAGAAATTTCGAGGCGATTCAAAAGTCGTCGGAAGGCTGCAAAGACCATCTTCATGAGAATGGCTGAATGGGATGAGAAATCCTGGGGAAATGGATTTCACTCCGCCTTTCAACCAATCAATTTCGTCAACAGCCATCTCTGGCGCATAACCTTGGGAGCTGACTTCCCTGAAAACCCGAAGCTCCCCCCAGATCCCATTTATGCAGTCAAAAGAATACTCGAACCAGATGGGAAAACTTACATTCCCACGAGGAACCGATCTGACAGTCACCTGCCACTAAAAAAGAAGGGAAAACTGGCCCTCAAAAAGTCCAACACAAGTAATCCTAACCCTTCTAAAAATTCAAAGCCTACAAGGAAACGAAAAACACCTGCATCTCAACTTCCCCCAATATCCGAAGAAGGCGAACCTATCCTCAAAAATAAAAAGAAAGAAGATAATGCTTCAAAGAAGAAAAAGGACAAGTCCACTACCCCGAAGAGTAAGAAAAAGAACGAAGCTGAAATGCTCGAAGAGGTATTGGCTTCCGAGGTCCATGAGAAAACCTTCAATGAAGAAAATCCTCAAGGGGGATTGGCACTAGGAGATAGCCAGGAAAACGAATATCTTAACCTCGACGATTTCAACTCGAGTGGGGATTTTGTAGTCACATGTGAAGATTCTCAGCCTACCAACACCATTCCATCATCTTCTACCGGGGCTGCCATAACTTCAACATCTAACGCAATTATTCCTGTCCATCATCGCCCATCAAACTTGCCCAACCTTGACAGATCCGATGAGGTAACTTCAATCCTTCGACCTTTTACTAACTTAGGTGCTGCAGCCAAAACATTGTGTGAAGAAGTAAGCAATTCACATACACAATTGGAGCTCCTTGCACAAGAATTAATCAGGAGAAAAAAGGAAACAGAATCTGAAAAGGCTTCGAAAAATAAAGCACTTCAAAATTTCGAAGCTGAAAAAAGAAAACTTCTTAAGGAGCATAAATAAAAAATCGAAGCTATGGAGACTTCTCATCGTCTGGCTCTTGAAAATATAAACTCTCAACATTCTATTGCCATTTCTGGTGAAAATAAAAAATCTACCGATGCTGAAGAACTTGTTAAGAAAACTCAAGAAAGCCTAGAAAATTATCAAACTCAATTGACTACGCTTCAAACAGGATTCGAGCAAGAAAAGAAGGACGCCATTAAGAAAGCCGAAGCTGATGTTGGTTCTTTGATGCTTGATGGTATCAAGAAGGCTCAACCCAAACAGCTATCGATCTTCTTCGAGAAATTCATGCCGCGTATCCAAGGTTAAATTTAACAGAATTTTGGAAACAAATTCCCGAGGAAGATCGCCCAAAGGAAGCATTCGAGGTTGCATCAAACTCTTCAGAAGAAGATGACGATTCTGAAGGGTCATCGGAAGACGACTAAACAGTAGATTATATATGTCATGTGTTTGTTGTTGTAGTTTTTTTTGTTTTATTAAGTAGTTTTCTCCTTTTTGTAAGCTTCAAGCTTTATCCGATGAAACAAGCAACTATCTTAATATTTCAAAGTTCTGGTGCACTTATAAAACGTGGCACTCCAAAATTTGATGCGCTCATAAAACGTGGCACCTTGAAAATTTGATGCGCTCATAAAACGTGGCACCTCGAAAATTTGATGCGCTCATAAAACGTGGCACCTCGAAAATTTGATGCGCTCATAAAACGTGGCATCTCGAAATAGGTTGTTTCTTCAAAGCTATTGCTTTGGAAAATTACTCTTGGTCAACTTTCAAAGATGATCAGTCTCTGCCAAGTTACCAAAATAACAAATCATTCATCATATTAAACAACCAATGGCCAAAAGAAATTTTATTATGAAATTCAATTTTTACCAGACACCTCATTAAAACCTTTCTGGGCCAACAGATAAGGAAAGAGTATGTTTGTCTTTTGCAAAAATTCTAAGTTCGATTTTATTCACAATACAATTTCAAATGTTCTATATTCCAAGGGTGTTTAAGCATCCTCCCCTCATAATCAGACAACCTATATGACCCTGGCTTGACCTTCATTTTGACTTCATAAGGACCCTCCCAATTCGGAGCCAATTTTCCGAGGTGTTTATCCTTGGTATGAAGAAATACTTTTCGCAACACTTTATCGCCAACTTTGAGCTCCCTCTTCTTAACCTTAGCATCGTACCTGCTTCTTATTAAGGTTTGATAATGAACCACATTCAAATGTGCTTTAACCCTCTTTTCCTCTAACAAATCAAGCTCAATCCTTCTAGCTTCATCATTATCTACTTCAGAATAACGCAATAGCCTATAGGAAGGTAATGTAGATTCAGCAGGGCATACAACATCCATTCCATACACCAAATAAAAATGAGTCTCTTTTGTGGCCTCTCTAGGAGTTGTACGATATGCCCACAACACCTCTTGAAGATAATTTGGCCATTTTCCCGCTACTCCTGCCAAATTTTTCTTCAAACCCTCCAAAATAGATCTATTTGTAACTTCCACTTGCCCATTTGCTTGTGGGTGGAAAGGAGTCGAAAAGCATTGCTGTATTCCTTTCGAGGAGCAGAAAGAGTCCATTTCCTTGTTATTAAATTGGAGACCGTTGTCCGTTGTTATTTTTCGAGGAACTCCAAAACGGTAGCAGATGTTACTTAGAATAAACTTGATCACATCCTTAGCTTTTGTTCCAGCTAAAGGCTCTGCTTCTGCCTACTTCGAAAAATAATCAACTGCAACAATAATCATCTGTCTTCCACCTGAAGCCATAGGCAATGGTCCTACTAAATCAATCCCCCATCTATCAAAAGGAACCGCCTCAGAGATTATCATTAGAGGTGTCTCTGGTTTATGTATCAAATGTGCATACCTTTGACAAGTATCACAACTTCGAACTAATAACTTGGCATCTTGCAATATAGTAGGCCAATAATATCCTGCCAACAATACCCTACGTGTTAAAGCTTTGAAACCACAATGAGCTGATCCATCTCCATCATGTAATTCAGATAAAATGTTTTGAGATTCTTGCTTACTCAAACATCGTAATAAAGGCCTCGACACAGACCTCTTATACAATACCCCATCCAACACCACATAACCAAGAGCTTTATTCCTTATTTTCTTGAGAAAGTGCTTATCAAGAGGTAGTATTCCCTTTGTAAGAAAATTTAACAAGTCAGTTCTCCAATCACCCCGAATGCGCGTCGAATCACTTACTACCTCCTCAACAAATTCACATTGCTCAGAGCTTGATATAATCGAAGGCAGTGGTTGTGTCACGATCCATGGATATTCTTCAGAGTAAGCCATTGTTGCTAAAGAATTAGCCATTGTGTTATTTCCTCTTCGAATATGCTCCACCTCAACATTTTCAAATTGTGCCATCATACTTCAAAGTTCTTGCAAATACAAAACTAAACGGTCTTTTTTAGCTTCTGATATTCCTTTAACATGGTTAACTACTAACTGCGAATCTGTTTCTAAGTGCACGAATATTGCTCCGCAAATTTTTGCTAACCGCAATCCTGCTAGCACTGCTTCATATTCAGCTTCATTATTCGAAGCATGAAATCCAAATCTTATAGCTTGAAACATATACTCCCCTGTCGGTGCCACCAATTCTACCCCCGCACTCGACCCTTTATTACTAGATCCTCCATCAGTTCGTACCGTCCACACCGGATTTGTGTGTATTTTTTCATCTTTTTTCTCTTCGAACCTGCTCGAATGAAACTCAACAAAGAAATCCGCTAAGGCCTGAGCTTTGACACCCGTTCGTGGAGAGAATAACACATCGAAATCTCCCAATTCTACAGACCACTTAGTCGTTTTTCCTGAGATACATGGCTTTTGCAATACATTTTTCAATGGATAAGAAGTTCGAACCACAATTGTATGTGCTTGGAAGTAGGGACGCATTTTTCTCGCCGCCACTATTATACACAACGCCAATTTTTCGAGCTTTAAGTAACGTTTTTCAGCATCAACCAAACTTTTACTGACATAATAAACAGGCTTCGAAACTCCCGTATCTTCACTTATCAGAACTGCACTCACTGCATAATCTGATACTGCTACATACAGAAACAGTTGCTCACCTTCTCGAGGCTTTGATAATATTTCAGGAGAGGACAAAAGATTTTTGATCTTAATAAAAGCTTCTTCACAATCCGAAGTCCACTCAAAATTCTTCTGTTGACGTAACACCTAGAAAAAAGGCAAACATTTATCTGAAAAACGAGAAATGAATCTGTTCAGAGCTGCTAACCTGCCTGTTAATGTTTGCACTTCTTTGATATTCCGAGGCGAAGACATTGATATCAAAGCCTTCAACTGTTCTGGATCCACTTCAATTCCTCTTTCACTTATCACATATCCCAGAAACTTACCAGATCGGACTCCAAACGTGCATTTTTCAGGGTTCAACTTCAACTGTATTGCTCTAAGATTCAGAAACGTATCTTCTAAATCATCAATATGATCATCATCAGTTTTGATCTTAACTAGCATATCATCGATATATACCTCGATATTCCTCCCTATTTGTGAAGCAAATGCCTTATTCATCAACCTTTGATATGTAGACCCAGCATTTTTCAATCCAAACGACATCACTCTATAACAATGTAAACCTCGATCAGTGATAAAGGTTGTGCTTTCTTCATCCTCTGGATTCATTTGAATTTGATTATATCCTGAAAATGCATCCATAAATGTTAGAATTTTGTTTCCAGAAGTAGAATCTACTAATTGATCAATTCGAGGTACTGGAAAAGGATCCTTTGGGCAAGCTCTATTTAAATCTGTGAAGTCTACACACATTCTCCATTTTCCATTCTTCTTTTTCACCACTACAGGATTAGCTGTCCACTTTGGATATTTGGACTCCCTAATATGCCCCATTTTGTACAATCTATCTACTTCAGCAATTATGGCCTCAGATTTTTCCAAAGAAAAAGCTCTCATTTTTGTATTATTGGTTTGATCTTCGAATCCACAGCCAAACTATGACATATAATATCAATTGGGACCCCTACTACATCCTCAGATTTCCAAGCAAACACATCCAAGTTTTTAGACAAAAAATTCAATAACCTTTCTCGCACTGATAAAGATAATAAAGTCCCAATTCGAAGTACTCTGTTATTATCGAAGACGTATTCTTCTATTTCTTCACTTACTATCACAGAACTCGGGGTTGACCTTGGATCATCAATTCCTTCATCTTTACTACTAGAAGGCAACCCCCCCAAATTGCTATTTCTCCATTGGATCATCGGTACTTTTATCACGTAGTCTAAATGCAGCAGCATAACACTCTCTAGCTACTTTTTGATCACTTCGAACTACACCAATTCGATCCCCGACTACATATTTCAAACATTGATGAACTGTAGAAACTATAGCATACATTTTTGCCAGCCATGACCTTCCAAAGATAGCATTGTAGCTCGACGGACAATCTACCACCATAAAAAGTACTTGTACTTTCTTTTTAAAAGGCCCTTTTCCCAGATAAATTTCACCTTCAAATTCCCCTACTACGTTCGCTGTTGCACCAGTAAACCCAATTATAGTTCTTTCTAACCTTTCTATCTGAGGCGGAGCGTTTAATCTATCATATGTTGATTTGAACAACACATTAGCAGAACTTCCAGTATCAATCAATACTCGTCGAATTTCTACCCCACACACTTCTGCTCCAATGACCACTGCATCTTCATGTGGTCCTGTAATTCCTCTCAAATCATCTCCATCGAAAATTATAAATGGGACATTCTTCTTATTGTATAGATGTGCTGATGCTCCTCCTTCAATTTGATGCGTTAAATTTACTATATGTCTTTTCCTCGAATTATTAGTATCATTAGTCATTGAGTCTCCCCCAAATATTGCCAAGGACTCAAAGAACGCACATAAATCTCGAACACGTCCCTTACACATCGGCTCATCAACTGACATCAACAACAATCGACTGGGGTCTGGGTCGACATATTCCGAAGCCATATCAAATTCATCCTCTGCAACATCTAAAATCATCAATGCACTTTCCTGCTTAGAGTTAGGATTACTTACCTTTTGAGTTATGTCTTTAGCGTTCCTTTTGACATACTCCAACAATTTTCCATTCTCTATCAAAATCTGCATTTCCTTCTTCAAAGCAATACAATCATTTGTATCATGCCCAATATCATCATGATACCTATAGAACCTGTTATTGCGTTCCTCTCTTGGCCTATTAATTGCTGCCGGCTTTCTAAAATTTGTTGTTCCCTTGGTTTTCTCATATATCGATGCCACATTTTCAGTCAAATCCGCATAATATTCTGGTTTTACCCACACATTCGATCTTGGTCTGAATTGGTATTGATTACTAAAATTGTGCTGATTAGAACCCCCTTGATATGAGTTCGAACCTCCTCGATTGGAAACATTTTAACTACCCCTCGCCCGTGACGAGTTATTATTCGAAGCATTCACTTGATTATTTCCCACTTGACTATTCCCTTTCCGAACACTATTATTTCATCCTTGAACTCGAGTAGACTCTTCGACTTTGATCTGATCTTCAACCTGAGCCATGAGAGCTCCAAACGTTAATGCCCTACGCCTTGTTGTTTCATCAGCTAAATCTCCTAGCAACAATCCTTGTCGAAACACTGCCATAGCTACCACTTCCTCACAATCATCTAATCCTACTTTTGTTGAGACAAATCTTTTAGTATAATCCTTCAACTTTTCTCCCACAGCTTGCTTACATTGTATTATCGTATCTCCATTAGCTCTCATTTCCTTGCTTCCCACAAACTGTCTTCGAAAAGCTGTGTAAAAGCCTCTAAAATTTACAATGGACTCCTTAGGAATCTTATTATACCATTTTAACGCAGTTCCTTTGAATGTCTGAGAGAATTCCCTACAACCCAATTTATCATCATCCTCGAAATTAGTCATATAATTCTTGAATTGCTCTATATGATCATCTGGATCTTGAGTTCCATCAAACTTGTCAATTTTAGAAATGTCGAACCGCCTCGGAAGTGGTACAGATCTAATCGCACTAATCAACGGTGAATCCCTCCAATCTACTCCTTGAACAAATTGGTATTCGTTCCTCATTCCCACAGTAGCATACAAACTTTGCTCGCCTTCAAATTTCAGAGGAGAATACACTCGTTTTTTCTTCTTTTGCCTTCCTTCCTTATACATTTTAGCTGGCCAAAATTCATATCCTCCTTCTTTTGAATGACTTCAAAAATGCTTATATCTTGGTGTTTCATCTGATTCCGAATTTTCAAAATCTTCTTCACTAGAATCTACATACCGTCGCTTCTGCAACTTTTCCTTTTTTCTCATTCCACTATGCTCCTTCTTACGCTCAAAATGTATTTTACGTTGAACATCTTGAACATCGCCGACGTCATTCGATGGATCCGAATGATCATCCCGATTACCTCTTGCTATTTCAGATCTAAGTCTAGCGCCATTATTATCTTGTTTCTTTTGAGCAAATTTATCAAGTTCTGCCACTTTCCTTATCAACTCATTCATTTTACCTTCAAAATCAAATTGGTTTGATCGAATCAGAACTGATTCATCTGCTTCTTTCTCTTGCAGATCAGATCTCAATGTCTCCAAAGCCCTTCGAATAGACGGATGATCTCCTTCTTCCGAATTCATCTCCGATCAACGAAAATATAAACGAAATACTTCAAAAAACGAAAAAATTCGAAACTCGATTTTTGATCTATCGATCAAGGTATCTTCGCCCCCTCTTTCTAGCGCCAATTTGGTGAGAATAGAAATTGGATTGAGAAGATTGAGAATATCGACTAAGAATTAGCAGAGATTTTTAGATGGTGAATATAATCTTTCTCCTCTAATTATTTCATAGGTGTAATCAGTCTCCTTGACCTCTTTAAATAGGCCCAGTGAGTTAGTTACAAATTCGGTTACATAAAAGATTTATTTACATTTCAGTCCTTATTCTCCATATAAAGCTTTAATCTTATTCTTTATTAATAGAACTTATCATTCAAGTCCTTATTAATTACATTTAAGTCTCTTATGAATATATTTCCTTATCAACCACCCCAAACATAAAAGAAACCGACTGAGAAGAAGGTCGCCGAGAAATATCCATTGGCTGTCGTAGCAGCTGAGAAGAAACCAAAGGCCAGAAAGAAGTTACCAAAACAATCTGGCGCCAGAGCTGATAAAAAGAAGAAACGGTCCAAGAAAAGCGTCGAGACCTACAAGATCTACATCTTCAAGATCTTGAAGTAGGTTCATCCCGATATCGGTATTTCCAGTAAAGCTATGGGAATCATGAACAGTTTCATCAACATATCTTCGAGAAATTGGCTGGTGAGTCTGCGAAGCTTGCGATGTACAACAAGAAACCGACTATCACTTCAAGGGAAATCCAGACTGCGGTGAGGTTGGTGTTGTCTAGTGAATTGGCTAAACATGCTGTATCTGAAGGAATGAAGGTTGTTACAAAGTTTACAAGTTCTTAGGTTATGGAATTTGGGGATTTAGGGTTTCTGGCTTAGAAATCGATGCGTTGTTTTCTTTATTGTGTTTTGTTATCTTATTGGTGTTTCTGATTTCGCTATTAATCAAATATCTTAATTTCAAACATTGATTTCTTTGATTTTTTTTTTAAAAAAATTGCAGCTCGCGTCTTATCTTGTCATCAAGATTATCGTGTTTCGAACAAGATTGTCATTACCATTAGGCTGGGAAATATTTTCAGAGTTACTAGTTTATTTCTTAATACAAAATTATACAAATTCATGGGTCCACATATTACTTCATTGTAATATAATTATGTAAAAAAATGGTTCTTCAACTAGTGTGATTCATTCTTTTTACGCTAATGAAAAGTCGGAAAGTTCCACAAGACGATATTAAAATATAATTAAAAAGTAGAGAGAAGTTTTGTTAAAGAAAAGGAAGAAAATAGTTAGATTTTAATGTAATTCATTCTTTGGGTATTAGATTAGTTTTAGAGATAAGTTTTATTGGAGAAGAGGAAGAAAATTGTTTAGATTTTTGGTAAAAACTTGGTTTTATATGATGGGTAAAATGGTCATTTTACATAAAGAAAAATAAAATGTTTGATTTAAGGTCTCATTATAGCCAAATGGGGTCTAGATATAACATTAACCAAATATAAATTATAAAGTAAATTAAAGACAAAAAAGTAAAAACAAGTGTTGAATATTTTTTTAATAAAATAGAAGAAATAATAAATCTTATGGAAAAATAGCTTCACCAAATTATTTTGGTAATTTTTATTGAGGTATTTACTTCATCAATAGATCAAATTCAATCATATATATATAAGATGATTTTTTTTATCAAAGAATAATAATATCCACGACATTGAAAAGTCCAACAAAAATAATATAATAATATAATAATATAACGGTGATAGATTAAAAAAGCGAGAGAAAAATTTGAGTCTACCCTAAATATAATTTAGTCTGAATTAAATATAATATATATATATTTTTGTTAAAAAAATAATATGTTTTATCTAAAAATATTACTAGTTGATTTTGGCAAATGATTATTTAATTTGATTTTTTCACAAATCAATAAATTACTCAAATCACTAATAAAATTATTATTCGTCTTGATGTTTAAATTAATTTTTTTTAATTTTATCATTTAATTACTGATATTAATTATTTTTTACAATTTTTAAATTTAAGTTTTAAAAATTGAATAAACAAGTTGATCCGGTATAAACATTAATATTACACAAAAAACAATTTGAATCTCATATATATGATCTTGAAATAGAAGAATTGGATAACAAAAATTATTTTTTGTATTGTATGTTATCATTATGGTCATTTATTTTATAAAAATAAATAAAAAACAAAAAAATCGTTAAATTGTTTTCATTTACAAATAAAAAATTAATCTATTTCAAACATTATTAAAAAAACATGTTTGATTTTTTTTTAATTTGAAATTGTATTATTTTAAAATTGGACTATGATATAGCAAATATTTCAAAATAGTAAATATTTAATAAAAAAAAGAAAAAAAAGAAAATATAAACATAAATATATAAACCTATTTATGCTGATAAAAGTAATTAATAAAAATTATCATCGTCATCTTTTAAATATTCATATCTGATCATTAAAATATTTTAATATATAATACCTTTTAATTTTTAACTTTGTACTACTCTATGAGGGTTCTCACATGAGATTTTTAGCACGAGACTATTTTTCATTTTTATAAAATTTTATGTTAAATAATATTATTTTTTAAATTGGTCTTTTTAACAATATAGGTTTTTATTTACAAAAATAAGTTTACCAAATAGATTGAAAATGTTATCTTTACCCATCAATTATAATTTAATTTTATAAAGGGAGTTTTTCTAGAGTGTTAGTTGGTCTAGTTTTAAAGAAAATGAGGATAAAACCAGCTTAGCCTTTCTTTATTCCTGTTATAATCGTACTAATATATTTTAAAACTTTTTTCTCAATCAATATTTATTAAAAATTTACAAAAAAAAAAGTAAATAAGATCTAAAAATAAAGATTTAAATAAGAATATAATCCTTAAATTATCGCGTTTTCTTTTATTTAGTCTCTCTATCAAGAAATCAATAGTCACGGTCTTTAGACTATTATAAATCTATAAATTTAGTCTTCGTACGTGGTCTCTTTTATGGTTTAGCCACGTGTCCCTATAGTTAAATGGTACGAGTCTCATAAATAGTCATTCGACTTTTAATTCTATTCTAACCCTTTAAATTTAATATTTTTTTGTTTTTTATTCTTCTGAAAACAGAGTATCGCAAAATTTACGATACTCTGTTTCAAAAAGTTCTATCATATGTTTTGTTGACATCTCAAGCTCTCGGTTTTCATCTATCCCTATCTGCCTATCCCGACAATCCTTGCTGTGAAATCCATCATCTCTTTTGAAATTGTTGCCGAATGAGTTTGTTGTAGCAGGATCAACATGATTTGAGATATCAAAACTGGCAAAAGCAATCAGATTTCTTCATTAATGAAGATTTGCTAACTATTAAATAACTACTATAAGATTCGTTCTTCCAATTCTGTGTACTAACTTCAATAGTTGCAAACCCACTTCTATTGAAACAGGGTGTCACAAATTTTTCGATCCTCTGTTTTGAGAAGAATAAAAAAAATAAGAGGTAAAAATGGAATAAATAGTTAATCAAATATTTGTAACACTCGTACCATTTAACTACGGAGACACGTGGCTCGACCATAATAAAAACCACGCGTGGAGTATATATTTTTATGACTTTTATCATTCAATTATTAGTTATTCAAGTTATAAATATTAAAAAATCATTCTTTTTTTTTACTTTTAAGTTATTTTTGTTTAATTAAATATTTTTAGCTAGTAGACCTATGGTTGGATGAAAGTTTTTTTTGCATGTTGGGTTGTTTTTAGGGAGTCAAGTTTTTTCTTTCAAGTTTCAAATCATATGCGTGAGCAAGACAAATATTTTTGCACAATTTGTGCTGAAATGATGGGTCATATTTGGACATAATATGCAAAAATTACATGTAATTTTACAATAGTTTATGCAAATTTTATAGATGGATTGTATTGGTGATTTGTTTGGTTTTATACTATTACGCGATAATTATATAGTATTTTAGATATGTCGATTTATAAAATAATATATAATATGCATTTGATGAGTGAATCTAAATTTGGGTGGAAACGTATTCGTTGTAAACCTATATATCATAATATTTATTTATTTTGGCATGATAGTTCCACATATATCAAAGAGACTTAGAGGTACTTGTAGATGTAACACTAATGATATTATTAAGTCGAACTCATACTATTTAGTTGTTATTCGTAAAATATCACACAATCCCTCGTCTCATTTAACACTCGTTAAATGTGTTATTATGCATGATTTATCTAATAAGAAAACTACTTATTCCCATCATTGTCATTATGAAATGGAAGGAAAGTAGAGTAATGTTTCTCCTGTTAGTTTTGAGGAAGTAATATCAAATACTTATATGGTTTTCGAGGAAGTATAACCCGATGTCTCTGGTTTTTATAATGAATACACTAAACACACAACCTATAGTTTCTTTAAAAACTATATATGTTTGTCTATTCCGCGTGTTTTAATTAGTGTCTATAACTATTTGGTTTGATTAATAAGTATTAATAAAGTTTGGGTTTTTTATTAGTTTGTTTGGTTTCGTATATTTATTTTGATTGATTTAACTTTGATAAGTGATGTTAAACCTAATTAATTTAATAGGATTAATAAATTTTATTGAGTTTGAGTGGTTCGATTTTAATTGTACATTGATTTGATTAAACCAAATTATAATGTTTGGTTTGATTAATTATTTCATATATAATTGAGTTTGGATTTGTCAAATGAATTATATTTTTTGTTATTATATAATTATTGTACATTTCCTAGGACCAATCATTTATCTGTTGTTATGCGTCATACAAGATACTTTAAAAATAGAAACTCGACGATTATGATTTGCCCGAGATTTTTACGGATACCATTGATGATTCTATTAACGTCTTATCATGTTGTACAACCAACACGCCTCTCATTGAAGTTTTTGTCGAGCGATGGCATTTTGGGATAAAGTTTTTCCATTTCTTTATTTGGGGATATGACAATTATACTTGACGATGTTCATGTTATTTCGAGTCTATAGATGGTGGGTGATATTTTAAAACTTATGGTGTTTGCGGATGATAAATAAAGGTTATAATATTTATTTACTATGCTCAAAATTAGTGTTCAGACATTAAGAAGAAGAGTTGGTTTAAAAAAAAGAACAATAAACTTTTGTTTATCTTTAATGGTCGCATGATTTTTTTTCCGATTTGAGGTATACAGGATACTCTCATGGAAGCTAGTGACACTTATACAACCCGTGCTAATCTGTTGCATTGTTCCTCTATATATGCGAACAAACCATTAACGTCGTTTTTGGGCTATCTTCACTTCTCAAAACATCTAAGAGAGTTGCTAGGAATAAACTAGGGTGTGGCGTTGTTGGTTCAAATATACCACTCTAATCCAATGTCAAAGTTGTATACTAGAAAGCGATAAAGAGCTGCTATAACTATTAAAATGACTTATCTGGATAAACTTTAAAGCAATTTATCTTAACATTTTTTTTTTCAAAATTCACTTCTAAATCATACATTTTCACGTAAGAATTTCGGTTATTTTTTATTTCGACTATAAAACCCATCTTAACGAATGTCCATTCTTCCTTGACGCCGTTAAATCCTGTATGATAACCGTAATATTTATATGACACAATGTCTTCATCACGAGAAATATAAGGACGTAAACAAATTGAAATATGATTCCACACTTATATTTTTACTTTGTTTATAACTATTCAACAATATATTAAGAAAAAATCCTGATATTAAACGTTAACAAACTATATATTAATAACATGTTTAACACTTAACTAACTTTTTAAGAAGATTCTAATGTTGAAAGTCAAAGAATGCGTGAACATTGACCTCTGAAAAGTTCAAAATTGAACTGACCCGAACCGACCTAATGTTTTAGATTCGAGTCAACACTTTTCGATCTTATAAAATACAAATGAAAAAGTTCATTTATAATGTTATTTTTATAAAGTGTAAGTTGAATACTAAAAATTACATACCGGTTATGCTTTGTGTTGTCCAAATGTTGAATCTTGTTCGTGAAGTGATGAAGAATATTTTTTTTGTATGGTTTTATCCACAAAGTAATAACAATCATTGAAAATAAGGTAATTAGTAAATGATATTTTCACTGTATCTAGATTTATGCTCAACTCTTCTTTAATCTTTTATTCAACCATTTTGTTCCGAAAAGCCATAAGCTTGTTGAAATCTTTCGTCATCGACTTATTCACATTTACAATAATGTTTTTGTAATATGCCATTTGCCTAATATGTAGACTGCATTAGAAAATACATATTCTATAACTCACATCAAAACTAAGTTAAAACAAATCTGACATCCTCGATCATCGAAAGTTGATAATTCAAAATCAATGTGTAGTCATATATATCAAACTTATTGGAATTACACGGCTAAAAAGCATAGTTAGTCCCTCATGTTTACCAATTGTATCAACTTGGTCCCTTTTCCTTCAACCATGCATAGAACTCATCCCCATCTTTTTTTTAATTTGCATTTTTGGTCATTCCGCACATGTGAAGCATGCGAGAGTGACACGTAGCATCAGATTTGTTGCAAGATTGGTCCCCCAATTGTTTTGCCAAAAATGCCCCTGCCATGCCAAGTAGGATGCCAACTCAACTGCTTAGTCAGATTTACCTTTTACCTTAAAAAGTTACCATTTACCTTAAAAAATTACCATTTACCCATTAATTTTACAAACGGACCGGGTCGAACCCAAATTTCACTAACCTAACCCAAAACCTAATATAATCTAGCCCAGTCCACTACAATATAACCCGACTCGACCCGTTTACCATGGTGACCCGTTTAATCAAATCAGACCCCAATAACCTATCGAATCTTCTTCCTCGATTTAGCTATCATATATCTCTTTCCATTTCAACTCAATTCCTTTCTCCTTCAACACCACCCCTCTCTTCACCTTCAAACCACCACCATCCATATTCACAAAGAAAAACCTATATTTACTATCAACAACCTTTCTTCCTCGATCCGCAACCACCAAATTTCTGATACTAACATCTTACATGTTCCTCTCTCTCTCTGCATTCGTCACTGTCATCCAAACCTCCCTTCACATCCCCTCCCCTTTCTCTTCCAAACCCTAAAATCGGATCCCAGAAAACTCTCAAAACCTGCATTGTTCCTTCTCTCCTCCTTGAATTTTAGAAACCCAAATCGGATTCACTTTTTGATTCCTTCATTCTGTTAGTAACCCAAAACCATGGTGGAGAATCTCCAAACGGGTCGGTTTCCACTTCATCAACAACACCGTCAAGACCTTCAACGATCACTCACTTCTGTACTCTCTTCCTCCAAAACCCTCTTCGCATTATGGATTGGGACATTCGTCTTCATCTCCGTATGGCAGCAGTCATCAGTAGGTGGAGGCTTTTCGGTATTCGGTCGGGCCGTCCCAGCCCGACCGCTGCCTCGGTTGAGGTCGATTGCTTATAACTTGACGGATTTCGGTGGCGTTGGAGATGAAGTGACATTAAATACAGGGGTGATGTTGAGGCTTGTTTAGCAGAAAGTGATTTTGACTGTCTTATGTTTGCGTTAGGTAATGCTGACTGATTTTAGCCTGACAAAAGAATTTGATAAAAACACTAGATCGAACTCCATGTGTGGAACTGTGGAGTACATGTCACCCGAAATCATTCTTGGGAAACGACATAATAAGGATACAAATTGGTGGAGTGTTGGAATCTTGTTGTATGAGATGCTTACTGGAAATGTTTGCATTCTTTCAATATCCTTCTTTATTTTATGTTTGGTGGTCTCATTAAACAGTATCTGATTATGTACTTCTTGGTTTTCTTGTTCACAGCCTCCTTTTGTCGGCAACAAGGGTGGTGTTGAGGCTTGTTTAGCAGTGCAGAAGAGAAATGAATTGGGTTGAAATGGACTTTCGATTTCTCCCAAATTTATATAACAATTAAGGTTCATTAAATATAAAAGCACACATTAAACAATTTACTGTAGGGTAAAGCATGTAAGTGTTACCCACAAGGTCAGAGGTTCAATCCCCATTTCTAGGTTTTTCTAACAAATTTATTTAATTTTCGGGTTGGGTTAGTGAACCGGGTAAATGGTAATTTTTTAAGGTAAATGGTAAATCTGAGTTGGCATCCTACTTGGCATGAGGAGGGGCTTGGGGGACTATTTTTGCAACAAAAACTGATGCCACGTGTCAAGCTTTCAGGCTTCACATGTGCGGGGACCAAAAATACAAATTAAAAAAAAGATGGGGATGAGTTTTATGCATGGTTGAAAGAAGGGGACCAAGTTGACACAATTGGTAAACATGGGGACTAACCATGCTTTTTTTAGCCGAATTACACTAATAATTTATAATTTTTTTAACAATAAAAAACATAAAACGAATTGAACTAAAAAATATATATCAATTTAATATATCATTGTTAATTAAATTAAATTAATTTTTTTATTATTTTAAAATGAAATTATACAATTTAATTGTTCTACCAATTTAACTATTAATTATTGATTATAATAAATAAAAAATATAATTCAAATTAAATTATATAATCCTAATCCATCTAATTACTAAAATATAATTTGACATTCCAAAGTCTAGTCTACGCATATCTATGAAATCATTTCACCGGTCGAAATTGGTAGTGGCTTTAATAAGAGAGAGACAATATGATAAATATATAGGAATAGAATAGGAGTATTTAATTTGATCGTCCTCTACGCGGTATCCCATTCTCGAGTACAAAAGCCAATTCTTCCAAATCCCATCTGTATCATTCTGTCTTTATCTTCCAAATCAACCAAAAATAACATTAATAAAACCCTAGACACACAGAATTAACTAAAAAGACTGCTTTTAAGTATTTTCAGAGAGTGGAATTCCAGGTAATCTCCCACTTTTTCTTTTTTAATTCTTAGTCCTATGTTTTCCGATCCAGTTGTCTTCTCCATTTCTCTTCTCTGTCTTTAATCTTTGACGCGTTCTATTCGCTCTTTCTTTTCTACTAAAGACTCTACCTTTATCTTCTAATTCTTTTGACTCGGACCAGCTTCTTCTCTACTTCTAATCCATCTTTTTCGGGGCAATCGAAGAATTGTTTCTGGGTTTTGTTCCTTTCTTTGTGTGTTTGTTGTTGATAGTCGAAGCTTTCAATTTTTTACTCGTGGTTTTTCATGGAACGCGATTATCGTCGCCGCGGGGGTTCGGTGGTGGTAAGAGAGAAACGCCAAGTTTTGTCTAGTTTGTTTGCAGTTTATCATATAAGGAGTACTGGGTTTGCGTTAGAGTTAGAAACTTGATTAATTATCGACGGATCTTGTTACTGAAATGGTTGGATATACTTCAGGGTTTTTGGTTTATGTACGATCGAATCTGAATGAATTTGTTTATATAATTTGTGCTCCAATTTATAAAAGGGATTGTACTAAACCTCTATCAGATTACTTTTGTTTATGCTTCCAGAGGAAAGCATTCAAGGTCACCGATGGATGGCTGTTTCATATGCTAGTATTAGATGTTAAGGCTTTAACAATTAGATAGCAGTGATTCTGCTCATCTGTATCGTGGGTGTCTAATGTTATTGATATTTGATGGTCTAACAATGGTGGTTAGATGTTTAATGTCAATTGATAGGACTTGACCAGGGTTTTCAAAATGTCACCAATATAGTAGTGGGCATCACAGTACTCCAATAGACTAATATGACTAAGATGAGAGGCAATCCCTGATTCTATAGAATCTGAAGTTAAAAATTGCACACTACTGTTGTAGAATAATAAGAATGTTGTTAAATGTGATCACAGGAGCACTTGGTTTAAGAGCCTTAGTTAGGTGGGTAGGGTGGAGTGAATGAAGAGCTTAGCAGACTGTTCTGAGTTGATGGGTTTCTTTCGAATAATACGAGTAGTTTTTCTATAATATAGTGCTGCTTGGACTCACTAGTTTTTGTGTCGTTTGTGCAGTTGGGGAAGCCTAGGGCTAAAGACGATCTGTATTTGAGTAAGAGGGCAAGGATGCGCAGGTGGTTCTGCTGTACATGTCTAAGAGAAGACCCTTATTACTCTGATGATGACAATATGAAAAGCCCGAAGCAAGCCGATGGTACGTTGCTTTGCCATACACTTTCTGTCTATCGAATAAATTGTGCTATTAGAATGATCATTTTGAATTTCTTTAATGTTTCTCTATGGATCAATGGGTTGCTAAAAGATTTCTTGCTCCTAGTTTTAGATTTGTAGATACCAAATTAGGCTGTCAAAAGCTCTGGATGTAGGCATTAGTGAGAGTAATTGCAAACTTATTCACAATATTACTTCTTTCATAATATAGTTTTGGACTATTTTGGATGCACCTAATGTGTGTCCAGTTGTCCCTTGCTTTCCATTTTTCCCCGAGTTTTGGATCTTTGTTGCATATTTTATTAGTTGAATTCTATTTTTACTATTAGAAGTTAAATCACAATCACAATGTGTATCTAGTCTTTTGGGCTTGCTGTGCTATTTGGTGCTGTTTCAGACAGCAACCAGGATTTCCCAACTATGTCGCTGTAATTTTGCGAAAGTACGTTGTGAAGTTAATAGGGATACCTTGTGCAATTTTATTTGCTTTCACCCATATGATTTTGCAAAATATTAATGTAGTAAGATTCTCTAAGTGATCTCTAATGGCTGTCTTAGAATTAAATAACAAAATTGGATAAATTTAATTTGGGACTTCAAAGATTTCTTGTGCCTGAATAGTTGATAAACTTTGCTTTGAGGTATTTCTTTTTCTGTCTTCTTCTCAAGAATTCTCCTCTCTCTATCTATGCATATTCAGGACGGCAAGGAGGGCCTAAACCTCCTGTTAAACCTGAGGGGCCAAGAACACCTCCACCAATTGAAGTGCCTATGCTGTCTCTGGATGAGCTGAAAGAAAAGACCGATAATTTTGGATCAAAGGCATTGATCGGTGAAGGTTCCTATGGCAGAGTGTATTATGCCGCATTAAATAATGAAAAAACTGTGGCTGTGAAGAAGCTGGATGTTTCATCTGAACCTGATTCGAGTGTTGAGTTTTTGACGCAGGTGAGTGTTTTATCACAAAACCCACATGCTCACTGCATTTTTATTACTAGTTGTCATTGCCATATTGCAAGTCCTACATGGATTTATCTTTTGCTTATCAAACTTTTTATTCTTTTATAATGTTTTTAGGTGTCTGCGGTTTCAAGACTCAAACATGAAAATCTTGTTGAGCTTCTTGGCTATTGTGTTGAAGGAAATGTGCGGGTTCTTGCATATGAATTTGCTACGATGGGATCTTTGCATGATATTTTGCATGGTATGCAATTTTCTTTAGATTCTAAATTGCTACTGACTAGCAAAGTTTGTATGTATAATATTTTTATGGTACATATAAAATTTAATGCTATTGCCATTTAGACTCATTTCCATAAACATAATCTTTGCTTTTCTATTGTAGGTAGAAAGGGTGTTCAAGGGGCACAGCCAGGTCCGACACTTGACTGGATTCAGCGAGTGAGAATAGCAGTTGATGCAGCTAGAGGGTTAGAATACCTGCATGAGAAGGCTCAACCTCCTGTTATTCACAGAGACATAAGATCTAGCAACGTGCTTCTGTTCGAAGACTTTAAAGCCAAGATTGGGGATTTTAATCTCTCGAATCAGGCTCCTGATATGGCTGCCCGCCTTCATTCAACTAGAGTGTTGGGGACCTTTGGTTACCATGCTCCAGAGTAAGAACCTGGTCGCTTTAAAGATAGTTTCATCACTCTGTCCCTTTTTTTGTTTTTTAGTTTACTTTCATATGCTCAACTGCAGCAAGTAAACTAAGTGTCATGTTTGTATATAGTTATGTTATCCATGATTAGTATTCTTTCATTTACCATAAAAACCTGATTGGTTTCTCATCTAGCTACATAAATATAGTATCATTGATATCATGTTATTGTATCTGTCATATATATATATATGTATATATCTTTATATAAGGTCTGCTCTCTCTCTCTCTATATATATGCATAGGAATGATTTTGTGTGTGTTAATAATAGGTATGCAATGACTGGACAATTGACGCAGAAGAGTGATGTATATAGCTTCGGAGTTGTACTTCTAGAACTTCTCACCGGCAGGAAACCTGTTGACCATACAATGCCCCGAGGCCAGCAGAGTCTTGTTACCTGGGTCGGTATCTCTTTCTTACTGTAATGTATTTTGTGTCAGTTTTCTTATGGTTCTCTACTCGACATGTTTTCAGGCAACCCCAAGGCTGAGTGAAGACAAAGTCAAACAATGTGTTGACCCAAAGCTAAAAGGAGAATACCCTGCCAAAGGAATTGCTAAGGTATCAAACCCACGCTACAAAATTAATGTGTTTGTTAAACAATGGTTTCATTATATAACTAGAAATATAACATATTTTTAAGAAAACCGATGAAACGAGACTAAAATCGAGTGTGTATGCATCCCCTGTGATGATGCAGTTGGCAGCTGTGGCAGCATTATGTGTGCAGTATGAATCAGAGTTTCGGCCAAATATGAGTATTGTGGTGAAGGCTCTCCAGCCACTTTTGAAGCCTGCAGCCCCGGTCCCGGCTCCGGAGCCTTAATAGTGAAAAACTCAGCGTCGTGAGTCATGGTATAGTTTTTTCTGCAAAGTTGTGCACAGGTTGGCTTGGGTTGTGTTGGAAGCGAATTTTACAAGCGCCTAATATCTAATATCTTAATGAGTTTGAGAAGATGTTTAGGTTTGAACTCATAGGAGATTGTATTTTTTGTTTTCTATTGACTGTATGTTAATGGGATCATAATGGATTGAGATAAACACTGACTGGCATTCTGTGTATTTACTATGATCTGAACGCATAGGAGACCGATCTTTTTTCTATTGTGTGAATTGAGTTGGGATTATAATGAATTGAGATTGATACCGGACTAGTATTTTTCTATTTCGTTATGTTTTTCACTGTATTTTACTAGCATTGCTGTATTGTCTTATTATAATGCATTTCTGTCGATTCTCTTTGTTACATTTATTGCCTAATCCAGTTTCACATTGCATCAAATCTAATATGGGATAAGAAATTTATGTTTTCCCCAACGAACGACCTGTGTGGATACGTTTATATAACTGAATCACTGCATCCTGAAGAAACGAGATTTCCTAACCAAAGTTTAGATTAGTAGTCCTGTTATTGGGTTGGGTTGGTCCGAATTTTCACTTGACCGAGACTGGCGCGGTAAGCTGTCGGACCGGACCAGTCTGAACCGTTAAGCATAGGCAGTCAAGCTTGTTAACCCGAGCCGAGACCGGCTCGACAAAATATCGGACCGGTTCAGCCCAGGCCGTTAAACATAGAGAGCCGAATATGCTGGTCCAAGACCGGCTCGATAAAATATTGGTAAGGAGTCCTTACCAATAGCTCTTTCCTTTCGATTCCTATAAACTATGCGCTAAAAGTATAAAAAAGTGACGGTTCAATTGAGAGATATCTCAATTCGTCGGATTTTAATTTCGAAGGATACCAGTTCATTTTTTTTGTTAATCTAGTTGGATTTGGATTTCAATTTTAGTTTGTTATATTTTAACATATGTTTTTCTTTATCATTTTGCCCTTGATGTATAAGTATACATATGTATTTTTTCGGTTAGATCTCAACCCACAAAACAAAAACAAACGACTCACCGCAGAAAATTCAAAACTTTTTTATTTCTTTTTAACATTTCAAAAGCGTTAGATTTTTAAAATTTGATTTCAGAATATATATATATATATATATATATATATATATATATATATATATATATATATATATATATATATATATATATATGTTTTTTGAGTTCGAAGATTGAGATTATAAAAATAATTACTTGCACTGTTTTAAACCTACGTTTTTCTACGACTGGAATATAAGATTTTTTATTTTTGAAAAGAATGGTCGTCAAGTAGTTTCACGCGCCAATCGCAGGAGGAACAGTTGGATTCGCACACACTTAGAGTGCGCGAATTCGATAGTTCATCGCGCACGAAAATTGCATGATTTGAAGATGTAGCATGATTTGTGCGAGATTTCGTCGAAATAAATGCATGATTTATGTTTGCACATTCTTCTTATTCCTAGTTCAAAATGTATATATATATATATTGGGTTGTTTTCTAGATAATTTTTCAATTTATTTTTGTTTGTGATTTCAAGATGTCTCGTCGAGTTTGTTCAACATTTTTGTCGGGGCATGAGACTGAGGTTGAACATACGTAACAAAGTATTGGTCGCTTGCTAATGTTATAGAGTGCACGAATCGACAATCGCAGTTCTATCATTGTTGCTCATCTTTTGAAATCTATGAGTGAGAATTACTCCAAATCAAATGTTTATCCCGTCAACCCTCACATTCCTGACTTGTACTCCAAGTTCAGTGATTAAAAAGTCACGAGTAAGTTTACTAAAACATTATGTTTGAATAAAACTACTAAATTATGTAGTTAATTATATATTTAATTATTTAGTTTAATTATATAATTAATTATCTCGTTAATTTATTTTTATATTGTATAGACTAAAGTATTGTTATGATGTGACACTATGTACGTGGCTCATCGCGAGTAGGATCTCACTCGTGAGACTCGGGTCAGAGTCGAGGTTATAAGGATGTGCTTTAGTCTTATTGTAGATCGTGTCTCGCGTTAGTATACCATCATTCACTTACTTAAGACATTCTTGGAGCAATTGCGTGCAAATACCAATTCGTTTAATTTTTCATTTGCTGAGATGACGGTGGCGCTCGATGATGTACACACGATCATTGGTTTTTTTGCCGTAGGTCAGAATTTTGATATGGTTCACTTTTTTAGTAAAATTGAGAGAGTTGACATGTTTTCTTGATTAATGATTATATTGACCTTACTAATGAACTGAATGAAAACGATAGTACGAGCGAAAAACATGTTCGTCTACAATTTTTTTATGACACTCATACCAGTAGCGAATATTTCAATAACCGGGCTACTTACGATATGGTTGTTCATACTACCGAAGGTTATCTTCTACATATGTTTAGGTGCTACATTATGCGAACAAGACTGTGAATAATATTTCTTTTGGCTATCTACAATTTATTGAGAACTATACCAACTTAGATAAGTATAACTAAGGTCAGATGTTATTAGCTCAGTTATATGGTAGACTTAGTAATAGGTCTGCACATGACATCCCAGGTTTTAGTGGTTTCCTAAGATTGTTAGAGACATGGACATAAGATCATTTTTCGAGGCTTTCAGCTATGTATTTAATTTCATAAGCCATCATCCAGCCACATATGTGTAAATATACGCACTTCCTTGTTCGAATCCGCATACTCAAGATGATGTTCGTCATTCTATATTTTTATATACAGAGAGGACGATGTAAGTCTAATTTATGACTCTAATTTATCCTAACATTATTTTTATTTTCTAGGTCTTGTTCATGCCATATAAATATATACGTGACGTAGAACATTTTATGAGGTTGCTTGTATACATGCTACATTGAAGTCTTGGGACACCGTGGAAGCTTATTATCCCATTCGTGTTGCTCGACAATTAGGGCATGTTCAAGAGGTACCTAGACCATTGAAAATGATTTTGGTAGGTAATCATAGAGGTACACGTGTGAACACTCGTTATTTTTAGGATCTATATATTTGGATTGTATGATAGTCCATATTGATCTCCATACCAACCATGTCACGAAGGTACAATTTTTTTCTAGCATGAGTAAGGTCCAACATATGGTACGTATTGATCAATCCTCAGTCTCGACCTGCCGATACATATGTTCATCTAAACCCGCCTACAACCATTTATCATGCCATATTACATGAGTTTGTAGGTCAGGTACTTGAGATAGAATCGATAGATGATGTCATGACTATAGAGCAGAGATAGATTATTTACGTGAATGCTAGCGACTTGTGTACCACTATCGACACAAGGATTGATTTCACTACATATGTTTTCTATTTTGTTACG
This sequence comes from Limnanthes douglasii subsp. nivea, assembly GCA_036936605.1. Classification (NCBI taxonomy): domain Eukaryota; kingdom Viridiplantae; phylum Streptophyta; class Magnoliopsida; order Brassicales; family Limnanthaceae; genus Limnanthes; species Limnanthes douglasii. The sequence goes on along the minus strand of JAUPFV010000005.1, from coordinate 259,285,095 downwards.
ACTTTTTTCTTATGTACGACTTTGATGACCATGTTATATTCGTGCTTTTATTATTATGGATTTTATTTTATCTTTTCTTTAATTTTTGTTATTTAGTCATGTTACAAATTTTATTGAACTCGAACTGATTTCATACTTTGATCTATATGGAATGCTTAATTATCGTGAATAATCTAAATAGACTGCTTGATTATTATATTGATCATCGTGGGAGTATACTAATATTAAACTCCGTGAGAGTTCACGTACAATATAGACCTAATATGTGTCAGATACTAATAGGTCTATTTGGATTACGTTATTCTTAATTATGGTGAAAGTTATAATAAAACTTAACTGATACTCATCACGTGGGTTTATCCTGACATACCTCGGGGGTTGTGTTACTCTTATTCAATATGTGTCCCAAACCGATTTCGTAAATGAATTATGCTATCAACAACTTACACATGTTGAATATTTGTAATGTTTATTTGAATTATGCTATACTCAGTGAAAACTCACTAAATAGACATTTCACTCGTGTAAAAATTTAATTTTGAAAACCCATGCCCTAAAAAATAAATATGTATGCGCGGACTTAGGTCGAAGATGGTTATTTAAATAAAACCTATTGACATAAACGGGGTAAGCATTATTGGGAGATAATTCTCAGCGAGTTGTATTATCTGTATAATATGGATTATGCCGAGCCACCATATGAGTTTAAAACAACATAAAAGTATCTAAGAACTCAACGAATACACATGATTTTCAACCTCAACGACGATGAAAACTATATAACATTTCAATTTTTTATTTTCAAGGTCACCATAAATATAATCGAGGAACATATGGATTAGGTGCATGAAAAAAATCAACCAAGAGAAATAAAGCTATGTACGAGGCTCAAATTAACTACAAAATTGAGAAGGACGAAAATAGGCTGGTAAAATGAAATTCGTTTGACACATAAGTAATTGACTATATTATTGTTAAGTTATCGTTGTTCAAATTTCTAAATTCCTAACTTATCAATGTTTCATTTTCTAAAGTGCTAATTTATCGTTGATTTAGTTTCAGAACTTCTAAGTTATTGTTGTATATGATTCAGAATGCCTAAGTTATTGTTGTATCCGTTTTCAATCAGATTTTAATATTTATTTTCCTTATAATTGTATTTGCACCATGTCTTCATAGCAATTTTCTTTAATGATAACTTATTTCAAATTATAGTTTTACTTATAATAAATGTGGAAATTGATTTTCCCCCTAAAACATTGACTCCTCGCACTCTTAGTATAACAAACTGCACACAACATCGCACTGGATACAAGACATCGTGTGCAATATAATGTGATTAATGTGCAATATTATGTACAGTTTGTCATGCTAAGAGTGTAACGAGTCACCTATTTTATGAAAAAAACAATGGTAAATATCATTTTTAGCATATCGTTGAAAAATTTAAACAGAAACATACATAATATTAGAGGGATTAAAAAAAATACATAATGAGTCGTAGATGAAGCATTAGTATCCGAACGATAAGTAAATAACTTATAAATATTTCGTGGAAACAAAAATTAAGTAAATAACAAATCGTCTGCATTCACTAAATCGTAACATAATCAAGAAAATTTGCTCAAATTGATAACGTGTGCTGCTCCATCATACACAGTATATGCTTAGATCACCTTGATTTGATTAAATTGGTTATATCTTTGGCTGAACAGAATTGCTCAAGCATTGGAGTGAAAAAGGTATCATACATGGTATATTACCGGTAACGGTCCATCCAAAATAACCTATACAAATAAAATTTAGATAACTTAGCGTAATGTTACATATTGTAATACGTAATATAATATTTTATTTATTTATTTAATTATGTCAACGAAGTGGTTATCATGTATGAAATCAATCCTAACAATTTTTATAAAACACGATCGAGGCGGGCAACCACATAAAGGTAGATACGAAAAATAAATATGGAAAAAATATATGATATACAATGTATTGATACAATTGGATATCACTAAGTCAATGTCTAATATCATTCAAGATATATTACCACCCTTGATGTAGCTTAGACCGCGGTCAGACTGGTTTCTCGCTCAGTTTTCGGGATTATATCAAAGAGGTACTCAAATAGATTTTGACGAGCCTATCACATTTCAAAAATGTGAATTGTCACAAAGTTTGATACCCAAATTTGACCCATAAAGCCTTACTAATTAGTTTTTATATTTTATACATTATTTTAATTTATTTGTTTTGTTTTAGATATTTATGTAATTTTCTTTATTTGGGATTATGATTTTTGGTAGTTGCTATATAAAAGCATCTTATACCTTATTTTACCGTGATATTTTGAGGAATAAAAATTGAGATTATTTTATCTGAGTCTTTGAGTCTCTTTTACTCTCTAACATTGGGTTAAGGTTTATATATGGTTTCTGTTCGTTTATTTTCTTGATTTATTGCAGTCGTCGATTCTACTTCTACTATCCCATCTATCAGTTAGTATCAGAGTGATAAAGCGCATGCGACGTGGGTTAAGGAGCTATGCTGCATAAGAGAACTGCTGGCGGGAAATCCTTTCTTCCAATCTTAGAAACATTCGGTCGGGAGGAGATGGAACACCGATTTGGGGCAGATGGGTGAGAGAATGAATTTGTTGCGATATCAAATGAAGAAATTGATAGAAACTTTGAGAGGTTGACCACCACCGGATTTCAAACTCCAACCGAAAATTCAAAGGCGAAAGTTTATTTCATAAGATCCAACCACAACCATAACTACAATTTAGAAAAACCAAAGGGGAATGAGATCCATCAAGTAGCTGCTGGTGACTTGGAGGGTTCGTCGATACCTTGATGACTATTAGGTTGTTACTATGTTGAAATTTCTAATGAAAATTGGCTGGAATTGGAGATCTGATTTATGATATCTAACACGATGAGAGTGAAATTAATGTTAAAGACGAAGACGATTGGTTAATACCAACAAAAGTCTCTCACTATTTCAATAAGGTAAACAATAAAAAAAAATTATGCTTCATTTTCTACTAAAAAAATTGTTAAATATTTGGTTGATTATTATTTTTCTAACTCTAAGAACAAAAGATGATCTAGGATTAAGAATAAAAAGGAAATCCAAAATATCAAAAAATAATTAAAAAGAAGAAAAAAAAACAATGTTATAATAAATGTAAACTATAATTTTCAATTAGACCCTAGGGGAGGTCGTGAGAAAGTGTTCATTTTCTCAAGCCAGATTGTACTGTCTTTGATGGTAGCATGATTATTATCACGATAGTGATTCCTCCATTTGTAGTTATTGTTATTCATCCGAAACAAGGTGTTTGGGAATATGTGCGTGTGAACGTCTTTGAGCTTATTGTAGAGAAATTGTTTATCTCTGAATATTTCAACTTTAAGAAAGAACTAGTCGATGGCCAAACCAATAATTATTATGTGTTTGAGCTTGATTTTGAACCATTTAATGTGAATTTTCCTTGTCCCACGCGGTCTTCATCGGTTGGTAATGGCGTTCAGTTTCTCAATCGTCACCTGTCTTCAATCATGTTTCACAACAAAGACTCTTTAGAATTTTTACTTGACTTTCTTCGGGTCTATAAATATACAGGGCATGTGCTAATGTTGAGAGATCGAATACAAACTATATCCAGGCTCCAGTCTGCTATGGCAAAGGCAAAGGAATGCATGTCTAAGCTTCCACCAAAAACCTGTTCTTCTAAGTTTGAATATGTATTTCAAGGGTTAGGTTTGAAAAATGTTAGGGCGACACCGCAACACGGGTGTTAGAGATGATACATATTCTTTTAGACATCCTTCAAGCTCCTGATCCTTCCACGTTGAAAAGCTTTCTTGGGATGATCCTTATGGTGTTTAATGTTATCATTTTGTCTCCATATGGATATTTTGGCCAAGCAAATGTCATAGGCTTGCCTGACACCAATGTCCAGGTTGTTTATATATTAGACCAAGTAAGTGTACTCGAGAATGAAATAATTTTGAGAATAAAGAGGCACAAAATGAATATATCTTCCAGGATTCTCATAGTGAACAAGTTAATACATGAAGTAAAATAGACTACATGCAATCAGTGCCTTGAGAGAGTCAGTGGCACTAAACATACACATGTTCTGCGAGTTCATTTTAGGTCTCAGAACAAAATTCTTTGTAAATAGATATCGAGGTTTGATTTCTGGCCCTATCTGGAAACATTTGTGGAGGATGTTGCAAGTGAAATTGTAGATGAGTTACAAGTTCGTCCAGATTTCATCATACGAAATTACATCGACGGAAACCTCGTGGCAGCTATTTTTGCCCATAAGATGGTTGTAATACATTGTACCATTGGTCATGCTTTAGAGAAGACGCAGTATCCAGATTTGGATATATACTGGAAAATGTTTGATGAGAAATACCACTTATCTTGCCAATTCACCGTTGACTTGTTAGCTATAGATAAACAGATTTGATCAATACTAGTACCTACCAAGAGAATGCAGGAACGAATAATATTTTTGGTCAGTACGAGAGTCACAATGCCTTTACTCTTCTAGGAATTTATAGGGTTGTTCATTGCAAATGTTTTTGATCCAAAGTTCAATATTGTCTCTCTTGAGGTTGATATGACCATTTAATTTCCGTATACAGAGAAGCAAAAAAACTCACAATCTTGCATGGTTCAGTAGAAGAGATGCTATATAACCCGGAACAGAATGAAGTACACATATGTACACTAAAATATAGTTCAAACCCCATAATTATTTCTACGGCATGGCTGGACCGAGAAAAAAACTTACGAGGTTTGGTCGAGTGATATACTAAAACTGCTAGACTGAGAGAACTTATAAACCTGGTTGTGGTCACTGGTAACCTTGATTTGAAGTAGTCAAAAGATAGGAAGGAAATTACAGAGAATAAGAAAATTCATAATCTCATAAAGGGACATCAATGTTATTTGCGTTGACTTCATTCATACTTGGTATTTTGTTTGGGATCATTATCGCTTATCATATTTGATACAAGAAGGAAGATTTCATTTGTGCGTCTATATATTGAAATCAGATGGATGGTGCATTTTGTGGATAGTATCTTAGACGAATCCGACATGTAACAGTGAGCTCTACCGGTACATAACTGACACAGGGGGGGTGCATTTGTTCAGCCTGCTCTTTACGAGGCGTTTGGGCTTACAGTTATCGAACCTATGACATACGATCTTCTAATATTTTCTAATCTTCATGATGGTCCTCTAGAGATAATAGAGCATGATGTATCGGGATTTCACATTGATCCATATCATCCTATATTCCATTTATAGTGTTATCCAATCATTGATAACATTGTTATAACCTTTGGGCAAAAAGCGAACACTTCCTTTAGTGTTTTCAAGAATTTTGATATAATTTTCCTTCGTGTCTAATCGGCAACGACTTCATATAATATTCTCTGATTCTTTTATTTTATGGCTCGCTATCCTGGGAAAACTCTCGACGAGAGATAAGCTTCTCAGTTGAGGTTTAAACACCCCTACCGATTATGTCTTATGCAACTCTGATTCTGAATCTACAGATCATCTCCTTTATGACTGCAACTTCACTCAGAGCATTTGGATCTCAGCTAGTTCTAAACTAGGTTTCCCTTTTTTTGCTGGATGTTGGAAATCTTGGATTTGTGAGGCGTCAAGCTGGTCTCACTCACGAAACCAACATATTTGGCGAACTTTCTTTGACGCGATTATTTATCACGTTTGGAAGAAGAGAAATTCAAGAATCTTTAGTTCCTCTCCCACCATTGCTTTTTTGGTTTCTAACCGAATCTTTTTAGATCTACGGTTTAGATTCCATGGAACCAAAATTTGCTGGCATGACTGAGTTTTGTGTTAATACATATTTGATTTATCACTAGTACTAATGATGGTAAATCATAATTTTAAAAAAGATTTATGATATCAAATAATAAAAATATAAGATTCGGAATATTGGATATTCGCGTTTAAAGTAACACGAATATTAAAAAAAAAACTTATGGTACGAAATAATAAAAGCAGCATAAGAATTTAATATTAAATGGTATGAAATAATAAAAGCCGCATAAATCCGTTAATACCAGATTAAATGTTAAGATTCGAAAGTATGGTATAATTAATTTGTATGTTTTCGCATTTGAAAATCGCATGATTTTGTTTATGGTTTATTTTTAAAAGTTTTGATACCATTTGAAATATATTTTTATTTATATACCATTAATCCTTCAATGTTTAACGGATGTGAGATTTTGGTCGCACCTAATCTACTCTCAAAAAAATATATCATTTTAGCCTCCCTAAGTGACTTCCATAAACTCACTCTAATCAGGTAGTGTCGCGGTTAACCATCTGAACCATAGAGGTTTAAAATGGATATATATATATATATATATATATATATATATATGCGACTCTAATCAGACCATACTGTCTAAGTCATGAGAATTAAAATATATCTTTGACCTTGAACATGACTAGCATATCCTCTCAGTTGATTTCCATTTGTTCATTCTAATAAAGTTGCGCACCACCTCAGATGTAGAGCTTTACAACAGACTATTAAATATTAAAAAAAAACAAAAAGGACGAACGCTGACAACTAAATTTTAAGCTAATTTTCTTCAAATTTTTTAAGAAATTATCATTTTCCTTATAACTTAGAGTTTTCTGGAAATATCAATGCTCTAAGTTCCCCGATAGTTATTGATTATTTTCTAACAATAAAAACCAACTATAACTAATGGTAGCTGATACAAATTTTACCACCATTAAATCATGAACCAATATCTCGTTTGATTGGACCATTTCATCAGAACCAATTTCACATATTGGCAAGATAAAGTGACATTTTTGGTGACTATATTGAAATTTCATTACATCATTGATACCAAACTAGAGAAGCCTCTAGAGCCTATCGAGAAGGATACCGAATAAATCAAGGATAAAAGACGCAAATGGAAAGTAGATGATTTCATATGTCGATAATATATTCTTAATATCTTTTCAGACGACATGTTTTATTTATACGCCAACAAAAAATTATCGCTAAATATTTAGAGCATTCTACAAGAGAAGTAAAAATATGAAAAAGAAGATATGAAGAAATTCCTTAAATCTCAGTATTTTGATTATAAAGTTCTCGACAGAAAACCACTTCTCTCTAAAAAAATGAGTTATATATCATAATCAAGAAGCTCGTTTCCATAAGTATAATACTTTCAGAAAATATTCAAGTAGGAGAAACTATCATAAAATTACCTCCCTATTGTAAGAGTTATGATACTTTATAAGTCTGGAGAGTACTGTTTGGAGTAAATTACAAATTGTTTGAGGATTGCAGGATAATCACAAACTTGAGATCCATGTGAAGAATGCAATATGAGATCTTTTAGAAGTGTTAATGCAATAAAACCAAAAAAACAAAAAATTCAGCACAAGTTATTTGACACTAAGAACAATATTGAATCGAAAGATAAAATAAATGTCTACCATGCAAAAGTGGGTGATTTTTCATGTACTTGAAACTTTATGAAGAAACGTGAAAGCATTAATTAAGTAGTGGAAAAGATTGCTGTTCTGTTGATTAAGGTCAATACAATAAATGATACGAATACTGAGTGGTGGTATGATACAATACAATAAAGGATATGAATACAGAGTGGTGGTTTGATACATGTGCATCAGTTCAAGTTTCCCATGACGCATATCTATTCAAAACAATAAATAATAAAAATAACAAAAATAGAAAAAAAAAATCGAAGTGCAAATGACTGACAAAATTGAGTTAGTATTTACGAGCAATAAATTGATAACTCTTATAAATTTATTACATGCTCCAAAAATAAACAAAAAATCCAACAACTTTGTTTATCCAAGGAGGGTGCTTATATTAGAAACATAAATTATTGTAAGAACATTGTAAAATCAGGTACTAATGACTCACTTATTAATGAATTTAAAAATCTATTATCTTTTGCTCTTGTAATGATCATTTATTGTTGAATGGTAGCATTGCACATACAAGTCATATTATGATTAGTAAAATTATTAAAACTACACTTATAAATTATGATATAGGTTCGTACATAAAATATGAATTATGTGGACAATCAAAGATGACTAAAAATATCTATAAAACCATAAAAATATATATAAGATTATTAGACTTAATATATAATGATACAAGTGAGTTAAACGGTATCATAACACATAAAGATAATATATACTTTATAACTTTCATAGATGATTACTCTAGAATTACTTATATTTATTTAGTTAAACATAAGGATACAACATTTAACATGCTTTAGATATTCAAAGAAAATTTTGAAATTTAATTAGGCTTTATATTAAAATATTACATAATGATAAAGGAGAGGAATATTTCTCAGAATAAGTTTCCTAGATTTTACGAAGATTACACGATAATCCATCAGTATATGGAATAGTTAGTATTTTACAAAAGCACATATCTAAACAGTATTTGTTTGTTATGCGTCAAATGACAAAAGTTATAGGCTATTAGACATAAAGTCTAATATAGTAATAAACTCTTGAGAGTAGAATTAAGAATATACGCGAGACTCTATTATGTACCAAAAATATACTAATTGGGTTCTAATGCTCCCACTTCTCATAGTGCATCCTCTCTTCAAGAGTGATTATATCTGTAAGATGGAGATATTGTTCTCATCTAGTCCAATGATCCATATCATCAAGTCTTAGCATGAGCTATTTTCACGCTTGCAGACCTTAAACTTACCTTTAACATAAAGGAAACATCAATAGTGTTTCTCAAATTTTTATGTCAAACTGAAAAAAGAAAAGAAAAATAAAAAATACGAAACTAATTATACAATTATAAACCAAACAGAAAACTTATGATATACAAACGAGAATTTTAAACTTCGAAGTTTGGATATACATCCATATGAACCGGCTCGTTGTAATTCCTAGAAGGACCTTTGGGCCAATATGATTTACATTAATTTTGGAGAACAACTCTGTAAAAAACATAATGTTGGTTCACGACCACATGTGGAAAAAATATTAAACATTTTAGACCAATACCACTATTTATGGCATACTTAACATATAACATCTAATACCGGTAGTAGATTTGTGCATACGTATGTGGCGTATAAATACCACAACTACATCATATACTAGTTTCCTTCCCCTTATAAAAATATATATGCATAATAATTTGTTGGCCTACTTATACCGCAGCTAAAGTTATTGAGTGAAAACCCAAATTCTTTTCATGTATGACTTTCCAGTACATATCAATTTGGTGATATATTTATATACTCAATACAACCATAAAGAACGTACATCTAAATTTTCTACATTTGAATCATGTTAAGTAGTGTTCACCCATATTGAAAATAAAAATTTCTACGTTTGAATCACTTTCGTCACATTACACTAATAATTACACTAAATAGATATTTCACTCGTGTACAAACTTAATTTTGAAAACTCATACCCTAAAAAATAAATATTTATGTGCGAACTTAGGTCGAAGAGATTATTTGAAGAAAATCAAAGTAAAAGTATAAATATTCTCTCAGATTAACTACGAAATTGAGAAGGACGAAAATAGACTTGTAAAATAGAATTGGCCTGACATATAAGTAATTGATTGTATTATTTTAAGTTATCGTTGTTCAATTTTTTGAATTCCTAACTTATCAATGTTTCACTTTCTAAAGTGCTAACTTATCGTTGTTTCAGTTTTAGAACTCCTAATTATTGTTGTATATGATTCAGAATTCTTAAATTATTGTTGTATCCATTTTCAGTCAAATTTTAGTATTTTGTTTTCTTATCATTTTTTGCACCATGTCTCGTAAATTTTTATTTGATGAGAACTTATTTCAAATTACAATTTTACTTAAAACAAAGGTGTGGGATGGATTATTTTTTCTGAAAACATCGACTCCTCGCACTCTTAGTGTAACAAACTGTACACAACATCACATTGGATACATGACATCGTGTTCATTATAACGTGATGAATATTCCATATTGTGTAAAATTTGTCATGCTAACAGTGCAATGAGTCACCTAGTTTTCGAAATATCGATGGTAAATATCATTTTAGCATATCGTTGAGAAGTTTAAATGGAAACATACATAATATTAGAGGAATTAAAAAAAAAATACATAAATGAGTCGTAGATGAAACATTAGTATTCGAACGATAAGTAAATAGCTCATAAATATGTCATGGAAACAAAACTTAAGTAAGTAACAAATCTAGTGCATTCACACAATCATAACATAATCAAAGATCTATGGTCAAATCGATAATGTGTGTTGCTCTATCATACGCAGTAGATGCTTAGATCGGTTTAATTTGATTAAATTGGTTGAATCTTTGGTTGAACAAAATTGCTCGCACAATAGTTTTTTTTAAAGTGAAAATGGTATCATACATGGTATATTACCAGCAACGGTCTATCCAAAATAACCTTTATAGATAAAATTTAGATAACTTAGCATAACATAACAAATCGTAACATGACGTAATATAAAATATTTTTATTTATTTAATTATGTCAACGAAGTGGTAATTATGTACAAAATCAATCCCAACTTCTTTTATAGAACACGATCGAGGCGAGCAACCACATACAAGTAGATATGTAAGATAATTATGGAGAAAAATATTATATACCATGCATTGATATCAAATGGATACCACTAAGTCAATGTCTAATATCATTCAATGCATATTACGACCTATGATGTAGTTAAGAGAGCCACCAGACTGTTTTCTCACTCAGGTATCAGAATTGAGTCAATGTGAAATGTCATAAAGTTTGATACCCAAATTCGACCCATAAAGCCTTAAAAACCAGTTTTTATAATTATGCATTTTATTTATTTGTTTTATTTTAAACATTAATATAATTTCTTTTATTTGAGATTAGGGTTTTGGGTAGTTGTTATATAAAGCATCTTATACCCTATTTTGCAGTCAGACTTTGAGGAATAAAAATTGAGATTATTTTCCACGAGTCTTTGAGTCTCTTTTACTCTCTAACCTTAGGTTAAGGTTTTATATCTGGATTATTTTCATTTTTTCTTGATTTTTTTTACAGATTCTACTTTGACTATCCCTTCTATAAGTTGGTATCAGAGCGATGGAGCTCCTAAGCCGTGGGCTAAGGAGATAAACCACCTAAGAAAACCGCTCCCGGAAAATCAACTCTTCCGATCGTAGAACCATTCGGTCGGGAGAAGATGGAATACCGATTTGGGAAGATGGGTGAGAGGATGAATTTATTGCGACATCAAATGAAGAAATTGATAGAAGAAATTGAGAGGTTGACCACCAGCAGATTTCGAACTCCAACCGGAAATTCAAAGGCGAAAGTCTTTTTCACAAGATCCAACCACAACCATAACTACAATTTGGAAAAACCAAAAGGGAAGGATATCCATCAAGCAGTTGCTAGTGACATTGAAGGTTCGCCGATACCTTGATGAGTATGAGGGTGACCAGTATGGTGAAATTTCTGATGAAACTTTGCCGGAATTTGAGATCCAATTTATGATATTTACAATGATGAGGTTGAAATTAATGTTGAAGATAAAGACCAATTGGGTAATACCAACAAAAGTTAATACCTGAAGCAAAATAGACTACATGCAATCAGTGACTTGAGAGATTCAGTGGCACTAAACATACACATGTTCTGCGAGTTCATTTTAGGTCTCAGAACAAATTCTTTGTAAATAGATCTCGAGGTTTGATGTCTGGCCCTATCGTGAAACATTTGCGGAGGATGTTGCAAGTGACATTGTAGATGAGTTACAAGTTCGTCAAGATTTCATCATAGGAAATTACATCGACGGAAACCTTGTGGCAGCTATTTTTGCCCATAAGATGGGTGTAATACATTATACCGTTGGTCATGCTTTAGAGAAGACTCAGTATCCAGATTTGGATATATACTGGAAAATGTTTGATGAGAAATACCACTTATCTTGCCAATTCACCGTTGAATTGTTAGATATGGATAAACAGATTTGATCAATACTAGTACCTACCAAGAGAATGCAGGAACGAATAATATTTTTGGTCAGTACAAGAGTCACAATGCCTTTACTCTTCTAGGAATTTATAGGGTTGTTCATTGCAAATGTTTTTGATCCAAAGTTCAATATTGTCTCTCTTGAGGTTGATATGACCATTTAAATTCCGTATACAGAGAAGCAAAAAAACTCAAAATCTTGCATGGTTCAGTAGAAGAGATGCTATATAACCCGGAACAGAATGAAGTACACATATGTACACTAAAAGACAGGTCAAACCCCATAATTATTTCTATGTCAAGGCTGGACCGAGAAAAAAACTTACGAGGTTTGGTCGAGTGGTATACTAAAACTGCTAGACTGAGAGAACTTGTAAACCTGGTTGTGGTCACTGGTAACCTTGATTTGAAGCAGTCAAAAGATAGGAAGGAAATTACAGAGATTAAGAAAATTCATAATCTCATAAAGGGACATCAATGTTATTTGCGTTGACTTCATTCATACTTGGTATTTTGTTTGGTATCATTATCGCTTATCATATTTGATACAAGAAGGAAGATTTCATTTGTGCGTCTATATATTGAAATCAGATGGATGGTGCATTTTGTGGATAGTATCTTAGACGAATCAGACATGTAACAGTGAGCTCTACCGGTACATAACTGATACAGGGGGGGGGGGTGCATTTGTTCAGCCTGCTCTTTACGAGGCGTTTGGGCTTACGGTTATCGAATCTATGACATACAATCTTCTAACATTTTCTAATCTTTATGGTGGTCCTCTAGAGATAATAAAGCATGATATATCGGGATTTCACATTGATCCATATCATCCTATATTCCATTTATAGTGTTATCCAATCATTGATAACATTGTTATAGCTTTTGGGCAAAAGGCGAACACTTCCTTCAGTGTTTTCAAGAATTTTGATATAATTTTCCTTCGTGTCTGATCGGGCAACAACTTCATAAAATTCCCATAAGCTGGTCCGTGTTGTATCTTTTATCCATCACATTTTTAATATTTGCAATAATATTTTTGTTTATATGTCATTTCCATAACATGTGGGTAGCATCGAGAAATACGTCTTCAATAGCTCATATCAATGCTAAATGCCGACTAGTGATAATAATATTTAGAAACGTAAAAAAAGGTATCCACCATCATAGTCTTTAAAACACTCAAAACCCAAGTGTAGTTCACTTGTTTCTCCGAACTCATAAAGACAAAAACAATACAACATATTTGGTTGATTGATGTTAAACCAAACATTTCAAACAAAGGCATTATGTATCTCATGGTGTTGCAATTTAACCACTCTTCATGATTTTTAAAATTATATCATCGAAAACCTAAATTTTTGTTCCTTAATATTCATGTAATAAATTTAAGCATGATTCATGGTTTTGCAATTGTAATATTATAAAATATATATTTTCAAATTTGATTAAGTAATTTTTACAAATTGGTACAATTGAAGTTAGTTATGTCCAATTAAATAAAAGTAATTCATTCTAAAAGCCATATAAAGGTTATTGTCCGTGCAGTGGCTTACAGTAACTTTGAGAATATAATGAATGCATTAATTAGGAAATAAAGTTTTAGGGTTACAATAAAAGAGATTGAATTTATTCAAAGACTTTTAGTTAATTTAGTAAAGTTAATTCACTAAGTATAAACGGGATTTCAATAACCATAAATCATTTGAATCCTAACCCTTGTGTTTTACAAACACTTTGCAAATCCGTTGCTTTTGTTTTACTTTTTATATATAGTTATCGAGAGAATCGCTTAGAGTTATTTTTTAATCCTACTTATTATTTATTTTATCTACATTATTTGTTGAAAAATCAATTCTCCCATATTTTAGTTATATTTGATTTTATTAAATTCAAAATTTATAGTTTACTTTTAAGAAATCTAAAATTTATAGTTTATTTTTTAAATCAATTGTTAATAATATAAAATAAAAACAAATAAGTACAACTTAATCGAACCCATAACACCATCTTCCTGTTCTAAAAGAGAAACGAAAGTAAAAACATATCTGTATATTGAAATCAAAATGGTTATTGTTTTATTAATTTTGTTGTTTAAAAAAAGTTCAATACAATAAGTCTATAGTTTTTTATTTAATTTAACTTTAAAAATTAGATTTACTTAGTATATATATATATATATATAATATTAAACTCTTTTTAATGGACATGTTACACTCGTTACCATTACACAATTACACAACAATTGCTAAAATTGGTAAAACACTCTCTCCTCTCTCCTCTTGTTTGACTACAACGGTAACCTTTTCTAGCCTCTTTCTTGGTCCAATGCGATCTTCTTTGGTTAATGGCCAGAGAATGTAGTGCTTTCCATGTTTCAAATCACCACCAGCCCTCCGACAACTCTGGGCTGGTCGAGAGGTAGTATCTTCAATGCTGGTTTCATCCTCCTACAATCTGATCTCTGGTTCTGGTTTAAGATTTTTAACCCCTTCATCAGCACCAGCAAGATATATACAGAAGGAAATATCTTTATCCTGAGTGCTCACAATGTAGAGCATGTTCATCGCTCTGCTTGTCACTGGAAACCCAAGATTTCCTCTCATATGCTCATCTTGGACCATCTCTTTATCCAGACTCCTCAAAACCATCCTCATTTAATGTTTCTGGGAAGTCTCTCCACGCCATCCTCCACCTCCCACCTTTCTTTCAAGACCAAATCTACCATCCTTTGATTTTGGTCATTCATTCTCAATCCATCACACCCTCCTCTGACCCTTTCTTCCTGTATCCGCAAATATTCATCCCTTCATAAAGATCTTGTAGTACAACCTGATTCAGTAAACTCATACCCCTTACTTCCCTTTCCTGGGCTTCAAGTTTTATCTCTTCCTCTTCCGATATCAGCCTTAACTCCTCCAAACTCCTCCAAACCCTGCCCTAAACTTCTTTTCAAAATCCTATCTAGTAACTTTTTTTTGCCTCCAATCCAGTAACCTCCATGTTTTCACTCTATATTCTCACCCCATCCTCTTACTTTCTGAAAACTCTTGTAGCCACCCTATTTACCCTATTCACTACAGTCATTATTGGTTTAACTGCTTTTCTTTAACTTCCCCAGTTTGATTTCAAAACCCGGTTAAGATAACTAGCTACCCTCTATATAGTTACCATCTCCCTTTAACCAGTTTCAACCCCTCTCTCTTTTTCAATCAGTCTCCTAAAAAACTGCACCCTAAAACAATCTCCCCATTCTCTCACCTTCTTTAGTTATCATGTAGAATCCCTTTCTCTCTTCCTCTTCCTCTCCCCTCCCTAGCAAACCATTTTAAGCTCTTTGACTTCTACCCTGCCTAAAGATTTATTTTTTACCCAGTTTCTGTCAACCCTTATCTATCTCTCAACTTTTCTCTCAATGTATAATCCCTTCCTGTTTCACCTTAATAAGGTGACACTAAATTGTACTTTTCTTCCTCTCATAGTCCAGCCTGCTTATCTATGGCTTCCTACCCTCTCTAAGCAGGCCATCTCAGTCTACCTTAATCACTTCTCACTATACCCTATCTCTTAATTCTACCTTAATTTTTCTATCACCTGATCTTATAACCCTAACCCCAATTTTTGATCAGTTTTATCTTCACTCTTGCATATCACAACTTCTACCAACCTTTGTTTAAAAATGATCACCATAAACACTTACATCTGTCCACCTAAAAAGCTCTCAATGGATTGTCCTCCCAAGTCGTCATGCCCAGCTATGCCTACTGGCTCTGTTGGCTCTTTCTGCCCCATCAGGATCCAACCTTTCTCTTCTTCCATAGCCTCTCTACACCCATCATCCTTACCTATATAACCATCTGAAAACCTCCATAGCCATATCCTGGTTTACTACCTCTCAATGAGCCAACCTATGTCATCCTCTAGGGCATCTCTTCATCACCAAATACCACCTCACCATGAAGCCTATGTAATTAACGCCCTAACCTTGTTCAAGCATCACTTGAAGTCTGGTCATGGTTAGATTCTGTTCCAAAACGATTCCATACCTGAAATGCTAGACTTCCTCCTTGCAACGTCTGTATATTCCACCGGCCTTCCTCCCGTGAAAATCTCCATTGCCTCTGCTGCTACTCAATTTTCTTCTGCAGCACCGACACTCTCCATTGAAGCTTTCATGGCTCTTAGATCATTGGGATTCTACATCAACCTCGTGGCTTCAATAAGAGATATCCCTTTGGAGACTAATCCTTTTGTGCAGCAGGATCCTCCTGAGGCTCTTTTCTTTCTCCAGGACCCGGTTGATAGCAGTAACCCTATGAAAACCATCAGTGGCTTTATTAACACCCCTTCCAGCTCAAGCATGCGGGTCGCTATGTCTGGGTCAGAAGGTCATCCCTCTATTCCGCTAGGTCAAACTGTTTCTTCAAACTAGGGAGTCACTAGGGTTAGGTATGACTATGCTTCTTCTCTGAATAATGCCCTTGAGACTAACCTTGGCAGAGTCGAAGACTTCTCTGGGATGGATAATCAGAATCGCAGAGAAAAGAACTCCACAAGCTATTCGTCTTCTTTCTCGTCAGACAAAGCAACTCTTAATTCCTTTGATCTTTTTGGAACTAAGACTTATGCATTGGGTATAACTGGTTCTGGAAACCTTTCTAGGTCGGGTCCGGAAATTACCGGATAATTTAAATCACTGGATTCTCTTTTAGGAGTCTTTGGTCTGGGATAAAAGTCGGACTCGGTTAGCATGGGCCAGAGCGCTAAATATATTGGGCCTACTGAAATTCTAATTATTGATGGAACAGTAAAAAATAAAGGCAAAAGGTTATTAGGGTCGGGTTCTTCTCATGCTCCTTACTTTATTTTAAGGAATTTCGGCAATTCCGGAAAGGGCCCTAAAGGAAGAAGATTTAAGAATAATCAAGCCCAACTTCTATTCGCTTCTTCTAAAAAACCCTCTTCCTTCAAATCAAATCCCATCAGTAACACCAACTCGATCACTCAACCTATCTCCCGCTCCCCATCGCCATATGCGAGTATTGCAGCGGGACATATTGATAATCGATATCTCTTGATCATTGGCCTTAACCCTATGGAATTAGAGGGAAATGAGTTTATTATGAATGATACCGGTATGGGCTCCCCAGATTTACGGAAAACTTGTCTTTCGGGTTATTTCCTTTTCCAACCCAATAACCTTTCCTTACTTAAGGCAAATATGGAATCTATGTGGAGAAAATTTAGTCTCTTGGATTTTAAGCCTCTACCGGAAGGATGTACAAATTGCAAATTGCATTGTTTTTTGTCACTCTACTCGCCTATATAAGATAGGCCCAAACAAGATCCCACCCATTTGCGTTCTGATTTCGATGGTGAGGAATCAGATCCGTCCGAGATTGATCCGGAGATTGACACTGGTCACCACCTCACCTCTCTGAAAGAGGTAACGAAGGTTGAAAGCGATGATGAGGTTGATTCACCCCCTAAAAGGCTTTGTTCTTCTGAATCCAAGGCTAAGGGTATTATGGATTTGTCCTCCGACAGGACCATTGTCTGATGCACTGTAAGTCATTTTCCTTATGAATATTGCTTCTTGGAATGTGAGGGGTCTTAACGATCCTGTTAGACAAAAGGATGTCACCGATTTTATTATTAGTAACAGTATCTCCTTGTTAATTTTAGTGGAAACCAAAGTTCAATTGGTTAAAGTAGATTCTATTATTAGGAATATAGTCCCTTATTGGCATGTCCTTAACAATTATGAGTCTCATCCTCTAGGTAGAATTTGGACTGTCTGGAACCCTAGCGTTATTACTATCTCTAGGTTATCCCAATCCCCTCAGTTCATTCATTGCATGGTTAAACGCCATAATTTTAATGCATCACTTAGATTAACTGCCATATATGCTTTCAATGACGCTTCAGATCGCTCTCCTCTTTGGAATGATTTTATATCAATACCCAAAATCGATTAAGGCATTCCTTGGGTATCCCTTGGGGACTTCAATGCCATTCGTCACTCGAAGGAGAGATTAGGCTCCTCCGAAAACTGGTCTTCAGATTGATGATTTCAATAATTTCTGCTACCTCAGTGAGCTCAGTGATATCCGATTCACTAGATTTAACTTCTCTTGGATTAACAAACAACTTGTTAATCCAATCCTCTCCAAAATCGATCGTGTTCTAGTCAATCCGGATTGGGAAACCTCTTTTCCATGTCTTTCGCTCACTTTGGTTTTCTCCGATATTTAGACCACACTACTGTCACTCTCAACCTTTGACTCCCCCATCAAAATTGCAAGAAACCTTTTAAATTCTTTAATATGTGGAAAACCCACCCTAACTTCAAAAATATTGTGTCTAGTAACTGAAATCTCCCCATATCTTCCTCTGGTGTGAGTCTGGTCACTGATAAACTTAAGCATCTTCAACATGTTCTTGCTAATCTCAATCACAAAGAGTTTAGCGACATTAGTTCTAGGGTTTCGGTTGCCCAATCAAATATTTTTAAAGCCCAATAAAATCTCACCCTCGATCCCCTTAATCCTAACCTTTTTCACCTTGGAAGTCGAGGCTTTCTTGACTTTCATTCATCTTAGTCGTGCTGAAGAATCCTTCTTCAAGCAGAATTCTAAAGAAAACTCGATCAAGCTTGATGATAAAACACCAAAGTTTTTCATAACAGCATTAAAACCCATCTATTCCGTAACTAAATTATTTCTATTAATAACGACCAGAGTAACATTGTCTCTACTCCCGCTAGTGTATCCAAGGTATTTGTTAGTTACTTCGAGGGCTCTCTCGGAAACAAGCACCCTTTTGGGTATCCTAGGTTGGAAAAAGTCTCTTCTCTTCGCTCCTCCAAAGTTAACGACAATGATAAGGCCTTTATAACTCGTGAGATCACTTGCGAGGAGATTAAGTCTGCCCTTTTCAGTATTGATAGTAATAAATCGTCCGGTCCTAATGGTTTTAATTCAAGTTTCTTCAAGTCCACTTGGAACATAGTTGGGCAAAACATTTGTAATAGAGTTATAGAGTTTTTCCAGTCTGGAGTTCTAAACCCCTCCTGGAACTCCACTTCGATCGCTCTTATCCCCGAAAAGGAATCTCCATCTATGGCAGCAGATTTTAGACCCATCGCCCTTTGTAATGTGGTTTTTAAGACCATCTCCAAAATCATAGCTAATAGAATCAAGGATTCTTTCCCCTACCCGATTGACAATTCCCAAACGGCTTTTGTCTCGGGTAGGAACATTTCTGAGGACATCCTTCTTTCCCAAGAACTTCTCAGAGGCTATCACACCAATTGTAAAGGGAAAAGAGTCTCCCTCAAAATTGACTTTATGAAAGCCTTTGATAATGTTCGATGGCACCTTATCATTTACATTCTTGTAGCTATGGATTTCCCCGACCAGATGATCACTTGGATCATCAATTGCATTTCCACCCTCACTTACTCTATTAATATTAATGATGATCCTCATGGAAACTTTAAAGGTATAAGAGGACTCAAACAAGGAGACCCTCTATCTCATTTTCTCTTTGTCCTTGTTATGCAAGTCCTCTCCAGTATCCTTAAAGAGAAGAGTAATGATACCGATTTCTGATTTAATCGAAAGTGTCATAAACTCAAAATTATGAAAACTCTACTTTGCGGATGACCTTATGATTTTTTGTCATGAGGATGTCAACTATCTTCTCCTCATCAAAGAGGCTCTTGAGGATTTCTATTCCCTTTCTGGTCTAAAAGTTAACCCCTCAAAAGTCAAATCTTTCTGTCTGCTATCAATGATCCCCTCTGATCTGAGCTTCTCTCCTGTATGGGGTTTTTGGAAGGTTCACTTCAAGTTAAATATCTGGGAGTTCCCCTTCTTACTGGTCGTCTTACCCATTCGGACTATCGTCCCCTTCTTCTTAAGATTACTGCTAGAATCAATTCTTGGACTTCCAAGCATCTCTCCTATGCTAGCAGACTCCAGCTCATAAAATCTGTTTTATTTTCGGGTCAAGTTTTTTGGTCCTCCATATCTATTCTTCCCTCTAGGATAATTAAGAAGCTGACCCAAAACCTTCTGTGGTTTCTTTGGTCCGGTTTTGCCATGAAAATTCACGGGGAAATAATAGCTTAGACAAACATCACGACTCCCAATAAGGAGGGAAGCCTTGGAATCTGGATCTAAAAACCTGGAATCATGCGGCTGTTCTGAAGCACCTTTGATCTATTATTAGTAACAATTACCACTGGATTTGGTGTGAGTGGATAAAAAATAATAACTCATGGTCTCTTTCTATTGGTTTCTCTCCTTCTTGGATTTGGAGGAAAATTCTTCGTCTTCCTCCGTTGGCTAGTAAATTGTATAGGGTGGCTATCGACAATGGCCCGAGCACTTCCTTTTGGTATGACCCTTTGCTCCTCTCAACCTCTATTGCTTCACACTACTACTCGAACATCATCAAGGACTCTCGTATAGGAAACAACCTCAAGGTTTCGAATTTCATTCTCAATGGCCACTGACATTGGCCCTCCAGTTTCAGGTCGGCAAGAGCCAGAAACCGTAACAATCTCTTGGAGATCAACACAATTATCCTCTCATTGCTCCCTCCTAACATCAATTCCAATGATGTTCCCTACTAGATGGCGAAGGATAGTTGCAGCACCTTCTCTATCAAGGACATGTACAACGCAATTCGATTATCCGCTCCAGTTGTGGGGTGGGCCGGGTTAGTTTGGAATAAATTTAATATTCCCCGATTCCTTTATTTTATGGCTCGCTATCCCGGGCAAACTCTCGACTAGAGATAAGCTTCTCAGTTGGGGTTTAAACACCCCCACCGACTGTGTCTTATGCAGCTCTGATCTGAATCTATAGATCATCTCCTCTATGACTGCAACTTCACTTAGAGCATTTGGATCTCACCTAGTTCTAAACTAGGTTTCCCGTTTTTCGCTGGATGTTGGCAATCTTGGATTTGTGAGGCGTCAAACTGGTCTCACTCACGAAACCAACATATTTGGCGAACTTGCTTTGACGCGATTATTTATCACGTTTGAAAGAAGATAAATTCAAGAATCTTTAGTTCCTCTCCCACCATTGCTTTTTTGGTTTCTAACCGAATCTTTTTAGATCTACGGTTTAGATTCCATGGAACTAAAATTTGCTGGCAGCATGACTGAGTTCTATGTTAATACATATTTTATTTATCACTAGTACTAATGATGGAAAATCATAATTTTAGGAAGACGTAAATAACCGTTGATCATTGAATCTTAATTAATCAATAATATATTTTATACAAATAAATAATTTAACTAATTATTTATATATTAATTATTAGACTTAAATTTTATTATAGAAATAAATAAATTAAAAAAATAAAAGTTATTGATAACTTTCTCATTGTTACTTTTATTTAATTTTTGTGTAAAAACATTTAAGTTATTTTAAAACAATGTAAATAAAATATTACGAATAAATTAATTATTTTTAATATCATAATAAATAATTAAAAGTGATAAATAAAGTTGTTTTTATATTTTTTATGATTCAAGTCTTCATTATTTTGTTTTTTTATAGTTTCATCATTATTTATATTTTATATATTTTAAATCAGTTTATATTTGAAAAATATTAAAATTAAGAAAAATAATTTTTAAAATTTTATTTTAATATATTATTGTAATTTTATAAAAATATTGATAATATTAATAACATTTATAAAAAAATTAAAAATAAATAATATTATAATAACATAAATTTTATAGTCAAATTTTGTGTCTACAATAACTGATATTATTTATTACGTTCGATGATTTGTGATAACATGCAATATTGTACTTAATTTTTATAGTTAACTTATTTGAATTTTTGATAATATTATACTTTAATACACGTCTCTTTGTTAAACCAAAGAATAATAACGTCTCATTAAAAAACCAAAGAATAATAACGTCTCTTTGTTAATACACATTTTTGAAATTTTCTACTTTTAAAAATCGTTCTCCTGTATTTCGAAACATTATTAAATATCTTTTCTATTTTCGTAAATAAATATTTACTATGCTTATGCTTTGACCGATTAAAACACGAAGAATTTAATAAATCACAAATAATTAACTCCACTCATTAATAAATTTTTTTTTTTTTATTTCTGGTGAGGTTTTACATTTGTTTGAGGGTAATATTGTCGAGAGTTTTGTGGTATTTTGAAGGTATTTAATGTTTGGATAGAGTGTGGAGGGAGAATTGAGCTGCCTGATTGTATTTAATTTTCCATACCCTCAAAGTGGTTGGGTATTTATACCCTTAATTATGGGTCACATGGGCTTTCGGGTTGACTTATGGATTCAGTTCGAGTTCAAAGACCCATTTAGTTTTAAACAGGTAGTTAATTAGCTTAGTCATGAAGTGATTAAGTTTTTAGTACATTAGTTCTGTCCGGAGGGTTCAGTGGGTGGATGTTGTCCGAATTGTCCCTGTCCGGTTCTTATAAAGAGTGACACCAAATTTCGGACTCATCACTAATGACTCACTTATTAATGAATTGAAAAATCGATTATCTTTTGCTCTTGTAATGATTATGTATTGTGGAATGGTAGCATTGCACATACAAGTCATATTATAATTAGTAAAATTATAAAACTACACTTATAAATTATGATATAGGTTCGTATAGAAAATATGAATTATGTGTACAATCAAAGATGACTAAAAATATCTATAAAACAATAAAAATATATATAAGATTATTAGACTTAATATATAATGATACAAGTGAGTTAAACGGTATCATAACACATAAAGATAATATATACTTTATAACTTTCATAGATGATTACTCTAGAATTACTTATATTTATTTAGTTAAACATAAGGATACAACATTTAACATGCTTTAGATATTCAAAGAAAATTTTGAAATTTAATTAGGCTTTATATTAAAATATTACATAATGATAAAGGAGAGGAATATTTCTCAAAATAAGTTTCCAAGATTTTGCGAAGATTACATGATAATCCATCAGGAATAGTTAGTATTTTACAAAAGCACATATCTAAATAGTATTTGTTCGTTATGCGTCAAATGACAAAAGTTATAGGCTATTAGACATAAAGTCTAATATAGTAATAAAATCTTGAGAGTAGAATTAAGAATATACGTGAGACTCTATTATGTACCAAAAATATACTAATTTGGTTCGAATGCTCCCACTTCTCCTAGTGTATCCTCTCTTCAAGAGTGATTATATCTGTAAGATGGAGATATTGTTCTCATTTAGTCAAATGATCCATATCATCAAGTCTTAGCATGAGCACGTTTTCACACTTGCAGACCTTAAACTTACCTTTAACATAAATGAAACATCAATAGTGTTTCTCAAATTTTTATGTCAAACTGAAAAAAGAAAAGAAAAAGAAAAACACGAAATTAATTATACAATTATAAACCAAACAAAAAACTTATGACATACAAACATGAATTTTAAACTTCTAAGTTTGGACATACATCCATATGAACGAGCTTGTTGTAATTCCTAGAAGGACCTTTGGGCTAGTATGATATACAATGATTTTGGAGAACAACTCTGTAAAAAACATAATGTTGGTTCACGACCACATCTGGAAAAAATATTAAACCTTTTAGACCAATACCACTATTTATGGCATACTTAACCTATAACATCTAATACCGTAGTAGAGTTGTGCATACGTATGTGGCGTATAAATACCACAACGAAATCATATACTGGTTTCCTTCCCCTTATAAAAATATATATATGCATAATAATTTGTTGGCCTACTTAAAGTCATTGAGTGAAAACCCAAATTCTTTTCATGTATGACTTTCCAGTACATATCACTTTGGTGATATATTCATATCATCAATACAACTATAAAGAATGTACATCTAAAATTTCTACGTTTGAATCATGTTAAGTAGTGTTCTCCCATATTGAAAATAAAAATTTCTACGTTTGAATCACTTTTGTTACATTACACTAATAGTTACACTAAATAGATATTTCACTCGTGTACAAACTTAATTTTGAAAACTCATACCGTAAAAAATTAATATGTATGTGCGAACTTAGGTCGAAGATGATTATTTGAAGAAAATCAAAGTAAAAGTATAGAAATTCTCTCAGATTAACTACGAAATTGAGAAGGACGAAAATAGGCTTGTAAAATAGAATTGGCCTGACATATAAGTAATTGATCGTCTTATTGTTAAGTTATCGTTGTTCAAATTTTTGAATTCCTAACTTATCAATGTTTCACTTTCTAAAGTGCTAACTTATCGCTGTTTCAGTTTCAGAACTCCTAAGTTATTGTTGTATATGATTCAGAATTCCTAAATTATTCTTGTATCCATTTTCAGTCAAATTTTAGTATTTTTTTTCTTATCACGTTTTTTGCACCATGTCTCCTAAATTTTTTATTTGATAAAAATTTATTTCAAATTACAATTTTACTTAAAACAAAGGTGTGGGATGGATTATTTTTTCTGAAAACATCTACTCCTCGCACTCTTAGTGTAACAAACTGTACACAACATCACATTGGATACATGACATCGTGTTCATTATAACATGATGAATATTCCATATTGTGTAAAATTTGTCATGCTAACAGTGCAATGAGTCACCTAGTTTTTGAAATATCGATGGTAAAGATCATTTTAGCATATCGTTGAGAAGTTTAAATGGAAACATACATAATATTAAAGGAATTTAAAAAATACATAAATGAGTCGTAGATGAAACATTAGTATTCGAACGATAAGTAAATAGCTCATAAATATGTCGTGGAAAGAAAACTTAAGTAAGTAACAAATCTAGTGCATTCACACAATCATAACATAATCAAGGACCTATGTTCAAACCGATAATGTGTGTTGCTCTATCATACGCAGTAGATGCTTAGATCGGTTTGATTTGATCAAATTGGTTGAATCTTTGGTTGAACAAAATTGCTCGCACATTAGTTTTTTTGAAGTAAAAATGGTATCATACATGGTATATTACCAGCAACGGTCCATCCAAAATAACCTATATAGATAAAATTTAGATAACTTAGCGTAACATAACATATCTAAATTTAGATATGTAAGATAATTATGGAGAATAATATTATATACCATGGATTGATATAAAATGGATACCACTAAGTCAATGTCTAATATCATTCAATGCATATTACGACCCTTGATGTAGTTAGGAGGGCCGTCAGACTGTTTTCTCACTCAGGTATCAGAATTGAGTCAAACATGTACTCAAATCGAAGATTTTAAAGAGCCCGCCAGATTTCAAATATGTGAAATGTCATAAAGTTTGATACCCAAATTCGACCCATAAAGCCTTAAAACCCAATTTTTATAATTATGCATTTTATTTATTTGTTTTATTTTAAACATTTATATTATTTCCTTTATTTGGGATTAGGGTTTTGGGTAGTTGTTATATAAAGCATCTTATACCCTATTTTTTAGCCACACTTTGAGGAATAAAAATTGAGATTATTTTTTACGAGTCTATGAGTCTCTTCCTTGGGTTAAGGTTTTATATCTGGATTATTTTCAATTTTTCTTGATTTTTTTTACAGATTCTACTTTGACTATCTCTTCTATCAGTTGGTATAAGAGCGATAGATCTCCTACGTCGTGGGTTAAGGAGATAAACCACCTAAGAAAACCGCTCCCGGGAAATCAACTCTTCCGATCGTAGAACCATTCGGTTGGGAGGAGATGGAATACCAATTTGGGCAGATGGGTGAGAGGATGAATTTATTGCGATATCAAATGAAGAAATTGATAGAAGATATTGAGAGGTTGACCACCAGCATATTTTGAACTCCAATCGGAAATTCAACGGCGAAAGTCTTTCTCACAAGATCCAACCACAACCATAACTAAAATTTGAAAAAAGGTGTTTGGGAATATGTGCGTGTGAACGTCTTTGAGCTTACTGTAGAGAAATTGACTATCTCTGAATATCTCAGCTTTAAGAAAGAACTAGTCAATGGCCAAACCATTAATCATTATGTGCTTGAGCTTGATTTTGAACCATTTAATGCAAATTTGCCTCGTCCCACGCGGTCTTTATCAATTGGTAATGGTGTTCAGTTTCTCAGTCGTCACATGTCTTCAATCATGTTGCACAACAAACACTTTTTGGACCTTTTACTTGACTTTATTTGGGTTTATAGATATACAGGACATGTGCTAATGTTGAAATGCCAAATACAAACTATGTCCAGGCTACAGTCTGCAACAGCAGATGAACGACTGTATAAACTTCCACCAGAGACCCCTTGTTTTAAGTTTGAATATGTATTTTAAGGGTTAGGTTTTTAAAAATGTTGGGGAAACACCGCAACACGAGTGTTGGAGATGTCGTATCTTCTTTTGGATATCATTCAAGCTCATGATCCTTCCATCTTAAAGAAATTTCTTGGGATGGCCCATTATTGTGTTTAATGTTGTCCTTTTGTCTCCACTTGGATATTTTGACCAAGAAAATGTCCTAGGCTTTTTTGACACCGGTGTCCAGGTTGTTTATATATTGGGCCAAGTACGTTCACTCGAGAATGAAATACTTTTGAGGATAAAGGGACACGTGATGAATATATCTCCTAAGATTCTCATAGTGACCACGTTAATACGTGAAGCAAAATGGACAGCCTGCTATCAGCGCCTGTAGAGAGTCCTTTTAGGTCTCAAAATGGAATTCTTCATATATGGATCTCGAGGTTCGATGTCCGGCCCTATCTGGAAACCTTTGCGGAGGATACTTCAAGTGAAATTGTTGCTGAGTTAGAAGGTCGTTCAAATTTCATCATAGGAAATTACAGCGATGGAAACCTTGTTGCATCTTTATTGGCCCATAAGATGGGTGTAACACATTGTACCATTTATCATGCTTTAAAGAAGATGCAATATCCAGATTCAGATATATACTGGAAAACGTTTGATGAGAAATACCACTTCTTTTGTCAATTCACTGTTGACTTGATAGGTATGAATAAATCAGATTTTATCAATACCAGTACTCTTCCAAGAGATTGCAGGAATGAAAAATATTGTTGGTCAGTATGAGAGCCATAATTCCTTTACTCTTTTAGGGTTTTACAAGGTTATTCATGGAATTAATGTTTTCGATCCAAAGTTCAATATTGTCTCGCCCAGGTTAGATATGGAAAAATACTCATAGACTTTCATGTTTCAGTAGAAGAGATGTTGTATAGCCCAAAACAGAATGAAGTACACACATGTACACTAAAATTCAAAATTTATAGTTTACTTTTAAGAAAACTAAAATTTATAGTTTATTTTTTAAATAAATTGTTAATAATATAAAATAAAAACAAATAAATAAAAATTGATCGAACCCATAACATTATCTTCTTCGTTCTAAAAGAGAAACGAAAGTAAAAACATATCTGTATATTGAAATCAAAATAGTTATTGTTTTATTAATTTTGTTGTTTAAAAAAAGTTCAATACAATAAGTCTATAGTTTTTTTATTTAATTTAACTTTATAAATTAGATTTACTTAGTATATATATATATATATATATATAATATTAAACCTTTTTTAATGGACATGTTACACTCGTTATCATTACACAATTACACAACAACTACTAAAATTGGTAAAACACTCTCTCCTCTCTCCTCTTGCCTCACTCCAACGGTAACTTTTTCTAGCCTCTTTCTTGGTCCAATGCGATCTTCTTTGGTTAATGACCAGAGAATGTAGTGCTTTCCATGTTTCAAATCACCACCAGCCCTCCGACAACTCTAGGCTGGTCGAGAGGTAGTATCCTCAATGTTGGTTTCATCCTCCTACCATCTGATCTCTAGTTCTGGTTTAAGAGTTTTAACCTCTTCATCAGCACCATCAAGATATATCTAGTAGGAAATATCTAGTTCTGGTTTAAGAGTTTTAACCTCTTCCCTAGTTGGATTTCAAAACCCGGTTAAGATAACTAGCTAACTTCTGTCTAGTTACGATCACCCTTTAACCAGTTTTAACCCCTCTCTCTTTTTCAGCCAGTCTCCTCAAAAACTGCACCCTAAAACAATCTCCCCATTCTCTCACCTTCTTTGGGTATCATGTAGAATCCCTTTCTCTCCTCCTCTTCCTCTCCCCTCCCTAGCAAACCATTTTAAGCTCTTTGACTTCTACCCTGCCCAAAGTGTTATCTTTTACCCAGTTTCTGTCAACCCTTATCTGTCTTTCAACTCTTCTCTCAATGTATAATCCCTTCTTGTTTCACCTTAGTAAGGTGACACTAAACTGTACTTTTCTTCATCTCATAGTCCACCCTGCTTATCTATGGATTCCTACCCTCTCTAAGCAGGCCATCTCAGTTTACCTTAATCCCTTCTCACCATACCCTATCTCTTAATTCTACCATAATCTTTCTATCACATGATCTTATAACCCTAACCCCAATTTTCGATCAATTTTATCTTCACTCTTGCATATCACAACTTCTACCAACCTTTGTTTAAAACTGATCACCATAAACACTTACATCTGTCCACCTCAAAAGCTCTCCATGGATTCTCCTCCCAAGTCGTTACGCCTAGCCATGCCTATTGGCTCTGTTGGCTCTTTCTGTCCCATCGGGATCAAACCTTTTTCTTCTTCCTTAGCCTCTCTACACCCATCATCCTTACCTAACCAACCATCTGAAAACCTCCATAGCCCTATTCTGGTTTTATACCTCTCAATGAGCCAACCTATGTCCTCCTCTAGCCCCTCTCTTCATCACCAAATACCACCTCACCATGAATCCTATGTAATTAACGCCCTCACCTTGTTCAAGCATCCTTACAGTCTGATGGTTTTAATTGAAGTTGTTGGGAAAAACATTTGTAATAGAGTTCTAGAGTTTTTCCAGTCTGGAGTTCTAAACCCCTCATGGAACTCCACTTCGATCGCTCTTATCCCCGAAAAGGAATCCCCATCTATGGCTGCGGATTTTAGACCCATCACCCTTTGTAATATGGTTTTTAAGATCATCTCCAAAATCCTAGCTAATAGAATCAAGGATTCTTTCCCCTACCTGATTGACAATTCCTAAACGGCTTTTGTCTCGGGTAGGAACATTTCTGAGGACATCCTTCTTTCCCAAGAACTTCTTAGAGGCTATCACACCAATTGTAAAGGGAAAAGAGTCGCCCTCAAAATTGACTTTATGAAAGCCTTTGATAATGTTCGATGGCACCTTATCCTTGACATTTTTATAGCTATGGATTTCCCTGACCAGATGATCACTTGGATCATCGACTGCATTTCCACCCTCACTTATGGTGTGGTTTATTTTCGTCTAAGGGTAAGTTTGTAATTTTTGTTTAGAATTTTGTGGAAGTTTGTGAGTATTGAATATTTGGGTAGAGTGTAGAGGTTAAGCAGCCTGGTTGTATTTAATTTTCATTACCCCCATTTAATGTTGGTGGTTGGGTATTTATACCCTCATATTTGGGCCTTTTGGGCTTTCGGGTCGTGTTTAATAGACCCGTGTCGAGTTTAAGGACCCATAAGTTCTAAGTAGGAGAACAGGCAGCTTAGTCAGGAAGTGATTAGGTTTTAAGTACTTTAGTTCTGTTCGAACAGTCCAATGGATGATGGTGTCCTAACTGCCCCTGTCCGGTTAGGTAGACATTGTCCGAACTGACCCTCTCCGAAGTGGTGACGGAATCCAGACTCATCAGTAGCCCCTTTTTTAGGTGGTGTTCAAAAACCTTTAGCAAGACCTAAAAAAAAGTCCGTTGCTAGTGATAGTTACATCCGGACAGGTCCTTCAAATTCTGTTATAGTTTTATCCGAACTGAAAAACGTTTCTTTGAATCTAAACGGTTTTTTGCCAGAGTTTGTGGGACACGTGTCTCGCTCTGGTTCGCCATTTCAGCTGTTTTTTCACCTTGAATGTCGCTCCCACCTTCTCTGAAAAGCAACCTCTTCATTAAATGAAGGTGACATCAGCGCTGTTTCTTAATCATTGCAAATCCTTTCGAATTCTCCTATGAATCAAAGCACCTTTTTGGGGTTCACAATAAATTAAACACTTTTCCACTGTTTTACCATCATCTTCATATTTACTTTGCTAATCTTCAGAGTTTTCTCTCTCAAACACAAGTTCTTGTTTTTAGTTGTGAGTTTATGTTCACAGCTAGGAACGCTTTAATCAGAGGTGGGTGGCTTAATCTATCAGAGCTAGAAAAGGCACAAAAAGTTGAAAGGGAAAGGCGCATTGCAGCAGGCCTACCTACCTCCCCCATCGACAA
This sequence comes from Limnanthes douglasii subsp. nivea, assembly GCA_036936605.1. Taxonomy (NCBI): domain Eukaryota; kingdom Viridiplantae; phylum Streptophyta; class Magnoliopsida; order Brassicales; family Limnanthaceae; genus Limnanthes; species Limnanthes douglasii. Next base: position 259,254,705 of record JAUPFV010000005.1, on the reverse strand, counting down.
ACCAGTAACCTCAAACACAGAGCCTAACCAGGGTTCCTCCTCAACAAGAAGTGTCAAACCGAGGAGATTGTTTCAAACCAGCCTTTCTCCTATTATCTCAGGCTCATCGGTTCAAGAATCAGAACCCACCGTTGAACCAGGGCTAGCAGTTACTAGCTTAAAAAAGCCTTCCCCATTTATAGCTATGGGGTCAGATGCAGATACCTCTCCCAACAAACTGGTTGATCGAAGAAAAGGCCGACTGGTTAAAGGGTAGGCTTCCAAAGGCACCCCTTCAAAATCAGGGGCCAACGATAGCAATACAGGGTCAGAGGCACCCATAAAAGTGCCTAAGGACAGACTGTCCGGACTGGAGGCCACTAGCTCAAGCCTCCGAAGAGAAACCACCACATCTGAGCCCCAACCGGAGGCCAGAGTTCAGGAGAGTATTGAAGCTCAACAGTCTGGAGGTCAGACTGAACCAACTTCTAACTCCCCCCTCCCAAAGACAACTGAAAACTCCTCTTCGGTAATGGAGGAAATAATGGAAGATTCTATCGAAGAAGCTCCGTTTGAGTCCGAACCCTCCGGAAAAACTAGTGATGCTGTTGCTGCTAAGAAGGATAAAGGCAAATAAAAAATATGCCTTAGGCACCCAGATCTGCCAGAGATCCTCAAGGGAAAAGTTGGACCTTGTTTCCACAAGGTAAACGTTAAATATCTTCTCGCCTTACAAAAAATCAACTATGCTTTCATCCATACAGCCGAATTGGGCCGGATGCCTACCAAGTGGGGGATTCTGGAGAACGTGAAAATAAGAATCCCCATAGACCCTAAAACCCCAATGGACTGCAAACTTAGTGAAGTAGTCATCTTTACTGAGATCTTTAACTGGGGGTTAAGGTTTCCCTTAGATCCGGAGATAGTTAGGTACCTCCACCTTATCAAGCTTTGTCCAAGCCAACTGAGCCCTAATGCCTGGTACACTCTCATGGTCTGTATCATGGCCTCTAGGCTCTTCGGAATTCCTCTCCCGATGGAGGAATTCGCTGCTGTGGCCAGTCTCTCCAGAAATCCCCACATTCCCTTCTATCACTTCAACATGGGTGATAATTATAAAGCAGTGGAGGACCTGCTTGAGTCGGAGAGAATTTAGAGGACTCAATTCTTGTTCGTAAGTGGCGCTTGGGAGAATGGGAGGAAGATCAAAGCCGGAGTCAACCCGAGTCTCCTCACCAGTAGATGGAGAAGTGATCGTAAGGATTCTACCTTGCATTTTCATTTTTACCTTTATCAAATTTGTTTAAACTAACTAGTCATGTATTTTTTCTTGACAGAGCTGCCCAAAGACTTCAACGATTATTTAAAGGCCGGGCAGACCACTTGCACCAAGATCAACACTTGGGCTGCTGAAAAGTGGGGTAACCGATTTCATGATGCCTTTACCGGAGGCAATCTCGCAAGGTCTTACCTCTGGAACACTACTGGCCGGGGGGACTTGACCTGGGAAGAACTCACCACTCCACCCCCTCCGGATGTAGTCCTTAAGAGAACACACGAACCAGACGGGTCACTATACTTTCCAGGTCGAGCCAAGGCCCCAAGTAAAATGAAAGGCAAGAAAGGGAAGGGTAAGAAGAGTGCGGTTGAGGCCAACCCTGCTGAAGTGGAGGAAACTGCTCCAAAAACCCAAGAGAGGCCCGCTCCAAGTCAGATTGATGCTGCTCTCCTAGAAGTGGTGGAGCAGGAGAGTGCTAAGGAAGAGGTAGGGTCTCCCAAACCTCCATGGGTTCCCAAGAGAGACCGAAAACGTGGAGCAGAAAACAAAGAGAGGGAGGCCAAAAAGAAAAAGACCTCCAGGGGTGATGAACTTTCTCTCCGGCCTCCGAGCCTCTTCCTCTTGTTGACCCTACTGATCCAACGAGAGCAGAGGAGATCCCTGGTGACTTCCGAACTGACGAGGTCGGAGGAGGAGACCTCAGCATTGAAGGTGTTGACATCACAGGGCTTGATGGACTTGGCAACTATTTCGCAAACCTTCCCAGAGATGACTTTGCTAGGCCTTACCTCCCTCCGAGCACTTCAAACACCGTCACCTTTAATGGTAAGACTTTCACTGTTTCAAGTGAAAGAGATGCTATAACCCACACTATTTTGAGTACCGTTCAGCCAGTGTTGGTCCTGGAGAAGTAAGTACAAGGTCAGGCAACGATCATCACCTCCCTTAACTCTGACAAGGAAAAACTGTCCAACGACCTCCTCACTGCCACCCAAAATGGTGATGTTTTGAAAGGAGAAAACGAGGAGCTAACGAAGAGTCAAGAGGGGTTGACCACAAAGGTTGCCACTTTAGAGGATACTATCAAAGATCTCCGGGAAAAGCTGTCCGGATTAGAGAAAGATCTTACCTCTTCAAAAGAGAAGGCGAAGGCCAAGGACCAAGTCATCCATAACTTGACAAGTGACAAGATTGCGTTTGAGAATTCAGTGTCCAAGGCTGCAGAGGACAAAACTGATCTGCTAAGGGAGCAAGAGGCCAAAATTCAGGCCAAGATTGATGCTTATGCCAACAACGTAATAGATACTCAAGAGAAAATGTATGCCAAAGTGAGGTCGGACATGGTCCTGTTTTTTCATGAGAAGTTCCCGAAGAGGAACCTGGGAGATTTATGGCTTCATGTAGAGTACGAAGACCTTCCCTTCCACACTATGGCTGATGGAGACTTACATGATTATTCTAGTACTTCCTCTTCTGACGAAGAAGAGAAAACCAGGGAGAGCCCAAATGAGGAGAAGGACGATCCCAAGAAGAAGAAGACAAGTGAGGCAGAGCCATCTTCAAAGGCTCAGTCTTAGATTATGAATTATCTTTTGTGTGTGTGTTTTTTTTTGTTTTGATTAAACTAAAGTCCTTGGAAGGCCAAGGCATTTGTGTAATCGTGTCCGGTGTCTGTTCGGACAGATCTGCTTGTTTTGAAAACTTAAAGTCCTTGGATGGCCAAGGCACTTCAGTTATTTTAATGAATATTCTTTATTTTGCACAACTCTTGCATTCTTTCATAGTTTGTTTCAATTTTGGTGGTTAGTGTTTAAACAGCCTTTAGTTATTTTATAAATATTCTAAAGTGAGAGTCTTTAAATTCTCCGATGACAAATGTTTAAGTAGTCATCATTCCTTTAATTCAATCCAGATAGTGTGACAAGAAACAAAGTAAGAACACTTCGAATTTTTAAGAAGGTATCAAATTTTATAAACAAGCTCGGACACCTCATTAAAACCTCCCCGCGCCACCAGGGAAAAAAAAGTATGCCCCAAATATTTACATGGATTTTGAAACAAGTAAATATCTACATAACTTCTACTCCAAGTACATCCGGAGATGCTCAATATTCCTAGGGTGATTCAAAACTCTTCCATCTTTGTCTTCTAGCCAATATGTTCCAGGTTTAAGAATTTCAATGACCATGTAAGGTCCTTCCCAAGTTGGGGCCAGTTTGTCGAGCAACTTCTCTTTAGTGTGTAAGAAGACTTTCCTTAACACCTTGTCCCCCGACTTAAAATCTCTTTTTTTAACTCTGGAAGCAAAACTGCTTCTCATCAAACCCTCATAGTGTGCAGCTCTAAGGTGATCCTTAACTCGTCTTTCCTCTATTAGGTCAAGCTGACCCCTGATTGCCACTTCGTTAGCATGTTCGTAGAAATTGTGAACACGAAAGGAAGGGAGAGTTGCTTCTATGGGAGCTATGGCACCCATCCCATAGACCAAAGCAAAAGGTGACTCTTGTGTTTCAGCCCTAGGTGTAGTCCGGTAGGCCCACAAAACCTCTTGTAAATAACTAGGCTATTTTCCAGCAACCCCTTCTAAATTTTTCTTCAAAAAGGACAGTATAGTTCTGTTAGCCACTTCAACCTTTGTGGGTGGAAAGGTGAAGAGAAACAATGTTGTATACCCCTAGATGCACAGAAACTCTCCATTTCTTTGTTGTCGAACTGTGGCCCATTGTCTGTCGTTATCTTATGTGGAACACCAAATCTGCAGCAGATATTGGATAAAATGAATTTTATGACGGCTTTTGATGTTGTTCCTGCCAGTGGGGCTGCTTCGATCCACTTCAAGAAATAATCAATAGCAACAATTATCGTCATGCGTCCTCCGGATGCCATAGGAAGAGGTCCCACCAAATCCAATGCCCGTCGAGCAAAATGTATAGGCTCAGAAATTGACTCTAAAGGGGTGGCTGGGACATGAATTTCATTGCTATATCTCTGGCATGGGTCACACCTTCTCACCAGCTCCTTATCATCTTGCATTATAGAGGTCCAATAATAGCCAGCCAATAAAACTCTCCTTCTTAGAGCCCTGAATACACAGTGAGCTGATCCCTCACCATCATGTAATTCGGAGAGGACTATTTGAGACTCTTCATCCCCTAAAGATCGCAAAAGAGGTTTATCAGTAAGAATTTTTATACAGAACATCTCTTAGTATGATAAAACCACGAGTTTTGTGCTTCATTTTTCTTGCTAGTGATTTATCCGGAGGCAAGATGCCATCGGAGAGATACTGCAGGAGAGGAAATCTCCAATCTTGAGGTTATTTCATCTGTACATCGAAAATTTCTTCCTCTTTACCCAAATTGAGTTGAATAGAAAGGCACCCAAGCACATGGATCCAACGGTATGACTCAGTATAGGCTATGGTTGCCAAGGAATCTGCTAGTTCATTTTCTGTTCGGGGTATGTGTTCATAAACGATGCTTTTGAACTTAAGTGCCTCATTTTTAAGAAGAAGTAAGTACTTCACTAGTTGCTCCTTTTTAGCTTCAGATTGACCCTGTGCATGATGGATAAGAAGCTGGGAATCGCTCATTAACTTGACCCTTTTGGCTCCACAAATGAAAGCCAACTTCAAACCAGCTATAGTAGCTTCATATTCAGATTCATTGTTAGAAGCCCTAAAAGCAAAGCATATAGCCTGGTACATTTTGTCACCATACTTAGAGGTCAAGCATACCCCTGCACCACATCCCATAGTACTTGATCCACCATCTGTCCGGACAATCCAGACCTTTTTATCTTTCATCCCGTTCGTTTGCTCTGTATCCCTATCTGAGTGGAATTCAACTAAGAAATCAGCCACAACCTGGGCTTTGATTGTTGTTCGAGGAGAAAAATAAATATCGAAGTCCCCCAACTCCACTGAATACTTAGTCATTCTACTTGAAACGTCTACCTTTTGAAGAACATTTTTCAAGGGATAGGATGTTCGGAAGATAATAGGATGAGCCTGAAAATAAGGCCTCATCTTCCTTGCGGCAATTACCAAGGCTAATGCTAACTTTTCGAGCTTTAAATAGCATTTTTCTGCATCTATCAAGCTCTTGCTGATGTAGTACACCGGATGGGGGTAATTATCCACCTCCCTTACCAATACAACACTGATGGCACAACTGGAAACTGCCAAGTATACGAAGAGTGTCTCTCCGTCAACAGGTTTAAACAAAGTCTTGGGGGAGAACAGATGTTTCTTAATCTCATTGAAGGCCTCAACACACTGTGAAGTCCAGTCAAATCCCTTTGCACCCTTTAAAGTTTGAAAAAATGGGGCACATCTGTCCGAAGACCTCGAGATGAATCGATTTAAAGCAGCCAACCTCCCAGTCAACCGTTGTACTTCTTTAATATTCCGAGGAGGCTCCATTTGGAATAATGCATTAAGCTGGTCCGGATCGGGCTATATCCCTTGCTCACTTATTATATACCCCAGGACTTTCCCGGACTGCACTCCGAACACACATTTCTCTGGATTTAGTTTCAAATTTACTTTTACTAAGTTAGCAAAAGTTTCTTGGAAATCCGCCAAGTGTAGTTCTTCATCCATACTTTTTACCATCATGTCATCAATGCATACTTCCATGTTTCTTCAAATTTGATCATCAAAGACTTTGTTTACTAACCTCTGATAGGTAGCCCCAGCATTTTTAACCCAAATGACATCACCTTGTAATAATGAAGACCCCTATCAGTGACAAACGTGGTATGCTCCTGATCCTTTGGGTCTACTTGAATCTGATTGTATCCGGAGAAGACATCCATGAAAGACAGTAGCTTATTCCCAGAAGTGGAGTCCACAAGCTGATCAATCCGGGGGACCGGGTATAAATCTTTTGGGCAAGCCCTATTGAGATCTGTGAAGTCAATGCACATACGCCACTTGCCATTTTTCTTTTTTACTAAGACCAGATTGACTGTCCACAAAGGATATTGAGACTCCTTTATATGCCTCATTTTAGTAAGCCTGTCAACTTCTTGAACAATAACATCAGCCTTTTCCTTGGAAAAAGCGCTTCTCTTTTGCACCACAGGTGCTATGTCTCTCCGGACGGATAGGTGATGTGATATAATATCTGCTAGAACTCCGGTAACATCAGCATTTCACCAAGCAAAAACATGTTGATGGTCTTTTAGGAACTTCAACATTTTACTCTTCAGTTCGGATGACATTTTGGACCCTATCTTAACACTTTTTCCTTCTTCCAAAGAATGTGTTTCAACTTCTTCAATCGGTATCAACACTCCAGGGGTCTCTCTGGGGTCATCAATTTCACCCTCACCCCCAGAAATCCCCTCAAACTGATATTCATCATTGATACGAACTGCCCCCAACGTCCGTGGAGCCAGTGCTGTGGCATAACACTCCCTTGCAATCTTTTGACTGCTCCGAACAACTCCCACTTGTCCTTGAACAACATATTTCAAACATTGGTGGACTGTTGTGGCCACTGCATGCATCCTAGAGAGCCAAGACCTCCCTAAAATAGCGTTATAACAAGTGGGACAATCCACCATAATAAAAAGTACTCTAACCATCTTCTTAAAAGGGCCCTTGCCCAACAAGACTTCCTCTTCGAACTCCCCGATCACATCTGCTGAGCTTCCAGTGAAACCCATAATTGATCTGTTCGAACGCTGAATTATAGCTGGGTTTTTCATCTTCTTATAAGAGGTTAAAAAGAGGATATTGGCCGAACTCCCAGTATCCACCAAGATTCGTCTTATGTCATTGCCCCCAATGGATGCTCCTATAATAACAACATCTTCATGAGGGCCAGCTATATCCCTTAAGTCATCCTCATCGGAAACAATGAAGGGAAATGGAATTTGTGATTGATAGGAGGTCATGCCTCCTTCCAGCTGGGTAGCTAAAGTATGAACGTGCCTCTTCCTTGAAGAAGTAGTAGGAGCTGTCATTGTATCCCCTTCGAAAATTGTGAGTGACTCAAAAAACTTAATAAGCCCGGAGACTATTTTATAACATTCCTCAATGGCACCCACTCTATTTCGAGTTGGATCAGGATCCAAGTACTCTGACTCTACATCGAATCTTTTGATTATAACCATAGCTCCCTCCGGAGCAGATGTGCCTGCATTGTTTGGACCAGCCCGATGAGCATTATCATGCCTATTTCCTCCTCTTCTTTTGACATATGCCCCCAACTTTCCTATTTCAATTAAATTCTGTACTTCTTGCTTTAAAGCAATACAATCGTCAGTGGTATGGCCAATATCATTATGGTACTGACAGAAGGAATTGTTACGATGTTCCCTAGGAGATTGCAGTGCAGCCGGCCTTCTATAGTGTACTTATTCCTTTGTTTTGTCATAAATGGTGGCCACACTTTCTCTTAACTCTGCAAACCACTCCGGTTGAACCCAAGGCCCTCTCTTATTTCTAGATTGTTGACGTTGGGCAGGCGCAGCTGGCTGAGACTGAGCTTTAGCTCTGTTATGACCCTGCCCGGCCTCCCTTGCCTTGTTCCCGGACTGATTTTGGTTGGGGTTTGGTGCAACCGGGGCAGACCTCACCTGCATGTGTACCCTAGTTTTCTTTGTTTCATCAACGTTGATTTGCTTTCCGACCTAATTCAGTAGACCTCCCCAAGTCATGGCTTTCTTTCTGGTCACTGAATCAGCCAAATTTCCAGGGTTTAAGCCCTGCCTTAAAGATGCTATGGCTACTTGCTCAAAGCAATCAGCCAACCCATTTTTGGTGTTTACAAAACGACTTATATATTCTTTTAGTGATTCGTTCGATTCTTGGGCACAATGGATAATTGTGTCCCCATTGCCCTTCAATTCCTTACTTCCAACGAACTGTCGTCGAAAGGCCACCCAAAAGGTATCGAAATTTCTGATGCAGCCTTGTGGTAGGCTGTTATACCACTTCAGAGCACTCCCCATAAAGGATTGGGAGAATTCTCTACAGAGTAACTTGTCATCATCATCGAAATTCATCATGAAGTTTTTAAATTGCTCCAAGTGGTTGTCCGAATCTTTACTGTCATTGTATTTCTCCATTTTTGTACTATCGAACCTCTTAGGGAGGTTTCCGGACAGAATCTTGGAAGACAATGGAGATTGTCTCCAATTCCGGCCACGACTGAAAACAGTATCCTCATTGGGAGTTGCAAAGATACCTGGTTCATCGTGGAAGGAAAAAGGATCCACCAGCATCCGGTCTACATGCCTCCGGCTATGAGATGATCTTTTGCCTATATTCCTCTTTAACTTCCCATGTCTATCCCTTTTTCTTGAATACTTTTTAATCAACTTTTGTTTCTTTTTAGATCGACCCTCATCACTGCCGGAGGACAAGGATTCTTCAACTCCATCTTCGTCCGAGGAGCTACTAGAAGACTCTGAGTCTGAATCAGAGCTCTCCACTGGCTTGGACCGGGGAGACTTTTTGGAGCTAGCATGAGTCTTCTTGGTACTCACATGGGTCTTTGAAGGCTCATGCTCCCTAGGGTTGTCGGTATGATGAGCAACTGATGCCTTTGACTTCTCTTTTAAGCCCATCTTTGCCTTCTCTGCCCTCAGAGCTTCTATCTCGCCCTTTAATCTATCACGCTCCTCGATGGTATATTCATCATTTTCACCCACCACTTCAAGCAAAGCTGGTGGTACTTCCGAGGCGTCTGGATTCATTCAGACTGATTTTTCTGATGGTTTCGAATGCTAGATTCAGGCACTGTCGTGCTCCCACTGTGGTCGCCAATTTGGTGTGGTTTATTTTCGTCTGAGGGTAAGTTTGTAATTTTTTTTTAGAATTTTATGGAAGTTTGTGAGTATTGAATGTTTGGGTAGAGTGTAGAGGGAGAATTAAGCAGCCTGGTTGTATTTAATTTTCATTACCCCCATTTAATGTTGGTGGTTGGGTATTTATACCCTCATATTTGGGCCTTATGGGCTTTCGGGTCGTGTTTAATAGACCCGGGTCGAGTTTAAGGACCCATAAGTTCTAAGTAGGAGAACAGGCAGCTTAGTCAGGAAGTGATTAGGTTTTAAGTACTGTAGTTCTATTTAAACAGTCCAATGGATGATGGTGTCCGAACTGCCCCTGTCCGGTTAGGTAGACATTGTCCGAACTGACCCTGTCCGAAGTGGTGACGGAATCCGGACTCATCAACTTACTCTATTAATATTAATGGTGATCCTCATGGAAACTTTAAATGTAGAAGAGGACTCAAACAAAGAGACCCTCTATCTCATTTTATCTTTGTCCTTGTTATGCAAGTCCTCTCCAGTATCCTCAAAGAGAAGAGTAATGATACCAATTTCTGATTTCATCGAAAGTGTCATAAACTCAAAATTATAAAACTCTACTTTGCGGATAACCTTATAATTGTTTGTCATGAGGATGTCAACTCCCTTCTCCTCATCAAAGAGGCTCTTGAGGATTTATATTCCCTTTATGGTCTAAAAGTTAACCCCTCAAAAGTCAAATCTTTATGTCTGCTATCAATGATCTCCTCCGATCTGAGCTTCTCTCCTGTATGGGGTTTTTTGGAAGGTTCACTTCAAGTTAAATATCTGGGAGTTCCCCTTCTTACTGGTCGTCTTACCCATTCAGACTATCGTTCCCTTCTTCTTAAGATTACTGCTAGAATCAATTCTTGGACTTCCAAGCATCTCTCCTATGCTAGCATACTCCAGCTCATAAAATCTGTCTTATTTTCGGGTCAAGTTTTCTGGTCCTCCATGTCTATTCTTCCCTCTAGGATAATTAAGAAGCTGACCCAAAACCTTCGGTGTTTTCTTTGGTCCGGGTTTGCCATGAAAATTCACGGGGAAAAAATAGCTTAGACGAACATCACGACTCCCAATAAGGAGGGAAGCCTTGGGATTCTGGATCTAAAAACCTGGAATCAGGCGGCTGTCCTGAAGCACCTTTGGTCCAATATTAGTAACAATTACCACTGGATTTGGTGTGAGTGGATAAAAAATGAAAATAATAACTCATGGTCTCTTTCTATTGGTTTCTCTCCTTCTTGGATTTGGAGGAAAATTCTTTGTCTTCCTCTGTTGGCTAGTAAATTGTATAGGGTTGCTATCGACAATGGCTCGAGCACTTCCTTTTGGTATGAACCTTGGCTCCTCTCAACCTCTATTGCTTCACACTACTACTCGAACATCATTAAGGACTCTCGCATAGGGAACAACCTCAAGGTTTCGAATTTCATTCTCAATGGCCACTGACATTGGCCCTCCAATTTCTTGGAGATCAACACAATTATCCTCTCATTGCTCCCTCTTAAAATCAATTCCAATGATGTTCCCTACTGGATGGCGAAAGATAGTTGCAGCACCTTCTCTATCAAGGACATGTGCAATGCAATTCGATTATCTGCTCCAGTTGTGGGGTGGGCCGGGTTAGTTTGGAATAAATTTAATATTCCCCGATTCCTTTATTTTATGGCTCGCTATCCTGGGAAAACTCTCGACTAGAGATAAGCTTCTCAGTTGGGGTTTAAACACCCCCACCGACTGTGTCTTATGCAACTCTGATTCTGAATCTATAGATCATCTTCTCTATGACTGCGACTTCACTCAGAGCATTTGGATCTCATCTAGTTCTAAACTAGGTTTCCCTTTTTTTGCTGGATGTTGGCAATCTTGGATTTGTGAGGCGTCAAACTGGTCTCACTCACGAAACCAATATATTTGGCGAACTTGCTTTGACGCGATTATTTATCGCGTTTGAAAGAAGATAAATTCAAGAATCTTTTGTTCCTCTCCCACCATTGCTTTTTTGGTTTCTAACCGAATCTTTTTAGATCTATAGTTTAGATTCTATGGAACCAAAATTTGCTGGCAGAAAGACTGAGTTATATGTTAATACATTTTTTATTGAATCTTAATTAATCAATAATATATTTTATACAAATAAATAATTTAACTAATTATTTATTTATTAATTATTAGACTTAAATTTTATTATAGAAATAAATAAATTAAAAAAATAAAAGTTATTAATAACTTTCTCATTGTTACTTTTATTTAATTTTTGTATAAAAACATTTAAGTTATTTTAAAACAATGTAAATAAAATATTACGAATAAATTTATTATTTTTAATATCATAATAAATAATCGAAAGTGATAAATCAAGTTGTTTTTATATTTTTTATGATTAAAGTCTTCATTATTTTGTTTTTGATAGTTTCATCATTATTTATATTTTATATATTTTAAATTAGTTTATATTTGGAAAATATTAAAATTAAGAAAAATAATTTTTAAATTTTTATTTTAATATATTATTGTAATTTTATAAAAATATTGATAATATTAATAACATTTATAAAAAAATTAAAAATAAAGAATATTATAATAACATAAATTTTATAATCAAATTTAGTGTATATTATTTATTACGTTAGATGTAATTAATTTTTATAGTTAAGTTATTTGAATTTTTGATAATATTATACTTTAATACACATCTCTTTCTCTTTGTTAAACCAAAGAATAATAACGTCTCATTAAAAAACCAAAGAATAATGACGTCTCTTTATTAATACACATTTTTGAAATTTTCTACTTTTAAAGATCGTTCTCTCGTATTTCTAAACATTATTAAATATCTTTTCTATTTTCATAAATAAATAGTTACTATGCTTATGCTTTTACAGAATAAAACACGAGGAATTTAATAAATCACAAATAATTCACTCCACTCACTAATAATTTTTTTTTTATTTTTTTATTTTTATACTCCGTGAGGTTTATTTTTGTTTGAGGGTAATTTTGTCCAGAGTTTTGTAATATTTTGAAGGTATTTAATGTTTGGATAGAGTGTAGAGGGAGAATTGAGCTTCCTCGTTGTTATGTCCCTTCCTGGTAATTTTGTCCAGAGTTTTGTGGTGTTTCGAAAGGGCCACATGGGCTTTCGGGTTGACTTATGGATTCAAGTCGAGTTCAAAGACCCATTTAGTTTTAATCAGGTAGTTAATTAGCTTAGTCATGAAGTGATTAAATTTTTAGTACATTAGTTCTGTCTGGACGGTTCAGTGGGTGGATGTTGTCCGAATTGCCCCTGTCTGGTTCTTATAAAGAGTGTCACCAAATTTCGGACTCATCAGTAGCCCCTTTTTAGGTTGTTTCCGAAGGCCTTTGGCAAGACCTAAAAAATAGTTCAAGTGTAATTATAACTTTGTCCGAACATTTTGAAAATGTGTAACGACTTTATCCGGACAGACTGAAACTCTTAGAAGCTGAGCAGTTTCACCACAGATCATAGGACACGTGTCCTTTTCTGATTCGCCACACCGGTCATTTTTTTCCTAGAATGGCGCTCCCACTTGCTTCAAAAAGCAACTTCTTCATTTAATGCGAATGACATCAGCGCCGCTTTTGATCATTGCATCTACCCTTTCGAATCCTCCTAGGTATCGAAGCATCACCTTTCTGATTAGTATAAATCAGTTCACTTTTCACTATTTCATTATCTTTAATCTCTCAAACTCCAAAGCTTTCATCTCTCAAAAAACGTTTCTCTTGGTGTGAGTTTATGTTCACAGCAAGAAACGCTTTGGTAAAAGGTGGGTGGCTCAATTTGTCAGAGTTGGAAAAGGCTCAAAAGGTTGAACGAGAAAGGCGCATCGCTGCAGGCCTCCCTGCTTCCCTTGTTAATAAACCAGAAACACCAAGCTCAGAGCCTGATCGAGGTTCTTCTTCAACTAAGAGTGCTAAACCTAGGAGGTTGTTCCAGTCCAACCTTTCACCAATCGTTTCGGGCTCATCGGTCCAGGAGTCAGAGCCTGTTGTTGAACCAGGACAGGCAGTCACAAGTTTCAAGAAACCTTCCCCATTTATTTCCATGGGGTCAGATGCTGATATCTCCTCGGAGAAGCTGGTAGATAGACGAAAGGGTCGTCTGGTTAAAGGGCATGCTGCTGGCACACAGCCTAAACCAAAATCCATGCCTTCGAAATCCGAGCCAAAAAGTAAAACCACAGGGTCAGAAGCACCCATCAAAACTTCCAAGGACAAGCAGTCCGGACCGGAGACAACTAGCTCAAGTCTTCGAAAAGAGACCTCCGGGTCCGAGCCCCAACCGGACTCTAGACCCCAAGAGGGAAATGATGCTCAACAATCCGAAGGGCCTACTGAGCCAATCACCAACCCCTCTCTTCCTAAGACAGCTGACAACCCCTCCATGGTAATGGAGGATATAATGGAAGATAGAATTGAAGAAGCCCCTTTCGAGACGGACGTCGCCGGGCAAACAAGTGAAAATGCCTTGGCTATGAAGAGCAAAGGCAAGGAAAAAGTATGTTTAAAACACCCGCACCTGTCGGAGTGCCTTGTGGGAAAGGTGGGGCCTTGTTTAAATACTTGTTGGCCATGCAGAAAATCAAGTACGCTTTCATTCACACAGCTGAACTTGGCCGGATAAGGACAAAGTGGGGTATTCCAGAGAATGTCAAAGTAAGGATCCCAATCGATCCGGAGACACCCATGGATTGTAAGCTCAACGAGATTGTCTTCTATACTGAGCTGTTCAAATGGGGACTAAGGTTTCCATTGGACCCAGAAATAGTCAGATATTTCCATCTGATTAAGCTGTGCCCAAGCCAGCTAAGCCCCAATGCATGGTTCACACTTATGGCATGTATCATAGCTTCAAGGCTCTCCAAAATTCCTCTTCTGATGGAGCAATTTGCTGCCGTGGCAAGCCTCTGCAGAAATCATCCCATCCCTTTCTATCACTTCAACATGGGTGACAACTACAAGGTGGTGGATGACTTGCTTGAGTCAGGTAAAGGATGGAAGACTCAATTTCTGTTCGTCAGCGGTGCTTGGGAGAATGGAAAGAAAATCAAAGCTGGTGTCAACCCAAGCATGCTCACCAGCAGATGGTGAAGTGATGGTAATAATCTCACCAGATACTTCTACTTTTACTTATAATTTTTTTTATCTGACTCTTTTTCCTTTTGCTTTTCGGTAGTGCTGCCCAAGGATTTCAACGATTACCTAGAGGCCGGGTAGACCACTTGTGCCAAACTGAATGCTTGGACAGCTGAAAAATGGGCAAACCGCTTCCACAACTGCTTTACTGGAGGCAAGTTAGCCAGATCTTATCTGTGGAATAAAACGGACCGGAGGGATCTGTCTTGGGAGGAATTAACTACTCCACCCCTCCGGGAGTGATCCTCCGGAAGACAGAGGGAAAAGATGGAAAACTGATCTTGCCGGGCAGAGCTAAAGCCCCAAGCAAGATGAAGGGCAAAAAGACTAAGGCCGGGCGAGGTGTGGTAGAGGCCAATCTTACTGAGGTGGAGGAAGTTGTCCCAACAAATCCCGACGGACAAGGTCAAGGGCAAATCGATGATGCCTTACTACAGGCGGTGGAACAAGAGAGCACCAAGGAAGCTGCTGGGCCTTCAAAGCCTCAAAATATCCTTAAAAAGGACAAAAAACAAGGAGCAGAAGGTGGAGTCCGGGATGCCAAGAGAAAGAAAACTTCAAAGGGAGATGGGGTTTCTCTCCAGGATCCGGAGCCACTAACTCCCATTGACCCTACTGATCCTACGAGAGCAGAAGAGATTCCTGTTGACTTTCGAACCGAAGAGGTCGGAGGAGGGGATATTAGTATTGATGGTGTCGACATCACCGGGCTTGAGAGGATTGGTCTCTATTTTGAAGGCCTCCCCAGAGATGATTTCGCTGGGCCCTACCACCCTCCAAGTTCCTCGAACACCGTCACATTCAACGGTAAGTCTTTTTCTGTCTCGAGCGAAAGGGATGTCATTGCTCACTCCATTCTGAGCAATGTCCAGCCAGTGCTTATTTTGGAAAAGCAAGTACGCAATCAGTCGGCCATCATCAACACCCTTAATTCTGACAAAGAGAAACTGTCTAACGATCTTCTTAGTGCAGACCAAAATACTGAGGCATTGAGGAAGGAGAATGAGGAGTTGAAGAAACATCAGGAGGACTTGGCCAACAGGTTAGCCGCTTCGGAAGGATTTGTCAAAGAACTCCAACTAAAACAATCCCTCATGGAAAGAGATATCCGGACGTCAAAAGAAGAGGTGAAGGCCAAAGATAGCACCATTCAGGCCTTAACTAATGACAAAGTCTCTCTTGAGAATAGTGTGTCCAAGGCTGAGCAAGAAAAAGATGACTTGTTGAGGGAGCAGGAGAAAACAATCCAGGCTAGGATGGATGCTTACACTAATGAGGTGATAGATTCTCAGGAGGTAAGGTATTCTGAGGTTAGGTCAGATATGGTTCTACTATTTCATGAGAAATTCCCGAAGAAGACCTTGGGGGATTTATGGCGATTCGTGGAGTACGTAGACATTCCTCACCATACCATGCCTGTTGGTGATAAGTACAACTACTCTAGTGAGGACACCAGTGATGAAGAAGAAGAAGAAACCGGGGAGAGTCCGGATGATGACCCAAAGGAGAAAAAGCCAAGTGAGGCTGAGCCATCTTCAAAAGCTTAGTCTTAAAGTATCAATTATCTTTTTAATTCTGTTGTAATTGAACCAACGTCCTTGGATGGCCAAGGAATGTTTTGTAACCGTCTCCGGTCCTTGTCTGGATAAACCTTTCTTGTTTTGACAATTCAAAGTCCTTGGATGGCCAAGGCATTTCGTATGTTTTAATGAGTAGTTTTATTTTGCATAACTCCTGCATCGTTTCATGATTTTACTTTTGGTGGCTAATGTTTAAACAACCCTTAGTTATTTCAAAAGTATTTTAAAGTAAAGTGAGAGTGTTTAAATTCTCTGATGACCAATGTTTAAGCAGTCACCACTCCACCAATTTAATCCGGTCTGCTATTGATAAAACATTTCAGAGAGATTTTAACTGAAACACTTCGAATCTTTTAAGAAGGCATCAAATTTTATAAAAAAGCCAGGACACCTCATTAAAACCTCCCCGCGCCACCAAAGTAGGAAAGAGTATGCTGTGCTTACCCAAGCGGTACATTCTGTCACCGTATGGAGAGGTCAAACATACCCCAACACCACATCCCATGGTATTTGACCCACCATCAGTCCGGATGACCCAGACTTTTTTGTCTTTCTCATCAGTTGTTTGCTTAGTATCCCTATCTGAATGAAATTCAACTAAGAAATCTGCCACCGCTTGGGCTTTGATTGCTGTCCGAGGGGTAAAATCAATTTCGAAGTCTCCCAATTCCACTGACCACTTACTCATTCTACTTGAAATGTCGGCCTTTTGGAGAACGTTTTTGAAGGAATAAGACGTCCGGACAATAATGAGATGAGCTTGAAAATAAGGTCTCATCTTCCTCGCAGCAATCACCAGGGCTAGTGCTAATTTCTCGAGCTTCAAATAGCGCTTTTCTGCATCAATCAAACTCTTGCTAATGTAATACACCGGACGGGGACAATTATCTACCTCCTTTACCAATACTGCACTTATGGCACAACTAGAGACTGCCAAGTATATGAAAAGAATCTCTCCGTCAACGGGTTTAAACAAAGTCTTGGGGGAGGAAAAATGCTTTTTGATTTCATCGAAGGCCTCATCACACTGTGAGGACCAATCAAAATCCTTTTCACCTTTCTAAGTTTGAAAAAACGGGGCATACCTATCAGAAGACCTTGAAATGAATCGATTTAATGCAGCCAACCTCCCAGTCAATCGTTGTACTTCCTTGACATTCCGAGGAGGCTCCATTTACAGTAAAGCATTAAGCTGGTCCGGATCAGGCTGTATCCCTTGCTCACTTATTACATACCATAGGAATTTCCCAGACTGCACTCCAAACACACAATTTTCTGGGTTTAATTTAAAATTTACTTTCACTAAGTTAGCAAAAGTTTCTTAGAGATCTGCCAAGTGTAGTTCTTCGTCCATACTTTTCACCATCATTTCGTTGATGTAAACTTCCATGTTTCTTCCAATTTGATCAGCAAAAGTCTTGTTTACCAACCTTTGATATGTAGCCCCAACATTTTTAAACCCAAATGGCATCACCTTGTAACAATGAAGGCCCCTATCAGTAACAAACGTAGTATGCTCCCGATCCTTTGGATCCACTTGAATCTGATTATACCCGGAGAAGGCATCCATAAAAGATAACAGCTTGTTTCCAGATGTGGAATACACCAACTGATCAATTTGAGGGACTGGGTATAAATCCTTTGGGAAAGCTTTGTTGAAATCTGTAAAATCGATACACATACGCCACTTTCCATTTTTCTTTTTCACCAACACCGGATTGGCTGTCCATAAAGGGTACTGAGACTCTTTTATGTGTCCCATTTTAGTATGCCTGTCGACCTCTTGAACTATGACATCAGCCTTCTCCTTAGAAAAAACTCTTCTCTTTTGTATCATAGGTGCTATGTCCCTTCGGATGGACAGTTGGTGTGATATAATATCTGCTGGTACTCCGGTTACATCAGCATTGCACCAAGCAAAAACATGCTGATGGACTTTCAGGAACTTTAACATTTTACCCTTTAATTCCGATGTCATCTTGGACCATATCTTGACATTTTTTCCCTCAGCCAAAGAATGTGTTTCAACTTCTTCAATCAGTATTAAAACTCCAGGGGTCTCTCTGGGGTCATTAATTTCACCCTCTCCCCCAGAAAGCCCCTCAAATTACTATTTTGCGTTGATCCGAACTGCCCCCAACGTCCGGGGAGCCAGTGTTGTTGCATAACACCGTCTTGCTACCTTTTGGATGCTCCAAACAACTCCCACTTTTCCTTGCACAACATATTTTAAACATGTGTGGACTATTGAGGCCACTGCATGCATCCTAGAGAGCCAAGACCCCCCAGAATAGCATTATAACAAGTGGGATAATCCACCACGACAAACAGTATTCTAACCATCTTTTTAAAAGGGCCTTTGCCCAACAAAACCTCCTCCTCGAACTCCCTGATCACATCTGCTGAGCTTCTAGTAAAACCCACAATTGACCTGTTCGAACGCTGAATTACTGCTAGGTTCTTCATTTTTTTGTAGGAAGTTAAAAAGAGAACATTGGCTGAACTCCCAGTGTCCACCAAAATCCGTCTTATGTCATTGCCCCCGATGGATGCTCCTATGACAACGACATCTTCATGAGGACCAGCTATATCCCTCAAATCATCCTTATCGAAAACAATGAAGGGAAATGGAATCTGCGATTGATAGGAAGTCATGCCTCCTTCCAATTGGTTAGCTAAAGTATGAACATGCCTCTTTCTTGAAGAAGCAGTTGGTGCTGTCATGGTGTCTCCTCCGAAAATCGTGAGTGACTCATAAAAGTTGATGAGTCCGAACACCGGCTTGCAATGTTCTGCGATAACACCCACTTTATTCCGGGTTGGACCAGGGTCCAAGTATTCTGATTCTACATCGAACCTTTCGACTATGACCATAGCCCCATCCGGAGCCGATGTGCCTGCATTGTTCTGACCAACCCGATGGGTGTTATCAGGCCTATTTCCTCCTCTTCTTTTAACATATGCTCCCAACTTTCCTCTTTCAATCAAATTCTGGACTTCTTGCTTCAAAGCAATACAATCCTCAATGGTATGGCCAGTATCATTGTGATACTGGCAGAAATAATTGTTGCGGCTCTCCCTAGGAGACTGCAACGCAGCCGGCCGTCTATAATGTACTTCGTCTTTTGTTTTGTCATAAATGGTGGCTACGTTTTCTTTTAATTCTGCAAACCACTCCGGTTGAACCCATTGCCCTCGCTTATTTCTAGATTGTTGACTCTGGGCTGGTGCAGCTGGCTGAGACTGAGCTTTGTCTCTGTTATGACTCTGCCCGGCCTCCCTAGCCTTGTTTCCGGACTGATTTTTGGTTTGGATTTGGTGCAGCCGGAGCAGACCTCACCTGCCTGTGCACCCTAGTTTTCTTTGTTTCGTCTATATTAATCTGTTTTCCAACCTGATTCAGCAGACCACCCCATATCATGGCCTTTTTTCCGGTTACTGAATCAACCAAGTTTCCAGGGTTTAAGCCCTGCCTCAGAGAAGCTATTTCTACTTGTTCGAATCAATCAGCTAATCTATTTTTGGTGTTTAAAAAAACGACTTATGTATTCTTTTAGATATTTGTTCGGTTCTTGGGCACAATGGATAATTGTGTCCCCATTTCCCCTTACCTCCTTGCTTCCAACAAACTGTCTTCGAAAAGCCACCCAAAAAGTATCGAAATTTCTGATGCAGCCTTGTGGCAAACTGTTGTACCACTTCAGAGCATTCCCCGTAAATGACTGGGAGAATACTCTACAAAGCAACTTGTCGTTATTATCAAAATTCATCATGAAGTTTTTGAACTGTTCCAAGTGGTTATCCGGGTCTTTACTGCCATTGTATCTTTCCATTTTTGTACTGTCAAACCTCTTAGGGAGGTTTCCGGATAGGATCTTGGAGGACAATGGAGATTGTCTCCAATTCCGGCCGCGACTGAAAACGGTATCATCATTAGGAGTTGCAAAGATACCTGGTTCATCATGGAAGGTAAAAGGATCCATCACCATCCGATCTACGTGTCTCCGGCTATGAGACGATCCTTTGCCTATATGCCTCTTTAACTTTCCATGCCTATCCCTTTTTCTTGAGTACTTTTTTACTAACTTTTGTTTCTTTTTCGAACGGCCTTCATCATTGCTGGATGACAGGGATTCTTCGACTCCATCTTCGCTTGAGGAGTTGCTGGAAGATTCTGAGTCTAAATCAGAGCTCTCCACCGGTTTAGACCGGTGAGACTTTTTGAGCTAGCATGAGTCTTTTTTGTACTCACATGGGTTTTTGAGGGCTCATGCTCCCTTGGATTATCAGTATGATGAACTACTGATGCCTTAGACTTCTTTTTTGTGCCCATCAATGCCCTCTTGTCAACCCTCAGAGCTTCTATTTCAACTTTTAACCTATCTCGCTCCTCAATTGTATATTCATCATTTTCTCCCACCACTTCGGCCAAAGCTGGTGGTACTTCCTGTACGTCCGGATTTATCCGAACTGGTTTTTCCTGATGGTTTCGAATGCTAGATTCAGGCACCGTCGTCCGCCCACTGTGGTCGCCAATTTGGTGAGGTTTATTTTTGTTTGAGAGTAATTTTGTCCAGAGTTTTGTGGTATTTTGAAGGTATTTAATGTTTGGATAGAGTGTAGTAGGAGAATTGAGCTGCCTGGTTGTATTTAATTTTCCTTACCTTCATTAAATGAAAGTGGTTGGGTATTTATACCCTTAATTATGGGCCACATGGGCTTTCGGGTTGAATTATGGATTCGGGTCGAGTTCAAAGACCCATTTAGTTTTAAGCAGGTAGTTAATTAGCTTAGTCATGAAGTGATTAAGTTTTTAGTACATTAATTCTGTCCGGACGGTTCAGTGGGTGGATGTTGTCTGAATTGCCTCTGTCCGGTTCTTATAAAGAGTTACACCAAATTCCGGACTCATCAATACCAAATATATGTTATGATGATAATTATTAATACGTGTGCCAATTTCTTCCTCCTTTATTAAAAGTTAACTTTGATATCTCTACTTTTAATCTCTAATTTCTTAAGCTATCTCTTCCTCCTTTATTAAAAGTTTGTTAATTTGATTTTTTACCTTTATCTTCTTGTATCGAAATTTGAAAGGCTTGTTATATCATAAGCTAACTTTCTTCAAAATGTTTAAGAAATTGGAAGACGAAAATAATTCTTTTTCGAAAACTTATTCAATAAGTATCTCAGTCATACCTATTGTCATTTTCCTGATAACTTAGAGTTTTCTTGCAATATCAATGCTCTAAGTTCCCCGATAGTTATTGATTATTTTCTAACAATAAAAACCAACTCTAACTAATGGTAGCTGATACAAATTTTACCACCATTAAATCATAAACCAATATCTCGTTTGATTGGACCATTTCATCAGAACCAAATTCACATATTGGCAAGATAAAGTGACATTTTTTGTGACTATATTGAAATTTCATTACATCATTGATACCAAACTGGAGAAGCCTCTAGAGCATATCGAGAAGGATACAGAATAAATCAAGGATAAAATATGCAAATGGAAAGTAGATGATTTCATATGTCGATAATATATTCTTAACGTCTTTTCAGACCACATGTTTTATTTATACGCCAACATAAAATTATGGCTAAATATTTAGAGCATTCTAGAAGAGAAGTAAAAATATGAAAAAGAAGATATGAAGAAATTCCTTAAATCTCAGTATTTTGATTATAAAGTTCTCGACAAAAAACCAATTCTCTCTTAAACAAATGAGTTATATATCATAATCAAGAAGCTCGTGTCCATAAGTATAATACTTTCAGCAATTGCTCGCACAATAGTTCTACGTTTGAATCACTTTCGTTGAACAAAATTGCTCGCACAATAGTTTTTTTAAAGTGAAAATGGTATCATACATGGTATATTACCAGCAACGGTCCATCTAAAATAACCTATATAGATAAAATTTAGATAACTTAGCGTAACATAACATATCGTAACATGACGTAATATAAAATATTTTTATTTATTTAATTATGTCAATGAAGTGGTTATTATGTACAAAATCAATCCCAACTTCTTTTATAGAACACGATCGAGGCGAGCAACTGCATACAAGTAGATATGTAAGATAATTATGGAGAAAAATATTATATACCATGTATTGATATCAAATGGATACCACTAAGTCAATGTCTAATATCATTCGATGCATATTACGACCCCTGATGTAGTTAAGAGGGACGCCAGACTTTTTTCTCACTCAGGTATCAGAATTGAGTCAAACATGTACTCAAATCGAAGATTTTGACGAGCCCGCCAGATTTCAAATATGTGAAATGTCATAAAGTTTGATACCCAAATTCGACGCATAAAGCCTTAAAACCAGTTTTTTTTATAATTATACATTTTATTTATTTGTTTTATTTTAAACATTTATATAATTTCCTTTATTTAAGATTAGAGTTTTGGGTAGTTGTTATATAAAGCATCTTATACCCTATTTTGCAGTCAGACTTTGAGGAATAAAAATTGAGATTAGTTTCTACAAGTCTTTGAGTCTTTTTACTCTCTAACTTTGGGTTAAGGTTTTATATCTGGATTATTTTCAATTTTTCTTGATTTGTTTTTGCAGATTCTACTTTGACTATCCCTTCTATCAGTTGGTATCAGAGCGATAGAGCTCCTACGTCGTGAGTTAAGGAGATAAACCACCTAAGAAAACCTCTCCCGGGAAATCAACTCTTCCGATCGTGAAACCATTCGGTCGGGAGGAGATGGAATACCGATTTGGGCAGATGGGTGAGAGGATGAATTTATTGCGACATCAAATGAAGAAATTGATAGAAGATATTGAGAGGTTGACCACTAGCAGATTTCAAACTCTAACCGAAAATTCAAAGGCGAAAGTCTTTTTCACAAGATCCAACCACAACCATAACTACAATTTGGAAAAACCAAAAGGGAAGGGTATCCATCAAGTAGTTGCTGGTGATATTGAAGGTTCGTCGATACCTTGATGAGTATGAGGGTGACCAGTATGGTGAAATTTCTGATGAAACTTTGCCGGAATTTGAGATCCAATTTATGATATTTACAATGATGAGGTTGAAATTAATGTTGAAGATAAAGACCAATTGGGTAATACCAACAAAAGTTAATACCTGAAGCAAAATAGACTACATGCAATCAGTGACTTGAGAGATTCAGTGGCACTAAACATACACATGTTCTGCGAGTTCATTTTAGGTCTCAGAACAAATTCTTTGTAAATAGATCTCGAGGTTTGATGTCTGGCCCTATCGTGAAACATTTGCGGAGGATGTTGCAAGTGACATTGTAGATGAGTTACAAGTTCGTCCAGATTTCATCATAGGAAATTACATCGACGGAAACCTTGTGGCAGCTATTTTTGCCCATAAGATGGGTGTAATACATTGTACCGTTGGTCATGCTTTAGAGAAGACGTAATATCCAGATTTGGATATATACTGGAAAATGTTTGATGAGAAATACCACTCATCTTGCCAATTCACCGTTGACTTGTTAGCTATGGATAAACAGATTTGATCAATACTAGTACCTACCAAGAGAATCTAGGAACGAATAATATTTTTGGTCAGCACGAGAGTCACAATGCCTTTACTCTTCAAGGAATTTACAGGGTTGTTCATTGCAAATGTTTTTTTTTATCCAAAGTTCAATATTGTCTCTCCCGAGGTTGATATGACCATTTAATTTCCGTATACAGAGAAGCAAAAAAACTCACAATCTTGCATGGTTCAGTAGAAGAGATGCTATATAACCCGGAACAGAATGAAGTACACATATGTACACTAAAAGATAGGTCAAACCCCATAATTTTTTCTACGGCAAGGTTGGACCGAGAAAAAAACTTACGAGGTTTGGTCGAGTGGTATACTAAAACTGCTAGACTGAGAGAACTTGTAAACCTGGTTGTGGTCGCTGGTAACCTTGATTTGAAGCAGTTAAAAGATAGGAAATAAATTACAGAGATTAAGAAAACTCATAATCTCATAAAGGGACATTAATGTTATTTGTGTTGACTTTATTCATACTTGGTATTTTGTTTGGGATTATTACCGCTAATCATATTTTATACAAGAAGGAAGATTTCATTTGTGCGTCTATATATTGAAATCAGATGGATGGTGCATTTTGTGGATAGTATCTTAGACGAATCAAACACGTAACAGTGAGCTCTACCAGTACATAACTGACATAGGGGGTGTATTTGTTCAGCATGCTCTTTACGAGGCGTTTGGGCTTACGGTTATCGAATCTATGATATACGATCTTCTAACATTTTCTAATCTTCGTGGTGGTCCTCTAGATATAATAGAGCATGACGTATCAGAATTTCACATTGATCCATATCATCCTATATTCCATTTATAGTGTTATCCAATCATTTATAACATTGTTATAACCTTTGGGCAAAAGGCGAACACTTCCTTTAGTGTATCAAGAATTTTGATATAATTTTCCTTCGTGTCTGATCGGGTAACAACTTCATAAAATTCCCATAAACTGGTCTATATTGTATCTTTTATCCATCACATTTTTAATATTTTCAATAATATTTTTGTTTATATGTCATTTCCATAACATGTGGGTAGCATCGAGATATACGTCTTCAATAGCTCATATAAACGCTATATGCCGACTAGTGATAATAATATTTAGAAATGTAAAAAAAGGTATCCACCATCACGGTCTTTAAAACACTCAAAATCCAAGTGTAGTTCACTTGTTTCTTCGAACTCATAAAGACAAAAACAATACAACATATTTTGTTGATTGATGTTACACCAAACATTTCGAACAAAGGTATTATGTATCTCATGGTGTTGCAATTTAACCACTCTTCATGATTTTTAAAATTTATACCATCGAAAACATAAATTTTTGTTCCTTAATATTTATGTAATAAATTTAAGCATGATTCATGGTTTTGCAATTGTAATATTATAAAATATATTTTTTCAAATTTGATTAAGTAATTTTTACAAATCGGTACAATTAAAGTTAGTTATGTCCAATTAAATAAAAGTAATTCATTCTAAAAGCCATATAAATGTTATTGTCCCTGCAATGGCTTACAATAACTTTGAGAATATAATGAATGAATGAATTAGGAAATAAAGTTTTAGGGTTGCATTAAAAGAGATTGAATTTATTCAAGAACTCTTAGTTAATTTAGTAAAGTTAATTCGCTAAGTATAAACGGAATTTCAATAACCATAAATTATTTGAACCCTAACCCTTGTGTTTTACAAACACTCTGCAAATCCGTTGCTTTTTTTTACTTTTTATATTAAGTTCATCGTTATAGCATTGATGAATTAGTTATCGAGAGAATCGCTTAAAGTTATTTTTTAATCCTACTTATTATTTATTTTATCTACATTATTTGTTGAAAAAACAATTCTCCCATATTTTAGTTATATTTGATTTTCTTAAATTCAAAATTTATAGTTTACTTTTAAGAAAACTAAAATTTATAGTTTATTTTTTAAATAAATTGTTAATAATATAAAATAAAAACAAATAAGTAAAACTTAATCGAACCCATAACATCATCTTCCTCATTCTAAAAGAGAAACGAAAGTAAAAACATGTCTCTATATTGAAATCAATATGGTTATTGTTTTATTAATTTTGTTGTTTAAAAAAAAGTTCATTACAATAAGTCTATAGTTTTTTTATTTAATTTAACTTTAAAAACTAGATTTACTTAGTATATATATATATATATATATATATATATATATATATATATATATATATATATATATAATATTAAACTCTTTTTAATGGACATGTTACACTCGTTATCATTACACAATTACACAACAACTGCTAAAATTGGTAAAACACTCTCTCCTCTCTCCTCTTGCTTGACTCCAACGGTAACTTTTTCTAGCCTCTTTCTTGGTCCAATGCAATCTTCTTTGGTTAATGGCCAGAGAATGTAGTGCTTTCCATGTTTCAAATCACCACCACCCCTCCGACAACTCTGGGCTGGTCGAGAGGTAGTATTCTCAATGTTGGTTTCATCCTCCTACAATCTGATCTCTGGTTCTGGTTTAGGAGTTTTAACCCCTTCATCAGCACCAGCAAGATATATACAAAAGGAAATATCTTTATCCCGAGTGCTCACAATGTAGAGCATGTTCATCCCTCTGGTTGTCACTGCAAACCCAAGATTGCCTCTCATATGCTCATCTTGGACCATCTCTTTATCCAGACTCCTCAAAACCATCCTCATTTAATGTTTATAGGAAGTCTCTCCACCCCATCCTCCACCTCTCACCTTTCTTTCAAGCCCAAATCTACCATCCTTTGATTTTGGTCATTCATTCTCAATCCATCACACCCTCCTCTGACCCTTTCTTCCTGTATCAGCAAATATTCATCCCTTCACAAAGATCTTGTAGTACAACCTGATTTAGTAAACTCATACCCCTTACTTCCCTTGCTTGGGCTTCAAGTTTTATATCTTCCTCTTCCTATATCAGCCTTAACTCCTCCAAAACCTGCACTAAACTTCTTTTCAAAATCCTATCTAGTAACGTTTTTTTGCCTCAAATCCAGTAACCTCCATGTTTTCACTCTATATTCTCACCCCATCCTCTTACTTGCTGAAAACTCTTGTAACCATCCTATTTACTCTCTTCACTACAATCATGATTGGTTTAACTGCTTTTCTTTAACTTCCCCAGTTGGATTTCAAAACTCTGTTAAGATAACTAGCTACCCTCTATCTAGTTACGATCACCTTTTAACCAGTTTCAACCCCTCTCTCTTTTTCCAGCCAGTCTCCTCAAAATCTGCACTCTAAAATAATCTCCCCATTCTCCCACCTTCTTTGGGTATCATGTAGAATCCATTTTTCTCCTTCTCTTCCTCTCCCCTCCCTAGCAAACCATTTTAAGCTCTTTGACTTCTACCCAGCCCAAATTGTTATCTCTTACCCAGTTTCTGTCAACCCTTATCTATCTTTCAACTCTTCTCTCAATGTATAATCCCTTCTTGTTTCACCTTAATAAGGTGACACTAAACTGTACTTTTCTTCCTCTCATAGTCCAGCCTGCTTATCTATGGCTTCCGACCCTCTCTAAGCAGGCCATCTCAGTCTACCTTAATCCCTTCTCACCATACCTTATCTCTTAATTTTACCCTAATCTTTCTATCACCTGATCTTATAACCCTAGCCCCAATTTTTGATCAGTTTTATATTCACTCTTGCATATCACAACTTCTACCAACCTTTGTTTAAAACTGATCACTATAAACACTTACATCTGTCCACCTCAAAAGCTTTCCATGGATTCTCCTCCCAAGTCGTTACGCCCAGCCATGCCTATTGGCTTTGTTGGCTCTTTCTGCCCCATCAGGATCCAACCTTTCTCTTCTTCCTTAGCCTCTCTACACCATCATCCTTACCTAACAAAACATCTGAAAACCTCCATAGCCCTATTCTGGTTTTCTACCTCTCAATGAGCCAACCTATGTCCTCCTCTATCCCCTCTCTTCATCACCAAATACCACCTCACCATGAAGCCTATGTAATTAACGCCCTCACCTTGTTCAAGAATCACTTGGAGTTTGGCCAGTGTCAGATTCTGTTCCAAAACGATTCCATACCTGAAATGCTAGACTTCCTCCCTGCAACGTCTGTATATTCCACCGGCCTTCCTCCCGTGAAGATCCCCATTGCCTCTGCTGCTACTCCCTTTTCTTTTGCAGCATCGACACTCTCTATTGAAGCTTCTATGGCTCCTAGATCATTGGGTTTCTACATCAACATCGTGGCTTTAATAAGAGATATCCCTTTGGAGACTAATCCTTTTATGCAGTAGGATCCTCTTGAGGCTCCTTTCTTTCTCCAAGACCCGGTTGATAGCAGTAACCCTATGAAAACCATCAGTGCCTTTATTAACACCCCTTCCAGCTCAAGCATGCGGGTCGCTATGTCTGGGTCAGAAGGTCATCCCTCTATTCCTCTAGGTCAAACTGTTTCTTCAAACCAGGGAGTCACTAGGGTTAGGTATGACTATGCTTCTTCCCTGAATACTGCCCTTGAGACTAACCGTGGAAGAGTTAAAGTCCTCTCTGGGATGGATAATCAGAATCACAGAGAAAAGAACTCCACAAGCTATTCTCCTTCTCCCTCGTCAGACAAAGCAACTCTTAATTCCTCTGATCTTTTTGGAACTAAGACTTATGCATTGGGTATAACTGGTTCTGGAAACCTTTCTAGGTCAGGTCAGGAAATTACCGGATCATTTAAATAACGAGATTCTCTTCTAGGAGTCTTGGGTCTGGGACAGAAGTCAGACTCGGTTAGCATGGGCCAGAGCACTAAATATATTGGCCCTACTGAAATTCTATTTATTGATGGAACGGTAAAAAATAAAGGCAAAGGGTTATTAGGGTCGGGTTCTTCTCAAAGATCCTCACAAGGAAGTATCGATTTGGGTAAAGGTATTTAATTTGCCTTTGGAACTATAGACGACAGAGAGATTCAGTAACATTGGATCGGTCATTGGTACCCCTCTTTTTGTTGATAATCAAATTGAGAGAAATGATAAAATATATTTTGCTCGCATTTGCATTTTGATTTTGACGGGAACGAAAATCCGCTCTGAGCTCTTTTTCAAGATCATGAGAAAGCTTATCTCAATGAAACTTGAATACCAAGGGCTCCCTCCTCACTGTGAAAATTGCATTGTTTTTTGTCACTCTACTCGCCTATATAAGATAGGCCGAATGACGATCCCACCCATTTGCATTCTCATTTTGATGGTGAGGAATCAGATCCGTCCGAGATTGATGCGGAGATGGAAACTGGTCACCACCTGACCTCTCTGAAAGAGGTAACGAAGGTGGAAAGAGACAATGAGGTTGATTCACCTTCTAAAAGGCTTCGTTCTTCTGAAACCAAGGCTAAGGGTATTGTGGATTTGTCCTCCGACAGGACCATTGTCTGATGCACTGTAAGTCATTTTCCTTATGAATATTTCTTCTTGGAATGTGAGGGGTCTTAACGATCCTGTTAGACAAAAATATGTCACCAATTTTATTATTAGTAACAATATCTCCTTGTTAATTTTAGTAGAAACCAAAGTCCAATTGGTTAAAGTAGATTCTATTATTAGGAATATAGTCCCTTATTGGCATGTCCTTACCAATCATGAGTCTCATCCTCTAGGTAGAATTTGGACTATATGGAACCCTAGTGTTATTACTATATTTAGGTTATCGCAATCCCCTAAGTTCATTCATTGCATGGCTAAACGCCATAATTTTAATGCATCATTTAGATTAACTGCCATATATGCTTTCAATGACACTTCAGATCGCTCTCCTCTTTGGAATGATTTTATATCAATACCCAAAATCGATCAAGGCATTCCTTGGGTATCCCTTGGGTACTTCAATGCCATTCGTCACCGAGAGGAGAGATTAGGCTCCTCCGAAAACTGGTCTTCAGCTATTGATGATTTCAATAATTGCTGCTACCTCAGTGAGCTCAGTGATATCTGATCCACTGGATTTCACTTCACTTGGATTAACAAACAACCTGTTAATCCAATACTCTCCAAAATCGATCGTGTTCTAGTCAATCCGGACTGGGACGGCCTCTTTCCCATGTCCTTTGCTCAGTTTGGTTTTCTCCTATCTTTAGACCACACTACTATCACTCTCAACCTTGGACTCCCCCGTCCAAATTGCAAGAAACCTTTTAAATTCTTCAATATATGGCAAACCCACCCTAACTTCAAAAATCTTGTGTCTAGTAACTGCAATCTCCCCATATCTTCCTCTGGTGTGAGTCTGGTCACTGATAAACTTAAGCATCTTTAGCATGTTCTTGCTAATCTCAATCACAAAGAGTTTAGCGACATTAGTTCTAGGGTTTCGGTTGCCCAATCAAATATTTTTAAAGCCCAATCAAACCTCACCCTCGATCCCCTCAATCCTAACCTTGTCACCTTGGAAGTCGAGGCTTTCTTGACTTTCATTCATCTTAGTCGTGCTGAAGAATCCTTCTTCAAGCAGAATTCTAAAGAAAACTGGATCAAGCTTGATGATAAAACACCATATTTTTTCATAACAGCATTAAAACCCGTATATTCCGTAACAAAATTATTTCTATCAAGTCTCTTTTCTTCGCTCCTCCAAAGTTAACGACAATGATAAGTCCTTTATAACTCACGAGATCACTTGCGAGGAGATTAAGTCTTCCCTTTTCAGCATTGATAGTAATAAATCGTCTGGTCCTGATGGTTTTAATTCAAGTTGTTGGGCAAAACATTTGTAATAGAGTTCTAGAGTTTTTCCAGTCTGGAGTTCTAAACCCCTCCTGGAACTCCACTTCGATCGCTCTTATCCCCGAAAAGGAATTCCCATCTATGGCTGCGGATTTTAGACCCATCTCCCTTTGTAATGTGGTTTTTAAGATCATCTCCAAAATCCTAGCTAATAGAATCAAGGATTCTTTCCCCTACCTGATTGATAATTCCCAAACGGCTTTTGTCTCAGGTAGGAACATTTCTGAGGATATCCTTCTTTCCCAAGAACTTATCAGAGGCTATCACACCAATTGTAAAGGGAAAAGAGTATCCCTCATAATTGATTTTATGAAAGCCTTTGATAATGTTCGATGGCACATTATCCTTGACATTCTTGTAGCTATGGATTTCCCCGACCAGATGATCACTTGGATCATCAACTGCATTTCCACCCTCACTTACTCTATTAATATTAATGGTGATCCTCATGGAAACTTTAAAGGTAGAAGAGGACCCAGACAAGGAGACCCTCTATCTCATTTTCTCTTTGTCTTTGTTATGCAAGTCCTCTCCAGTGTCCTCAAAGAGAAGAGTAATGTTACCAATTTCCGATTTCATCGAAAGTGTCCTAAACTCAAAATTATAAACCTTTACTTTGCGGATGAACATATGACTTTTTGTCATGAGGATGTAAACTCCCTTCTCCTCATCAAAGAGGCTATTGAGGATTTCTATTCCCTTTCTGGTCTAACAGTTAACCCCTCAAAAGTCAAATCTTTCTGTCTGCTATCATTGATCCCCTCTGATTTGAGCTTCTCTCCTGTATGGGGTTTTTGGAAGGTTCACTTCAAGTTAAATATCTGGGAGTTCCCCTTCTTACTGGTTGTCTTACCTATTCGGACGGTCGTCCTGTTCTTCTTAAGATTACTGCTAGAATCAATTCTTGGACTTCCAAGCTTCTCTCCTATGCTGGCAGACTCCAGCTCATAAAATCTGTGTTATTTTCCGATTAGGTTTACTGGTCCTCCATATTTATTCTTCCCTCTAGGATAATTAAGAAGCTGACCCAAAACCTTCGTTGTTTTCTTTGGTCAGGTTTTGCCATGAAAATTCACGGGGAAAAAGTGTCTTAGACGAACATCACGACTCCCAATAAGGAGGGAAGCCTTGGGATTCTAGATCTAAAAACCTGGAATCAGGCGTCTGTCCTGAAGCACATTTGGTCTATTATTAGTAACAATTACCACTAGATTTGGTGTGAGTGGATATAAAATGAAAATAATTGTAAATAATAACTCCTGGTCTCTTTCTATTGCTTTCTCTCCTTCTTGGATTTGGAGGAAAATTCTTTGTCTTCCTCCGTTGGCTAGTAAATTATATAGGGTGGCTATCGACAATGGCTCGAGCACTTCCTTTTGGTATGACCCTTGGCTCCTCTCAACCTCTATTGCTTCACACTACTACTCGAACATCATCAAGGACTCTCGGATAGGGAACAACCTCAAGGTTTCGAATTTCATTCTCGATGGCCACTAACATTGGCCCTCCAATTTCAGGTCGGCAAGAGCCAGAAACTGTAACAATCTCTTGGAGATCAACACAATTATCCTCTCATTTCTCCCTCCTAACATCAATTCCAATGATGTTCTCTACTGGATGACGAATGATGGTTGCAGCACCTTCTCTATTAAGGACATGTACAACGCAATTCGATTATCCGCTCCAGATGTGGGGTGGGCCGGGTTAGTTTGGAATAAAACTCTCGACTAGAGATAAGCTTCTCAGTTGGGGTTTAAACACCCCCACCGATTGTGTTTTTTAAAACTTTGATTCTGAATCTATAGATCATCTCCTCTATGACTGCAACTTCACTCAGAGCATTTGGATCTCAGCTAGTTCTAAACTAGGTTTTCCTTTTTTTGCTGGATGTTATCAATCTTGGATTTGTGAGGCGTCAAGCTGGTCTCACTCACGAAACCAACATATTTGGCGAACTTGCTTTGACGCGATTATTTATCACGTTTGGAAGAAGAGAAATTCAAGAATCTTTAGTTCCTCTCCCAACATTGCATTTTTGGTTTCTAACCGAATCTTTTTTATCTACGGTTTAGATTCCATGGAACCAAAATTTGCTGTTCAGTGTTAATACATATTTGATTTATCACTAGTACTAATGATGGTAAATCATAATTTTAGGAAGACCTAAATAACCGCTGATGATTGAATCTTAATTAATCAACAATATATTTTATACAAATAAATAATTTAACTAATTATTTATATATTGGTTATTAGATTTAAATTTTATTATAGAAATAACCCATAAATTAATTAAAAAAATAAAAGTTATTAATAACTTTCTCGTAATTTTTGTATAAAAACATTTAAGTTATTTTAAAATAATGTAAATAAAATATTACAAATAAATTAATTATTTTTAATATCATAATAAATAATTAAAGGTGATAAATCAAGTTGTTTTTATTTTTTTATGATTCAAGTCTTCATTATTTTGTTTTTGATAGTTTCGTCATTATTTATATTTTATATATTTTAAATTAGTTTATATTTGAAAATATTAAAATTAAGAAAAATAATGTTTAAAATTTTATTTTAATATACTATTGTAATTTTATAAAAATATTGATAATATTAATAATATTTATAAAAAAAATAAAAAAAAATAATATTATAATAACATGAATTTTATAGTCAAATTTAGTGTCTATAATAACGGATATTATTTATTACGTTAGATGATTTGGGATAACATGCAATATTGTAATTAATTTTTATAGTTAACTTATTTGAATTTTTGATAATATTATACTTTAATACACGTCTCTTTTAAACCAGAGAATAATAACGTCTCTTTGTTAATAAATCACAAATTAACTCCACTTACTAATAATTTATTTTTATTTTTTGGTTTTTATACCAAATATATGTTATGATGATAATTATTAATACGTGTGTGAATACATTAAACAATGATTATAAGGAAACAGAAGGAATAAAAAAAAGTATAAATCATGGTAAAAGATAATAAAAATTGCTAATTAAATTTGATAGACTAGAACATTAAATACTCATTTAAAACAGTAACGTCGATTATTATAGAATGGGAGGACGTCGCGTTGAAGACTAGCACTTGTACGCACAAGTACAGATGGAAAAAGTTGTACACTCCCACGTTATTACATTATCTTTATAGTTTTGAAGGCACACGTCCTTGCAAAACTCAGGCGAGCAAAAAGTTGGCGCATCAAATGAATAATCCTGAGTGCAAGTCTTCGCAGCTTCTCCTTCTGAAATCAAAAAATTACCACACTTCTTTTATTATTAACCAATAAAAGAATTGACCATAAAATATATATATATATATATTTCATAATTCGTTTTCAAAAAATTCAAAACAGAAAACTGAGTGTTAAAAGAAGAAGAGAAAACCTGTTGAAAAAGCAAAACATATGATAAATAGCGTCAATAATACAACAACAGGCTTCATCGTCATAAAAGTTTCCTTTTTAATTTGTGTGTTATGTATATATATCCGTTGGTCTTATTCTTTTAGTTTTACGTGAGATAGAATATATATAGAAAATGAAATGGGGTTTGATGATATTTTACTAACTTTACGTTATTTTAAACGTTGGATTTTGTGGCTTAGAATTCATCAGTTACTACCAGGTTAAATGTTGAGATTCGGAGCATTGCTCCACAGATATGGAATATTAAAAAAGATTTATGATATCAAATAATAAATATAAGATTTGGAATATTGGATATTCGCGTTTAAAGTAACACGAATATTAAAAAAAACCTTATGGTACGAAATAATAAAAGCAGCATAAGAATTTAAGATTAGATGGTATGAAATAATAAAAGCCGCATAAATCCGTTAATACCAGATTAAATGTTAAGATTCCAAAGTATGGTATAATTAAAAATCGTATGATTTTGTTTATGGTTTATTTTTAAAAGGTTGGATTCCATTTGAAATATGTTTTTATTTATATACCATTAATCCTTCAATGTTTAACGGATGTGAGATTTTGGTCGCACCTAATCTACTCTCGAAAAATATATATCATTTTAGTCTCCCTAAGTGACTTCCATAAGCTCACTCTAATCAGGTAGTGTCGCGGTTAACCATCTGAACCATAGAGGTTTAAAATGGATATATATATATATATATATATATATATATATATATATATATATATATATGTATGACTCTAATCAGACCATACTGTCTAAGCCATTTACAATATATCTTTGACCTTGAACATGACTAGCATATCCTCTCAGATTTCCATTTGTTCATTCTAATAAAGTTACGCACCACCTAAGATGTAGAGCTTTACAACAAACTATTAAATATTTAAAAAAAACAAAGAGGACGAACACTGACAAATAAATTTTAAGTCTTTGAGATTATCCCAACAATAAAGGCATTTTGTTGTGGCAATGAGGCGATTCATAATAAAGCGCACAAACGATTGAACAATGTATTAAACAATTGGTATTCCGCAACCACAACAAACAAGTATATGTTTGAAAAACCGTGGTTCTCCGACTGTGTAACCTTACGATCAAGCATATATATTTTAGCCTTTATTTAAATTTTGTAAATAGACTCACAAAGTAAGAGACGGAAGTATACAATCTAATTTTAATCTCTAATTTCTTAAGCTATCTCTTCCTCCTTTATTAAAAGTTTGTTAATTTGATTTTTTACTTTTATCTTCTTGTATCGAAATTCGAAAGGCTTGTTATATCAAAAGCTAACTTTCTTCAAAATGTTTAAGAAATTGGAAGACCGAAATAATTCTTTTTGGAAAACTTATTCATTAACTATCTCATACCTATTGTCATTTTCCTGATAACTTAGAGTTTTCTGGCAATATCAATGCTCTAAGTTCCCCGATAGTTATTAATTATTTTCTAACAATAAAAACAAACTATAAAAAATGGTAGCTGATACAAAATTTACCACCATTAAATCATAAACCAATATCTCGTTTGATTGGACCATTTCATCAGAACCAATTTCACATATTGGCAAGATAAAGTGACATTTTTGGTGACTATATTGAAATTTCATTACATCATTGATACCAAACTAGAGAAGCCTCTAGAGCCTATCGAGAAGGATACCGAATAAATCAAGGATAAAAGACGCAAATGGAAAGTAGATGGTTTCATATGTCGATAATATATTCTTAACATCTTTTCAACGACATGTTTTATTTATATGCCAACAAAAAATTATCGCTTAATATTTAGAGCATTCTAGAAGAGAAGTAAAAATATGAAAAAGAAGATATGAAGAAATTCCTTAAATCTCAGTATTTTGATTATAAAGTTCTCGACAGAAAACCACTTCTCTCTAAAACAAATGAGTTATGTATCATAATCAAGAAGCTCGTGTCCATAAGTATAATACTTTCAGAAAATTTTCAAGTAAGAGAAACTATCATAAAATTACCTCCCTCTTGTAAGAGTTATGATACTTTATAAGTCTGGAGAGTACTGTTTGGAGTAAATTCAAAATTGTTCGAGGATTGCAAGATAATCCCAAACTAGAGATCCATGGGAAGAATCCAATATGAGATCTTTTAGAAGTGTTAATGCAATAAAACCAAAAAACAAAAAATTTAGCACAAGTTATTTGACACTAAGAACAATATTGAATTGAAAGATAAAAAAAAATGTCTACCATGCAAAAGTGGGTCATTTTTCATGTACTTGAAACTTTATGAAGAAACGTGAAAGCATTAATTAAGTAGTGGAGAAGATTGTTGTTCTGTTGATTAAGGTCAATACAATAAAGGATACGAATACTGAGTGGTGGTATGATACAATACAATAAAGGATGTGAATACAGAGTGGTGGTTTGATACATGTGCATCAGTTCAAGTTTCCCATGACTCATATCTGTTCAAAACAATAATTAATAAATGGATAGTAATAAGTGACAAAATTGAGTTAGTATTTACGAGCAATAAATGGATAACTCTTGTAAATTTATTACATGCTCCAAAAATAAACAAAAAATCTAACAACCTTGTTTATCCAAGGAGGTACTTATATTAGAAACATATATTATTGTAAGAACATTGTAAAATCAGGTACTAATGACTCACTTATTAATGAATTGAAAAATCCATTATCTTTTGCTCTTATAATGATTATGTATTGTGGAATGGTAGCATTGCACATACAAGTCATATTATGATTAGTAAAATTATTAAAACTACACTTATAAATTATGATATAGGTTCGTATAGAAAATATGAATTATGTGTACAATCAAAGATGA
The DNA here is from genome assembly GCA_036936605.1 of Limnanthes douglasii subsp. nivea. Lineage (NCBI taxonomy): Eukaryota > Viridiplantae > Streptophyta > Magnoliopsida > Brassicales > Limnanthaceae > Limnanthes > Limnanthes douglasii. The sequence goes on along the minus strand of JAUPFV010000005.1, from coordinate 259,218,281 downwards.
CTAAAAATATCTATAAAACCATAAAAATATATATAAGATTATTAGACTTAATATATAATGAAACAAGTGAGTTAAATGGTATCATAACACATAAAGATAAAAGATATTTTATAACTTTCATAGATGATTACTCTAGATTTACTTATATTTATTTAGTTAAACATAAGGATAAAACATTTAACATGCTTTAGATATTCAAAGAAAATTTTGAAATTTCATTAGGCTTCATATTAAAATATTACATAATGATAAATGAGAGGAAAATTTCTCAGAATAAGTTTCCAAGATTTTGCGAAGATTACATGATAATCCATCAATATATGGAATAGTTAGTATTTTACAAAAGCACATATATAAATAGTATTTGTTTGTTATGCGTCAAATGAAAAAAGTTATAGGCTATTAGACATAAACTCTAATATAGTAATAAACTCTTGAGAGTAGAATTAAGAATATACGTGAGACTCTATTATGTACCAAAAATATACTAATTTGGTTCGAATGCTCCCACTTCTCATAGTTCATCCTCTCTTCAAGAGTGATTATATCTGTAAGATGGAGATATTGTTCTCATCTAGTCCAATGATCCATATCATCAAGTCTTAGCATGAGCACGTTTTCACACTTGCAGACCTTAAACTTACCTTTAACATAAAGGAAACATCAATAGTGTTTCTCAAATTTTTATGTCAAACTGAAAAAAGAAAAGAAAAATAAAAAATACGAAATTAATTATACAATTATAAACCAAACATAAAACTTATGACATACAAACGAGAATTTTAAACTTCTAAGTTTGGACATACATCCATATGAACGGGCTCGTTGTAATTCCTAGAAGGACCTTTGGGCCAGTATGATATACATTAATTTTGGAGAACAACTCTGTAAAAAACATAATGTTGGTTCACGACCACATCTGGAAATTTTTTTAAACCTTTTAGACCAATACCACTATTTATGGCATACTTAACATATAACATCTAATACCGTAGTATAGTTGTGCATACGTATGTGGCGTATAAATACCACAACAAAATCATATACTTGTTTCCTTCCCCTTATAAATATATATATATATATATATATGCATAATAATTTGTTGGCCTACTTATACTGCAGCTAAAGTCATTGAGTGAAAACCCAAATTCTTTTCATATATGACTTTCCAATACGTATCACTTTGGTGATATATTCATATCATCAATACAACTATAAAGAATGTACATCTAAAATTTCTACGTTTGAATCATGTTAAGTAGTGTTCTCACATATTGAAAATAAAAATTTCTACGTTTGAATCACTTTCGTTACATTACACTAATAGTTACACTAAATAGAAATTTCACTCGTGTACAAACTTAATTTTGAAAACTCATACCCTAAAAAATAAATATGTATGTGCGAATTTAGACTTGTAAAATAGAATTGGCCTGACATATAAGTAATTGATTGTATTATTGTTAAGTTATCGTTGTTCAAATTTTTGAATTCCTAACTTATCAATGTTTCACTTTCTAAGGTGCTAACTTATCGTTGTTTCAGTTTCAGAACTCCTAAGTTATTGTTGTATATGATTCAGAATTCCTAAATTATTGTTGTATCCATTTTCAGTCAAATTTTAGTATTTTTTTCTTATCATTTTTTTGCACCATGTCTCGTAAAATTTTTATTTGATGAGAACTTATTTCAAATTACAATTTTACTTAAAACAAAGGTGTGGGATGGATTATTTTTTCTGAAAACATCGACTCCTCGCACTCTTAGTGTAACAAACTGTACACAACATCACATTGGATACATGACATCGTGTTCATTATAACGTGATGAATATTCCATATTGTGGAAAGTTTGTCATGCTAACTGTGCAATGAGTCACCTAGTTTTCGAAATATCGATGGTAAATATCATTTTAGCATATCGTTGAGAAGTTTAAATGGAAACATATATAATATTAGAGGAATTAAAAAAAAACATAAATAAGTCGTAGATGAAACATTAGTATTCGAACGATAAGTAAATAGATCATAAATATGTTGTGGAAACAAAACTTAAGTAAGTAACAAATCTAGTGAATTCACATAATCATAACATAATCAAGGATCTATGGTCAAACCGATAATGCATGTTGCTTTATCATACGCAGTAGATGCTTAGATCGGTTTGATTTGATCAAATTGATTGAATCTTTGGTTGAACAAAATTGCTCGCATAATAGTTTTTTTGAAGTGAAAATGGTATCATACATGGTATATTACCAGCAACGGTACATCCAAAATAACCTATATAGATAAAATTTAGATAACTTAGCGTAACATAACATATCGTAACATGACGTAATATAAAATATCTTTATTTATTTAATTATGTCAACGAAGTGGTTATCATGTACAAAATCAATCCCAACTTCTTTTATAGAACACGATCGAGGCGAGCAACCACATACAGGTAGATATGTAAGATATTTATGGAGAAAAATATTATATACCATGCATTGATATAAAATGGATACCACTAAGTCAATGTCTAATATCATTCAATGCATATTACGACCCTTGATGTAGTTAAGAGGGCCATCAGAATGTTTTCTCACTCAGGTATCAAAATTGAGTCAAACATGTACTCAAATCGAAGATTTTGACGAGCCCGCCAGATTTCAAATATGTGAAATGTCATAAAGTTTGATACCCAAATTCGACCCATAAAGCCTTAAAAACCAATTTTTATATTTATGCATTTTATTTATTTGTTTTATTTTAAACATTTATATAATTTCCTTTATTTGGGATTAGGGTTATAGGTAGTTGTTATATAAATCATCTTATACCCTATTTTGGAGTTAGACTTTGAGGAATAAAAATTGAGATTATTTTCTACGAGTCTTTGAGTCTCTTTTACTCTCTAACCTTGGGTTAAGGTTTTATATCTGGATTATTTTCAATTTTTCTTTATTTTTTTTACAGATTCTACTTTGACTATCCCTTCTATCAGTTGGTATGAGAGCGATAGAGCTCCTACGTCGTGGGTTAAGGCGATAAACCACCTAAGAAAACCGCTCCCGGGAAATCAACTTTTCCGATCGTAGAACCATTCAGTCGGGAGGAGATGGAATACCAATTTGGGAAGATAGGTGAGAGGATAAATTTATTGAGACATCAAATGAAGAAATTGATAGAAGATATTGAGAGGTTGACCACAAGCAGATTTCGAACTCCAACCGGAAATTCAAAGGCGAAAGTCTTTTTCACAAGATCCAACCACAACCATAACTACAATTTGAAACAAGGTGTTTGGGAATATGTGCGTGTGAATGTCTTTGAGCTTACTGTAGAGCAATTGACTATCTATGAATATCTCAGCTTTAAGAAAGAACTAGTCAATGGCAAAACCATTAATCATTATGTGCTTGAGCTTGATTTTGAACCATTTAATGCAAATTTGCCTCGTCCCACGCGGTCTTTATCAATTGGTAACGGTGTTCAGTTTCTCAGTCGTCACGTGTCTTCAATCATGTTGCACAACAAACACTTTTTAGACTTTTTACTTGACTTTCTTCGGGTTTATAGATATACAGGAAATGTGCTAATATTGAGAGACCAAATACAAACTATATCCAGGCTACAGTCTGCAACGGCAGATGAACGACAGTATAAACTTCCACCAGAGACCCCTTTTTCTAAGTTTGAATATGTATTTTAATGGTTAGGTTTTTAAAAATTTTGGGGCAACACCGCAACACGAGTGTTGAAGATGGCGTATCTTCTTCTGGATATCATTCAAGCTCCTGATCCTTCCATCTTAAAGAAATTTCTTGGGATGGCCCCTATTGTCTTTAATGTTGTCCTTTTGTCTCCACTTGGATATTTTGACCAAGCGAATGTCCTAGGCTTTTTTTACACCGGTGTCCAGGTTGTTTATATATTAGACCACGTACGTTCACTCGAGAATGAAATACTTTTGAGGATAAAGGGACACGGGATGAATATATCTCCTAAGATTCTCATAGTGACCAGGTTAATACGTGAAGCAAAATGGTCTACCTGCAATCAGCGCCTGGAGAGAGTCCTTTTAGGTCTCAAAATGGAATTCTTCATATATGGATCTCGAGGTTCGATGTCCGGCCCTATCTGGAAACCTTTGCGGAGGATACTTCAAGTGAAATTGTTGCTGAGTTAGAAGGTCGTCCAAATTTCATCATAGGAAATTACAGCGATGGAAACCTTGTTGCATCTTTGTTGGCCCATAAGATGGGTGTAACACACTGTACCATTTATCATTCTTTAGAGAAGATGCAGTATCCAGATTCAGATATATACTGGAAAACGTTTGATGAGAAATACCACTTCTCTTGTCAATTCACTGTTGACTTGATAGGTATGAATAAATCAGATTTTATCAATACGAGTACTCTTCCACGAGATTTCATGAATGAAAAATATTGTTGGTCAGTATGAGAGCCATAATTCCTTTACTCTTCTAGGGTTTTACAAGGTTGTTCATGGAATTAATGTTTGCGATCCAAAGTTTAATATTGTCTCGCCCAGGGTAGATATGGAAAAAGACTCATATACTTGCATGGTTCAGTAGAAGAGATGTTGTATAGCCCAAAACAGAATGAAGTACACATAGGTACACTAAAAGATAGGTCGAAGCCCATAATTATTTCTATGGCAAGGCTGGACCGTGAAAAAAAACATATCAGGTTTGATCGAGTGGTATGGTAAAAATGTTAGATTGAGAGAACTTGTAAACCTGATTGTGGTCACTGGTAATCTTGATTTGAAGTAGTCAAAAGACAGGGAGGAAATCACAAAGATTGAGAAAATACATAATCTCATGAAGGGACATCAGTTGGATGATGAGTTTTTTGGATATTGTGACGAATCAGGTAGGTAACAGTGAGCTCTACCAGTATATAGCTGACACATGGGGTGCATTTGTTCAGCCTGCTCTTTACGAGGTGTTTGGGCTAATGGTTATCGAAGTTATGACATGCGACCTTCTAACAAATTCTATTCTCCATGGTGGTCCTCTAAAGATAATAGAGCATGGTGTATCGATATTTCACATTGATCTATATCATCCTAATCAGACTTGCACAGTTATGCTAAAATTCTTTAAACGCTGCAAGGATGTTTGTATATAACTTAGTGCCTCAGATGCAGTTCTACATCATAGTCACTTTTGCATTTGGTGAAATTGATAGCGAGCCATCTAAATTGAACTTATCTTCAAAAGGAAGGATCTACTAGAAACTTCTCCTTATGATTCAGAATTTGATGATGCATTCAAATTTATATATGTCACACAACTTCTTATTATCAGGTTGTAATCCCCCTAGGAAAGCATAAGAATTCTCCAATTTCTATTTCTTTTATTACATACCATGGAGCTGATAAGTTTCTTCTTAATACGGTTTTAGATATATACTATTTTCTTCAAGAACAAGTCAGGTTGGCAAACTGACTTGGTCTCATTGCCAGATACCAATACTCATATGGATGCTTCCAAACTCTTAAAGAAAATAGGAAATGCTGCATTTAATATGGATGCTTCTGAACTCTAAAAGGAAATATGAAATGCTGCATTTAAGGGAAGACAATTGAATAAAGCTGTAAATTATTATGATGAAGCTATTAAAGTTAAATTGAACCAATTCAACTTATCACAGAAACCGAGCTGCAACTTTTTTAGAACTAGGCTGCTTCTAACAAGCTGAAGAAGATTGTAGCAGCGCTATCTTGCTTGACAAAAAGAATCGACAAAACAAATATGATAGGGCATGTGATTTCAATAGAGAAGGGGCTGAGTCAGTAAGATTATAATATCGCAATGCAGTTCTTTCAATGTTTTGAAGTTTTGAATTCGAGGTCAATTTTTTCCCAACCGGGGAAAGATGATGTAGCTAAGACTGCGGACATACTGGTTTCTCGCTCAGGTATCGGAATTTGGTCAAACAAGTACTCAAATCGAAGATTTCGACGAGCCTGTCAAGAAATAAAAAAACTAATTTTAATATTTAGGTGTTATTTTTATTTATTTGTTATATAAAGCATCTTATACCCTATTTTGTCGTCAGACTTTGATGAATAAAAATTGAGATTATTTTCTCCAAGTCTTTTTTACTCTTTGACCTAGAGTTGGGTTTTATATCTGCATTATTTTTATTTATTTTCTTGATTTTTTGCAGTCGTCGATTCTATTTTGACTATCCCCTCTGTCAACCCTGATATACTTTAAATTAATCTAACCTATGAAGTAGGCTTCTTACAATATCTGCACTACCAAACACTTCCACAAAAAAGCACGATGATCGTTTAATTTGGTAATCAAATTCCATCTCACATATTTCCATGAATCTTTGGAACCGAATATCGATATAGGTATGATTCGATAACCGCACTGACCATCTCGAGCAATGTCTACCATGCTAGTAATATAATCATCTAAGTATTTTGGGAAGCATTCCTCGTAATGAATTTCATCTTTTCTCTTACTAGTTTTCCTTATAATGAAGTTCTTTTTCGAAAATCTTTAGCTTTAAGTACTAGGTATGGGTATTCTTTCGAGACACCCATGCTACTTATCGTATCGGGCTTGCTAGTACTATAGGTTTGCTCAGTGACATGTCCATATTAAAATTTATCTCGTTTAGTTGATTTTTCCGAACCACGTTTTTTCCTAACTTTATTTATAACCGTTTCTTTAGGCTCTAATGCGTTACTTGTTTTATTTGAGGATTTACATCATCGTACTTATAATATGATCTTGAAAATTTTGGTCGTAAACGTGAATATAATTATATATTTTATGGTTTTTTGTATTAGGTCATCTTTCTTACTCATTTTATCTATATGAATTATCTTTGAATTGTTCAAATGTATATCATATTCTACTAGAGGAAAATACCTACATTATATATCATCCATAGCTATCTCATATGTACATGGTAACCTCTATTTTTTCTAACAATACAACCACAAGATACCTAATTGAAGCCTATTTTTCTAGTACATTGATCACTCTCGTCGATAATATCTAAGGTTGTAGAAGATAAATTACCTTTTACATGTTTATAGATATAATTTCTATACACCACTTTTTGATGAAAGTTACTTATCTCGAATGATTCGAAAATGGTCGAATGTTGAGCTTCAAGTAAATTATAGATTTGCTCTTAAAATTGTTCAAAAGTTAGTAGTCTTGTACCAATGATGATTTTTAGGCTTGTGTGAAAGCTCCCCACCCTATAATATATAAAAAATTATTATTTTTATAACATTGAATCTATAAAAGTTAAGTTTTTAAATGAAAATATCACTTACCGATTTCTTGTTTTGTTGCCTAAATATTGATTCTCGTTCCTGAAACGATTAATATTATTTTCCCTGTATAGTGTTATCCAATGATTCATAACATAGTTATAGTCTTTGGGAAAAATGCGAACACTTTGTTCAATGTTTTCAAAACATTTGATATAATATTCCTTCATGTATGATCGGGCAACAACTTCATAAAATTCCCTTAAAGTCATCTTTATTGTCTCATTTGTCCATCATATTTTTAATATTTGCAAGAATATTTTTGTTTATATTTCGTTTACATAACATGTGGGTAGCATCAGGAACTACATCTTCAATAGCTCACATCAATGCTAAATCCCGACCAATGACAATAATATTCAGAAACATACAAAAAATATCCACCATCACGGTCTTTAAAATACTCAAAGCCTATGTGTAGTTCACTTGTTTCTCCGAACTCATAAGGACGAAAGCAATACAAAATGTTTTGTTGCTTGATGTTACACCAAAAATCGAACTAAGGCATTATGTACCTCATGGTTTTGCAATTTCACTACTTTTCATGATTTTAAAAATTTATATCATCAAAAACCTAAATTTCTGTTCCTTAATATTCATGCAATAAATTTAAACATGATTCGTGATTTTGCAATTGTAGAATTATAAAAAAAAAATTAGTTTAATTATGTAATTTTTACAAATCAGTACATTGAAAGTTAGTTATGTCTAATTAAATAAAAATAATCAATTTATTATGTTGAACCTACGTATAATTTTATATCTCATGAGAGAATACAATGTATAAGTCAGTTGGTAATGTGTATCATAAATGAGGATCCATTGATAAAAAACTTAAGTGAGTGGTTCTTAAAAGCCATATGAAGGTTATGGTTCCCTGCAAAGACTTATACATCAAATCGAAGTAACTTTGAGAATATAATAAATTAGTGATTTGATTAGGAAATAAAGCTTTAGGGTTGCATTAAAGAGATTGAGTTTATTCAAAGCCTCCTACACAATTTAGCAAAGTTAATTCACTAAGTATAAAAAAATCCCAATAACCATAAATCATTTGAACACTAAAGTGTTCTTTAAATTCATAGCTCAACAAGGCCCATATTTCTCATCCGACGAAAATAAGAGACAATGAACCAGAACACCGTGTTTCACTGTTGTAAAATGAATTTAGCACAAGAAAATAATGTAAAGTGGTAACTGTTTTTATTTTTTATTATAAGTTCATCTTTAAAACATTGATGAATTAGTCTTCAAAAATTGTTTAGAGTTTATGAATTTTACATCGCATTTTATAAAATATAACCTTCGATTAATATATTTATTTGTTACTATTACACTAATAGTTACACTAATAAAGTCAGTTTTATCCACGGTCTCTTACCTTTCGAAAACTAAATTGTTTTTTGTTAGAACTTTGCTAAAATTAACATATGAAACACTTTTATTTCGCCGAATAGAACAATTCCATTGCCACCAATTATTATTTTTATTATTATTATTTCTGCATATGTAACATCCAAAACACGTACTACTTCTTCCATATTAATGAAAGAGGAGCTCATTTACATTAACCATCGTTTTAGAAAAAAATGACATATGTAAATGATTAATACTTCCTGTAGTTTTTCTCCAAGAAACAAGAAACGTAGGAATGTACATGAAAATTTTGAAGATCAATCTTACTTAAATTGATTCTCATGGCTATGAATTCGTTCTCTAGGCAAGAAGGAGAAATCTCTCTTGTTTCTCCAATTGGAAATCAAGAACAGAGTAGGCTACAAGGATTATATCCAACCTTACTTTTAAAAATTCGGTTCAAAGAACAATGACTAATTATCGTGATGCAACAAGATCTTTTGCTGATGCTCTAAAGCTAAGAAGCCAAGGAATATCACACAAAAATGTGATGGTTACTCAATATCAGGAACAACTGACAATACAATTCAAAAAAGAAGATAAGAAGCGCCTTCAGCAAATATCTAAACACACTATCATAGGAAAGTTTTCTTACGGTAAACCAAAATATGAAGTAATCAAAGGTTTATTGGCCAAATTTAATTTTTCCAATCAGTTTAATGTGTCTCAATGAGACTACAGACATATGTTTATCGAATTTGAAAATGATGAAGACTTGAAAAGACTATGGTAGTGAAATATATGAAAGGTTGGTGATAAGATTATGAAACTTCTCAAGTGGAGTCCCATGTTCGATCCTAATGAAGAAAGCCCTTTAACTCATGTCTGGGTAACAGTGATTAATTTGCCTGAGTTCATGTACAATGATTCTACAATTCTTGAAATTGCTAAATCTTTAGGAACTCCCTTGAAAATATGGATTCCACCAATCAATAGAGCAAAGGTTGACTGTGTTAAATTTTGGGTAGAGGTGGACATTTCAAAAAATTTAGTCAATAACATCATAATTAAGTTTGGTGATGATGAAGATCTCAACCTGGACTTTGTATATGGACCTCACCCCAGTTACTGCAAAGTATGTAAACACATTGGGCATAATGGTATTTCTTCCAAGAAAAAACAAGATTACCAGAAAGATTAGGAGTTTTTGAAACAAACAAAAGAATTGAGCCACAAAAAACTGGCAAAACACCTAAACTCAAATCAATTATAATTGATAAAGAAAAGTCTATAGAAGAAGTAGACCAGCATTATCAACATCTTGATATGGAAACATTTGTTATTGGCATGAATGTAATACAAAAAATGACAGCAGAAGACAAAGAATCCTTAAAAGACTCTACACACAACAATAAAATTGTCAAAGTGTTTAATGATTCTGAAATGATAGAGGCATTGCACACTCTTGAAAGGAGATCCTTGTTTGATATTGAGAAGGCTGATGGCGAAACTGAAACTACTTCTCCAATAAAGGAAACAACAGGCAGCCTCCAATGCTCTCATACACGAGAACAGAAAGATAATGATCTCAATAAGATGCAACAAAAGAAAATCAAGAAAAGAAGGAACTGGAATAGCAAAGGCCCATCCTCAACCAAGCTATTGCAATAGAGAAAAGTTGCTAATAGAAATCTATCAAATGACTATAAAATTATTAAACTGGAATGTCAAAGAGGTGGGGAACAATCACACAATGAGAAGGCTAAAGTCATTAAAAAAATTAGAGAAAATTGCTTTTATGGTTATTCAGGAGCCCATGGTTCATGAGTGTAAATTTGTTGCTGTGGCTAAGAAGATTGGTTATGGTCACTACCTAAGAATATAAACAACAAAATCTGGGTTTTGTGGGTTGATGACTACAATGTTGAAGTTCTTTGTAATGAAGAGCAGCATGTTACAATCAATATAAGTTATCCTTAACTGAATAAAAAGTTTAAGCTAATTGTTGTGTATGCAAAGTGTAGCAGAATTCAAATACTGGATCTATAGGATTCTTTAAGAAGAGTTAATGATGAGGAGGCTACTGAATGGATCCTTGTTGGTGATTTCTGATGAGTCAATAATTATTAGGAGAATATATTTGGGATCTTGAGTCAGATGTGACTAGAGAGAGAAAGTGTAGAGAGATAAAGGGGGGATTCGTGAAAGTAATATTCAATGCCTTTTTTAGGCAAGTTGGTCACCCTTTTATAGTAAAATAAGGAGGACCCATTTAAGCTCTTAGTGGGCCGTTCATCACATATCAATGAGGCCCCTCCATCATTTTTATCTTTGCACATTGGTCCTCGAAGGACTTTGAATACTCTATTAATTACGCCAAATACTATTTATTGCGTTTTTACCCCTATCACTTGGATCGGCGAATTCCGCCCTCATCAGTAGCCCCCCAGTCTTCGGGAGCTTCAGGAGCGGAGACTTGTGAAAGAGCTATCGCTAATCGTCCGACCTCATTTCAAAATTCAGGCTCTGTTAGTTTTGGTTTCCCGATGCTCGGGGCTTCCTCATCGGTCACCTTCCCGCGCCTCTTCTTTCTGTTCTGCTGGGCTTTTAATCCCAGGCCTCTCGTGATGGGCCTATCCTTCTTACCGACCGTGGTAGTGACGGCCCAAATCGACGCTGGGTTTGTGATGAGTTGCTTATGTCAGTCCTTGTCAGTCGGCGGTCGGCACGTGTCATTAGCTAATGGGTCATTTCTCTGTCAGACTAGGCTCTTAGGGAGACTCTTCGCCTTCCCGCTGTGTTTTCGTCGATTGGTATCCCCCGATCTTTCAACCCTTCCTATAAATACCCCAAGGTCCTTAGTGTCTCTCAGAGGAGTTTTAGAGGGAGAAAACGCTGTCCAACCATTTCTAGAGAGAGAGAGAATTCATCTGACCCTTCTTTGTTTTGGTATGCTTGTTGTATGAAACCCGGACGTTCACAGAAAAAACCAACCAAGAAGAAATCCGAGTGGAGTTTTGAAGAGTGGTCTAGCATCGGAGATAGAGCAGAAGAATACCGACGAGCTGGTCGGATCTGGGGGTCTAATTCTAAACCTTTCGTTCCCGCTCCACTTCCTCACGACCCCGTTCTCGCCACCCCGATTCCCGCAGAATATTTCCTTGTACCCGACCTTCCGGTTTCTCCAAGTCCCGAGGCTAGTCTATCCCCAGACCCATTATCCTTTCCTCCAGCGACAGTTCCTCTCATTCTCCAGTAGTCGGGCCAGGAAATCCGACCTTAGTCTCCGCCGACTCGCCCGCTCCCCCGACGTGCCCGTAAATCCACATTCTTGATAATGGGAGAAGGCGACCCCTCTAAGTCCACCGCAGGAGGTAATAGTCCCGAAATGGTTCAACTTACGTCCTCTATTAGAGGGTATCGGACCGGTATTAACACTGCGGTCACTTTTTTAGGTTTGCCCAAACTTCGGCTAACACCCGAGCAAGCGGAGGAGGCTCATAGGGCCATGGCGCGCGATGCTGCCGACGCTTCATCCTCTCGGGTCCGACCATCAGAAACAGACGCTGCCAGCGCCCGAAGATCTAGTCAAGTTCCGGCCCAAGAAGCTGGAGAGTCGGAAGTCGATGTCGCTCCCGCAGGGGTCTGTATTGCTGCCGCTGGACACGCGGCTAACCCCCAAGATGACCCCTTGCCCGAGGAAGTTGCGGCTGTTATTACCACCAAGTACTTCAGCTGGCTTCTAACCCGGGACGTGGTTTCTCTTTTCGAAGGGAGGTACTTCTACTTCCCTGAGTCCGACCATAGAGAATTGCTAATCCGCTGGGGAATTCCCGAGTGTGTCAACGTCCGGTTCCCGACCCCCGGGGAGACCCCCGTTCACGTCAGACCCAGGGAGATCGTGGTGTTCACTGAATTGTTCAATTGGGGTTTGCGATTCCCCTTAGACCCTGAGATTGCGCTCTATTTCCGCACCCTCCAAATCTGTCCGTCGCAGCTGACACCAAATGCTTGGTATACCCTGATGTCCTGCATCATGGCTTCCCGCCTTTCCGGTCGAGTTATGCCGATGGAGGAGTACATTGCCATGTCGGGTCTGTCCAAATCCCCGAAGTCCCCATTCTTCTACTCCTCTCTTGGCAACAAGTGGAAAATTGTCAACGACTTCTTGGAGGGGGACAAGGGGTGGAAACACCGGTTCGTATTCCTGAGCGGGTGCCGGGAGAACGGGCTTCCTTATACTACGGAGAACCCGAGGCAACTGCTGCGGACCTGGGTCCATGATGGTACTACCCTTCACATTTTTTTTTTGCGTTAACTTACCGACCCTTCACGCAGTGTCGAAGGACTGGTTGCAGGGGGTGAAGAAGGATTACTCGAAAACTGCCGAGGCCACTTTCGAGGTGCTGAAAAGCTACTCCGGAAAGCACTGGGGTCGGGGCATGCACCGCACCTTCATAGATAAGAACTTGTTCATGAGCAACCTCTGGCGTTGCTCATCCGAGGTTCTTTCCCTTGAACAGCTGCGGGAGCCCCCGAATCTGGATGACATGGTCGCCCGCACTGGTCTTCCCGGTTACATTCTGTATCTACCCAAACGCAACAAGGCGCCCAACAAGCGTCCAAAAGACGAGGACGAAGAGGGGGAACGGGATGCTGGGACCGAGGTTGTTGGTGAACCGATCAGGGCGGAGGTGCCCGTGGCAGGGCAACCGGGCGCAGGTCAGAATCCGACCTTGGTGCAAAAAAGGAAAAACCGCGTAGAAAAGGGGGGACCTAGGGTGAAGAAGACCAAAACTTCGACCGAGGGTGCGGAAGTTGTTATTGCGGGGGCAGGTACTTCAGGTCCCGAACTTCTGGATCAGGTTGATGATGTTGGAGACCTTCCAAGGACCGACGTTGTGTCCATTCCAGATCACACTGAGCCCCCCGAGTCTTCAAATCCCGACGCATCCTCGTCCAGTGGCCCAAAATTCCCAGTGCTGACGATGCTTGGGAGCCCGCACCCCTTTCCTCTTCGGAGTACTGATGGTCTAGCTTTATCGCTTTATAACTTGCTGGTGCCGGCAGCCATGAAGGAGCGTCGGGCGAAGGAGCTTAGTCAGCAGTTGGCTTTAGCGGAGACGAAGATTACCAGTCTTATTGCGGAGTCGAAAACTGCCAAGGAGGCCCAGGTGCTGGCGGAAGGTCGGGCTGCCGAAGCGATGACTGCCGCGGAGGAGGCGACGAAGGCGATGGAGTCGGCAAAGAAAAACTCGGAGGACACGGTGAAGGTAACGGAGATGGCGAGGAAAACCGCGGAAGACCGTGTCGCAGCTTTGGCACTGGAGGTCCAAAAGTTGAAATCCTCAAACGTTGCTTACCTCAACCGGTGTAGGCAATGGTCGGAGAAAGAGACTGCGGATGCCAAAGCCGCATACGTGCTGTCCCTCCACAACCGCTACCCAGACCTCCGCCTTGGATCGCTGTGGCTAGATGTTCCAGAGAAAGACCGACCCAATGGAGTCGACTGCGGGGAATCCGACGAGGCTGATGAGGAAGAAGAAGATGACGACGTGGATGGGGACGAAGACGGGGACCAGTGACACCGTGCTCCCCTTTTTTTTTTGAAAAAATTGTGTAACTCTTCGGGGCCATAGGCCCCTCTATTTATTGTTTTGGATGAACCTTTCTAACCTTCTTTTTTGGGGGCCATGGGGCCCCCTGTGACTATATATTGAATCTGCTGCTATTTCTTTTCGCTCATCGTGACTCTGCGGGTTAAAGTAGTATCAAAAAAAAAAATTCTAAGGCATCCATGTAGAGCGGTAAAACCGAAGACTCTATAAGGCTCTTTAGATGGATGACATCGAAAGTTTTTCCAGAGGGTCGGGAAAACTAATATGTAGATCGGTAAAACCGAAAAACCTATTTAAGGTTCTGTAGATCAAGTTGAGCTCGAAAGTTTTTCCAGAGGGTCGGGAAAACTAATATGTAGATCGGTAAAACCGAAAAACCTATTTAAGGTTCTATAGATCGAGTTGAGCTCGAAAGTTTTTCCAGAGGGTCGGGAAAACTAATATGTAGATCGGTAAAACCGAAAAACCTATTTAAGGTTCTGTAGATCGAGTTGAGCTCGAAAGTTTTTCCAGAGGGTCGGGAAAACTAATATGTAGATCGGTAAAACCGAAAAACCTATTTAAGGTTCTGTAGATCGAGTTGAGCTCGAAAGTTTTTCCAGAGGGTCGGGAAAACTAATATGTAGATCGGTAAAACCGAAAAACCTATTTAAGGTTCTGTAGATCGAGTTGAGCTCGAAAGTTTTTCCAGAGGGTCGGGAAAACTAATATGTAGATCGGTAAAACCGAAAAACCTATTTAAGGTTCTGTAGATCGAGTGATATTAATAGAAACGGACGACGTCCAGCTCGTCAGCTGTCCCAAGTCGCAACGATTTATTATTTGGAAGGCAAAAAACTTTTTGATTAACAGAAACGTGGGTCGGGTTTGGCTGATGCCTCGTTAAAACCTCCTCGCGCCACCGAGGTAGGAAAGAGTGCATCCCCGACCGTTTACAAATCGGAACCAAGTGGATCGTAATGCGAAATACAACGTGAATTACAAACTATTCTAGATACAATTTCAAGTGTTCAATATTCCATGGTAGCCTTAAGGAGTGTCCGAGTCGATTCTGCAGGCGGTACGTCCCGCTCTTGATTTTCTCGACAATTTCGTAGGGTCCCTCCCAGTTTGGGGCGAGCTTTCCGAGGCTTTTGTCCTTTGTGTGAAGGAAAACGCGTCGCAGAAACTTATCTCCGACCTTAAACTCCCGACGGCGGACTTTGGCTGCGTATCGACTTCTCATTAAAGTCTGGTAGTGTAAAGAGTTTAAATGGGCGCGATGGCGCTTCTCTTCTATGAGGTCGAGCTCGAGTCGTCGGCTGTCGTCATTCGTCTCCTCCTGATAAGTTCCGACCCTGAAAGAAGGAAAAATAGATTCCGCGGGGGTGACTGCGTCCATACCATACACTAAAGCGTAAGTGACTCTTGGGTAGCCGTGCGGGGTGTGGTTCGGTAAGCCCATAACACTTCTTGCAAGTAGTCTGGCCATTTTCCGGCCTTTCCCTCGAGGTTCTTTCTGAGGCCATCCAGAATAGTTCGGTTTGTTACTTCGACCTGGCCGTTGGCTTGTGGATGAAAAGGAGCAGAGAAACATTGTCGGATATTATGAGTGGTGCAGAACGCCTTCATCTCCGCACTATCAAACTGTGGCCCGTTGTCCATAGTTAGCCGCTGGGGCACTCCGAACCGGCAACAAATGTTCGCCCAGATGAATTTGACAATATATTTGGTCTTCGTGGCGGACAGAGGTTCGGCTTTGACCCACTTGGAGAAGTAATCTACTGCCACGACAATCGTCTGCCTTCCTCCCGATGTCGCTGGTAATGGTCCGACTAGAGATGGCAATGGGTCGGGATGGGTGCGGGTATAGCTAAACCCGTATCCCATCCCGTCTATATTTTTCCAAACCCATACCCTAACCCGTACCCGTCGGGTAGTAATATTTTTTTCCCACACCCGAACCCGGCGGGTTCGGGTACCCATCCGCGGGTACCCATTGAAGTTATGTTTTTTTTTTCTAAAAAAAAACTAACCACGGGTCTCTAGATTTAAGTCAATTCTATAAAAAAACACTCCAACCTAATGCTAATTATTATCTATTATTAATTAATACATAGTTTTGATATATGTTAGTAAATTATTTTGTTCTAATTTAATTAGTTATATTTTTAGTTCGTCTTGAGTTTGATACTAATGGCAGAAAAAAAATGTTTAAAAATATAAATTATCAAATTTAATATTTAAATCTAGAATATTATTTGTGATCTATTAATAATTAATATATGATTTTGGTATATGTTGAAAAATCAAATTTAATATTTAAATGTTGAAAGATATCTTTGAAAATATACGGTATCTAATGATAATTAATAAATTGTTTTTTTATAATGTTATTAATAATTAATATATGGTTTTGGTATATGTTAAAAAATTTAAAATTTCATTAATAGTATCAGTTTTTCAGAGAAAAATAAAAATATTAAAATAATTTTTTTGGAAAACTAAATTTAATGTTTAAATAGAATAATATTTTTCAAAAATATATTCTATATATTAGTAGATAATATATGGTTTCGGTATTATAAAACACAAATATTAATATTAATAACTTTATTTCAAAGCTTGATAAATGATATTAAATAATATAATATTTTATATAATATTAATTTAACTGGTACCCATCTGGTATTAGTCAGTGGGTCGGGTTCGGGTTGGGTACCTGTGGAAAATTTATTAAACCCATAACCCATCCCATACCCGGCGGGTAGTAAATTTTCAAACCCACAACCCATCCGTGGGAAATTTTTAAAACCCATAACCCATCCCAACGGGTTGGCTCGGGTCGGGTACCCGCGGGTTCGGAAAAAATTGCCATCCCGAGGTCCGACCAGATCGATTCCCCATCGATCAAAAGGCAGCCCTTCGGATATAGATTCTAGGGGAGCTGCGGGTACGTTGATGGCGTTCCCGAACCTTTGACACGTATCACAGGTTTTTACTATGAGTCTTGCGTCTGCCGTTATTGTCGGCCAATAGAATCCCGCGAGAAAATTTCTCCTAATCAGAGCCTTGTATCCGCAATGTGCCGCGCCCTCCCCATCATGTAGTTCGGACAAAATTACTTGGGATTCGTTGAAACCTAAACATCGAAGCAGAGGTCGGCTAAAAGATTTTTTGTACAACACATCTCCTAAAAGGACGTAGCCCCGTGCTTTGTTGCGCAATTTTCGTGCCGAGGCGGTGTCGTCGGGAAGCCGACCTTCAGCCAAGAAAGAGATAATATCCCGCCGCCAGTCTGAAGTTGCAACCGAAGAGATCTGGCATGCGATTTCAGGTCGGTTACCCAACTCATGTCGTTTAACGATGGACGGGCTTTCTTGCTCTATTACCCATGGATAACTGGTAGAGCAGGAAATCGTTGCCAAAGAATCCGCTGTTGTGTTTTCACTTCGCGGGACATGCTCGTATGTGATTTTGTCAAAAGAAGCGGCCAGAATTCTTAATGCCGCAAGGTACTGTACCAGGTGTTCCTTCCGAGCCTCCGCACTCCCCGAGGCTTGGTTTATTAAAAGTTGGGAGTCGCTTATGAGGCGTACTTGTCTTGCCCCGCACACCTGTGCCAACCGTAACCCTGCCAAGGCAGCCTCATATTCAGCTTCATTGTTCGACGTGTGAAAACCAAAACGGATGGCCTGGAGCATGCTCACACCCGAGGGAGTTACAATTTGAACTCCCGCCCCACAACCACTAACGTTTGCTCCCCCATCGGTGCGGACGGTCCATTCGCCCTCTGCTGCCTCTTGTGAAGGCGCTTCCTGTTCGGGTCGTTCCGAGTGGAACTCGACTAAAAAATCGGCCAAGACCTGGCCTTTGATAGCTGTTCGGGGTTCAAATTCAATGTCGAAATCCCCCAATTCTACCGACCACTTGGATATTCTCCCGGACATGTCTGGTCGTTGAAAAACGTATTTTAGCGAAAATGATGTGCGGACGACAATAGGGTGGGCTTGGAAGTATGGGCGCATTTTCCGCGCTGCCGTTACCAGAGCCAGCGCCATTTTTTCCAGTTTTAAGTACCGAGTTTCGGCGTCCAGCAAGCTTTTGCTCACATAGTATACCGCTGTCGGGGCCGGCCCTGATTCGCTGATTAGAGCTGCGCTGACCGCATAATCCGTGACCGCAATGTAGAGGAAAAGGGTCTCTCCCGCAGTCGGCTTGGTGAGGCGGTTCGGGGTCGATAGATATTCTTTGATCCCTAAAAACGCCTCGGTACACTCAGGAGTCCAAACAAAAAATTTCGCCTGTCGTAGGACCGAAGGTTTCTCTGAGGTCGGCAAGGTGGGCCACATCGATCCCACTTTTGACCAACATGTCATCAATATACACCTCCATATTCCTCCCGATCTGACCTTCAAATGTCATGTTGACTAATCTTTGGTATGTTGCGCCCGCATTCTTCAGTCCGAAGGGCATTACCTTGTAGCAGTATAGCCCCCGACCCGTGATGAACGTGGTATTCTCCTGGTCCGCGGAGTGTAGCTTAATTTGATTGTAACCGGCATAGGCGTCCATAAACGACAGTAACTTGTTACCCGACGTCGATTCCACCAGTTGATCGATCCTCGGCATTGGGAAAGGATCCTTCGGGCACGCCCGATTAAGATCGGTAAAGTCTACACACATCCTCCATTTCCCGCTTTTCTTTTTGACGAGAACGGGGTTAGAAATCCATAAGGGGTACTTTGCTTCCTCGATATGTCCGATGCTGGTCATTCTCTCAACTTCCCGCAGAATTACATCTGCCTTTTCGGGGGAAAAAGCCCGACGCTTTTGAACGATCGGTCTGACATTCCTGTTTATGGTCAACTTGTGAATCGCGAAGGATTCAGGTACTCCCGTGACGTCCCCGGAGCACCACGCAAACAAGTCAAGGTTCTCCCGGAGGAGGATCAATAACTGTTCCCTTAGGATCGGTAAAAGGTTTACCCCGACCCGCAGATATTTTCCAGCTGCAAAATGATGCAGCTCACATTCTTCGTCTGTTGTCAAAAGACTTGGGGCCTCCCGGGGGTCGTCCACCGGCTGCGAACCCGGGGAGTTCCCCCTTAATTGCTATGCTTGAGCTGGAAACATCTCTTGGTCTTTCTTTGGTGCTAACGCAGCTCGGTAACATTCCCGCGCCGCTTTCTGGCTGCTCTGTACTACTCCGACGTTGTTTCCAACCACGTACTTCACACACTGATGGACTGTAGAAGTCACCGCATGCATGCGCGATATCCAAGATCGTCCAAGAATGGCGTTGTGCGAGGCCGGCGCGTCCACTACCACAAACAGAACCGTGACCTCCTTTTTAAATGGGCCGCGACCTAACTGTACCACGCCCTCGAACTCTCCTACAACGTCGGCTGCCGACCCCGTAAACCCGACGATGGTGCGGTCAGATCGCTCAATCTCTGGCTGCGTTCGGAACTTGGCAAAAGTTGACGCGAAGATGATATTGGCCGAACTCCCGGTATCTACCAAGATGCGCCGAACCTCCTCTCCCGCGATCGCTGCCCCGATCACAATGGCATCCTCGTGAGGCCCGGCTAAGTCCCTCATGTCGTCATCATCGAAATGCAAAATTGGCGAAGGGGCGCTTCTGGTTTGGAAGCAAGTTCTGGCTTCCAGCTGGGTGGTTAAGTTGACGATGTGCCTCTTCCTAGAAGAATGTGTTATTCCCGCCATTGAATCCCCCCCGAAGATGGTCAAGGATTCAAAAAGATTACGAAGACCTTGCACTTTACCGACGTTCTCCTCTACTCCTTCCTCAACGACTCCGATAATGTTGTGGTTAGCCCCTGGGTCGTCGTAGTGCAGGATCGGAGAAGAGACACTTCTGGTTTTGAAGCAAGTTCGGGTCTCCAACTGAGTGGGTTGGTTGACAACTTGCCCTTCCCTGGATGAGCGCGTGGCTCCCGTCGTAGAACCTCCCCCGAAGATTGTTAATGACTCAAAAGTTTCACAAAGGCTACGCACGCTACCGATGCTTTCTTCCGCCTCCTCCTCAATGACCCCGATGATATTGCGATTGGCTTCGGGATCGAGGTATTCAATCGAAACGTCGAAATGATCGGTCACTTCTGAAATTGCCATGGTCGTCTCTGGCTTTGGTACGATGACCACTTCTTTCGAGGTCGTGGCATGTTGGGCCTTCTTGACATACTCTAACAGGTTCGCATGCTCTATGAGCATCTGTATTTCCTTCTTCAAAGCTATGCAATCCTTCGTGTCATGGCCGACGTCCTCATGGTAACGGCAATAACGATTATTCCTTTGCTCCCGAGGCGTCGGGATAGGGAAAGGTCTTCGGTACATCCCGCTCCTCTTGGTTTTTTCGTAGATTGATGACACACACTCCGTGAGGTCCGCGAAGTAGGCTGGTCGTGTCCATTTGTTGGATATGGGTCGAGAGACCGCCTGCCCAGTTTGTTTTGGCCTTAAACCAGACGGGGTCGGAGATTTAGTTAACACTGGTGTGCTCGGGTGTATCGTGCTAACTGGTTGGGCCGACCTGGCGTAATCTGGCCGGGAACCCTGCTTTATTACGACCGACGCTTGGGCACTCTGTTGGATCTATACCGCCAATTCAGACGCCTCTGTTTCTTCGATCAATATCTGCTTCTCTATCTGTGCCAGCAGCGCGGAAAAAGTGAACGCTTGCTTCTTTGTCACAGCTTGCTTCATCGGTCCCGGGAGCAAGCCCAAACGAAACGCCGTTAGAGCCACAGTCTCTTCACAATGGTCCAGGTCGGTTTTTGCGTCAATGAACCGCCTGGTATAGTCTCTGAGGCTCTCCCCCAGCTTCTGCCTGCAATTCATGATAGTATCGCCGTTGGCGCGGAAACTCTTACTACCCACGAAGTGCTGCCTGAATATCGCCCAGAAAGTTCCGAAGTTCCGGATGCAACCCTGCAGCAACCGGTTGTACCATTTAGAAGCCCTGTCTTTGAAAGTCATAGAAAAGGCTCTACACAGGAGCTTGTCATCGTTGTAGAAGCTTAGCATGAAGTTTTTGAAAGCCTCCAAATGGTTATCCGGATCCTTTTTCCCGTCGTATTTTTCCAGCTTGGAAATGTCAAATCGCCTCGGGAGTTGTCCCGCTAATATCTCATCGGACAACGGGGAGGCCCTCCAGTTGACTCCGAGCTCAAAAGATCCTCCCCCGAGACCTTCGGTTCTAACTCCATAGAGCCCCTCGGCTCCCGGGTTGACGAATTGGCTACTGGTTCTGTATCCGTGGTTCTGGCTATTCGACGGCTGCCACGGAACTGGCGGCAATATTTCCTGCTCTCCGGGACTGGCGGCATGCGTTTCTTCTTTCTCAAAGGATACCGGGGTCGGCTTATTAGTGCCGCCCTTCTTATACTGCGGGGGATCTGCCCTGGATCCTCGATGGCGTCGGGATCGACTCTTTTGCGTTCGTTGGACTCTTTCCCGCCGCAGATATTCTTTGCCCGACGAGTCGTTTGAGGGGTAGCCTGACGTCAAGGTCCAACGGCTCTCAAGGTTCCGACGAGTCCTGATGGCCTCTTCATCGTCGGGGAGGGAGTCTCTGTAATATCTAACAGGCCGGGCCTCTATTTGTGGATCGTCGCCACGGCCAGCTGCCCCTCGATCCTCCAGGATGGGCTCTTTGCCCTTTCCTTCCCGGGCTCGTTTCTCACCCAATGCCCGCTCCCTTTCTTCCTCTAACCGAGCAATGTCCTCGAGGAGTTGCTTTCGGGTCATTATCAAAGTCGACCGTTTGTCCTGTCCGCCGTGCCATCCCCGACCAGGGACTCCCGTGCCTTCCGAACCAGAGACGGCTCGGACGACTTCTCTACCGTCCCTCTCTACCGCCGCTTCGCTATTCATCCCGAAAAATGTGATTTTAAAAGAACGAAAGATTCCTTTTCGGTATCACTGTTTCCCACAGACGGCGCCAATGATGAGTCAATAATTATTAGGAGAATATATTTGGGATCTTGAGTTAGATGTGACTAGAGAGAGAAAGTGTAGAGAGATAAAGGGGGGATTCGTGAAAGTAATATTCAATGCCTTTTTTAGGCAAGTGGGTCACCCTTTTATAGTAAAATAAGGAGGACCCATTTAAGCTCTTAGTGGGCCGTTCATCACATATCAATGAGGCCCCTCCATCATTTTTATCTTTGCACATTGGTCCTCGAAGGACTTTGAATACTCTATTAATTACGCCAAATACTATTTATTGCGTTTTTACCCCTATCACTTGGATCGGCGAATTCCGCCCTCATCAATTTCAACACTATTCTAACTACTGAAGAACAATTTTCATGTACCAGAGTCTGTTTGAATAGTATGGATGATTTCAGTAACCTAATCCTTAACTGTAACCTAACTGATGGTGGCCACTCTGGCTCCAAATACACATGGACTAATGGCAGGAAGTGGAAGAGACTGGACATGGTACTCTACAACAACTCCTGGATCCATTATTTTGACAACACTAAGGTGGTTCACTTTTCTAAGACATTCTTTAACCATTCACCTATCTGTGTCTCAATTTCATCCAACCTAGACATCATCAAGACTTCTTTCAAATTATTAAGCATGTGGACCAGACATCATAGGTTCCTTGAATTTGTTGAGAAAAGCTAGTCTAAAAGTGCTGATAGGAACCCTTTGTAAAAGTTTTGGTGGAAGCTGAAAAGGTTGAAAGAAGATTTGAAGCTATGGAATAGATATGACTTTGGCAATGTTTTTTATGCTACAAAATAAATTGAAGAGGAGATAGATTTTATTGAATCCAAATACCAGGCTACAAATGAAAATTCTGATAAAGTTCTGCTGGACAAGGCTAAGGAAGACCATTTGGAGTTGTTGGCTAGGGAGGAATGTTTCCGGGAACAAAAGACACATACCACTTGGCTGAAAGAAAGTGACAAGTGATGAGATAAAAAGTGACTAAGGTACGTATCTTGGATCTAGGGTTTGATGTGACTAGAGAGAAAAGTGTAGAGAGAGAAAGTAGAAAGAGAATGTATTTAAGAATGGCCACAAACCGAGAAAATGGAGGGGGGGGGGGGGGTTCCTTATATAGTGCTTGAGGTGGTCCCCACCTTTTTCCTTTGTGGTCCTTTTACATTTCTAGTTTACTTTTACAAGTTGGTCCCTCATTTTTCTATACTTGAGGATATTCTCCTCCAACTATTGTTACCTAATAACGAATATAAGAATAGAACAAATACATTTATTTTACTCAATAATTAATATTTTTAATCTCGAGCCCGGTTATTTATTGCTTAATCAGTAGCCCCCCCCCCCCAGTCTTCAAGAGCTTAGGAATGAAGACTTGTTGTAAATTGGCTAGAGTAGCTTCTGGCGTGGCACTGCTTTGGGAACGGTTCATTCATAAGTAAAACTTCGAAATTGCGGTCGCATCGAGATTTACATTTGGCCGTTGGACGTCTCTGGCTCCTCGTTCTCGTGGCTAACGGTCCGTTCTCTTGTGGACCTTCGTGTATGATCTTCTTACAATACTCGTGGTATTTAGGAGAAAAATCAGTCATGTTTCTGCTGGCTTAGTCTTGGGCAACCATATCTTGGGGCTTTTGTTGATGGGCCTGACTCGGGTCGAAAAATATTATCGAGCCCATCTGCAAAAACGGACTGTCACGCTCCTTGGCGTTGGTATACGCCTGAGACTTTCTTGAAGGACACGCGGATTCAGACGCTGCCGCAAACCTATTAGGCTAGCTCAATGATTACCTATCTTTCTTGTAGTTGATGATGGCTTCCACGTGTCACACTCTTATTTGAAGCGTGTCTGATCACACGCCTCCCCATGAGACTCTTCAACTTCCCGCGGCTCTTTTCCTTTAGACTTATCCATACAGAAGGAAGTTGAGACACAAGGCTACCTATAAATATGCCCTCTTTCACTCACTATTTACTTTCTCAGAAAAAATTGAGAGAAAGAAAGTGTCATCCTTGCTTGTTCTAGAGAGAGAAACCGCTGTGTTTATGAGAAAGAACGTGCTGAGGAGAAATCGAAAGCCTAAGGAGAAAAAAAAAAGCCTATGTTCGGGTTCATAGATTACGCCAGCATCATTGAAAGCGCTGAGGAATACTGTGTTTAGGGATTAATTTTGGATTCTGCCAAAAATCTTTATACATCGGTTCCCCCTCCTCACGATCTTGTTTGGTCGTCACCATTGCCCGTAGAAACTAGGGATGTCAATTTCGGGTTTCGAGTCGTGTTCGTGTCGGGTTTGACCAACCCAAAATTTTAGAACCTTTGAAACGAACCCGACCCGAACCCGAAATTCGTGTCAGGTTCAAAGACACGAACCCGACCTATTAAAAACCTGTTGGACCCGAACCCGACCTGTTTGACACAAAATTGTATCCAACACGAAACATCCGTTTGACACGAACCCGGCCTATTTGACACGAATTTTGGGTAAAGGCAAAACTTAATAAATGGAGATGCAAGGGATCGAACCCTGTACCTCCCGCATGCAAAGCGGACGCTCTACCATTTGAGCTACATCCCCTTTTGAAATTTTATTGGTCCACTGTATTTATATAAAGTCAAGATACGCTTACTTCATATATTTACACCGGCTTTACTATCACTGGTGAAGTTATCTTACCGTAAAATATATGTGGATGATGGGTTTGCCATCTCACCTAAACATGAAAAAAATACATGAGATAAATTAAATAAATTTCAGAAAATATCAAATAACCACTAAGTTGTCACTTCTTAACAAATAACAACTAGAATTGTAAATCAATTCATCCCACAAAACAAGATTGAATGCATTCAATATCTATTAATAAATCTAGCAAACTCACACGAATCAGATAAAAAAATTGTTCAATAATAAATCATTTCCATTTTTTATTCTTAATATTATAATCTATATACACAGAAGATGAAAGATTCAAAACTTTATTAATATACGTGAAAGAAGAATAAAATTCAAAACTTTATAGCAAACATGTGAACCATCATTTGTATTCCCTCGTATACTTATTTAAGTATACTATTTATTTTATATCTTTTAAATTTAAAATAAAATTATTTCATTAATAAAGTTTTATAAGTATTTTTAGTGTTCTAATTTATTGGTCAAATTATTAAAATAATATTATTTTATATAAAATTTTATTAAGTGTTTTTAGTATTTTATTTTATAGGTGTACATGTCTTTTGGGTTTCACAGGTCCGTTTCGGGTTTACATGTCTTTTCGAGTTTCACATGTCTTTTCGGGTTTACGGGTCGTTTCGGGTTTTACACGTCAGTTTTAGGTTTACATGTCTTTTCGGGTTTTACAGGTCAGTTTCGGGTGACACGAACCCGACCCATTTTTTTTCGAGTCGGGTTCCTGTCGTGTCTTAATTTTATCGGGTCTGAAATATCAGGTCTCTAACCCTAAAATTTTGGGTCGTGTTCGTGTTGGTTTTACAGGTCGTGTCCAAAATTGACAGCTCGAGTAGAAACATTTTTGCCACAAGAATTGCCTACTGTCCAGACCCCAAAACCAGTTCTTATTTCTTCAAACGATCCTACCCCGAGCCCACCTGCTGATCCTTCTGGTCACTTGAAAACTAAAACAGTAACTCCTACTAGAGATCTTTCTGGTTCTTTTGCTCCCGAATAGCGTTTAAAAACGAAAACCCGACCCAAGTTCCTTAAAATGGGTGATTACAGTGCCCCATCCACACCCGAAATGGTGCAGCTGACCGAGACTATTGTCGGTTTCCGGACAGGCGTTAACACCGCTGCTACCCCTCAGGGTGTTGCTCAAAGGGACGCTGAGCATCAGAGAATGGAAAGAGATGCCTTGAAAAACCTGTAAGAGAGTGACCCCCAGCAGAAGCGCATCGGTAGTAGCTCAAGTTTTGTTAACCCTTCCTCGGTCAAGACCAAAATCGCAGCTCGTTCAAAACATTCGGAAGAAGCCGACGTTGTGGATGTCGAAGAAAAAAAGACCGTTGTTGACAAGGACCTGGAGCCATCCGTTGAGGCTGATCCCGAAGATGGACACCAAATAGAAAAAGAGGTTGCGGCCAAAGGCGAAGGGGCTGCTAATTATGTACCTCCCGAAGAGCCTCTTCCACCTGAGGTCGAGGCAGCAATGACGACCAGCTATTACCAAAGTTTGTGCAGGGATAATGTTATCAACTTGTTTGAAATCAAGTACTTGTATTATACTCCAAAGGAACAACCCGAGCTAATAATCAGATAGGGCATACCGCAAAACGTAAACGTGCGTTTTCTCGTTCCCGGGGAGACGTCGTTATCTGTTAGGACCCAGGAGATAATTATTTTTACCGATCTCTTCGACTTGCTTCTTAGACTTTCTCTGGATCTCGACAATGTAAGGAATTTTGAGGTTATTGGTCTTTGCCCATCCCAGCTGACTCCCAACACTTTTACACACTAATGTCATATATCATGGCCTCCCGATTGTCCGGTCATCTCATGCCCATAGAAGAGTACGTCTCCATGTCCGGCCTTTCTAAGTCACCAAAGTTTCCTTTCTTTTAATCTTCTCCCGAGAAATATTTGGAAGATAGTAAACGATTTCTTGGAAGGTGACAAGTCATGGAAGCATGGGTTCATTTTCGTCAGTGGTGCATGGGAAAACGGACGACCCTATTCTGCTGAAAACCCGAGGCGGATGCTGCGCACGTGGATTCATGACAGTAAGTAGTTAGTTTTTTTTTATATCTGAACCGTTGTTACAGTGTACAAGGAGCATATCCAGGAGCTAAAAAAAGATTATTTTGAGGCTGCTAAGGTGACCTTCCAAAAGCTGAAAGACTATGTTCGGAAGAATTGGGGTCGGGTGTTCTATCGGTGTTTCAAAAATACCAACCTGATAGGTAGTAACCTCTGGCGGTGGTCTAACGAACCTCTGACTGCAGAATAGTTGCGCCAGCCACCCAGTTTGGTAGACTTGGTTGCGAAGACCGACGACCCTGATGCGCATTTATTTCTACAAAGTGTAATAGAGCGCCAAGTAAGCGTTCCAAGTCTGATAAAATTAACGAGCAAGAGAACAAGGACGGAGCTGAGGTTGAGGGAAACGAGCCAGTAATTGATGCGGATGTTGGGAAAGTTAGTGGTCCAAGTGCAGTGGTAAGGAGGATGAGGTTAAGAAGAAGAGGAAGAAATCTATGGCCAATGGTAATGAAGCCAAGAGGTAAAAAATAACGAAGAAAAAAGTAGACTCTAAATCAGAAGCGGTCGGGAGAGGGAAGTAGCCGACGCTAAGGCCGTTTACGTTTTGAACTTGCTTAACCAATTTCCCGACCAGCCATTGGGCTTGATGTGGTTGGATGTTCCAAAGGAGGATCGCCCGCCCGACGTCGTTTGTGAAGATGAGAACGATGATGATGATATGTCTAATACCGATCCTGATGATGATGATGCCTGAATTTGTTGTAGTTGTAATTTTTGTGTTGTCGTTGTATTTTTTGTTGGGATTTTCGCCCGCGGAGGCATGTTTTGTAGAAACAAATTGAAAACATAGTCAGTTATGTTATGGCTTTATTCAATCTCTGTGGTTTTTTGATAACTTGATAACAAGACACCTAAATAAGGTCGGGATAAAATCTAGATCAGCTTAAACTCAAAAACCTATCAGGGTTCATGATACTGTTTAGATCAATTAAAATTGAAAAATTTTCATTTATTGTTCGGGACAATATGTAGATCAGTTAAAAATAAAAAACCTATCAAGGTTTGGGATAACATGTAGATCAGTTAAAACTGAAAAACCTATTAAGGTTCGGGAAACATGTAGATCAGTTAAAACTGAATAACCTATTAAGCTTCAGGATAATATGTAGATCAGTTAAAACTAAAAAACTTATCAAGGTTCGGGATAATATGTAGATCAGTTAAAACTGAAAAACCTATTAAGGTTCGGGATAACATGTAGATCAGTTAAAAATCAAAAACTCATTAAGGTTCGGGAAACATGTAGATCAATTAAAACTGAAAAATTCGTATTGCCAAACTTACAGATTACGTTCATCAACTCGTCAGTTGATGGACTTTCCTAGAGATCTGACCCTTTAGTAACGCATCTGTAATTTTAAACGCAAAACAAGTAGATTAAACAGATCAGTTGCTATGGATGCGTCATTAAAACCTCTTCGCGCCACCAAGGTAGGAAAAAGTACACCCCTAATCAAAATTTGTTACATAGTCATAATTAATCATAAAAAGAACAAGTTTATTCCAAATAAATATTTAGATGCTCGATATTCCAGGGGATTCGCAAGAGTCGCCCGTGCTTGTCTTGAAGTCTGTAGGTGTCGTTCTTGACTTTCTCCACCACTTGATACGGGCCTTCCCAATTTGGTGCGAGTTTACTGAGGCTTTTATCTTTAGTTTGCAGAAAAACTCTTCGCAAAACCATATCCCCGACTTTGAATACTCGCCGGCAAACTCTCGATGCGTATCGACTCCTCATCAGTGTCTGGTAATGTAGTGAGTTTAAATGTGCTCGACTTCGTTTATCTTCTACCAAATCGAGAGCCAAATATTGGTCGTCTTCATTACAATCCTCGTCATAGCTCCCGACTCTGAAGGAGGGGAAAATTATCTCGGCAGGGGTTACCGTGTTCATTCCATAAACAATAGCATAAGGTGATTCGTGGGTTGTTGTACGGGGGGTCGTGCGGTAGGCCTAGAGTACTTCCTGCAGGTAGTCCGACCATATTCCTGCTTTTCCTTCTAAGGATTTCTTTAGCCCGTCCATGATAGTCTAATTTGTGACCTCGACCTGTCCATTGGCCTGCGAGTGAAAGGGTGCTAAAAAACACTGCATGATTCTATGAGACGAACAAAAAGACTTCATTTTATTGTTGTCTTTAGTCTTCGTTCCTGATAATGGCTTGGCCTCGACCCACTTGGAGAATTAATCGATCGCAACTACTATCATCTGCCTTCCGCCAGACGCTATCGGTAATGGCCCGACCAAATCGATTCCCCATCGGTCGAAAGGGAGGCCTTTTGAGATCGACTCCAAATGAGTAACGGGTGTGTGGATTACGTTCGCAAACTTGTGACATGTATCGCACATTTTCACTATGTATTTTGCGTCGACAGTTATGGTCGGCCAATAGAATCCCGCAAGGAAAACCCTCCTTATCAGTGATTTGAACTCGCAATGAGCAGCTCCTTCTCCGTAGTGAAGCTCGGATATAATGATTTGTGATTCGTTTGTTCCCAAACATCTTAACAGTGGTCTGCTAAAATACTTCTTGTAAAGCACATTTCCCAAAAACACATATTCCCGAGCTTTGTTTTGTATCTTTGTTGCCGATGCTCTATCCTCGGGTGAGGAATGTTCTGCCAGGAAATTTATTATATCTCTTCTCCAGTCTGACAAGGCTAACAAAGATATTTGACAAGTGATTTCGGGTCGGTTATCTAGCACCGTTCTCTTGATGATTGAGGGATTTTCCTGATTTATTATCCATGGGTAATTATTCGAACAAGAAACAAACGCTAGCGAATCCACGACCATATTCTCATCTCGGGGGATGTGCTCGTATGTAACCTTTATAAAAGAGGCAGCCAGAACGCGCAACTCGGCCAAATATTGAACAAGGTGTTCTTTCGTGACTTCTAATGCACCCGATGCTTGGTTTATTAGTAACTGGGAATCACTAACGAGACGTACGTGTTTGGCACCACATACCTGAGCTAATCTTAATCCAGTTAGCACGAACTCATACTCTCCCTCATTGTTAGATGTTATAAAACCGAAACGAATTTCCTGGTGCATCATTACTCCCAAAGGTGTGGTGATCTGCACGCCAGCCCTGCATCCGCTGATATTTGACCCTCTATCGGTTTGGACTACCCTTTCTTTTAGTTTACTGGCCTCGGGCAATCCCGCTTCCTCTGGGCAGCTCGAATGAAACTCTACCAGGAAATCGGCCAGACCTTGGCCTTTATAGTTGTTCAAGGCTCAAAACCGATATCCAAATCGCCTAATTCGACCGACCACGTGGACATCCATCCAGAAATGTCCGGTCGCTGCAACACGTGTTTGAGGGGAAAAGATGTTCTAACAATAATCGAATGATCCTGAAAGTACGGTTGCATATTTCACGGCACGGTAACCAAAGCCAAAGCCAACTTTTTGAGCTTTAGATATATTATTTCGGCATCTAACAAACGTTTGCTTACGAAGTAAACCGCTTTGGGGACTGCCCCAGCCTCGCTGACCAACGCCGCACTTACTGCATAATCAGAGACCGATACGTATAAAAACAAATTTTCTCCTTTCAAAGGCTTTGCTAAAAGGTTCAGGGACGACAATTAATTCTTGATTCCTAAAAAATCCTCGTCGCAGGCTAGTGTCCATGCGAATGCTTTCGCATTTCTCAAAACCTGAAAAAATTGAGCACACTTGTCAGAGGAACGAGAGATAAATCGATTTAAAGCGGCTAATGTCCTTGTTAGTATCTTTACTTCTTTGACATTCCTCAGGGGTGCCGTGCTAGTTAAAGATTACAATTAGGTCGGGTCTGCTTCAATCCCCTTTTCGCTGACTAAGAAACCCAAAAACTTCCCTGACCGAACGCCGAAAGAGCATTTCTCAGGGTTCAGCTTGAGGTTTATATCCCTTAAATTGTCAAAGGTTTCCCTCAAGTCATCTAGATGGTCATCGTCGGTCTCACTTTTGACGAGCACGTCGCCAATGTAAACTTCCACGTTTCTCCCGATCTGTTTATTAAAGGCATCTTTCACGAGTCTCTGATACACAGTACCGGCATTTTTCAGCCCGAAAGGCATAACCTTGTAGCAATACAGTCCTCGTCCGGTAGTGAAAGTTGTGCTTTCCTGGTCCAACGGGTCTAATTTGATTTGGTTGTATCCGGCGTACGCATCCATGAAATAAAGTAACTTATTTCCTGACGTGGAATCAACCAACTGATCAATTCTCGGCATCGGGAACGGATCGTTTGGACATGCCCTGTTGAGATCTGTGAAGTCCACACACATCCTCCACTTGTCATTCTTCTTTTTGACTAAAACAGGGTTGGACATCCACAGCGGATACTTTGATTCTTTGATATGCCTGACACTTATCATCCTCTCAACTTCCGGTATTATGATCTCCGCATTTTCCAGTGAGAAGGCCCGATGTTTCTGCGTAATAGGTTGGAAGTTTCGATTAACTGCTAGACTGTGGATATTTAAATTATCTGGAACCCCGGTTACGTATTCTGAACACCAAGCAAATAAATATAGCCTTTCTTTTAGTAACGAAATCAGTTTCTCACGAAAGTTCGGTGATAAATTATTTACGAGCTTCAAAATTTTCCCTTCTGTAAACTTGTAGTTTTCACACTCTTCATCGGTAGTTAACAAACCGGGGGCTTCTCGGGGATCGTCCACCGGTAGTGATCCCAAAGGAAGCCCCGTTAATTGCTAGTCTTTTGCATGTATTATTTTTTGGTCGTCCTTTGCTGCCAGCGCGGCTTGATAGCACTCTCGGGCAGCCTTCTGACTACTTCTAACGACGCCTACATTCTTGCCGACCACATACTTTAAGAACTGATGAACTGTGGATGTCACCGAGTGCATTCACGATAGCCATGATCTGTCGAAAATCGCATTATGTGAAGCGGGTGCATCGACAACTACAAACAAAACTGTGACCTCGTTTTTAAACGGCCCCCGGCCGAGCTGTACAATGCCTTCGAATTCACCAATTACCACTATCGTTGAGCCTGTGAACCCTATGATGGTCATTTTGCCATATGAGGAGACGTTCGAGATTCCAATTGATTTGTCAGATTCACGATGTGCCGCTTCCAGGAAAAATTGGTAATTCCTGCCATTGAGTCGCCTCCAAAGCTCTTAGAGACTAAAAACATTGACAGACTACTTACCTTCTTCCGACCCTCTAGGATTTCTTCTTCAATGACCATGATGAC
This sequence comes from Limnanthes douglasii subsp. nivea, assembly GCA_036936605.1. Taxonomy (NCBI): domain Eukaryota; kingdom Viridiplantae; phylum Streptophyta; class Magnoliopsida; order Brassicales; family Limnanthaceae; genus Limnanthes; species Limnanthes douglasii. The sequence goes on along the minus strand of JAUPFV010000005.1, from coordinate 259,186,023 downwards.
ATTGTGGTTAACGTCGGGATCTAGATATTCTACTGATACATCGAAGAGGTCTGTAACCTCAGTTATGCGCATCGTCGTTTCCGGTTTCTGCACGACCATGATTTCTTTGGACGCGGCTCCTTGTTGCACTCGTTTTTTCACGTACTTAAGTAACTTTCCATATTCCACTAGCATCTGTATTTCCTTTTTCAAAGAGATATAATCTTTTGTGTCATGCCCTACGTCTTCGTGGTATCTACAATATCGATTATTCATGCTCTCCCGAGGGATTTGAATTGGAAATGGTCTTCGATAGATTCCACTTTTTTTGTCTTCTGATAAATAGTTGATACACATTCGCTCAGGTTAGAATACTGAGCGGGTCTGATGCATTTATTGGAAATGGGTCGGGTGACCACTTGGTTGTTTTGCTTGACCTTCTGTACCCGAGATGATTGGGTTTTAACTGGATTATGCTGGGCCCCGGGGGGGAAGTGCATTAATTAGTTGCGGTTGCGGGATATAACTTGACTGGGTATTTTGTCGAGTGATGATCACGTCCTGCGCGCTCTATTGGACTTGGGCGGCCAGTTCGAATTCCTCTGTCTCCTCAATCAGTATTTGTTTTTCCACCTGAGCCAAAAGAGTGGAAAAAGTAAAGGCATGTTTATTTGTTACAACTTGTTTCATTGGCCCCAGAAGCAATCTCAACCGGTGCCCCGTTAACGCCACATTTTCTTCGCAGTGGTCGAGGTCTGTTTTAGCATCAATGAAACACCCAGTATAATCCCTAAGGCTTTCACCTACCATCTGTCTGCAGTTGACAATCGAATCTTTATTTTCCCGAAAGCTCTTGCTTCCAAAAAATTGTTGACGAATCATTACACAGAACATCCCGAAGTTTTTTTATGCAGCCTTGCGACAATCTGTTATACTATTTTGAGGCCCGATCCTTGAAAGTCATTGGGAAGGCTCGGTACAAAATCTTGTCATCGTTGTCCAAATTCAGCGTAAATTTTTTGAAAGCCTCCAAATGATTATCAGGATCTTTTTTCCCATCGTACTTTTCCAGCTTAGATATGTCAAATATTTTTGGGAGATGTCCCGAAAGTATTTCATCCGACAATGGAGATGCTCTCCAATTGAGTCTGAAACCATAAGCCCTACCCCCGAGGCCTTTAGTGGGGATCCTGTACAATCCCTCATTATTTGGACTGACAAACTGGCTGCTGACCCTGTACCCATGTGTTTGGCTTCCTGACGGTTGCCATTGCACTTGAGATAGTACTACCCACTCTTCATTGCTTGCTGTCACCATTTTCTTTTTTTTCATGTGATTTCAACGTTATTGTTTTCCATGCTATCCCTCTTGTGTTTTGGTAAGTTGAATAACCTTGCTCTATGGTGTCTCGATCTGCTCTTCCTGGTCATTTAATTGCGTTTGATTCTGCATCGGGATTCTCGTCCCGAGGATTCATCGGTAGTGAAATCGGTAGAATCATCACAATCCTGTTTTGAAGGATGCTTAACCCTTCTTTCTACTTCTTGTACTGGTTTTAGTTCCCAACGTCCTCTGCCACGGGGATAATTCATGTTTTGATCCTCACCTGAAGAGTCTTCTCTATCAGCGTCAATTACATGCTCCTTGCCTTTCCCATCTCGAATCATTTTTTCGTTCAAAGCTTTTTCCTTTTTGACATTCAGCTTTACAATTTCGTCCATTAGTTGTCTCCTTGTCATGATTAAATTAGATTTTTTTTCCCGACCCCGTTCATAGTGTTCATGGTTGGGGAATCTCTTGCCTTCGGACAATGATCCAGCTCGAGCTGGACCTCTCTCGATCCCGTCTACAGTCATTTCATCGTTCATATTTCAGTTAGTCGTGATTTTGAAGAAAAATATGACCGTGAGGTATCACTCTTTCCCACAGACGGCGCCAATGATGAGATAAAAAGTGACTAAGGTAGGTATCTGGGATCTAGGGTTTGATATGACTAGAGAGAAAAGTGTAGAGAGAGAAAGTAGAAAGAGAATTTATTTAATAATGCCCACCAACCCAGAAAAGGAGGGGGGTTCCTTATATAGTGGGTGAGGTGGTCCTCACTTTTTTTCCATGTGGTCCTTTTACATTTCTAGTTTACTTTTACTAGTTGGTCCCTCGCTTTTCTATACTTGGGGATATTCTACTCCAACTATTGTTACCTAATAACAAATATAAGAATAGGACAAATACATTTATTTTACTCACAAATTAATATTTCTAATCTCGAGCCCGGTGATTTATTTCCTCATCAATAAGAACACCGCATTCTTTCATAATCTTATTAAAAAGAGGACAAAAAGGAACAAAATCTACAGAATTTGGGATGAAAGTAATTGGCTGGAGGATTAAGATGTTATCACCAATTCAACTATTTTATATTTTCAGAACCTTTTAAATACTACTACAAACAATGATGACTTTGCTCATGATGTTATCAATGTCATCGCTAATCTTGTAACTGAAGAGGATAATGCTACACTTAAAGCCATGCCTAATGATGATAAAATATATAGGACTGTATATGAGCTTAACCAAATAAGGTTGTTGGACTTTATGGATTTAATGGTATGTTTTATATGAAGTGTTGGACAGTAATAACTGATGATTTGTGCGCAATTCTCAAAGAAGTCTTTAAAGGAAGCAGGATCCCTACTGGTATTTTGGCTTCTGTAATATGTCTGATTCCTAAGGTTACATCTCTGAAGACTTGGAAGGAATACCGTTCCATAAGCTTAACTACTCTATTCAACAGAATCTACTAAAAAAGTATCAAAGAAAGGCTAAGAATGATTCTCCCTAGGATGATCTCTGAGGAGCATGGGGCTTTTGTCATGGACAGAATCATCCACGAAAGCATACTCATCATACAAGAGTTATGGTGTGACTTGAATCTTCAAGCAAAGGGTAACAACAACATGATTCTAAAGATTGATATGGAGAAAGCCTTTGACAGGCTTTCTCACAGGTTTCTATTTGAAATTCTAAAAGCTTTTGGGTTTAATTCCTGCTTTATTGACCTTATAAAAAACAACACAGTGAACAATCACTTCTCTTTAATAATAAATGGTGCCAACAAATGCTTTTTCAGGACAAACCAAGGGTTGAGGCAGGGGGACACTCTGTCCTCCGGTTTGTTTATTATGGCTAAAGAGTATTTGCTTTGGGGTACTAAAAACATAAATGATGATCATACAACAATAAGATATAACGCAAGAGGCAATCAAACCATACCTTTCTTGGCATTCGCAATTGATTTTACTATCTTCTGCAACAGCTCTGATGCCTCTGCTTCAAAAATATCTCCATTTCTGTCATAATATCAATACTTTTCTGGTTAGATCATTAATCAAGACAAGTCTAAGCTAATAGTAGCAGAGAACATGACTCATCAAATGATAAATGTTGCTTAAAGGAACTGGGAAATAAAACATTGCTTCATTCCTTTTAAGCATCTTGGGGTGATGATCATCAATTCATGCAAGTTTAGATACTTTGACAATATTGTTTCAAGAATCAGAGAAAGGGACAGTTTCACATTGTCCTTTGGTGGAAGACTAGTTTTAATTCAGACTCTCCTTTCTGTTATCCCTTTATACCATGTACATAATTTGATTCTTTCGAAAATAGTTATAAGACGAATTGAAAACTTATTCAATAAATTTTTATGGGTTAATAAGATGGAGACTAAAGCAATTAGTTGGTCATTATGGAATATAGTCTGTAAACCATATGCTAAGGGGGGTATAAATGTTAAAAAGATTGAAACTCTACAGGAAACTTTTTCATGTAAACTATATTTTAATCTAAGAACTAATAGAAGCCTTTGGTCTAGGCTTATATTTTCAATTTACTTTTAGAAGAACCATTTTATTTTTGCTTCTATACCCTATAAAAGATCAAGAGTTTGGACCAAGATTATGGGAATAAGAGACAAAGCTGACATATACTGGTGAGGATAATAATCGCCTGAGGGTAGGCTAGTAATTTCAGTTGGTATTTTAAGGTAGTCTGTGGGTGTTATGTGTTTAGAGTAGAGAGTAGAGAGATAATTAAGCAGCTTGGTAGCAGTTAATTCTCATTACCCACACTTAATGCAGGTGGTTGGGTATTTATACCCTGATGTTTGGGCCCTTATGGGCTTTCGGGTCATGTTTAATGGACCCGGGTCATGTTAAAAGACCCATGAGCTCTAAGTAGGAGAGCATGTAGCTTAGTCAAGAAGTGTTTAGGTATTTTAGTACTTTTGTCATAGTTCGAACAGTCCTATAGGCTAGATATTCAAAGTGAGCTGTCCGGTATCCGGAGAGGTTGGACCGATCTGTCCCTGTTCGGGGAGCAGGCAAAATTCGGACTCATCAGGAGCCCCTTTTTTAGGTGTTTGCTCAAATTCTCTTTGTCAAAAACCTGAAAAACAGTCCGATATCAGGGGTAGTTCTCATCCGGAGAGGTTTATTTGCTTTATGGTTTTATCCGGACAGATAAAGCTTGATGAATCCAAACGGTTTTTTGCCAGAGATCGTGGGACACGTGTCACACTCTGATTGGTTGCTTCAGCCATTTTTTCACCTTGAATTTCGAACCCACTTTCTTCGAAAAGAAACCTCTTTAATTACAGATGGTGACATCAGCGCCGTCTTTTAATCATTGCCAAACTTTTTGAATTCTCCTATGAATCAACTTCCTTTTTCAGATTTACTATAAATTCAAACTCACTTTCTACTGTTTTACTATCTCTTTCATATTTACTCTGCATATTTTCTTAGATCTTTCTCTCTCTAAAGAAAAGATTTACTTGATAGTTTATGTTTACAGCAATGACTACTTTGATCAAAGGCGGGTGGCTCAACCTTTCTGAATTGGAGAAGGCACAAAAAGTTGAGAAGGAAAGACGAATCACAGCAGGGTTACCTACTTCGCCTGTTGACAGACCAATCACCTCTGCTGCAGAGTCAGATCGAGGATCTTCTTCCTCCAAAGGCACTTAGCCTAGAAAGTTATTCCAACCTAGCCTTTCCCCCATCATCTCTGGTTCCTCGGTTCAGGAATCAGAAACCATCGTCGAAGTCAACCGAAGACTACCTGGTCCGGAGGCTAGCAGCCCAGCACTTCGAAGAGAGTGCTGGTTAAGGGGCAAGCCTCTAAGAACACTCCCTCAAAGTCGGGCGCAAAAAATAGCAGCTCTGGGTCTGGAGTGCCTATCAGAGCTCCCCGGGAAAGACTACCTGGTCCGGAGGCTAGCAGCCCAGCACTTCGAAGAGAGATCTCTGCCTCAGAGCTCCAGCATGAGACTAGAAGTCAAGGAAACACTGAAGATCAGCAGTCCGGAAGCCAGGCTGAGCCAAGTTTGAATTCTCCCCGGGCTACTGCCATTGATATTCCTCCAACGATCATGGAGGAAAAAATGGAGGACTCTGCTGAAGAAGTCCCTTTCGAGTCTGAGCCCTCCGGTCAGACTAGTAATACTGCTGCTGCAAAAAAAGATAAAGGCAAAGAAAAACTGTGCTTGAGACATCCGGAGCTGTCGGAGTGTCTTGAAGGGAAGGTGGGGCCTTGTTTTCACAAGGTCGAACTTAAATACCTCTTGGCCTTAGAGAAGACCAAGTATGCATTCATCCATACGGCTGAACTGGGTCGAATGCGCACGAAATGGGGGATCCCAGAAAATGTGAAGATAAGGATTCCCATAGATCCTGAAACTCCTATGGATTGCAAGCTGAATGAAATAGTCATCTTCACGGAGCTATTTAATTGGGGACTCAGATTCCCATTGGACCCAGAGATTGTCAGATATTTTCATTTGATCAAACTTTGTCCGAGCCAGTTGAGCCCCAACGCTTAGTATACCCTTATGTCATGCATCATGGCATCAAGGATGTCCGGGATCCCTCTTCCTATGGAAGAGTTTGCTGCAGTGGCCAATCTTTGCAAACATCACCAATTCCCCTTCTACCATTTCAATATGGGGGACAATTTCAAAGCTGTTGATGATCTATTGGAGTCTGAGAGTAAATGGAGGAGCCAGTTTTTGTTCGTCAGTGGCGCTTGGGAAAACGGAAAGAAGATCAAGTCCGGAGTGAACCCAAGCCTCCTCAGAAGCAGGTGGAGGAGTGACCGTAAGTCTCCCACTTTAAATCTTTGTCTACTTCTTAAAGTTGGTTTAAATTAATTAGTCTTTCTTTTGCCTTAACAGAACTACCTAAGGAGTTCGGTGATTACTTGAAGGCCGGGCAGGTCACTTGTGCCAGGATTAATTCCTGGGCTGCTGAGGAATGGGGGAACCGATTCCATGCTGCTTTCACCAGTGGAAACTTGGCAAGGTCTCACCTGTGGAACACCACAGTTCGGAGAGACTTGACTTGGGAGGATCTCACCACCCAGCCTTCTCCGGACACTGTGCTTAAGAGGACTCATAAACCAGATGGGACACTCTTCCTGCCAGGCCGGGCCAAATCCCCAAGCAAAATGAAGGGCAAGAAGAAAGGCAAGAAGGTGGCGAGTGATGCTAATCCTGCTAATGCTGAGAATGATGCTCCAACAGACCTAGAGGGGCCAGCCCAGAGCCAAATCGATGCTGCTCTTTTGCAAGTAGTGGAGCAAGAGACCGAAAGGCAGGAAGCAGATCTCCAGAAACCTCCAAGGGCTTCCAAGAGGAATCGCAAACAGGGGAGCGAAGGCGCAGACCGGGTAGCCAAGAAGAAAAAGACTTCAAAGGGAGATGAGCTTGCTCTCCGGGATCCGGAGCCTTCTTTCCAAGCTGACCCTTCTGACCCAACGCAGGCCGAAGAGATCCCAAGGGACTTTCATACCGATGAGGTGGAGGGGGGAGATCTCAACATTGATGGAGTAGACATCACCGGTCTTGGTGAGCTTGGTGAATACTTCCTCAGCCTCCCCAGAGATGAATTTGCAGGGCCTTACATTCCTCCGAGCAGCTCCAACACAGTCAACTTTAATGGTAAGACTTTCATTGTCTCTAGTGAAAAGGACACCATAGCCCACTCCTTGCTAAGCAACGTGCAGCCGGTACTTACATTGGAGAGACAAGTTCGGGGTCAAGCAGACATCATCAAAGACCTTAAGTCTGAGAAGGAAAATCTGTCCGAAGACCTTCGCACTGCTACTTCCAATGTTGACATGCTAAAGGAAGCAAACGAGGAGTTGAAGAGGAATCAGGACGAAAGCACCACAAAAGTTGCCACTCTAGAGGAAACCATTAGAGACCTCCGGGAGAAGCTGTCCGGTGTGGAGAAAGACCTTACTGCCTCAAAAGAAGAGACCAAGGCAAAGGACAAGATTATCACCAACCTAACTACTGACAAGATTGCTCTTGAGAATGCAGCATCCAAGGATGCCGAGGAGAAAACCACTTTGTTAAGGGATCAAGAGGCTACGATCCAAGCTAAGATCAATGCATATGCCAACCAGATGATTAAAAGCGAAGAGCTATTGCTTGAGAAGGTGAGGTCTGACATGGTTCTACTCTTCCATGAAAAGTTTCCACAGAGGAACCTAGGGGACTTAATGGCTTTATGTTGAGCCCGATGACCTCCCATACCACACGATGGCCGAAGGTGGCAGGTATGGCTATTCTAGTGACTCATCGAGTGATGAAGAACATACTGGGGAGAGCCCAGATGAAGAGAAAGACGATCCCAATGGCAAGAAGAAAGATGAAGGGAAAGATAACTCTAAGGGTAAGAAGGTAGATGAAGGTGAGCCATCTTCAAAGGCTCAACCTTAACTTACGATCCACTTCGTTTATTTCTTATCCAGACTAAAGTCCTTGGAAGGCCAAGGCACTCTTTTTGTAATGGTGTCCGGTATTTGACCGGACAAGTTTTTTGTATTCTACTTTGATTGTTTAAAAGTCCTTGGAAGGCCAAGGCAAGTTTAAGTTATTTTATTCAATGAATATCTCTGTTTTGTGCAACTACCATCTTCTTTCATTGTTTGTTCTAATTTTGATAGCCAAAGTTTAAATAGCCTTTAGTTGTTTCATAGTGAGAGTGTTTAAGTTCTCCGGCTAGAGTTTAAATAGCCCTTAGTTATTTCAATCCGGATAGTATGACAAGGGACAAAACTTTAAAAACACTTAGAAATTTTTTAAGAAGGCATCAAATTTTATTCAACCGCCCGGACACCTCATTAAAACCTCCCCGTGCCACCAGGGAGGAAAGAGTATGCCCCCAAATATTTACATGGATGTTTAAACAAGTAAATATTTACACAGGTGCTATTCCAAGTACATCCAGAGATGTTCAATATTCCAAGGATGAGTTAGAACTCTGCCATCTTTGTCTTCCAACCAATAAGTTCCAGGCTTAATTCTTTCAACAACCATATACGGACCCTCCCAAGTTGGGGCCAGCTTTCCGAAGAGCTTTTCTTTAGTGTGTAAGAAGACCTTCCTTAATACTTTGTCCCCTGGTTGGAAATCTCTTCTTTTAACTTTGGAAGCAAACCTGCTTCTCATCAAGCCCTGATAGTGTGCAACTCTAAGGTGAGCTTTAACCCGTCTTTCTTCTATCAAATCCAGTTGACCTCTGATTGCCACCTCATTAGTATGTTCGGAGAAGTTGTGAACACGAAAGGAGAGGAGAGTTGCTTCTATGGAAGCTACTGCATCCATCCCATAGACCAAGGCAAAAGGTTATTCTTGTGTTGCAGCCCCAGGTGTTGTCCGGTAGGCCCACAAGACCTCTTGTAAATAACTAGGCCACTTCCCCGCAGCCCCTTCCAAATTCTTCTTTAAACCGGACAGTATAGTTCTATTAGCCACTTCAACTTGCCCATTTGCTTGTGGGTGGAAAGGTGAAGAAAAACAATGTTGTATACCCCTTGAGGCACAGAAGCTCTCCATTTCTCTATTGTCGAACTGTGGCCCATTGTCTGTTGTTATTTTCTGTGGGACACCAAATCTGCAATATATGTTGGATAGAATGAATTTTATAACAGCCTTTGATATCATCCCTGCTAGAGGGGCTTCTTCTATCCACTTCGAGAAGTAGTCTATGGCCACAATTATAGTTTTGCGCCCTCCGGACGCCACAGGGAGAGGCCCTACTAAATCCAATCCCCATCGAGCAAAAGGAATGGGCTCAGAAATTGACTCTAAAGGAACGGCTGGTACATGAATTTCATTGTTGTACCTCTGGCATGGGTCACACCTTCTTACCAATTCCTTAGCATCTTTCATGATTGATGGCCAATAGTAACCGGAGAGTAAAACTCTTCTTGTCAAAGCTCTAAACCCACAATGGGCTGATCCCTCACCATCATGCAATTCGGAGAGGACCACTTGTGACTCTTCATCCCCCAAACAACGCAGGAGAGGTTTACTGTAGGACTTTTTGTACAACACCTCTCTCAATATGATGAAACCACGAGCCTTGTGTTTCAATGTTCTGGCTAGTGACTTATCTGGAGGCACGACACCATCGGAGAGATATTGCAGGAGAGGAAACCTCCAATCTTGAGGTTGTTTCACTTGTACTTCAAAAATTTCCTCTTTTTTACCCTTACTAAGTTGAATAGAGGGGCTTTCGAGCACATGGATCCATGGATATGACTCCGTATACGCTATGGTTGCCAATGAGTCTGCTAACTCATTTTCTGTCCGGGGAATGTGCTCATAGATAACATCTTTAAACTTAAGTGCTTCATTTTTGAGGAGGAGTAAATACTTCACAAGTTGCTCCTTCTTAGCCTCAGATTGGCCTTGGGCATGGTGGATAAGTAGTTGGGAGTCACTTAACAACTTGACCCTCTTAGCCCCACAAATGTAGGCTAACTTTAACCCAGCTATAGCTGCTTCGTATTCAGACTCATTATTAGATGCCCTAAAAGCAAAACAAATAGCCTGGTACATCTTGTCTTCATATGGGGAAGTTAAACATACTCCTGCACCACATCCCATAGTGCTAGATCCACCATCTGTTCGGACGACCCATACTTTCTTATCCTTTATATCAGTAGCTTGCTCTGAATCCCTGTCGGAGTGGAATTCGACCAGAAAATCAGCCACAGCTTGGGCTTTGACTGCTGTTCGGGGAGCAAAGTCTATGTCGAAGTCCCCCAACTCTACTGACCACTTAGTCATCCTGCTCGAAATGTCTGCTTTTTGAAGGACATTCTTCAGGGGAAAAGAGGTCCGGACGATGATAGGATGAGCCTGGAAATAAGGCCTCATCTTTCTTGCAGCTATCACCAGGGCTAATGCCAATTTTTCAAGTTTCAAGTAACGCCTCTCAGCATCTATCAAGCCTTTGCTGATGTAGTACACTGGATGGGGATGACCATCGACCTCTCTTACCAGCACAGCACTGATGGCACAACTTGAAACTACCAAATATACAAAGAGAGTCTCCCCATCAACTGGCTTGAACAAAGTTTTGGGGGAGGACAGGTGTTTCTTGATTTCATTGAAAGCCTCATCACACTGTGGGGTCCAATCGAATCCCTTTGCACCCTTCAAAGTTTGAAAGAAAGGAGCACATCTGTCCGAAGACCTTGAGATAAATCTGTTTAAGGCAGCTAATCTCCCCGTTAATCGCTGTACTTCTTTAATGTTTCGAGGAGGCTCCATTTGGAATGAAGCATTGAGCTGGTTCGGATCGGGTTGTATTCCATGTTCACTTATGATATAACCTAGAAATTTCCCGGACTGCACTCCGAACACACACTTTTCAGGGTTTAACTTCAAATTTACTTTCACCAAGTTGGTAAAAGTTTCTTGAAGATCGGACAAGTACAACTGCTCATCCACACTTTTTACCATCATATCGTCAATGTATACTTCCATATTTCTTCCAATTTGATCAGCAAATGCCTTGTTAACTAACCTCTGATAAGTATCCCCAGCATTTTTCAAACCAAATGGCATCACCTTGTAGCAATGAAGTCCCATGTCAGTAACAAATGTGGTATGCTCTTGATCCTTCGGATCCACTTGAATCTGATTGTATCCGGAGAAGGCATCCATAAAGGAAAGCAGCTTGTTCCCAGAGGTAGAATCTACTAACTGATCAATCTGGGGGACCGGATACAAGTCTTTTGAGCAAGCTCTATTGAGATCTGTGAAATCAATGCACATGCGCCACTTGCCATTCTTCTTTTTCACCAAGACAGGATTGGCAGTCCACAAAGGGTATTGAGATTCCTTGATGTGCCCCATCTTTGTGAGTCTGTCAACCTCTTGCACAATGACATTAACCTTTTCTTTGGAAAAAGCTCTTCTTTTTTGAACTACTGGAGCTACATCTCTCCGGACGGATAGGTGGTGTGATATCACTTCTGATGGAACCCCAGTAACATCAGCATTGCACCAAGCAAAAACGTGCTGATGGTTCTTCAAAAACTTCAACATTTCCTTTTTCAACATAGGTGGCATCTTAGACCCTATCTTGACACTTTTCCCATCTTCCAAATAGTGTGTTTCTACCTCTTCGATCGGTATCAATACTCCAGGGGTCTCTATGGGGTCATCAATTTCACCCTCACCCCCAAAAAGGCCCTCAAACTGCTATTGTTCATTAATACGGACTGCCCCCAGCGTTCGAGGAGCCAGGGCAGTGGCATAACATTCTCTTGCAACCTTTTGGCTGCTCCGGACGACTCCAACCTGTCTCTGAACAGCATACTTCAAGCACTGGTGGACTGTTGAAGCCACTGTATTCATCCTAGAGAGCCAAGACCTCCCTAGAATAGCATTATAGCAAGTGGGACAATCCACCACAATAAAGAGTATTCTGACCATTTTCTTGAAAGGGCCCTTGCCCAATAACACCTCTTCTTCGAACTCTCCGATCACATCTGCTGAGCTGCTTGTGAAGCCCACGATTGACCTGTCCGAATTCTGAATTACAGCTACATTTTTCATTTTCTTATAAGTGGTTAGGAAAAGGATATTGGTTGAGCTTCCAGTATCCACCAGGATTCCTCTTATGTCATTGCCTCCTATAGATGCTCCTATGACAACAGCATCCTCATGAGGGCCAGCAATGTCTCTCAAATTATCTTCATCAAAAACAATGAAGGGGAATGAGTTTGGTGACTGATAGGATGCCATGCCTCCTTCTAGCTGGGAGGCTAAAGTATGAACATGCCTCTTCCTCGAAGAAGCCGTAGGAGCTGTCATAGTGTCCCCTCCGAAAATCGTAAGCGACTCAAAAAACTTAATGAGCCCGAAGACTGATCTAGAACATTCCTCTATAGCACCCACTCTGTTTCGAGTTGGATCAGGATCCAAGTATTCAGATTCCATGTCAAACCTTTCAACTATAACCATGGCTCCCTCCGGAGCAGCATTACTTGGACCAACCCGGTGAGTATTGTCAGGCCTATTGCCTCCTCTTCTTTTAACGTAAGCTCCCAACTTTCCCCTCTCAATCAAGTTTTGAACTTATTGTTTCAATGCTATGCAGTCATCAGTGGTATGGCCAATATCATTGTGATATTGGCAAAAAGAGTTGTTGCGATGCTCTATGGGGGACTGCAGTGTTGCCGGTCTCCGGTAATGCACCTCATCCTTTGTTTTATCAAAAATGGCGGCCACACTTTCTTTTAACTCTGCGAACCACTCCGGTTGGACCCATGGCCCTCTTTTGTTTCTGGATTGCTGACTCTGAGCAGGAGCAGCTGGCTGAGATTGAGCTTTTTCCCTACCATGCCCCTGTCCGGTCTCTCTTGCTTTGTTCCCGGACTGATTTTGATTGGGATTTGGTGCCACTGGGGTAGACCTTACCTGCCTGTGCACCCTGGTTTTCTTTGTTTCATCAACATTTATCTGTTTGCCAACCTGATTCAGCAACCCTCCCCATGTCATGGCCTTCTTTCTGGTCACTGAATCAGCTAGATTGCCTCGGTTTAAACCTTGCCTTAGGGATGCTATTGCCACTTGTTCGAAGCAATCAGCCAACCCATTCTTGGTATTCACAAAACGACTTATATATTCTTTCAAGGACTCATTTGGTTCCTGGGCACAATGGATTATTGTGTCTCCATTGCCCTTTAGCTCTTTACTCCCTACGAACTGCCTTCGAAAGGCTACCCAAAAAGTATCGAAATCTTTAATACAACCCTGAGGCAGGCTGTTGTACCATTTCAGAGCACTCCCCATGAACTATTGTGAGAATGCCCTACAAAGTAGTTTATCATCGTCGTCAAAGTTCATCATGAAGTTTTTAAATTGCTCCAGATGGTTGTCCGGATCAGTACTGCCATCGTACTTCTCTATTTTGGTGCTGTCAAACCTCTTGGGGAGGTTTCCGGACAGAATTTTAGAAGACAATGGAGATTTCCTCCAATTCCTTCCACGACTGAACACAGTATCCTCATTGGGAGTTGTAAAGATACCTGGTTCATCATGGAAAGCGAAGGGATCCATCAGCATCTTGTCCACATGCCTCCGGCTGTGTGATGACCCTTTTCCAATATTCTTCTTCATTCTTCCATATCTATCCCTTTTTCTTGAATAATTTTTGATCTGCCTTTGTTTCTTTCTAGTTCGACCCTCATCACTGCTTGAGGATAAAGATTTTTCAACTCCTTCATCGTCCGAAGAGCTATCAGAAGATTCTGAGCTTGAGTCAGAACTCTCCACAGGCTTAGACCGGTGAGACTTTTTAGAACTGGCATGAGTCTTTTTGGTACTCACATGAGTTTTCGAAGACTCATGCTCTCTGCGGTTATCGGTGTGATGAGCAACCGATGCTTTGGATTTTTCTTTCACGCCCATCTTGGCCTTCTCTGCCCTCAGAGCTTCTATTTCACCCCTTAGCCTATCACGCTCTTCGACAGTGTATTCATCGTTCTCTCCCACCACTTCGAGCAAAGCTGGTGGTAGTTCTGGATTGTCCGGATTCATTCAGACAGATTTTCTTAGCTGGTTTTGAATGCTTGATTCAGGTACCTTCTTCTCCCACTGTGGTCGCCAATTTGGTGAGGATAATAATCGCCTGAGGGTAGGCTAGTAATTTCAGTTGGTGTTTAAGGTAGTATGTGGGTGTTATGTGTTTAGAGTAGAGAGTAGAGAGATAATTAAGCAGCTTGGTAGCAGTTAATTCTTATTACCCGCACTTAATGCATGTGGTTGGGTATTTATACCCTGATGTTTGGGCCCTTATGGGCTTTCGGGTCATGTTTAATGGACCCGGGTCATGTTAAAAGACACATGAGCTCTAAGTAGGAGAGCAGGTAGCTTAGTCAAGAAGTGTTTAGGTATTTTAGTACTTTTGTCATAGTTCGAACAGTCCTATAGGCTAGATATTCGAAGTGAGCTGTCCGGTATCCGGAGAGGTTGGACCGATCTGTCCCTGTTCGGGGAGCAGGCAAAATTCGGACTCATCATATACATCTTATGAATTCCTGGGAATGGTGAAATTGACTTATATTTGGATAGATGGTGCACTGAGAGAGCATTGATACATTTCAATGAATGTGAAAACAGAGAATTTAATATAAATGCTAAAGTTTATAGCTTCTGGGTCAATGAAAATTAGGATATGGAGAAACTCAATGCAGATGTTTCTAAGATTGTGGTGAATGATATCATTAAACTCAAAATTAACACAAATCCAGATAAAATTATGTGGGCCTTAACCTCTAACGGGAGATACAGTACTAAACAAACATGGGATGTCATAAGAACGCATGGAAATGAATCAAATTTCTATAGGAAGAGTTGGAATGCAGTTATACGTAGGAAATGCTCCTTTCTTATCTGGAGAGCTTTGCCGAACCGGATACCTACTGATTCAAATTTGCAGAGAATGAAGCTTCAACTGGCCTCAAAATGTCAGTTTTTCAAAAATGAAGAAAACACAAACCACATGATGATTCAATGTAATGTGGCATGGGCTGTGTGGAGTCACTTCAGTGCAATTCTGGGTATAAATATATTCAGAAACATAACTACTCACCATAAGATTCGTACCTGGTGGTGAGGTTTATTTTCGTCCGAGGGTAAGTTTGTAAATTTTGTTTAGAGCTGACTGGTAGTTTGAAAGTATTTAATGTTTAAGTAGAGAGTGGAAGGAGAATTAAGCAGCATGGTTGTATTTAATTTTCATTACCCATATTTAATGCTGGTGGTTGAGTATTTATACCCTTACATTTGGGCTTTATGGGCTTTCGGGTCATGTTAAATGGACCCGGGTCATGTTCAAGGACCCATGAGCTCTTAGTAGGAGAGCAAGCAGCTTAGTCAAGAAGTGTTTAGTTTTTAAGTACTTTAGTCCTAGTTCGAACAGTCCAATGGGTGAGGAGTTCGAACTGCCCTGTCCGGTTAGGTAACCTTTGTCCGAACTGCCCCTGTCCGAAGTGGTTACAGGATCCGGACTCATCAGTAGCCCCTTTTTTAGGTGTTTGTTCAAAAACCTTTGTCAAAACCTGAAAAACAGTCCGTTGTCAGTGATAGTCGTATCCGGACAGGTCTTTCGAACTGTGGTAAGGTTCTATCCGGACTAAAAAAAGCTCTTTGAATCTAAACAGTTTTTTGCCAAATTTCATTGGACACGTGTCTCTCTCTGGTTCGTCACTTCAGCCGTTTTTTCACCTCGAATTTCACACCCACCTTCTCTGAAAAGCAACCTCTTCATTAATGAAGGTGACATCAGCGTCGTCTCTTAATCATTGCAAATCTTTTCGAATTATTCTAGGAATCAAAACTCCCTTTTGGGATTTACTATAAATTAAAACACACTTACACTGTTTTACCATCACTTTCATTCTCACTCTGCTAATCTTCAAAGTTTTCTCTCAAACACAAGTTCCTCACTTTGGTTGTTTATGTTCACGGCTAGGAACGCTCTAATCAGAGGCGGGTGGCTCAATCTATCAGAACTAGAGAAAGCACAAAAAGTCGAAAAGGAAAGGCGCATCGCAGCAGGCCTACCTGCTTCCCCCATCGACAAACCAGCAACCTCAGCTACAGAGCCTGGTCAGGGTTCTTCTTCTTCAAAAAGTGTCAAACCGAAGAGGTTGTTTCAAACCAATCTTTCCCCCATTGTCTTAGGTTCATCGGTTCAAGAGTCAGAACCCACAATTGAACCAGGTTTAACAGTTACCAGTTTTAAAAAACCCTCCCCATTCTTAGCCATGGGGTCAGATGCTGACACTTCTCCTAACAAGCTGGTTGATCGAAGAAAAGTCTGGCTTGTCAAAGGGCAGGCTTCCAAAGGTACCCCTTCAAAATCGGGTGCCAAGGGTAGTAGCACAGGGTCAGAAACTCCTATAAAAGCACCCAAGGACAGGCTGTCCGGTCCGGAGGCTACTGTTTCGAGCCCCCGAAGAGAAACATCCACATCAGAGCCCTAGCCGGAGGCTAGAGTCCAAGAGAGTTCTGAAGCTCATCAGTCCGGAAGTCAGGCTGAACCAACCCCAAAACACCCCCTTACAACGACAACTGAAAATCCTTCCTCAATCATGGAGGAAATGTTGGAAGACTTTATCGAAGAGGCTCCCTTCGAGTCCGAACCCTCCGGATAGACTAGCGATGCTGCTGCTGCCAAAAAGGATAAGGGCAAAGAAAAACTGTGCCTTAGGCACCCAGATCTGCCAGAAATCCTCGATGGAAAAGTTGGACCTTGCTTCTACAAGGTCAGTGTTAAATATCTTCTTGCTTTACAGAAAATTAACTACGCTTTTATCCACACAGCCGAGTTAGGCCGGATGCGTACGAAGTGGGGGATTCCGGAGAATGTGAAGATAAGAATCCCCATTGACCCCGAGACCCCAATGGACTGCAGACTCAGTGAAGTAGTTATCTTCATCGAGCTTTTTAACTGGGGTTTAAGATTCCCCTTGGACCCGGAAATAGTTAGGTATTTCCATCTTATCAAGCTCTGTCTCAGTCAACTAAGCCCCAACGCCTGGTACACACTTATGGCCTGCATCATGGCCTCCAGGCTCTCTGGGATACCTCTACCAATGGAGGAATTCGCAGCTGTGGCCAGTCTCTGCAGGAACCATTACATTCCCTTCTATCACTTCAAGATGGGTGATGATTACAAAGCAGTGGATGATCTGCTTGAAGCGGAGAGAAACTGGAGGACTCAGTTCCTGTTCGTAAGCGGAGCTTGGGAGAATGGAAAGAGAATCAAGGCCGGGGTCAACCCAAGTCTCCTCACCAGCAGATGGAGGAGTGATCGTAAGTATCATATCTTGCATTTTTCTTTTATTGAGTTTATCTAAATTGACTAATCTTGTCTTTTATTTTAACAGAACTGCCCAAAGACTTCAATGACTACTTAAAGTCCGGGCAGGCCACTTGCACAAAGATCAATACTTGGACTGCTGAAAAGTGGGGGAACAGGTTCCGCGATGCTTTCACAGGAGGCAACTTAGCAACGTCTCACCTCTGGAACACCACTGGCAGGGGGGACTTGACCTGGGAAGAACTCACCACTCTACCCCCTCCGGATATTGTCCTCAAGAGAACACATGCACCAGATGGGTCACTTTACTTGCCAGGCCGGGCCAAGGCCCCGAGTAAAATGAAAGGCAAGAAGAAGAAGGGCAAGAAGGTTGTAGGTGAAGCTAACCCTGTAGAGGTGGAGGAGGCTACTCCAACAAATCTAGAGGGGCCAGCCCCGAGCCAGATCGATGCTGCCCTCTTAGAAGTGGTGGAGCAGGAGAGTGTTAGGGAAGAGGTTCGATCCCCAAAACCCCCAAAGGCTCCCAAGAGAGATCGAAAACGGGGAGCAGATAGCAAGGATATGGAGGCTACGAAGAAAAAGACCTCCATGGGTGATGAACTTTCTTTCCGGCCTCCGGAGCCTCTCCCCCTGTAGATCCTACTGATCCCACACGAGCAAAGGAGATTTCTGTGATTTCCAAACCGACGAGGTTGGAGGAGGAGACCTTAGCATTGATTGGGTCGACATCACCGGGCTTGATGGACTTGGTGACTATTTTGCCAACCTCCCCAGAGACGATTTTGCTGGGCCGTACCTCCCTCCGAGTACTTCGAACACCGTCATTTTTAATGGTAAGACTTTTAATGTTTCAAGTGAAAGGGATATTTTAGCTCACTCCATATTAAGTAGTGTTCAGCCAATGCTTGTTTTGGAGAAACAAGTTCGAAGTCAGGCAAATACAATCAAAGATCTCAAATCTGACAGAGAGAGACTGCCCGATGATCTTCTGACTACCACTCAACATGCTAACATTTTAAAGGGAGAAAATGAGGAGCTAAAGAAGAGCCAAGAGGGGTGGATCACCAAGGTTGCTACTTCAGAAGATACTATCAAAGAGCTCTGGGAGAAGCTGTCCGGATTGGAGAAAGATCTTACCTCTTCAAAAGAGGAGGCAAAGGACAAGGACCAAGTCATCCACAACCTGACAAATGACAAGATCGCGCTTGAGAATACAGTGTCCAAGGCTGCAGAGGAGAAAGCTGATCTGATAAGGGAGCAAGAGGCCAAAATTCAAGCCAAGATCGATGCCTATGCCAATGGAGTGATAGACAGCCAAGAAGAAATATATGCTAAGGTAAAGTCGGATATGGTTTTGCTTTTTCATGAGAAGTTCCCGAAGAGGAATCTAGGAGACTTATGGACTTATGTAGAGTATCCAGACCTCCCCTTTCATACAATGGCCGAAGGTGACAGGATTGGCTTCTCCATTGCATCCTCGTCTGATGACGAAGAGCACACCGGGGAGAGTCCGAATGAGGAGGAGGGAAACCCCAAGAAGAAGCAAATAGGTGAAGCTGAGCCATCTTCAAAGGCTCAGTCTTAAATTATGAACTATCTTTTCACTTTTCATGTTACCTAAACTAAAGTCCTTGGAAGGCCAAGACATTTTTTGTTATTGTGTCCGGTATCTGACCGGATAGATCTTTTATTTTGTTTGACAATTTAAAAGTCCTTGGAAGGCCAAGGCACTTAAGCTATTTCAATAAATATCTTTGTTTTGCACAATTCTTGCATCCTTTCATAGTTTGTTTCGACTTTGGTGGCTAGTGTTTAAATAGCCCTTAGTTATTTCATAAACAGTCTAAAGCGAGAGTGTTTATATTCTCCGATGACAAATGTTTAAGTGGTCATCATTCTTTTTTACTTCAATCCGGATGGTGTGACAAAAAACAAAATAAGAACACTTCGAATTTTTTTTAAGAAGGAATCAAATTTTATTAAAAAGCCCGGACACCTCATTAAAACCTCCCCGTGCCACCAGGGTAGGAAAGAGTATGCCCCCAAATATTTACATGGATGTTTAAACAAGTAAATATTTACATAGATGCTACTCCAAGTACATCCGGAGATGTTCAATATTCCAAGGGTGGGTCAAAACCCTCCCATCATTTTCTTCTAGCCAATATGTTCCAGGCTTAAGCCTTTCAACGACCATATAAGGTCCTTCCCAAGTTGGGGCCAGTTTGCCGAGCAACTTCTCTTTAGTGTGTAAGAAGACTTTCCTCAATACTTTGTCCCCCGGCTAGAAATCCCTTCTTTTAACTCTAGAAGCAAACCTGCTTTTCATCAAACCTTGATAGTGTGCAGCTCTAAGGTGAGCCTTAACTCGTCTTTCCTCTATTAGGTCAAGCTGACCTCTGATTTCCACTTCGTTAGCGTGTTCGGAGAAGTTGTGAACCTGAAATGATGGGAGAGTTGCTTCTATGGGAGCTATTGCATCCATCCCATAGACCAAGGCAAAGGGGTGACTCCTGTGTTGCAGCCCCAGGTGTAGTCCGGTAGGCCCACAAGACCTCTTGTAAATAACTAGGCCACTTCCCAGCAGCCCCTTCCAAATTCTTCTTTAAACCGGACAGTATAGTTCTGTTAGCCACTTCAACCTGTCCATTTGCTTGTGGGTGGAAAGGTGAAGAGAAACAATGTTGTATACCCCTTGAGGCACATAAACTCTCTGTTTCCTTGTTGTCGAACTGTGGCCCATTGTCTGTCGTTATCTTTTGTGGAACACCAAATCTGCAACAGATGTTGGATAAAATGAATTTTATGACAGCCTTTGATGTTGTTCCTGCCAGGGGGGCTGCTTCAATCCACTTCGAAAAGTAATCTATAGCAACAATTATAGTTCTGCGCCCTCTGGACGCCATAGGAAGAGGGCCCACTAAATCCAACCCCCATCGAACAAAAGGTATAGGCTCAGAAATTGACTCTAAAGGGATGGCTGGGACATGAATTTCATTGCTATATCTCTGGCATGGATCACACATTCTCACCAGCTCCTTTGCATCCCGCATTATAGAGGGCCAATAATAGCCAGCCAGTAAAACTCTCCTTGTTAGAGCCTTGAATCCACAGTGAGTTGATCCCTCACCATCATGCAATTCGGAGAGGACTACTTGAGACTCATCATCTCCCAAACATCGCAGAAGAGGTTTACTGTAAGACTTTTTATACAGAACATCTCTCAGTATAATAAAACCACAAGCCTTGTGCTTCATTTTTCTTGCTAGTGCTTTATCCGGAGGCAGGATGCCATCGGAGAGATACTGCAGGAGAGGAAATCTCCAGTCTTGAGGTTGTTTTATCTGTACATCAAAAATGTGTTCCTCTTTACCCATATTAAGTTAGATGGAAGGGCTCTCCAGTACGTGGATCCAAGGATATGATTCAGTGTAAGCTATGGTTGCCAATGAATCTGCTAATTCATTCTCTGCCCGGGGTATATGCTCATAAACAATGCTTTTGAACTTAAGTGCTTCATTCTTAAGAAGAAGTAAATACTTCACTATCTGCTCCTTTTTTGCCTCAGATTGACCTTGTGCATGGTGGATAAGAAGTTGGGAATCACTCATCAGCTTGACCCTTTTGGCCCCACAAATATAAGCTAACTTTAAACCAGCTATAACTGCTTTGTATTCGGACTCATTGTTGAAAGCCCTAAAAGCAAAACATATAGCCTGATACATTTGGTCACCATATGGAGAAGTCAAGCACACCCCTGCACTACATCCCATAGTACTAGATCCACCATCCGTCCGGACGACCAAGACCTTTTTGTCTTTCATCTCAGTGGTTTGCTCTGAATCCCTATCAGAGTGGAATTCAACTAAAAAATCAGCCACAGCTTGGGCTTTGATTGCTGTTCGAGGAGCAAAATCAATATCGAAGTCCCCCAATTCTACCGACCACTTCGTCATTCTATTTGAAATGTCTGTCTTTTGGAGAACATTCTTCAAGGGAAAAGATGTTCGGACGATAATAGGATGAGCCTGGAAATAAGGCCTCATCTTCCTTGCAGCTATTACCAAGGCTAACTCTAATTTTTCGAGTTTCAAGTAGCGATTTTCTGCATCTATCAAGCTCTTGCTGATGTAGTATACTGGATGGGGGTAGTTATCCACTTCTCTTACCAATACAGCACTAATGACACAGCTTGAAACTGCCAAGTATACGAAGAGTGTCTCTCCATCAACTGGTTTAAATAAAGTCTTGGGGGAGGACAGATGTTTCTTAATCTCATTGAAGGCCTCATCACACTGTGAAGTCCAATTAAATCCCTTCGCACCCTTTAAAGTTTGAAAAAACGGGGCACATCTGTCAGAAGACTTTGAGATAAATCGGTTTAAAGCAGCCAACCTCCCAGTCAATCGTTGTACTTCTTTAACATTCCGAGGAGGCTCCATTTGGAACAGAGCATTAAACTGGTCCGGATCGGGCTGTATCCCTTGCTCACTTATTATATAACCTAGGAACTTCCCGGAGTGTACTCCGATTTCACATTTTTCTGGATTTAGCTTCAAATTCACCTTTACCAAGTTAGCAAAAGTTTCTTGGAGGTCCACCAAGTGCAGTTGCTCATCCACACTTTTCACCATCATATCATCAATGTACACTTCCATATTTCTTCCAATTTGATCAACAAAAGCTTTGTTCACCAGTATCTGATAAGTAGCCCCAGCATTTTTCAATCCGAATGGCATCACCTTATAGCAATGAAGACCCCTGTCAGTAACAAACGTGGTATGCTTCTGATCCTTCGGGTCTACTTGAATCTAATTGTACCCGGAGAAAGCATCCATGAAGGATAGAAGCTTATTCCCAGAGGTGGAATCTACTAGTTGATCAATGCGGGGAACTGGATATAAATCTTTTGGGCAAGCCCTATTGAGATCTGTGAAGTCAATGCACATACGCCACTTACCATTTTTCTTTTTCACCAAGACCGGGTTGACAGTCCATAAAGGATATTGCGACTCCTTTATATGCCTCATTTTTGTAAGTTTATCAACTTCTTGAACAATAACATCAGCTTTTTCTTTGGAAAAATCCCTTCTCTTTTGTACCACATGCGCTACATCCCTCCGAACGGACAGGTGATTTGATATAATATCTGCTAGAACCCTGGTAACATCAGCATTGCACTAAGCAAAAACATGATGATGGTCTTTTAACATCTTATTCTTCAGGGCGGATGGCATTTTGGACCCTATCTTAACACTTTTTCCTTCTTCTAACGAATGTGTTTCAACCTCTTTAACTGGTATCAATACTCCAGGGGTCTCTCTGGGGTCATCAATTTCACCCTCACCCCCAGAAAGCCCCTCAAATTGCTATTCTTCGTTGATACGAACTGCCCCCAACGTTCGTGGAGCCAGCGTTGTGGCATAACACTCTCTTGCAACCTTCCGACTGCTTCGGACAACTCCCACTTGTCCTTGAACAACATACTTCAAACATTGGTGGACTGTTGAGGCCACTGCATGCATCATAGAGAGCCAAGACCTCCATAAAATAACATTATAACAAGTGGGACAATCCACCACAATAAAAAATATCCTGACCATTTTCTTGAAAGGGTCCTTGCCCAACAAAACTTCATCTTCGAACTCCCTGATCACATCTGCTGAGCTGCCAGTGAAGCCCACAATTGATCTGTCCGAATGCTGAATTACGGCTGGATTTTTCATCTTCTTGTAAGTGGTTAAGAAGAGGATATTGGCTGAACTTCCAGTATCCACCAAGATTCGTCTTATGTCATTGCTCCCAATGGATGCTCCTATGACAACATCATCTTCATGAGGGCCATCTATATCTCTTAAGTCATCTTCATCAAAAACAATGAAGGAAAATGGAATTTGTGACTGATAGGAGGTCATGCCTCCTTCTAGCTGGGTGGCTAAAGTATGAACGTGCCTCTTCCTTGAAGAAGCAGTAGGAGCTGTCATAGTATCCCCTCCGGAAAAAAGTTCTTCAATGGCACCCACTCTATTTCGAGTTGGATCAGGATCCAAGTATTCTGATTCTGCATCAAATCTTTCAATTATAACCATAGCTCCCTCCGGAGCAGTATTGTTTGGACCAACCCGATGAGCATTATCAGGCCTATTTCCTCCTCTTCTTTTGATATATGTCCCCAACTTTCCTCTTTCAATCAAGTTCTGAACCTCTTGTTTCAAGGCTATAAAATCGTCGGTGGTATGGCCAGTATCATTATGGTACTGGCAGAAAGAGTTGTTACGATGTTCCCTAGGAGATTGCAGTGCGCTCGGTCTTCTATAGTGCACTTCTTCCTTTGTTTTATCATAGATGGTGGCCATATTTTCTTTTAATTCTGCAAACCACTCCAGTTGAACCCAAGGCCCTCTCTTGTTTCTAGATTGTTGACTCTGGGCAGGTGTAGCTGGCTGAGATTGAGCTTTAGCCCTATTATGCCCCTGTCCGGTCTCCCTTGCTTTGTTGCCGGACTGATTTTGGTTAGGGTTTGGTGCAACCGGGGCAGACTTCACCTGCCTGTGCGCCCTAGTTTTCTTTGTTTCATCAACATTGATTTGCTTTCCGACTTGATTCAGCAAACCTTCCCAAGTCATGGCTTTCTTTTTTGTCACCGAATCAGCCAAATTTCCAGGGTTTAAACCCTGTTTCAAGGATGCTATTGCTACTTGCTCGAAGCAATCAGCCAACCCATTTTTGGTGTTTACAAAACGAATTATATATTCTTCCAATGATTCGTTTGGTTCTTGGGCACAATGGATTATTGTGTCCCCATTGCCCTTCAACTCTTTACTCCCAACAAACTGTCTTCGAAAGGCCACCCAAAAGGTATCAAAATTCTTGATGCAGCCTTGAGGTAGGCTGTTATACCACTTTAGAGCACTCCCCGTAAATGATTGAGAGAATTCTCTACAGAGTAACTTGTCGTCATCATTGAAATTCATCATGAAGTTTTTAAATTGCTCCAAGTGGTTGTCCGGATTAGTACTGCCATCGTACTTCTCCATTTTAGTGCTATCGAACCTCTTAGGGAGGTTTCCGGACAGAATCTTGGAAGACAATGGAGATTGTCTCCAATTCCGGCCACGACTGAACACAGTATCCTCATTGGGAGTTGCAAAGATACCTGGTTCATCGTGGAAGGAAAAGGGATCCATCAGCATCCGGTCTACATGCCTCCGGCTGTGAGATGATCCTCTGCTTATATTCTTCTTCAATTTCCCATGTTTATCCCTTTTTGTTGAATATTTTTTAATCAACTTTTGCTTCTTTTTGGATCGGCCCTCATCACTACTGGAGGACAAGGACTCTTCAACTCCTTCCTCATCCGAGGAGCTACTAGAAGACTCTGAGTCTGAGTCAGAACTCTCCACCGGCTTAGACCGGTGAGACTTTTTGGAGTTGGCATGAGTCGTTTTGGTACTCACATGAGTCTTTGAAGGCTCATGCTCTCTAGGGTTATCGGTATGATGAGCAACTGACGCTTTTGACTTATCTTTCATGCCCATCTTAGCCTTTTCTGCTCTCAGAGCTTCTATCTCGCCCTTTAATCTATCACGTTCCTCGATGGTATATTCATCATTTTCACCCACCACTTCAAGTAAGGCTGGTGGTACTTCCAGAGCGTCCGATTCATTAGGACTGATTTTTCCTAGTTGGTTTCGAATGCTTGATTCAGGCACCTTCTTCTCCCACCGTGGTCGCCAATTTGGTGAGGTTTATTTTCGTCCGAGGGTAAGTTTGTAAATTTTGTTTAGAGCTGAGTGGTAGTTTGAAAGTATTTAATGTTTAAGTAGAGAGTGGAGGGAGAATTAAGCAGCCTGGTTGTATTTAATTTTCATTACCCATATTTAATGCTGGTGGTTGAGTATTTATACCCTTATATTTGGGCTTTATGGGCTTTCGGGTCATGTTAAATGGACCCGGGTCATGTTCAAGGACCCATGAGCTCTTAGTAGGAGAGCAAGCAGCTTAGTCAAGAAGTGTTTAGCTTTTAAGTACTTTAGTCCTAGTTCGAACAGTCCAATGGGTGAGGTGTTCGAACTGTCCTGTCCGGTTAGGTAACCTTTGTCCGAACTGCCCCTGTCCGAAGTGGTTACAGGATCCAGACTCATCACCTGGTATTGGTCATCTATGAAAATATGCAGTATTTATGCCAGCAATAATCGTTTGGGTTATTTGAAGAGCAAGGAACTTGAAAAAAACATCAGAATATCCATCTATCATCAACAGATCTTACCAACCATATAATCCATATCCTTATTGGCTTAAACTGCTCAAATCTGATCATGAAGAGGTACTGGGGATCTGATATAAATGTAGCAAATCAGTTAGGATGCAATGTTCGTACAACCAAGCAGAGGATTTCAATTTCTCTAATGTGGGTAACTCCTAAGTTGAATCAGTACAAACTCAACACAGATGGGTTATCTCTTCTATCATGGGAATTGAGTGGTGGAGGTGTGATTATGAATCATGAAGGAATTATTGTTAAAGGCTATGGAAGATTATATGAGAAAAATATTGTTGTTATTGCTGAAGCCATGGCTCTTATGGATGGTTTGGTGATTTAAAGCCCTAAACATTACAAGTGTCGATGTTGAAGTAGACTCAAGCATTTTGATTGACTTGATTAGTAGGGGAAATCAATTTAGTATCTGGATCATTTTTCGGTAGCAAAGCACACTTTGAGATCGAGAAATTACATGAATTTCAATAAATTTTCTGTCCCAAACGAGCTGAAAGAAATTGCTTTCCTTGATGGCCATGGGTTTCCGTTTTAAGGTTAAATGAATGTTAGGTTTGATATTCAAATTTTTTAAGGTTAAATGAATGTTAGGTTTGAGATTCAAATTTTCGTTACACTCTTTACTTTTTTAAGAATTTGATACTCCTATACTTTCAAAGTTTATTAATAAAGTCCAAAAGTTAGTGGAAAAAATGATATTTTCTACTTTAAAAATGATGATAATTATTAATATGTGTGTCTGATATAAATTTGACTGATCAAATTTGTAAATTTGCGATTACAACATTAAATATTGATTTAATCCCATTGGAAATTATGGGGAAAAAATCAATATAGAATCAAAAAAATTTGCCGAGAACGTCAATTATTATAGAATGGAAGGACGTCGCGTTGAAGACTAGCACTTGTACGTACAAGTACAGATGGAAAAAGTTGTACACTTCCACGTTATTAGATTATCTTTATAGTTTTGAGCGCACACGTCCTTGCAAAACACAGGCGAGCAAAAAGTTGGCGCATCAAATGAATAATCCTGAGTGCAAGTCTTCGCAGCTTCTCCTTCTGAAATCAATAAAAAAAATATCACGCTTCTTTTATTATTAACCAATAAAAAATTGACCATAATATATATTTTTTATAATTCGTTTTAAAAAAATTCAAAACAGAAAACGAGTGCTAGAAGAAGAAGAGAAAACCTGTTGAAAAAGCAAAACATATGATAAATAGCGTCAATAATACAACAACAGGCTTCATCGTCACAAGAGTTTCCTTTTAATTTCTGTGTTGCGTATATATATCGGTTTGTCTTATTCTTTTACTTCTACGTGAGATAGAATATATAGAAAATGAAATGGGGTTTGATGATATTTTACTACTTTTACGTTATTTTAAACGTTGGATTTTGTGGCTTAGAATTCATCAGTTACTACCGGGTTAATTGTTGAGATTCGGAGTATTGTATGCTCCACATTTAAGGAAAGAACATGGATATTAAAAAAGATTTATTATATGAAATAATAAAAATATAAAATTCGGAATATTGGATATTCGCGTTTAAAGGAACACTAATATTAAAAAAAAACTTATGGTACGAAATAAAAAAACAACATAAAATTGGAAAAGTCAAAGAATTTAATTGGCTATAAATGTGTAATATCCGTAGGAGGAAACGACCATTAATTTGAAATTAGTATATTATTTTAAAACGTGAATTAATTTGAAATTATTTAAGAAGGGCATCTCACACCAACATTATTATACTATAAATGACTTGTTTTATACAAAATCAGATCTGAAACATCTTTTTATTGATTATATAATATTATTGTGTTATAATCTATTTTATACTACTAATTTGTCCTCGTATTTGTATCATAATTGTGGCTGCGTTACTAATTTTTATATTTCTACAACATGCCATGAATTGGTTAAAAACATTTTCTACTAAGGATCCATCTTGTCAAAATCTATTGCTAACTGGAATTTCGTAATACTATAACGTGTCTCAAAGATATTAAGTAACTTGAGTGATTTTAGTGGTTTGGAGCCATGGTAGGAGTCCATTTAGAGGTTGAAATTATCAGAATTAATATAAATGAGAAGACAAATTAGGTAGGGTTTGTAAAGTGTATATTGGTTATCGTATATAAATATGATTAATTTGATCAATTTAATTTCTCTATTGAATTTTTGATAGATTTGATTGAAGGAAGATGAAACTCTCCAAGAAACTATGTTCTCCAAGAACAAGAGCATAACAATTTTTGATTTCAATTCTTCATCTTGCGTAGTGATTCATCTCTTTCTTTGGGAAGATGACTACTAATTTCAACAACATCACGAAGGAAGATTTTTCTATACTTAAGAAACCGATGGATGTAAATTTTGAAGAAGACTCTGTCAAGAACAGAGGAATTGTTTGTGGAAGTAAGGATCAGGAATGTAATGTTATTCTAAATCCTGTTTTTGAGGAAGGGATTAAGGAAAAAGTTTCTGATAATTTGCTAAACAATAAGGATTCGTATGCTGATTTGTTGAAGCCAAGTAGAACTGAGTTTGTACACTCCAGTGTCTCTGTTTTGCGAAATAGTGAATTTCCTGTAATCACCTTCAATGTTGAAGATAAAGATTGTTTGTTAAAAAATCTCCAAGCATACTTTGGTGGCAAAATTCGCGTCAGGGAAGCCTTTAATGGAAAGTTTGAGGAAATTTTTGTTGAAGTTTAATTTCAAAGGCAGCTTCAGTCTTTCAATCTGGGATTTCAGGCATGTTTTCGTTGAATTTACAGAGTTAGATGACTTAAAAAGACTATGGTCAAAGAATGTGTGGGTCTTGGGAGACAAAACAATGAGGCTGTTGAAATGGTCTCCTGGTTTCGATCCAAATCTTGAATCTCCTTTTACGCCAGTTTGGGTTTCTTTGCCAAACTTGCCGGAGTTCTTGTTTAATAGATCTACGATTTCGGAGATAGCAAAGATTCTGGGTACGCCTTTGAAGGTCTGGGTGCCTTCTATCAATAGAGCTCGTCAGAACTGTTGTAGATTTTGGGTTGAAATTGATGTTTCGAAGCCATTAGTTCATAAAGTTCAGGTAAGGTTT
Source organism: Limnanthes douglasii subsp. nivea (assembly GCA_036936605.1). Lineage (NCBI taxonomy): Eukaryota > Viridiplantae > Streptophyta > Magnoliopsida > Brassicales > Limnanthaceae > Limnanthes > Limnanthes douglasii. The sequence continues at coordinate 259,157,471 of JAUPFV010000005.1, read as the reverse complement.
GGAGAATCTGAGAGTTATTGGCTCCAACTTGTGTATGATAAGATTCCTCTTTAATGTAATCATTGTGCACACATTGGTCATTCTATTGAAAGGATACTGGGAACATTGTTCAGGTGAAAGATAGTTCTGAAATTCCTGATCAAGGGTCTTGTTCTTTAAATCAAAATCAGGTGAATGGTAATTGTATTGATAATCTTCACGATAAAAGTGCTTTCTGTTATCAACAGCCTCAGGTTCTTCCTGATAAAAGTGTTTCTGATGTTCCTGGGAAGAGTGGTGTGGCTGGTAGGTTCTTAACATCTGTTGTTGTTAATAAGATTCCTTCTGATGTTGATCAAGATACCCAAAATGTTGTGGAGTCTGATAGCCATAGTCCTAAGTTTCGAGAAGTTCAGCATGTTCTGGTTGAGGAGGATTCTCTTGACTTAGTTAATGATGATGAGTTGATAGATGCTTTGAAGACTTTGGAAAGGAAGAATATGTTTGAGTCTCTTAATGAAGAAGTTCATGATTCTTTGATTCATGATGGAAGCCTTGATAGTTCTCCTGTGAAAGGAAGTGTAGTTGAAATTAAACAAAGAAGGCAGGATCCTAAAAAGTCTAAAAAGATAACGAATGTTTGGAATACGAAAGTTCCTACATCTTCAAAGATTTTGAAGCTGAAAAGGACTCAGAAAAATTCTTCTAATACATGACAATTTCGATCTTAAGTTGAAATGCTAGAGGAGTTGCTAATAAAGAAACTATTCAAAGATTGAATTCTATGGTTAAGTCGTTAAAAGTTAGTTTTGTTGCTGTTCAGGAACCGTTTGTTAAGGCTGAAAAGATTGATTGGTTGGCCAAGAAGTTGAAGTTGAGTGGCTATTGTTGTAATCTGAGTAATAAGATCTGGGTTTTCAGGCTTCAGGATTATAGGGTTGATATAATCTTTGATAGTGAGCAATTATTACATCTTAAAGTTGCTCATCCAACTTTGAATAAAGTCTTTTATGTTTCTATCATTTATGCTAAGTGCAAGACTGGTCTGAGATATGTGCTTTGGGATGAAATTAGAGCTTTAAATGTTTCCTCTCAAGAATGGATTTTATTTGGTGATTTCAATATTATATCTAACATCCAGGAGCAGGCTGCTTGTTCAACAATTAATCAGAAAGGTATGGATGAGTTTAATGGTTGTATCATGGATTGTAATTTGATGGATGGAGGTTTTACAGGCTGTCCTTTTACATGGTCTAATGGTCATAAATGGAGGAGATTGGATCGTGTGTTGTATAACTCTGCCTGGTTAGATTACTTTGATTGTACTTCTGTCTCACACATGGCTAGAAGCTGCTCAGACCACTGTCCTATTCTCATTAAAGTAACTGCTAACATTGAAAGATCGAAGTCATCTTTTAAATTTTTGAACATGTGGGTTTCTCATCCTCAGTTCTTGAAGAAGGTTGAAGATACTTGGGCTGATAATGGTAGTTCTGAGGTTAGTAATCCTATTATGGCTTTTTGGCTTAAGCAGTTTCGATTGAAGGCTGAGTTGAAGAGTTGGAATAAGGAAACTTTTGGTAATATTTTTGATGCTATTAAGCTGTCTGAGGAGAGTATTATTAGTAAGGAAGCTTTGTTTCTTAATGATTCTAATGAGGTTAATAGGTTGGAGTTAGATAAGGCTAAGCAGATGCACTTGATCTTGCTTGATAGAGAGGAGTTATATTGGAAACAGAAAGCACATTCTTCTTGGTTGAAAGACTCAGACAGAAATACTGCTGCATATCATAGTTTTGTGAAGAAAAGGGTTAAGAGAAATAGGATTGATAGAATTAAAAATGGTGACAGTTGGGTGAATGGTAAAAAGGAAATTGGAGACTCTGCTGTTGAATTTTTTAAGGACCTTCTTTCTCCTGTTACTAATGTTGTTAATGAAGAGGATTTGTGGAATGTTATTCCAACTCTTGTAACCAATGAAGACAACAATGAATTGACTAAAATTCCTGATGATGTTGAAATTTATGGGGTGGTGAGGAGTTTAAAGTCTGAATCTGCTTCTGGGCCTGATGGATTCAATGCTGAGTTTTATAAGACTTGTTGGAAGATTGTGGGAAGTGATTTGTGCAAGGCTGTTAAGGGATTCTTTTCTGGATATAAGCTTCCTAAAGGGGTGAAGGCTACTGTAATCTGTTTGATCCCCAAGATTGAAAATCCTAATAAGTTGAAGGATTTTAGACCAATCAGCTTAACCACTGTTTTTTCTAGAATTTTGGGGAAGCTTATCAACAACAGGCTGGCTAAGTTGCTCCCTAAGTTGTTTTATGAAGAACAAGGAGGTTTTGTTAAGGGCAGAAACATTCAAGAGTCAATTCTTCTTGTGCAGGAATTGTGTTATGATATAAATGGCAATAAGAGACATGGTAATATCATTGTAAAGACTGATATGACTAAGGCATTCGATAAGATTAATCATAGTTTTCTCCTCTGTGTTCTCAGAGCTTTTGGTTTTAATAATTCAGTTGTTGGCCTGGTTCAGAATTGTATTAAGGATGTGTTCTCTTCTGTCCTTGTTAATGGTGAGATTACTGGTTTCTTTCCTAACTCTCAAGGACTTAGACAAGGGGATCCACTCTCCCCTAGTCTATTTATATTGGCTGAGGAGTATCTTATCAGATCTATAAAGTTTAAAGCCACTGAACAGCCTATGGTCAGGTATAAGACAAGGAGTGAGTTGAATATTGATTGTTTAGCTTTTGCTGATGATTTCATGGTTTTTACTACTGCTGATGCTGCTACAATGAATGCTCTTAAAGACATTTTGGGTCATTATCAATTGGTCTCTGGTCAGCAAATCAACAATGAAAAGTCTAAGCTTATTGTTTCAAGTAAAATTGACACTCAGAAACTCAGATTTATTAAAAACATTTGGCAGATCAGTCATACATGTTTGCCTTTTAATTATTTAGGTACAACAATTTCGAATAATACAAGAGTTGCTCACTTTGAATATATTGTTTTTAAAGTCACGAGCAGGATCTTGGATTGGGATAAGCTTCATTTGTCTTTCGTTGGTCGTCTGCTGCTTATTCAATCAGTTCTGATGGCTCTCCCCATTTATCATCTGCAGCATACTTCTTTACCAATTGGTGTCATCAGTAGGTTGGAAGTTCTTTTTAATAAGTTCCCGTGGGGCAGTAATGCTGATAAAAGAAGTATTAGTTGGACTAGATGGAGAAATCTGTGTAAGCCATTTAAAGAAGGTGGCCTTAATGCCAACAGTTTGAATGATATGCAGTATGTTTATGCAATGAAGAATTGGTTTAGCTTCAGGAGGCAGAGTTCTCTTTGGGCCAGGTTTATGCTATCTATATACTGCAGAAATCACATTCATCCTGTTCTAGCCATTTCTCCTTACAAAAGATCTAAAACATGGGCTTCTATTATGAATGTTAGGGATGAAGCTGAGAGTTTCATGTTCTGGTTGCCTGGTCAAGGGCATTTAAGTTTCTGGTATGATAGATGGTGCTCTGATAGGCCATTTATTAAAGTTTTTACAGATAACGATAGAAGAATCTTATGGGATACGGTTGATGATCAGGTTAGCCATTTCTGGTTAAATGGTTCGTGGGACTTAGATAGACTCAGAACTATGGTTACCTCAGTTGATATTGCCAAGATTAAAGATGTTACTCTTTCGAACAGAAAAGATGTTATGTTATGGTCTTTATCTCAGAATGGTTCTTTCAGTACTAAAGATACCTTGAATTACATTAGATCTAAAGGCAGTGTCTCAAAGCTTTATGATAAAACTTGGAATTCTGTCTCTCCTAAAAAGTGTTCGTTTCTGCTATGGAGGGTTTCTCACAACTGGGTTCCAACAGATGAAGTCATGCAATCTAGGAATGTTCAGTTGGTATCGAAATGTGTTCATTGTGAAAGTAATGAAACTACTCACCACGCTTTGGTTCAGTGTCAGCAGGTCTGGATTGTTTGGAAACACTTCAGTGATATCTTCAGAGTTCAAATCCAATCCTTCATGTCTATCTCCCATGTTGTAATGAAATGGTATTGGTCTGCTCAGAAAGATTGTGATATTTTCACAATTCTACCTGCAATTATAACATGGTGTATCTGGTCAGCGAGAAATAAGAAGAAAATGCAGGGTGTTTCTACTAGTTCAACTTCTATCATTAATCATGTTTTGTATGTTCTATCTGGTCTTGATCGAAGTAAAGTTTTGAACAGAAAGCACTGGGGCAGATTTAGACGTGAAGCTTTGATTTTAGGCTGTGTTAATCATGCTAATACTGGGTTTAAGGCTCTTCATTTGAAATGGAAGAACCCCAAACAGGGGAGATACAAAATAAATGTCGATGGGGCATGTACCTTTTCTGGTGAGTCTGCTGGAGGAGCTCTGGTTCGTGATAGTAATGGCGACATTGTGGTTGGTATTGGCTGTTTGTTTGGTAAAAGTTCTCCTTTGATTGCAGAATGTAGAGCTTTGTTTGAAGGTCTGAAGCTTTGCAACAGGTTACAGTTGAGGAACGTAGATATTGAGATTGATTCTGCAATCTTGATTAACTTATTGCTCTTTGGTAATTCTCCGTGGTATCTTGATCCATTGTTAAGATGTTGCAGGAATCTTCTTAGATCTGAGATGGTGGTAAACCAGATTTTTAGAGAGCAAAACTTGGGTGCTGACTGGATTGCAAAGGAAGCTCTTGAGAAGAAATTAAATTTAGAGTTTGATAGATTCAATCCTCCATTGAAATTGAGAGCTATTATTTTCTTAGAAAGTATCAACCTTGGGTATTTGAGACTGAGAGATTAGGGTTAGAATTGGGGGTTCTGAAGGTTGAAGATGAAGTCTGGCTTCGCGCGATTTCATTACGTTTTTGATTTTGTGTAATATTGCCTTTTTAGGCTTGTATTTTTCTATTATTCAATAAAAGCCCTTAGAAAAAAAATTAATTTCTCTATTAATGATATTATTTGTTTTTTAACGATTTTGTTTATGGTTCGTTTTTAAAAAATTTCATATTTTAGAGGTATGTTTTTAATAGAGCCGAATCATAGAAGTTTAATATATACATATACCACTCTAATCAAACAACACTGTTTCAGTCATAAGATTTATATGTAGAGCTTTATAACAGATCTAGATGTTCATTCTAATAATATCATATTGTTTGAGTTATAGAGTTTTACAACATATTTTTCACCTTAAACATATTAAGAAAAACTTATGATATGAAATAATAAAAGCGGTATAAATCCGTTAGTACCAGATTAAATGATTAAATGCGAAGTAGGGTATACTCCCACATCAGGTTAGATGTTAAGATTCGAAGTATGGTATATTCCCACATTTAAAAAAAAGAATCCGGATATTGTAAAAGGCTTATGGTATGAAATTATAAAAACAACATAAAATAAAACAATCAAATAATTTAATTGATAGACTCCCACGTTACCTATGGTATGAAATAACGCATAGAATAAAAAAAGTAAGAATTTATTTGGATATAGATTTTTAACATTAATTAATAGTGTATTGGTAGGAGGAAACCACAATTAATTTGGAATCAGTATATTCTTCTAAAACGTGAGTTATTTAGGAACGGGAGGAGTATTAACCAAAAGACATCTCAGACCAACATTGTTATACTATAAATGGTTTGTTTTATAAATCAGATCTGAAATTTTCCATTTATTATATAATATTATTTTGTTTGATATCAGTATAATTTATTTTATACTACCAATTTGTCATCAAATTTGTATGATAACTGTGTCTGCATTACTAATTTCATATTTCTACAACATGCCATGAATTGGTTAAAAACGTTTTATACTACGGCTCCCTCCGGATCTCTTTCGAAATTATTGTTTGTCAAAATCTATTGCATATTTGAATTCGTAATACTACTACGTACGTTAAAGATATTAAATGAATGGATTGATTTTAATGGTTTGGAGTCCAATTGGAATGATCAGAGTCAATTTAAAATAGAGGTTCAGGTGGTCGAAATTTAAAATAGAGGTTCAGGTGGTCGAAATTGAAATGAGTAGGTGAATGAGGTAGAGTTGACAATACATAAAGTGTATATTCGGTTTTCGTATATAAATATGATTAATTTTATTAATATGATATTATTCTTTTCGCATTTGAAAATCGTATGATTTTATTTATAATCTATTTTCAAAAGGTTTGATACCATTTGAAATATGTTTTTATTTATATACCATTAATCCTTTAATGTTTAATGGATATGAGATTTTGGTCCCATCTAATCTACTTTTGAAAAAATATATCATTTTAGTTTCTCTAAGTGACTTTCATAAGCTCACTCTAATCAGATAGTGTCGCAGTTTACCATCTAAACTATAGAGGTTTAAAATGGATATATATATATATATGCGACTCTAATCAGACTATACTGTCTAAGTCACGAGATTTACAATATATCTTTGACATTGAACATGACTAGCATATCCTCTCACTTGATTTCCATTTGTTCATTCTAATAAAGTTGCGCACCAAGTGAGATGTAGAGCTTTACAAGAGATCTATATGCTCACTCTAATAAGTACATATTAGAGATTTGCAACATATATTTCACCTAAAACACGGCTAACCTCTTTTCCGTTGACTATTAAATATTAAAAAAAAACAAAGAAGACGAGCGCTGACAAATAAATTTTAAATCGTTGAGATTATCCCAACGATAAAGGCATTTTGTTGTGGCAATGAGGCGATTCGTAATAAAGCGCACCAACGGTTGAACAATGTATTAAACCATTGGTATTCTGCGACCACAACAAACAAGTATATGTTCGAAAAATCGTGGTTCTCCGACTGTGTAACCTTACGATCAAGCATATATATTTTAGCCTTTTATTTAAATTTTGTAAATAGACTCACAAAATATGAGATGAAAGTATACAACCTACTTTTAATCTCTAATTTCTTACGCTATCTCTTCCTCATTTATTAAAAGTTTGTTAATTTGATTTTTTTATTTATATCTTCTTGTATCGAAATTCGAAAGACTTGTTATATCATAAGCTAACTTTCTTCAAAATGTTTAAGGAAATGGAAGACCAAAATAATTCTGTTTGGAAAACTTATTCAATAAATATCTCATACCTATTGCCATTTTCCTGATAACCTAGATTTTTCTAGCAATATCAATGCTATATTTGATCCGCGATAGTTATTGATTATTTTCTAACAATAAAAACCAACTATAACTAATGGTAGCTGATACAAAATTTGCCACCATTAAATCATGAACCAATATCTCGTTTGATTGGACCATTTCATCAGAACTAATTTCACATATTGGCAAGATAAAGTGACATTTTTGTTGACTATATTGAAAGTTCATTACATCATTGATACCAAACTAGAGAAGCTTCTAGAGCCTATCGAGAAGGATACCGAATATATCAAGGATAAAAGACGCAAATGGAAAGTAGATGATTCCATATATCGATAATATATTCTTAACAGCTTTTCAGACCACATGTTTTATTTATACGCCAACAAAAAATTATCACTAAATATTTAGAGCATTCTAGAAGAGAAGTAAAAAAATGAAAAAGAAGATATGAAGAAATTCCTTAAATTTCAGTATTTTGATTATAAAGTTCTCGACAGAAAATCACTTCTCTCTAAAACAAATGAGTTATGTATCATAATCAAGAAGCTCGTGTCCATAAGTATAATACTTTCAGAAAATTTTCAAGTAGGAGAAACTATCATAAAATTACCTCCTTTTTGTAAGAGTTATGATACTTTATAAGTCTAGAGAGTATTGTTTGGAGTAAATTCAAAATTATTTGAGGATTGCAGGATAATAACAAACTAGAGATCCAGGAGAAGAATCCAATATGAGATTTAGAAGTTTTAATGCGATAAAACCAAAAAAATAAAAAATTTAGCACAAGTTATTTGAAACTAAGAACAATATTGAATTGAAAAGATAAAAGAAATGTCTACCATGCAAAAGTGGGTCATTTTTCATGTACTTGAAACTTTATGAAGAAACGTGAAAGCATTAATTAAGTAGTGGAACCGATTGCTGTTTTGATTAAGGTTAATACAATAAAGGATACGAATACTGAGTGGTGGTATGATACAATAAAATAAATGATATGAATACAGAGTAGTGGTTTGATACGTGCGCATCAGTTCAAGTTTCCCATGACTCATATCTATTCAAAACAATAAATAATAAAAATAACAAAAATAGATGAAAATAGAAAAAAAAATCAAAGTGCAAATGAGTGACAAAATTGAGTTAGTATTTACGAGCAATAAATGGATAACTCTTGTAAATTTATTACATGCTCCAAAAAATAAACAAAAAATCCAACAACCTTGTTTATCCAATGAGGGTACTTATATTAGAAACATATATTAAGAACATTGTAAAATCAGGTACTAATGACTCACTTATTAATGAATTGAAAAATCTATTTACTCTTGCTCTTGTAATGATTATGTATTGTAGAATGGTAGCATTGCACATAAAAGTAATATTATGATTAGTAAAATTATTAAAACTATACTTATAAATTATGATATAGGTTCGTATAGAAAATATGAATTATGTGTACAATCAAAGATGACTAAAAGATCTATAAAACCATAAATATATATAATATTATTAGACTTAATATATAATGATACAAGTGAGTTAAACGGTACCCTAACACCTGAAGATAAAAGATACGTTATAACTTTCATAAATGACTACTCTAGATTTACTTATATTTATTTAGTTAAATAGAAGGATACAACATTTAACATGCTTTAGAAATTCAAAGAAAATTTTGAAATATAATTAGGCTTTATATTAAAATATTACATAATGATAAAGGATAGGAATATTTCTCAAAATAAGTTTCCAAGATTTTGCGAAGATTACATGATAATCCATCAATATATGGGATAGTTAGTATTTTACAAAACCACATATCTAAATAGTATTTGTTTGTTATGCATCAAATGACAAAATTATAGGCTATTAGACATAGAGTCTAATATAGTGATACACTCTTGAGAGTGGAATTAAGAATATACGTGAGACTCTATTATGTACTAAAAGTATACTAATTTGGTTCGAATGCTCCCACTTCTCATAGTGTATCCTCTCTTCAAGAGTGATTATATCTGTAAGATGGAGATATTATTCTCATCTAGTCCGATGATCCATATTATCAAGTCTTAGCATGAGTATGTTTTCACGCTTGCAGACCTTAAACTTACCTTTAACATAAGGAAACATCAATAGTATTTCTAAATTTTTTATGTCAAACTGAAAAAAGAAAAGAAAAAGAAAAAACACGAAATTAATTATACAATTATAAACCAAACAGAAAACTTATGACATACAAACGAGAATTTTAAAATTCTAAGTTTTGACATACATCCATATGAACCGACTCATTGTAATTCCTAGAAGGACCTTTGGGCCAGTAGGATATACATTAATTTTGGAGAACAACTCTGTAAGAAACATAATGTTGGTTCACGACCACATCTAGAAAATATTTTAAACCTTTTAGACCAATACCACTATTTTATTGCATACTTAACATATAACATCTAATACCATAGTAGAGTTGTGCATACGTATGTGGCGTATAAACACCACAGCGACATCATATACTGGTTTCCTTCCCCTAATAAAAATGTATATGCATCATAATTTGTTGGCCTACTTATACCACAACTAAAGTCATTGAGTGAAAGCCCAAATTCTTTTCATATATGACTTTCCAGTACATATCACTTTGGTGATATATTCAGATCATCAATACAACTATAAAGAATGTACATCTAAAATTTCTACGTTTGAATTATGTTAAGTACCGTTCTCCCATATTGAAAAGAACTTTTGTTCCACATTTCATCATAACACAAACATTTATAGCAGTCTTCGGGATATGATATTGGTATATACACATAAAACCTAGTAAATACTACGATCATAAGATACCGGAAGGAAAATCATACTAACACGTATTTATAAGTTTGAAAAAATTATCATTATCATTATTTTAATTTTCTTAAGCACCAATGAAATCCTTCGAATGTATGATTTCATTTAATTAAATTAAAGTAACCATAATTATAATTTACCTAAGTACTAGTGAAACCCTAAGGATGGTTGATTTCACCTACTTAATATTAAAAAATTACAAGCATTAATTTAATTTTCATAAGTACAGGTTCAACCTTTCGGATGGCTCATTGCACCTAATTAATTAAAATAAACGAAACAATTAATTAATTTAAGGGAGACTTACGTAATGGGTCTAAAATTTGTCTCTATTTACCCAATAATACCCCAACAGATCCATTTTACAAATAGATCCAACCCATTTAAATAAAGACTCAATTATCTATAAAAAACAAAACAATTACATCCCCAAATTAAAATATTTAAACCCAATTTCAAAATCAATTCTTTCTCCTCAAACTTTCTTTGTCATATTATCAAATTCATTAAGGTTAAAATTGTATTTAAAATTTAAATTTGGACTAATTAGTAAATAAAATCATATTTTGGTAGATATTGGTAAAATCGATTTGAGGCTGGACTTATTAGTAAATTGGATACGTTTTGTACCTAATTGGTATAAATCCCTTAATTTAATTTTTCTAAGTACTGGTGAAATCCTCTTGAGGACTCATTTCACCTACTTAATATTAAAAAAATTACAAAGATTAATTTAATTTTCATAAATACATGTTCAACCTTTTAGATGGCTGATTTCACCTATTTAATTAAATAAACGCAAAAATTAATTTAATTTTCCTAAGTACTGGTGAAACCCTCTTGAGGACTCATTTCACCTACTTAAATTAAATCATCATAAGAAACAATTTTTAGTAAATTTTCTTCAGTTCATGATTAATCAAACGCAAAAATTAACCTTTCGGAGGGTCGACTATATTGGATATTATATCAATCTATGGAACCTTGTCGGATGATCCTTAAAGAGATCAATTAACATGATTTGAATGAATTATAGATATACATGCGTTTATCATGTGAATCATTTGTAGGTTTAAGCTTTGATACCATTCTATATAACTAATGGAGTCACATCAAATTGATTTATCAAACATGCGGAAAAATAATGAATCCTCAATATGATTATTCAAACTTGTTCACCAAATTACTGTTTAATGATCCTTATATTCTAGCAAATTAGATAATTTTTTATCAACAAATTTCACCCTTATCAAAAGTTTTTTAGTCTTTATGAGAGCGTCAAAGAAGGACTATAATCTTTGCAATATTCGAAACTATTGGTTTTTTTTTATTTTGTGGCATTATTCAAGCTTGATCTTTCGCTCCAATAGTCCAACCAAACCAAAATCTACTTTTGGTAGGACTCCAAAAACTTTTAAGATTCGTTGGTGATACCCGAAAAAATCTTAGAGACGTATTTGGATTGGTTTGTGCTGAACCTATTCCTACCTCGTTAAAAAACATATACGACCAAAATATCCCTTAAAATGAATGACTAACACATATGAGAATATACCAATTAACGAAACCGAAGACTATTCTTCGAATGATTCTATCTAGCTGAAGCTTTGTTGTTGAAATATTCATTTTCCTTTGTGAAGTCAAAACACGAGTAATGCAAATCAAATAAGAATAAAGAATATACCTCAATTATAAATAATATATTTCCAAATGATTTCAGATATGTGATTAATCCCTATATTATTATTATTTTAGTATTTCAAATCGAATCAAAACCTTGTTGCTTCGATTTATTTTTGTTTCATCACCATTAATATTTTAAGAGATTGAGGATATTGGTACTGATTGTGATGGAGCTTGAACTTTGGAGTGTTAGTGACTATTTTTCATCCTAGACCTGTTATTATTTTTATTTTTATGAGAGTCCTTAGACTCATTAAATTCCTGATTGAGCTCTGTCACTCTTAAATGTAAAGGTATCTGGCTTGTAACCATAATATTTGTTTGATTTGGCTCGTAGCCTCATGAATATTGGTTGTCAGCTCGCAAACCTACTGTAAATTGGTGTTCGACTAGTAAGGCTAATATGTATTCCAATACTCTATCATATAAGTAAAAGAATAAACAATGAAAAAAACATAGCATTTCCAGGTTGAGACCTTGCTGAATTGAGTTATGGTCTTTCTTAAACTAGATGAGGCTGAATCAGGACTGGGACGAACTAAGCTATTGCATTGCTAAAGATTTTTATGGATGAGTTGAAGTTGGGACGAACTAAGCCATTGCCTTGGGAGGGAATTATCTGTCAGTTGTATTATCTATATAATAGGAATCACGTCGAGCCACCAGATGAGTTTAAAACCACGTAAAAGTATATAAGAATTCAACGAATACACATGGTTTTCAACCTCAACGACGATAAAAACTATATAACATTTCAATTTTTTAATTTCAAGATCATCATAAATATAATCGAGGAACATATGGATTCGGTGCATGAAAAAATCGCAACCAAGAGAAAGAAAGCTATATTTGAGGCTCAGATTAACTACAAAATTGAGAAGGACGAAAATAGGTTGTAAAATAGAATTGGCCTGGCATATAAGTAATTGATTGTATTATTGTTAAGTTATCGTTGTTCAAATTTTTGAATTCCTAACTTATCAATGTTTCACTTTCTAAAGTGCTAACTTATCGTTGTTTCAGTTTCAGAACTCCTAAGTTATTGTTGTATATGATTCATAATTTCTAAATTATTATTGTATCCGTTTTCAGTCAAATTTTAGTATTTTTTTTCTTATCATTTTTGCACACCATGTGTCGTAAAAATTTTATTTGATGAGAACTAATTTCAAATTACAATTTTACTTAAAACAGATGTGTGAGAATGGATTTTTTTTCTGAAAACATCGACTCCTCGCACTCTTAGTGTAACAAACTGTACACAACATCGCATTGGATACATGACATCGTGTCCATTATAACGTGATGAATATTCCATATTGTGCCTCAATGAGACTACAGACACGTGTTTATCGAATTTGAAAATGATGAAGACTTGAAAAGACTATGGTAGTGAAATGTATGAAAGGTTGGTGATAAGATTATGAAACTTCTCAAGTGGAGTCCCATGTTCGATCCTAATGAAGAAAGCCCTTTAACTCATGTCTGGGTAACGGTGATTAATTTGCCTGAGTTCATGTACAATGATTCTACAATTCTTGAAATTTCTTAATCTTTGGGAACTCCCTTGAAAATCTGGATTCCACCAATCAATAGAGCAAAGGTTAACTGTGTTAAATTTTGGGTAGAGCTGGACATTTCAAAACCTTTAGTCAATAACATCATAATTAAGTTTGGTGATGATGAAGATCTCAACCTGGACTTTGTATATGGACCTCACCCCAGTTACTGCAAAGTATGTAAACACATTGGGCATAATGATATTTCTTCCAAGAAGAAACAAGAGTACCAGAAAGATCAGGAGTTCTTGAAACTAACAAAAGAATTCAGCCACAAAAAACTGGCAAAACACCTAAACTCAAATCAATTATAATTGATAAAGAAAAGTCTATAGAAGAAGTAGACCAGCATTATCAACATCTTGATATGGAAACATTTTCTCTTGGCATGAATGTAATACAAAAAGTGACAGCAGAAGACAAAGAACCCTCAAAAGACTCTACACATAACAATAAAATTGTCAAAGTGTTTAATGATTCTGAATGATAGAGGCATTGCACATGCTTTAAAGGAGATCATTGTTTGATATTGAGAAGGCTGATGGCGAACCTGAAACTACTTCTCCAATAAAGGAAAAAACAGGAAGCCTCCCATGCTCTCATACACAAGAACAGAAAGATAATGATCTCAATAAGATGCAACAAAAGAAAATCAGGAGCTGGAATAGTAAAGGCCCATCCTCAACCAAGCTATTGCAACAAAGAAAAGTTGCTAATAGAAATCTATCAAATGACTATAAAATTATTAAACTGGAATGTCAGAGAAGTGGGAACAATCACATAATGAGAAGGCTAAAGTCATTAAAAAGATCAGAGAAAACTGCTTTTATGGTTATTCAGGAGCCCATGGTTCATGAGTCTAAATTTGTTGATGTGGCTAAAAAGATTGGTTATGGTCACTACCCCAGCACCACATCCCATGGTACTTGATCCACCATCAGTCCGGACGACCCAGACTTTTTTGTCTTTCACACCGGTTGCTTGCTTAGTATCCCTATCTGAATGGAATTCAACTAAGAAATCAGCCACAACTTGGGCTTTGACTGCTGTTCGAGGAGCAAAATTGATATCGTAGTCTCCCAGCTCTACTGACCACTTGGTCATTCTACTTGAAATGTCAACTTTTTGGCAAACATTTTTCAAAGGAAATGAAGTTCGGACGATGATGGAATGAGCTTGAAAATAGGGCCTCATTTTCCTTGCAGCAATTACCAGGGCCGGCGCCAACTTCTCAAGCTTCAAATATCGTTTTTCTGCATCTAGCAAACTTTTGCTGATATAGTACACCGGATGAGGATAATTGTCCATCTCTCTTACCAATACTGCACTTATTGCACAATCAGATACGGCTAAATACACATAAAGCGTTTCTCCATCAATAGGTTTAATCAAAGTCTTGGGGGAAGAAAAATGCTTCTTAATTTCATCGAAGGCCTCATCACACTTTGGGGACCAGTTGAAGTCCTTTGCACCTTTCAAAGTTTGAATAAACGGGGTACACCTGTCCGAAGAACTTGAAATGAAACAGTTTAATGCAGCCAGCCTCCTAGTCAATCGTTGTACCTCTTTAATATTCCGATGAGGCTCCATTTGCAGTAAAGCATTAAGCTGGTCTGGATCAGCCTGTATCCCTTGCTCACTTATCACATACCCCAAGAATTTCCCGGACTGCACTCCAAAGACACACTTTTCTGGGTTTAATTTCAAATTTACTTTCACTAAGTTAGCAAAAGTTTCTTGGAGATCTGCCAAGTGTAGCTCTTCGTCCAAACTTTTCACCCTCATGTCGTCGATGTAAACTTCCATGTTTCTTCCAATTTGATCAGCAAAATCCTTGTTTACCAACCTCTGATAAGTAGCCCCAACATTTTTTAACCCAAATGGCATCACCTTGTAACAATGAAGGCCCCTATCGGTAACAAACGTAGTATGTTCTTGATCCTTTGGATCCACTTGAATCTGATTATACCCGGAGAAGGCATCCATAAAGGATAGCAGCTTGTTTCCAGATGTGGCCAACTGATCAATTCAGGGGACCGGGTATAAATCCTTTGGGCAAGCTCTGTTGAGATCTGTGAAATCGATGCACATACGCGATTTTCCATTCTTCTTTTTACCAATACCGGGTTGGTCGTCCATAAAGGGTATTGAGATTCCTTTATGTGCCCCATTTTAGTAAGCCGGTCGACCTCTTGAACTATGACATCAACCTTTTCCTTAGAAAAAACTCTTCTCTTTTGCACCACAGGTGTTATGTCCCTTCAGATGGACAATTGGTGTGATATAACATCTGCTGGTACTCCGGTAACATCAACATTGCACCAAGCGAAAGCATGCTGATGGTTTTCAAGAATTTTAACATTTTACCCTTTAATTCCGATGTCATCTTGGATCCTATCTTGACACTTTTTCCTTCAGCCAGAGAGTGTGTTTCAACTTCTTAAATTGGTATTAAAACTCCAGGGGTCTCTCTGGGGTCATCAATTTCACCCCCTCCTCCAGAGGGCCCCTCAAACTGCTATTCCTCATTGATCCGAACAGCCCCCAACGTCCGAGGAGCCAGTGATGTTGCATAACACTCTCTTGCTACCTTTTGATTACTTCGAACAACTCTCACTTTTTCTTACATAGCATATTTCAAGCATTGGTGGACTGTTGAGGCCATGACATGCATCTTAGAGAGCCAAGATCTCCCCAGAATAGCATTATAACAAGTGGGACAATCCACCACAACGAATAGTATTCTAACCATCTTTTTAAAGGGGCCTTTGCCCAATAAAACCTCCTCCTCGAATTCCCTGATCACATCTGCTGAGCTTCCTGTGAAACCCACAATCGACCTGTTTGAACGTTGAATTACTGCCGGATTTTTCATATTTTTATAGGAAGTTAAAAGAGAATATTAGCAGAACTTCCGGTGTCCACCAAAATTCGTCTTATGTCATTGCCCCCGATGGATGCTCCTATGACAACAGCATCTTCATGAGGACTAGCAATATCCCTCAAGTCATCCTCATCGAAAACAATAAAGGGAAATGGAATCTGCGATTGATAGAAAGTCATGCATCCCTCCAGTTGGGTAGCTAAAGTATGAACGTGCCTCTTTCTCGAAGAAGCAGTTGGTGCTGTCATGGTGTCTCCTCCGAATATTGTAAGTGACTCATAAAAGTTGATAAGTCCAGACACCGACTTGCATTGTTCTGTGATAACACCCACTTTATTCTGGGTTGGATCAAGATCTAAATATTCTGATTCTACATTGAAACTTTCAATTATGACCATAGCCTCATCCGGAGCCGACGCGCCTGCATTGTTTGGACCAGCCCGATGAGCATTATCAGGCCTATTTCCACCTCTTTTTAACATACGCTCCCAACTTTCCTCTTTCAATCAAATTCTGGACTTCTTGCTTCAAGGCAATGCAATCCTCAGTGGTATGGCCAGTATAATTGTGGTATTGGAAAAAACAATTATTGCGGCTCTCCCTAGGAGACTGTAATGCCGCCGGCCTTCTGTAGTGTACTTCGTCTTTTGTTTTGTCATAAATAGTGGCTACGCTTTCTTTCAACTCAGCAAACCACTCCGATTGAACCCAAGGCCCTCGTTTATTTCTAGATTGCTGGCTCTAAGCTGGCGCAGCTGGATGAGACTGAGCTTTGGCCCTGTTATGACCCTGTCCAGTTTCCTTGGCTTTGTTCCCGGACTGGTTTTGGGTTTGATTTGGCGCAGCTGGGGCAGATCTCACTTTCATGTGCACCCTAGTTTTCTTTGTTTCATCAACATTAATATGTTTACCGACCTGATTCAGCAAACCTCCCCATGTTATGGCGTTCTTCCTGGTTACTGAATCAGCCAAATTTCTAGGGTTTAAGCCCTGTCTCAAAGAAACTATTGCTACTTGTTCAAAGCAATTAGCCAATCCATTTTTGGTATTTACAAAACGAATTATGTATTCCTTTAAAGATTCGTTTGGTTCTTGGGCACAATGGATAATTATGTCTCCATTTCCTTTTACCTCCTTACTTCCAACAAACTGTCTTTGAAAGGCCACCCAAAACGTGTCAAAATTTCTGATGCAGCCTTGTGGCAAACTGTTGTACCACTTCAGAGCACTCCCCGTAAAATATTGGGAGAATGCTCTACAAAGTAACTTGTCGTCATCATCAAAATTCATCATGAAAATTTTAAACTGTTCCAAGTGGTTATCCGGGTCTTTACTGCCATCGTATTTTTCCATTTTTGTATTGTCAAACCTCTTAGGAAGGTTTACGGACAGTATCTTGGAAGACAATGGAGATTGTCTCCATTTCCGGCCACGACTGAAAACGATATCCTCATTAGGAGTTGCGAAGATACCTGGCTCATCATGGAAGGCAAAAGGATCCATTAACAATCGATCTACGTGTCTCCGGCTATGACTGTGAGACGATCCTTTGCCCATATGCCTCTTTAACCTTCCATGCCTATCCATTTTCCTTGAGTACTTTTTGACTAAATTTTGTTTCTTTTTAGAACAACCTTCATCACTGTTGGATGACAAGGATTCTTCAACTCCATCTTCATATTAGGAGCTACTGGAAGACTCTGAGTCTGAATCAGAGCTCTCCACCGGTTTAGACCGGTGAGACTTTTTAGAGATAGCATAAGTCTTTTTTGCACTCACGTGAGTTTTTAATGGCTCATGATCCCTTGGATTGTTAGTATGATGAGCTACTGACGCCTTAGACTTCTCTATTGTGCCCATCTCTGCCCTCTTGGCAGCCCTCAGAGCTTCTATTTCAACTTTTAACCTATCTCGTTCCTCAATTGTATATTCATCATTCTCGCCCACCACTTCGGCTAAAGCTGGTGGTACTTCCTGCACGTCCGGATTCATCCGAACTGATTTTTCTTGATGGTTTTGAATGCTAGATTCAGGCACCGTCGTGCTCCCACTGTGATCGCCAATTTGGTGAGGTTTATTTTTGGTTGAGGGTAATTTTGTCCAAAGTTTTGTGGTGTTTCAAAGGTATTTAATGTTTGGATAGATTGTAGTGAGAGACTTGAGCTGCCTGGTTGTCTTTAATTTTCATTACCCTCATTAATAAAAGTGGTTGGGTATTTATACCCTTAATTGTGGGCCACATGGGCTTTCGGGTCAACTTATGGATTCGGGTCAAGTTTCAAGACCCATTAACCTTAAAGCAAGTAGATAATTAGCTTAGTCATGAAGTGATTAAGTTTTTAATACATTAGTTCAGTTTGGATGGTTCAGTGAGTGGATCTTGTCCGAATTACCCCTGTCCGGTCCCTATAGTGAGTGGCAATAAAATCCGGACTCATCAAATATCACATAAGTCTCCCCATTGTGGGTCACAGCATTGGATGAATTGGCAGGACGATAAGGCCCCGCAAAGTTATCCTTGTCCAAATCATTGAAATATATGTAAATACTCATAAAGGAATCAAGATTTACCTCACCATCAGCAGTGGTCTGTTTGGAATAAAGGTTGGATAGAATTTCTTCGTGCAAAGTAGGATCAGCAGGAGCCGAAGGAGGGATTTCAGAAGGACGTAAAATTACATATGATCCCAAAGTGACTTTTTCTTCTTTGCAGCCTTTTCATCACTGTTTGCTTTATGTTTCTTATCCTTCTTTGTAATCTTTGGTGGGTTTTCCGATCCACCAGCCTCCTTAAGAGTAACTTCTACTGCTTCCAGCAGAGTAGCATTAATCCCTCATTGGTTCTCCAAACCGGTTCCTTCGGTGGTTGTCTGAAGTGGGTCTGTTGTTGTTTTTTTATTTCTTTTGTTCTTCATCTTGTTCAAATGACTACGGGCTTTGGCCATGGAAGGCAGGTAAAGCTTAGCATCATTAGCCTCAGTTCTCCTCAGGATAACATATGCAGGAGGAGGGGTGGTCAGTTCTTCCCAAGATAGGTCTCTTCTCCTATGGTATTCCACAGATGAGACCTCCCAAAGTTCCCCGAAGCGAAACAGTTGTGGAAACCGTTATCCTATTTCTCCAAGGCCCAAGCATTTAGCTTGGCGCACGTGTCTTGACCTACCTCTACATAATCCGAGAAGTCTTTCGAAAAATCTAAGAAGAGATAAAAATCAACTTGGAGTAATTACCTAGCATTTGAAAGATTAAAGGGAACATGAATAAAACTTACCTATGCTCTTCCAGCGAATGGTCAGTTGGCTTGGGAGAAAATGGATGAGAGGTCAAACCAAAGCCCGACACGTGTCCCACATTGAAAAAGACTCTTAAAATTATAAACGGTAAAATCAGTTCCACCAAATTTTGAACAGATCGGAAAAAGTTGATTTTGATTCTTAAGAGTTAGTTCTTCCAAAGCTTCTTTGCAAGACCTAAAGGGCCTACTGATGAGATCCGATATTATAGGCACTATAACTTTCCTTTATCCGGAGGGCTGCTCGGACATAACCACTACTATAAAAAAACCGAACATATGGAGTGTGACGAAGTTAGGTGTTGGTCACCTCACATCTCGGGCTAATGGGTCCTTAAACTTGACCCGACTCAACAATCCGACCCGACAAGCCCATGGTTCATTAATTAAGTATAAATACCCCAACCACTTTCATTAATGAGGATGATCAGAATTTAATACAAGCACAAACCTTAATTATCTCACTACTCTCTACCTTTAACAATAAATTGCCAAAACACTTTACAAAATTACCCTTAAACAGAAATAAACCACACCATGTATTAGTAGATTAGGTTATTCGCAACTTATACGTATCAGATACTAATAGGTCTATTTGGATTAGGTTATTCTTAATTATGGTGAAAATTATAATAAAATTTAACTAATACTCATCACGTGGGTTTATCCCGACATACCTCAGGGGTTGTGTTACTCGTATCCAATAAGTGTCCCAAACTGATTTAGTAAGTGGATTATTCCATCCACAACTTACACATCTTGAATATTGATAGTGTTTATTTAGATTACGGTATACTCAGTGAAAACTCACTAAATAGACATTTCACTCGTGTAAAAACTTAATTTTGAAAACTCAAGCCCTAAAAAATAAATATGTATGTGCGGAGTTAAGTCAAAGATGATTATTTGAAGAAAATCGCAGTAAAAGTAAATAATATCTATCGAGATAAATGGGTAAGCAATATTGGGAGGGAATTCTTTGCCAGTTGTATTATCTATATGATAAGGATCATGTCGAGCCACCAGATGAGTTTAAAACCACGTAAAAGTATATAAAAACTCAACGAATACACATGGTTTTGAACCTCAACGACAATGAAAGCTATATAGCATTCAAGAGGTCACCATAAACATAATCGAGGAACAGATGGATTAAGTGCATAAAAAAATAGAAACCAAGAAAAAGAAAGCTATGTATGAGGCTCAGATTAACTACGAAATTGAGAAGGACGAAAATAGGTTGGTAAAATAGAATTGGCTTGACATATAAGTAATTGCTTATATTATTGTTAAGTTATCGTTGTTTAAATTTTTGAATTCCTAACTTATTAATTTTTCACTTTCTAAAGTGCTAACTTATCGTCGTTTCAGTTTCAGAACTCCTAAGTTATTTTTGTATATGATTCAGAATTCCTAAATTATTGTTGTATCCGTTTTCAGTCAAATTTTAGCATTTCTTTTTCTTATCATTGTTTTCTGCACCATGTCTCGTAACAATTTTATTTGATGAGAACTTATTTCAAATTAAAATTTTACTTAAAACAAATTCGTGGGAATGGATTTTTGTTTCCGAAAACATCGACTCATCGCACTCTTAGTGTAACAAATTGTACACAACATCGCATTGCATACACGACATCGTGTGCATTATAACGTGATGAATATTCCATGTTGTGTACAATTTGTCATGCTAAAAGTGCAATGAGTCACCTATTTTTTGAAATACCGACGGTAAATATCATTTTAGAATGTCATTGAGAAGTTTAAATGGTAACATACATAATATTAGAAGAATTAAAAAAAAATACATAAATGAGTCGTAGATGAAACATTAGTATTAGAGCGATAAGTAAATAACTCATAAATATGTCGTGGAAACAAAACTTAAGTAACAAATCGAGTGCATTCACACAATCGTAATATAATCAAAGATCTATGGTCAAATCGATAATGTGTGTTGCTCTATCATGCGCAGTAGATGCTTAGATCGGCTTGATTTGATTAAATTGGTTGAATATTTAATTAAATAAAATTGCTCACACAGTAGTGTTTTTGAAGTGAAAATAGTATCATACATGGTATATTACCAGCAACAGTCCATCCAAAATAACCTTTATAAATAAAATTTAGATAATTTAGCGTAATGTAACATATCATAATATAACGTAATATAAAATATATTTATTTATTTAATTACGTCAACAAAGTGGTTATCATGTACGAAATCAATTTCAACTTCTTTTATATAACACGATCGAGACGGGCAACCGCATACAGGTAGATATGTAAAATAAGTATGGAGAAAAATATGATATACCATGCATTGATATCAAATGGACATCACTAAGTCAATTGGTATTCAGAGCGATAGAGCTACTACGACGTGGGTTAATGAGATAAACCACCTAAGAAAACCGCTCTCGGGAAATCCACTCTTCCGATCATAGAGCCATTCGGTCGAAGGAGTGGAATACCAATTTGGGCAGATGGGTGAGAGGATGAATCTATTGCGACATCAAATGAAGAAATTGATGGAAGATATTGAGAGGTTTTCCACCAACAGATTTCAAACTCCAACCGGAAATTCAAAGGCAAAAGTTTTTTTTCACAAGATCCAACCACAACCATAACTACAATTTGGAAAAACCAAAGGGAAGGATATCCATCAAGTAGTTGTTGGTGACACGGAAGGTTCGTCGATACCTTGATGAGTATGAGGCTGACTACTACGGTAAAATAACTGATAAAACTTGGCCGGAATTTGAGATCTAATTTATTATATTTACAATGATGAGGGTGAAATTAATGTTAAAGAGAAAGACCAATTGGGTAATACCAATAAAGTCTCTCGTTATTTTAATAAAATAAACAATAAAAAAAACCCTATATTTCAATTTCTACTAACGAAATTGTTAAATATATGGTTGATAATTATTTTTCTAACTCTTAAAACAAAATAGGATATAGGATTAAGAATAAAACGAAAAGCCAAAATAAAAAAAAAGAATAAAAAAGAAGAAGAATATTTTTATAAATGAAAATTATCATTTTCAATTAGGACATGAGGAAGATCATGAGAAAGTCTCGGTTCATTTACTCGAGCCAGATTGCAGTGTCTTTGATGGATGCATAATTATTATCACGATAGTGATTCCACCATTTGACGCCAAGGTGTTTGGGAATATGCGCGTGTGAACGTCTTTGAGCTTACTGTAGAGCAATTGACTATCTCTGAATATCTTACTGGAGAGGCATCAGCATCTGATCCCATGGCGATAAAAGGAGAAGGCTTCTTAAAACTGGTGACTACTTGTCCTGGTTCAACAGTGGGAACCGATGAGCCTGAAATAATTAGTGAGAGGTTGGTTTGGAAAAACCTCCTAGGTTTAACGCTTTTGGTCGAAGAAGAACCCTGATCAGGCTCTGTGCTTGGTGTTACTGGTTTGTGGACCGGGGAAACAGGGAGGCCTATAGCAATGCGCCTTTCTCGTTCAACCTTTTGGGCCTTTTCTAACTCTGACAAATTAAGCCACCCACCTTTGATTATAGCGTTCCTAGCTGTGAACATAAACTTGCACTGAAAGAAAGTGTTTGCTTTTGAAAGAGAAAGCTTTGAAGTGTAGTAGAGCAAGGATGATGAAGATGGTAAAACAGTAGAAAAGTGAACTAATTTATAGTAAATGTGCAAAAGATGCTTTGATACCTAGGACGGCGCTGATGTCATCCTTATTAAATGAATAGGTTACTTTTTGGAGAAAGTGGGAGCGCTGTTCTAGGTAAAAAAGCGGCTGGAGTGGCGAACCAGAGAGAGACACGTGTCCCATGATTTCTGGTAAAAAATCGTTTAAGTTTTTGAGAATCTTTTCAGTTCGGATAAAACTATTATGCAGTTCGAAAATATGTCCGGAGGTGAGCATGACCGACAACATGTTATTTTTTTAGGTCTTGCCAAAGGCCTTTGATCACCACCTAAAAAAGGGGCTAGTGATGAGTCCGGATTTTGTCACCACTCTTTGTAAGAACCTGACAGGGGCAATTCGGACATCATCCATCTAACCGGACAGGGACAATTCGGACCGCCTCCACTTACTAAACTGTCTGAACAGAACTAAAGTATTAAAAACATAATCACTTCATGATTAAACTAATTACTTTTTAAACTCAAAAGCTAGTGGGTCTTTAAACTCGACCTGAATCCATTGAACACAACCCGAAAGCCCATATGGCCCAAAAGATAAGGGTATAAATACTCAACCACCAACATTAAATAAGGAGAATGAAAATTAAATACAACCAGGCAGCTCCATTCTCCCTCAACATTCTATCCAAATATTAAATACCCTCAAAATTCCACAAAACTCTAGACAAATTTACCCTCAAACGAAAAATAAACCACATCAAAGTTCATCGTTATAGCATTGATAAATTAGTTATCGAGAGAATCGCTTAGAGTTATTTTTTAATCCTACTTATTATTTATTTTATCTACATTATTTGTTGAAAAAACAATTCTCCCATATTTTAGTTATATTTGATTTTATTAAATTCAAAATTTATAGTTTACTTTTAAGAAAACTAAAATTTATAGTTTATTTTTTAAACAAATTGTTAATAATATAAAATAAAAACAAATAAGTACAACTTAATCGAACCCATAACATCATCTTCCTCATTCTAAAAGAGAAACCAAAGTAAAAACATATTTGTATATTGAAATCAAAATGGTTATTGTTTTATTAATTTTGTTGTTTAAAAAAAGTTCAATACAATAAGTCTATAGTTTTTTTATTTAATTTAACTTTAAAAATTAGATTTACTTAGTATATATATATATATATATATATATAATATTAAACTCTTTTTAATGGACATGTTCCACTCGTTACCATTACACAATTACACAACAACTGCTAAAATTGGTAAAACACTCTCTCTTCTCTCCTCTTGCTTGACTCCAACGGTAACTTTTTCTAGCCTCTTTCTTGGTCCAATGCGATCTTATTTGGTTAATGGCAAGAGAATGTAGTGCTTTCCATGTTTCAAATCACCACCAGCCCTCCGACAACTCTGGACTGGTCGAGAGGTAGTATCCTCAATGCTGGTTTCATCCTCCTACTATCTGATCTCTGGTTCTGGTTTAGGAGTTTTAACCCCTTCATCAGCACCAACAAGATATATACAGTAGGAAATATCTTTATCCCCAATGCTCACAATCTGATCTCTGGTTCTGGTTTAGGAGTTTTAGCCCCTTCATCAGCACCAGCAAGATATATACAGTAGGAAATATCTTTATCCGACAACTCTAGACTGGTCGAGAGGTAGTATCCTCAATGCTGGTTTCATCCTCCTACCATCTGATCTCTGGTTCTGGTTTAGGAGTTTTAACCCCTTCATCAGCACCAACAAGATATATACAGTAGGAAATATCTTTATCCCCAATGCTCACAATCTGATCTCTGGTTCTGGTTTAGGAGTTTTAGCCCCTTCATCAGCACCAGCAAGATATATACAGTAGGAAATATCTTTATCCGACAACTCTAGACTGGTCGAGAGGTAGTATCCTCAATGCTGGTTTCATCCTCCTACCATCTGATCTCTGGTTCTAGTTTAGGAGTTTTAACCCCTTCATCAGCACCAGCAAGATAGATACAGTAGGAAATATCTTTATCCCCAGTGCTCACAATGTAGAGTATGTACATCCCTCTGGCTGTCACTCCAAACCCAAGATTGCCTCTCATATGCTCATCTTAGACCATCTATTTATCCAGACTCCTCAAAACCATCATCATTTAATATTTCTGGGAAGTCTCTCCACGTCATCCTCCATCTCTCACCTTTCTTTCAAGCCCAAATCTACCATCCTTTGATTTTGGTCATTCATTCTCAATCCATCACACCCTCCTGTGTACCCTTTCTTCCTGTATGAGCAAATATTCATCCCTTCACAAGGATCTTGTAGTACAACCTAATTCAGTAAACTCATACCCCTTACTTCCCTTGCTTGGGCTTCAAGTTTTATCTCTTCCTCGTCCTATATCAGCCTTAACTCCTCCAAACCCGGCCCTAAACTTCTTTTTAGAATCCTATCTAGTAATGTTTTTTGCCTCCAATCGAGTAACTTCCATGTTTTCAGTCTATATTCTCACCCTATCATCTTACTTGCTGAAAACTCTTGTAACCACCCTATTTACCCTCTTCACTATAGTCATTATTGGTTTAAATGATTTTCTTTAACTTTCCCAATTGGATTTCAAAACCCGGTTAAGATAACTAGCTACCCTCTATCTAGTTACCATCACCCTTTAACTAGTTTCAACCCCTCTCTCTTTTCAGTCGGTCTCCTAAAAAACTGCACCCTAAAACAATCTCCCCATTCTCTCACCTTCTTTGGGTATCATGTAGAATCCCTTTCTCTCTTCTTCTTCCTCTCCCCTTCCTAGCAAACCATTTAAGCTCTTTGACTTCTACCCTGCCCAAAGTGTTATCTTTTACCCAGTTCCTGTCAACCCTTATCTATCTCTCAACTCTTCTCTCAATGTATAATCCCTTCATGTTTCACCTTAATAAGGTGACAGTAAACTATACTTTTCTTCCTCTCATAGTCCAGCCTACCTATCTATGGCTTCCTAGCCTCTCTAATCTCAATCACAAAGAGTTTAGCTACATTAGTTCTAGGGTTTCGGTTGCCCAATCAAATATTTTTAAAGCCCAATCAAACCGCACCCTCAATCTCCTCAATCCTAACCTTGTCACCTTGGAAGTCGAGGCTTCCTTGACTTTCATCCATCTTAGTCGTGCTAAAGAATCCTTCTTCAAGCAGAATTCTAGAGAAAACTGGATCAAGCTTGATGATAAAACACCAAAATTTTTCATAACAGCATTAAAACCCGTCTATTCCGTAACAAAATTATTTGTATCAATAACGACCAGAGTAACATTGTCTCTACTCCCGCTAGTGTATCTAAGGTCTTTGTTAGTTACTGCGAGGGCTCTCTCGGAAGCAGGCACCCTGTTGGGTATCATGGGTTGGAAAAAGTCTCTTCTCTTCGCTTCTCCAAAGTTAACGATAATGATAAGGCCTTTATAACTCGCGAGATCACTTGCGAGGAGATTAAGTCTGCCCTTTTCAGTATTGATAGTAATAAATCGTCCGGTCCTGATGGTTTTAATTCAAGTTTCTTCAAGTCCACTTGGAACATAGTTGGGCAAAACATTCGTAATAGAGTTCTAGAGTTTTTCCAGTTTGGAGTTCTAAACCCCTCCTGGAACTCCACTTCGATCGCTCTTATCCCCAAAAAAGGAATCCCCATCTATGGTTGCGGATTTTAGACCCATCGCCCTTTGTAATATGGTTTTTAAGATCATCTCCAAAATCCTAGCTAATAGAATCAAGGATTCTTTCCCCTACCTGATTGACAATTCCAAAACGGATTTTGTCTCGGGTAGGAACATTTCTGAGGACATCCTTCTTTCCCAAGAACTTCTCAGAGGCTATCACACCAATTGTAAAGGGAAAAGAGTCGCCCTCAAAATTGACTTTATGAAAGCCTTTGATAATGTTCGATGGCAGCTTATCCTTGACATGCTTGTAGCTATGGATTTCCCCGACCAGATGATCACTTGGATCATCAACTGCATTTCCACCCTCACTTACTCTATTAATATTAATGGTGATCCTAATGGAAACTTTAAAGGTAGAAGAGGATTCAGACAAGGAGACCCTCTATCTCATTTTCTCTTTGTCTTTGTTATGCAAGTCCTCTCCAGTATCCTCAAAGAGAAGAGTAATGATACCAATTTCTGATTTCATCGAAAGTGTCATAAACTCAAAATTATAAACCTCTACTTTGCGGATGACCTTATGATTTTTTGTCATGAGGATGTCAACTCCCTTCTCCTCATCAAAGAGGCTCTTGAGGATTTCTATTCCCTTTATGGTCTAAGAGTTAACCCCTCAAAAGTCAAATATTTCTGTCTGCTATCAATGATCCCCTCCGATATGAGCTTCTCTCCTGTATGGGGTTTTTTAAGGTTCACTTCAAGTTAAATATCTAGGAGTTCCCCTTCTTACTGGCCGTCTTACCCATTCAGAATGTCGTCCCCTTCTTCTTAAGATTACTGCTAGAATCAATTCTTGGACTTCCAAGCATCTCTCCTATGCTGGCAAACTCCAGCTCATAAAATCTGTCTTATTTTCCGGTTAGGTTTACTGGTCCTCCATATTTATTCTTCCCTCTAGGATAATTAAGAAGCTGACCCAAAACATTCGTCGTTTTCTTTGGTCTAGTTTTGCCATGAAAATTCACGGGGAAAAAGTGGCTTAGACGAACATCACGACTCCCAATAATGAGGGAAGCCTTGGGATTCTGGATCTAAAAACCTAGAATCAGGCGGCTGTCCTCAAGCACCTTTGGTCTATTATTAGTAACAATTACCACTGGATTTGGTGTGAGTGGATAAAAAATGAAAATAATTAAAAATGAAAACTTATGATCTCTCTATTGGTTTCTCTCCTTCTTGGATTTGGAGGAAAATTCTTCGTCTTCCTCCGTTGGCTAGTAAATTGTATATGGTGGCTATCGACAATGGCTCGAGCATTTCCTTTTGGTATGACCCTTGGCTCCTCTCAACCTCTATTGCTTCACACTACTACTCGAACATCATCAAAGACTCTCGGCTAGGGAACAACCTCAAGGTTTCGAATTTCATTCTCGATGACGACAGACATTGGCCCTTCAATTTCAGGTCGGCAAGAGCCACAAACCGTAACAATCTCTTGGAGATCAACACAATTATCCTCTCATTGCTCCCTCATAACATCAATTCCAATGATGTTCCATACTGGATGACGAAGGATGGTTGCAGTACCTTCTCTATCAAGGACATGTACAACGCAATTCGATTATCCGCTCCAGTTGTGGGGTAGGTCGGGTTAGTTTGGAATAAATTTAAATATTCCCTGATTCCTTTATTTTATGGCTTGCTATCTTGGACAAACTCTCGACTAGAGATAAGCTTCTCAGTTGGGGTTCAAACACCCCCACCGACTGTGTCTTATGCAACTCTGATTCTGAATCTATAAATCATCTCCTATATGACTGTAACTTCACTCAGAGCAGTTGGATCTCAGCTAGTTCTAAACTAGGTTTCCCTTTTTTTGCTGGATGTTGGCAATCTTGGATTTGTGAGACATCAAGCTGGTCTCACTCACGAAACCAACATATTTGGCGAACTTGCTTTGACGCGATTATTTATCATGTTTGGAAGAAGAGAAATCACTAGTATTAATGATGGTAAATCATAATTTTAGGAAGACGTAAATAACCGTTGATCATTGAATCTTAATTAATCAATAATATATTTTATACAAATAAAGAATGTAACTAATTATTTATATATTAATTATTAGATTTAAATTTTATTATAGAAATAAATTAATTAAAAAATAAAAGTTATTAATAACTTTCTCATTGTTATTTTGATTTAATTTTTGTATAAAAACATTTAAGTTATTTTAAAACAATGTAAATAAAATATTACGAATAAATTAATTATTTTTAATATCATAATAGATAATTAAAAGTGATAAATCAAGTTGTATTTATTTTTTTATGATTCAAGTCTTCATTATTTTGTTTTTATAGTTTCACCATTATTTATATTTTATATATTTTAAATTAGTTTATATTTAAAAAATATTAAAATTAAGAAAAATAATTTTTAAAATTTTATTTTAATATATTATTGTAATTTTATAAAAATATTGATAATATTAATAACATTTATAAAAGAATTTAAAATAAATAATATTATAATAACATAAATTTTATAGTCAAATTTAGTGTTTACAATAAACTGATATTATCTATTACGTTGTTTTAGGAAAAAAAAACAAGATGATGTGTGATCAAATGCAATATTGTAATTAATTTTTATAGTTAACTTATTTGAATTTTTGATAATATGATACTTTAATACACATTCTTTTGTTAAACCAAAGAATAATAACGTCTGATTAAAAAAAAGCAACTATCGTTACTACTGCGTTTAAAACAATGCTAATAGTGAAGTAAAATTGGATATATATATATATATATATATATATATATATATATATAAATAAATAAAAAGAAAATATTAATCCCTTTTCAATGGACCATTTAAACTTTTTTGTCAGAGCTTTAAACACATGAGCACGTATATTAAGAAAATTCATTATTAATGGTAAAAAATACGCCATACTCAACCAACTTGGTTACCCTTTTGGGGGCTATTTCCTCCGTTCTACTTTAAAATCGTTCTCTCGTATTTCAAAACATTATTAAATATATTTTTTATTTTCATAAATAAATAGTTACTATGCACCAATTAAAACACGAAGAATTTAATAAATCACAAATAATTAACTCCACTCACTAATAAATTATTTTTATTTTTTGATTTTTATACCAAATATATGTTATGATAATAGTTATTAATGCGTGTGTAACGAATTATAACGAAACAGAAGGAATAAAAAAAAAGTATAAATCATGGTAAAATATAATAAAAATTGCTAATTAAATTTGACCGACTAGAACGTTAAATACTCATTTAATACAGTATTGATAACTTTGCGAAGAAATTCAATATGGAAAAAATATTTTGCGAGAACGTCAATTATTATAGAATGGGAGGACGTCGCGTTGAAGACTAGCACTTGTACGCACAAGTACAGATGGAAAAAGTTGTACACTCCCACGTTATTAGATTATCTTTATAGTTTTGAAGGCACACGTCCTTGCAAAACTCAGGCGAGCAAAAAGTTGGCGCATCAAATGAATAATCCTGAGTGCAAGTCTTCTCAGCTTCTCCTTCTGAAATCAAAAAATTACCACGCTTCTTTTATTATTAACCAATAAAAAATTGACCATAATATATATTTTTTATAATTCGTTTTAAAAAAATTCAAAACAGAAAACGAGTGCTAGAAGAAGAAGAGAAAACCTGTTGAAAAAGCAAAACATATGATAAATAGCGTCAATAATACAACAACAGGCTTCATCGTCACAAGAGTTTCCTTTTAATTTCTGTGTTGCGTATATATATCGGTTTGTCTTATTCTTTTACTTCTACGTGAGATAGAATATATAGAAAATGAAATGGGGTTTGATGATATTTTACTACTTTTACGTTATTTTAACGTTGGATTTTGTAATTCATCAGTTACTACCGGGTTAATTGTTGAGATTCGGAGTATTGTATATTTGTATGTTTAAGGAAGGAACGGATATTAAGAAAGACTTATGTTATGAAATAATAAAAACGATATAAATCCGTTAGTACCCGATTAAATGTTAAGATTGGGAGTATGGTATACTCCACGTTTAAAGAAGGAGCACCGATGTTAAAAAAGACTTATGGTATGAAATAATAAAAACGGCATAAAATGAAATGGTCAAAGAATTTAATTGGTATACTCCCACGTTTAAGGAAGGAACACACGTGTTAAAAAAGATTTATGGTATGAAATAGAAAAATCAAAGAAATTAATTGGCTATAAATTTTTAATATTAATTAATAGTATATTCTTCTAAAACGTGAGTTGCTGAGTAAGAGGGTTGTTCAAATTTCATCATAGAAAATTAGAGCGATGGAAACTTTGTTGCATCTTTGTAGGCCCATAAGATGGGTGTAACACATTTTACCATTTCTCATGCTTTAGAGAATACGCAGTATCTAGATTCGGATATATACTGGAAAATGTTGGATGAGAAATACCACTTCTCTTGTCAATTCACTGTTGATTTGATAGTTATGAATAAATCAGGTTTTATCAATACTAGTACTCTTCTAAAAGATTGTAATAATGAAAAATATTATTGATCAGTATGAGAGCCATAATACCTTTACTCTTCGAGAGTTTTACAAGGTTGTTTATGGCATTAATATTTTCGATCCAAAGTTCAATATTGTCTCGCCCAAGGTAGATATATTATTTACTTTCCGTATACAGAGAATCAAAAAAGACTCACAGCCTTGCACGGTTCAGTAGAAGATATGTTGTATAATCCAAAACAGAATAAAGTACACATAGGTATACTAAAAGATAGGTCGGAGCGCATAATTATTTATATGGCAAGGCTGGACCGAGAAAAAAAAACATATCAGGTTTGGTCGAGTGGTATGCTAAAAATGCTAGACTGAGAGAACTTGTAAACCTGATTGT
Source organism: Limnanthes douglasii subsp. nivea (assembly GCA_036936605.1). Lineage (NCBI taxonomy): Eukaryota > Viridiplantae > Streptophyta > Magnoliopsida > Brassicales > Limnanthaceae > Limnanthes > Limnanthes douglasii. The sequence continues at coordinate 259,125,850 of JAUPFV010000005.1, read as the reverse complement.
GGTCACTCTAGACTGAGAGAACTTGTAAACCTGATTGTGGTCACTGGTAACCTTGATTTGAAGCAGTCAAAAGACAGGGAGGAAACCACAAACATTGAGAAAATGCATAATCTCATGAAGAGACATCAGTTGGATGATGAGGTTCTTGGATAGTGTGACGAATCGGGCACGTAACAATGAGCTCTACCGGTACATAGCTGACTGATGGGGTGCATTTGTTCAACATCCTCTTTACGAGGTGTTTGGGCTTATGGTTATCGAAGCTATGACATGCGACATTCTAACATTTTCTATTCTCCTCGGTGGTCCTCTGGAGATAATAGTGCATGGTGTATCAAGATTTCACATTGATCTATATCATCATTGATGAGTCCGAATTCAGCATGCTCCCGGGAAGGGTAAATCAGTCTAAGTCTCTCCGAATACCGGACAGGCTACAAGGACATAAATCGAACAGATCACTTCCGGACAGATTACTTTGGACACTATAAACTTAAGGCTGTTCGAACTATGACTAAAGTACTAAAAAACCTAAACACTTCCTGACTAAGCTACTTGCCCTCCTGCTTAGAACTCATGGGTCTTTAAACATGACCCGGGTCCATTAAACATGACCCGAAAGCCCATAAGGGCCCAAACATCATACTATAAATACCCAACCACCAGCATTAACTATGGGTAATGAGAATTAACTGCTACCAAGTTGCTTAATTATCTCTCCACCTTATACTCTCTACTCTAACCCTTAAAACACCCAAACACCACCGTTAAACACCCATACACCACCTTGAAACTCCACTTGAAATTACTAGCCTACCCTCAGGAAATTATTATCCACACCAAATTGGCGACCACAGTGGGAGGCGACGGTGCCTGAATCAAGCATTCAAAACCAAGTAAAGAAAGTCTGTCCGAATGAATCCGGACAATCCAGAAGTACCACCAGCTCTGCTCGAATTGGTGGGAGAGAATGATGAGTACACTGTCGAAGAGCGTGACAGGTTGAGGGGTGAAATAGAAGCTCTGAGGGCTGAAAAGGCCAAGATGGGCATGAAAGAGAAATCCAAAGCATCAGCTGCTCATCACACCGACAACCCCAGAGAGCCCAAGGCTTCAAAAACTCATGTGAGCACTAAAAAGACACATGCCAGTTCTAAAAAGTCTCACCGGTCCAAGCCTGTGGAGAGCTCTGACTCAAGCCCAGAATCTTCAAGTAGCTCTTCGGACAGTGAGGGAAATGAAAAATCCTTGTCCTCCAGCAGCGATGAGGGTCGAACCAGAAAAAAGCAAAAGCAGGTTAAGAAATATTCGAGAAAAAGAGACAGACATGGAAGAATGAAAAGGCATATTGGCAAGGGATCATCTCACCAGCGGAGGTATACGGACAAGATGATGATGGATCCCTTTGCTTTCCACGATGAACCAGGTATCTTTGCAACTCCTAATGAGGATACTGTGTTCAGTCGTGGGAGAAATTGGAGGCAGTCTCCGCTGTCTTCTAAAATTCTGTCCGGAAACCTCCCCAAGAGGTTTGATAGCACTAAAATGGAGAAGTACGATGGCAGTACTGATCCGGACAATCATCTGGAGCAATTCAAGAACTTCATGATGAACTTTGATGATGATGATAAACTACTCTGTAGGACATTCTCCCAATCCTTCACGGGGAGTGCTCTGAAATGGTACAACAGCCTGCCTCAGGGTTGTATTAAAGATTTTGATACGTTTTGGGTGGCCTTTCGAAGGCAGTTTGTAGGGAGTAAGGAGCTGAAGGGCAATGGAGACACAATAATCCATTGTGCCCAGGAGCCAAATGAGTCATTGAAAGAGTACATAAGTCGGTTTGTGAACACAAAGAATGGGTTGGCTGATTGCTTCGAACAGGTGGCAATAGCATCCCTAAGACAAGGTTTGAACCCAGGCAATCTGGCTGATTCGGTGACCAGAAAGAAGGCCATGACCTGGGGAGGATTGCTAAATCAAGTTGGCAAGCAAATAAACGTTGATGAAACGAAAAAGACCAGGGTGCACAGACAGGTGAGGTCCACCCGAGTGGCACCAACTCCAAATCAAAACCAGTCTGGGAACAAAGCAAGGGAAACCGGACAGGGGCATGGTAGGGCAAAAGCTCAGTCTCAGCCAGCTGCTCCTGCTCAAAGTCAACAATCCAGAAACAAAAGATGGCCATGGGTCCAACCGGAGTGGTTCGCAGAACTCAAAGAAAGTGTGGCCACCATTTTCGATAAAACAAAAGATGAGGTGCATTACCGGAGACCAGCAACCTTGCAGTCTCCCAGAGAGCATCGTAACAACTCCTTTTGCCAATACCACAATGATATTGGCCATACCACTGATGATTGCATAGCATTGAAGCAAGAGGTTCAAAACTTGATTGAAAGGGGAAAGTTGGGAGCATACGTTAAGAGAAGAGGAGGCAACAGGCCTGACAACACTCACCGGGTTGGTCCAAGTAATGCTGCCCCGGAGGGGGCCATGGTTATAGTTGAAAGGTTTGATGTGGAATCTGAATACTTGGATCCTGATCCAACACGAAACAGGGTGGGTGCTATAGAGGAGTGTTCTAGGTCGGTCTCCGGGCTCATTAAATTCTTTGAGTCACTTACAATTTTCGGAGGGGACACTATGACAGCTCCTACTGCTTCTTCGAGAAAGAGGCATGTTCATAATTTAGCCTCCTAGCTAGAAGGAGGCATGACATCTTATCAGTCACCAAACTCATTCCCATTCATTGTCTTTGATGAGGATGATTTAAGAGACATTGCTGGCCCTCATGAGGATGCTGTTATCATAGGAGCATCTATAGGGGGCAATGAAATAAGGCGAATTCTGGTGGATACTGGAAGCTCAGCCAATATCCTTTTCCTAATCACTTACAAGAAAATGAAAAAATCCAGTTGTGATTCAAAAGTCGGACACGTCAATCGTGGGCTTCACAGGCAGCTCAGTCGATGTGATCGGAGAGTTTGAAGAAGAGGTGTTATTGGGCAGGGGCCCTTTCAAGAAAATGGTTAGAATACTCTTTATCGTGGTGGATTGTCCCACTTGCTATAATGCTATTCTGGGGAGATCTTGGCTCTCTAGGATGCATGCAGTGGCTTCAACAGTCCACCAGTGCTTAAAGTATGCTGTTCAGGGACAGGTTGGGGTTATCTGGAGCAGCCAAAAGATTGCAAGAGAATGCTATACCACTGCCTTGGCTCCTCGAACGCTGGGGGCAGTCCGTATAAATGATCAATAACAGTTTGAGGGCCTTTCTGGGGGTGAGGGTGAAATTGATGACCCCAGAGAGACCCCTGGAGTGTTGATTCCAATTGAAGAGGTTGAAACGCACTACTTGGAAGAAGGCAAAAGTGTCAAGATAGGGTCCAAGATGCCACCAATGTTGAAAGAAGAGATGTTGAAATTCTTGAAAGATCGTCAGCACGTTTTTGCTTGGTGCAATGCTGATGTTACTGGAGTTCCATCAGAAGTGATATCCCATCACCTATCTGTCCGGAGAGATGTGGCACCAGTGGTTCAAAAGAGAAGAGCTTTCTCAAAAGAAAAGGATGATGTCATAGTACAAGAGGTTGACAGACTCACAAAGATTAGGCACATTAAAGAATCTCAATACCCTTTGTGGACTGCCAATCATGTCCTGGTAAAAAAGAAAAATGGCAAATGGCGCATGTGCATTGACTTCACAGACCTCAATAGAGCTTGCCCAAAAGATTTGTATCCGGTCCCCCGGATAGATCAGTTAGTAGACTCTACTTCTGAGAACAAGCTGCTCTCCTTTATGGATGCCTTCTCCGGGTACAACCAGATTCAAGTAGATCCAAAAGATCAAGAGCAGACCACGTTTGTCACTGATAGGGGTCTACATTGTTACAAGGTGATGCCATTTGGTTTAAAAAATGCTGGGGCTACTTATCAAAGGCTAGTTAACAAGGCATTTGCTGATCAAATTGGAAGAAATATGGAGGTATACATTGACGATATGATGGTGAAAAGTGTGGATGAGCAGCTGCACTTGTCCGATCTCCAAGAAACTTTTGCCAACTTGGCAAAAGTGAATTTGAAACTAAACCCTGAAAAGTGTGTGTTCGGAGTGCAGTCCGGGAAATTCTTAGGGTATATCATAAGTGAGCATGGAATACAGCCCGACCCGGACCAGCTCAATGCCCTATTCCAGATGGAGCCTCCTCGAAACATTAAAGAAGTACAACGATTAACAGGGAGATTGGCTGCCTTAAACAGATTCATCTCAAGGTCTTCGGACAGGTGTGCTCCATTTTTTCAAACTTTAAAGGGTGCAAAGGGGTTTGAGTGGACCCCGCAGTGTGATGAGGCATTCAATGAAATCAAGAAACATCTCTCCTCTCCCAAAACTTTGTTCAAACCAGTTTATGGGGAGACTCTCTTTGTGTATTTGGCCGTTTCAAGTTGTGCCATCAGTGCTGTGTTGATAAGAGAGGTCGATGGGCATCCCCACCCGGTGTACTACATCAGCAAAAGCTTGATTGATGCTGAGAGGCGTTACTTGAAACTCGAAAAACTGGCATTAGCTTTGGTGATAGCTGCAAGAAAGATGAGGCCTTATTTCCAGGCTCATCCTATCATCGTCCGAACATCTTTCCCTTTAAAGAATGTCCTTCAAAAAGCAGACATTTCAAGCAGAATGACCAAGTGGTCAGTAGAGTTGGGGGACTTCAACATAGACTTTGCTCCCCGGACAGCAGTTAAAGCCCAAGTTGTGGCTGATTTTCTGGTTGAATTCCACTCCGATAGGGATTCAGAGCAAGCTACTGATATAAAAGACAAGAAAATGTGGATTGTCCGAACGGACGGAGGGTCTAGCACCATGGGATGTGGTGCAGGAATATGTCTAACTTCCCCATACGGGGACAGCATGTACCAAGCTATTTGTTTTGCTTTCAGGGCATCTAATAACGAGTCCGAATACGAAGCAGCTATAGCTGGGTTAAAATTGGCCCACATCTGTGGGGCTAAAAGGGTCAAGCTACTAAGTGACTTCCAGTTGCTTGTCCACCATGCCTTAGGCCAATCTGAGGCTAGAAAGGAGCAGTTGGTAAAGTATTTACTCCTCCTCAAGAATGAAGCACTAAAGTTTAAAGTTGTTGTCTATGAGCACATTCCCCGGGCAGAAAATGAGCTAGCAGACTCATTGGCAACTATAGCATATATAGAGTCATACCCATGGATCCATGTGCTTGAGAGCCCTTCTATTCAACTTGGAAAGGGTAAAGAAGAGGAAATTTTTGAAATACAAGTGAAACAACCTCAAGACTGGAGGTTTCCTCTATTACAATATCTCTCCAATGGTGTTGTCCCTCCAGATAAGTCATAAGCCAGAACATTGAAACACAAAGCTCGTGGTTTCATCATATTGAGAGAAGTGTTGTATAAAAAGTCCTACAGTAAACCTCTCCTGCGTTGTTTGGGAGATGATGAATCACAAGTAGTCCTCTCCGAGTTACATGATGGTGAGGGATCAGCCCATTGTGGATTTAGAGATTTAACAAGAAGAGTGTTACTCTCCGGATACTATTGGCCATCAATCATGAAAGATGCTAAGGAGTTGGTGAGAAGGTGTGACCCATGCCAGAGGTACAGCAATGAAATTCATGTACCAGCCATTCCTTTGGAGTCAATTTCTGAGCCCATCCCTTTTGCTCGATGGGGGTTGGACTTAGTAGGGCCTCTCCCCGTGGCGTCCGGAGGGCGTAAAACTATAATTGTGGCCATTGACTACTTCTCAAAGTGGGTAGAAGCAGCTCCCTTGGCAGGGACAACATCCAAAGCTGTCATAGAATTCATTCTATCCAACATATGTTGCAGATTTGGTGTCCCACAGAAAATAACAACAGACAATGGACCACAGTTTGACAATAGAGAAATGGAAAGCTTCTGTGCCTCAAGGGGTATACAGCATTGTTTTTCTTCACCTTTCCACCCACAAGCCAATGGGCAAGTTGAAGTGGCTAATAGAACTATACTCTCCAGTTTAAAAAAGAATCTGGAAGGGGCTGCTGGAAAGTGGCCTAGTTATCTACAAAAAGTCTTGTGGGCCTACCGGACAACACTTGGGGCTGCAACACAAGAGTCTCCCTTTGCCTTGGTCTATGGGATGAATGCAGTAGCCCCCATAGAAAAGACACTCCCTTCCTTTCGTGTTCATAACTTCTCCGGACACGCTAATGAGATGGCGATCAGAAATCAACTTGATTTGATAGAAGAAAGACGGGTTAAAGCTCACCTTAGAGTTGCACACTATCAGGGCCTGATGAGAAGCAAATTTGCTTCTAAAGTTAAAAGAAGAGATTTCCAACCAGGGGACAAAGTATTGAGGAAGGTCTTCTTACATACTAAAGAAAAGCTCTTCGGAAAGCTGGCCCCATTCTGGGAAGGTCCGTATATTGTGGTTGAAAGAATCAAGCCTGGAACTTATTGGTTGGAAGACAAAGATGGCAGGGTTTTAACTCACCCTTGGAATATTGAGCATCTTCGGATGTACTTGGAGTAACACTTGTGTAAATATTTACTTGTTTGAGCTTCCATGTAAATATTTGGGGGCATACTCTTTCCTCCTTGGTGGCACGGGGAGGTTTTAACGAGGTGTCCGGATGGTTGAATAAAATTCGATGCCTTCTTCAAAATTTTCTAAATATTTTCAAAGTTCTTAAACTCTAGCCAGAGAATTTAAACACTCTCACAATGCAGCAACCAAAAGCTACTTAAACTCTAGCTATCTAAACTAAAACAAACAATGAAAGAAGATGATGGATGTGCAAAATAGAAACATTCATTAAACAACTCAAAATTGCCTTGGCCTTCCAAGGACTTGTGGATAAGTCAGGGTACAGCACAAAAAAAACCTGTCCGAACAAATACGGACACCATTACAAAAAGAGTGCCTTGGCCTTCCAAGGACTTTAGTTTGAATGAAAGATAAACAAAGTAAACCATAAATTAAGGTTGAGCCTTTGAAGATGGCTCACCCTCATCTGTTTTCTTACCCTTGATGTCGCTCCCCCCTTCGATTACCTTCTTGCCCTTGGGATCATTCTCCTCTTCGTCTGGGCTCTCTCCGGTCTTCTCTTCATTATCAGATGAGGACTCACCGGAAAATCCTTCTTCGACCATTGTATAATATGGAAGGTCATCATCATCCACATAGAGTCATAAGTCCCCCAGGGTCCTCTTCGGGAATTTTTCATGAAAAAGGAGAACCATATCAGACTTCACCCTTTGAACCATTAGCTCTTCGCTTTTAATCATCTCCCTGGCATAGGCATTGATCTTGGCCTTGATTGTGGCCTCTTGGTCCCTCAGCAAAGCAGCTTTCTCATCAGCAGCCTGGGTCACTGCATTTTCTAGAGCAATCTTGTCAGTGGTCAGGTTGGTGATGATCTTCTCCTTTGCAGTGGTCTCTCCTCTTGAGACAGTGAGATCTTTCTCCATGCCGGACAGCTTCTCCTGGAGATCTTTTATGGTTTGTTCTAGGGTGGCAACTTTTGTGTTGCTCTCATCATGATTCCTCTTCAGCTCCTTGTTTGCTTCCTTGAGCAAATCAGCATTGGTGGTAGCAGTGCGGAGGTCTTCGGACAGCTTATCCTTCTCAGACTTGAGGTCTTTGATGGTGTCTGCTTGACTCCGAACTTGTCTCTCCAGTGTAAGAACTGGCTGCACATTACTAAGCAAGGAATGGGTTATGATGTCCTTCTCACTAGAGACAACGAAAGTCTTACCGTTGAAGTTGACCGTATTTGAGCTGCTTGGAGGAACGTAAGGCCCTACGAATTCATCTCTGCGGAGGCCAAGGAAATACTCACCAAGCCTAGCTAGACCAGTGATGTCCATTCCATCGAGGTTGAGATCTCCCCCTTCTACCTCATCGGTGTGAAAGTCTCTTGGAATCTCTTCGGCCAGAGTTGGGTCAGAAGGGTCAGTGGGGAAGGTAGGCTCCGGATCCCGGAGAGCGAGCTCATGTCCTTGGGAAGTCTTTTTCTTCTTGGCTTCCCGGTCAGCGCCTTCACCTACTTGCTTGCGAGTTCTCTTGGGAGCCCTTGGAGGTTTTGGGATGTCAACTTCCTGCCTTTCGGTCTCCTGCTCCACCACCTGCAAGAGGGCTGCATCAATTTGAACCTGGGCCGGCCCCTCTGGATCTGTTGGGGCATCCTTCTCAGCATCGCCCGCCACATTCTTGCCTCTTCTTCTGCCCTTCATTTTGCTTGGGGCTTTAGCCCGGGCAGGCAGGTAGAGTGTCACATCCAGTTTGTGGGACCTTCTAAGCACTGTGTCTTCATCGGGCTGGGTGGTGAGCTCCTCCCAAGTTAGGTCTCTCCGACTTGTGGTGTTCCACAGGTGAGACCTTGCTAGATTTCCAGGGGTGAAGGCCTTGTGGAATCGATTCTCCCAGTTCTCTGCGGCCCAAGCATTGATTTTGCCACAGGTAGTCTGTCCGGCCTTCAGGTAGTCCCCGAACTCCTTTGGTAGATCTGTTAGAACAAAAGAGAAACTGGTTAGTATGAACTTAACTTAAAGAAAAAAGAAAAGAGAGAAACGGACAGAGACTTAAGGTAAGAAACTTACGGTCACTCCTCCACCTACTCCTGAGGAGGCTTGGGTTCTCTCCGGCCTTGATTTTCTTGCCGTTTTCCCAGGCGCCACTAACGAACAAGAATTGGCTCCTCCACTTGCTCTCTGATTCCAGGAGATCATCAATAGCCTTGAGATCGTTCCCCATGTTGAAATGGTAGAAGGGGAACTGGTGATGCTTGCAAAGGTTGGCCACTGCTGCGAACTCTTCCATAGGAAGAGGGATCCCAGACAACCTAGACGCCATGATACATGACATCAAAGTGAACCAGCCATTGGGACTTAGCTGAGTTGGGCAAAGCTTGACCAGGTGGAAGTATCGTACGATCTCTGGGTCCAGTGGGAACCTGAGTCCCCAATTAAATAGCTCCGTAAAGAAGACTATTTCATTCCGTTTACAGTCCATTGGGGTCTCCGGATCAATGGGGATCCTTATCTTCACGTTTTCGTGGATCCCCCATTTTGTGCGCATTCGACCCAGATCAGAGGTATGGATGAATGCATACTTGGTCTTCTGCAAGGCGAAGAGGTGCTTAAGCTCAACTCTGTGGAAGCACGGCCCCACTTTCCCCTCGAGGCTCTCCGGCAGGTCCGGATGCCTCAGGTACAGATTTTCCTTGCCTTTTTTGGCAACAACAGCAGCACTATCAGTTTGTCCGGAGGACTCGGACTCAAAGGGGACCTCTTCAACAGAGTCCTCCATTCTCTCCTCCATAATCGTTGGAGGAACATCTGCGGTAGTGGTCCGGGGAGGAATGAAGCTTGGCACAGCCTGGCTACCGGACTGCTGGTTTTCTATGTTCTCCTGAATTCTCACCTCAGGTTGGGTTTCAGAGGCGGAAGTCTCTCTAGGGGATACCGGGCTGCTGGCCTCCGGACCGGACGGCCTCTCCCGGGGAGCCCTAATGGGCACTCCAGACCCAGAATCACTATTTTTTGCCCCCGATCTTGAGGGAGTATTTTTGGAAGCTAATCCCTTAACTAACCGGCTTGGCCTCTTAATAACTAGCTTCTCCAGAGAATGGTCAGAATCAGATCCCATAGCTATAAAAGGTGAGGTTTTCCTAACACTTGTAGCGGTAACTCCTGGTTCAACAGCAGGTATTGACTCCTGAACTAAGGAACCAGAGACTATGGGTGAGAGGGTGGATTGAAAGAGTTTTTTGGGCTTGGTACCTTTGGAGGAGGATGAGCCTCGATCCGATTCTGTAACAGAAGCAACTGGTCTCTCAACTGGTGATGATGGTAGCCCTGCTGCTATTCGCCTTTCTTTCTCGACCTTCTGCGCTTTCTCCAACTCTGAAAGGTTGAGCCATCCACCTTTGATCAATGCTGTTCTTGCTGTAAATATAAACTGCCAAGGAAATTTTTTGTTTTAGAGAGAGAGAGAGCTCTGAGTAAATTTACAGAGTAAAATTTGAAAGAGATGGTAAAACAGTGGAAAATGAATGTGAATTTATAGTAGATTTGAAAAAAGGAGTTGATTCCTAGGAGAATCCGAAAAGTTGGACAATGATTAAAAGACGGCGCTGATGTCACTGTTGGTAATTAAAGAGGTTACTTGTTGAAGAAGGTGGTGCGAAATTCAAGGTGAAAAAACGGCTGGAGTGGCCAATCAGAGAGCGACACGTGTCCCACTAACTCTGGCAATAACCGTTTGGAATTCGTAAAGCTTAACCTGTCCGGGTATACCCACAGTTCTGTCCGAATTGAGAACCACTTCATACATCGGACTGTTTTTCAGTTCTTTGACAAGAATACTTGCTCAAACACCTAAAAAAGGGGCTCCTGATGAGTCCGAATTCAGCATGCTCCCCGGAAGGGTAAATTAGTCTAAGTCTCTCCGAATACCGGACAGGCTACAAGGACATAAATCGAACAGATCACTTCCGGACAGATTACTTTGGACACTATAAACTTAAGGCTGTTCGAACTATGACTAAAGTACTAAAAAACCTAAACACTTCCTGACTAAGCTACTTGCCCTCCTGCTTAGAACTCATGGGTCTTTAGACATGACCCGGGTCCATTAAACATGACCCGAAAGCCCATAAGGGCCCAAACATCATACTATAAATACCCAACCACCAGCATTAACTATGGGTAATGAGAATTAACTGCTACCAAGCTGCTTAATTATCTCTCCACCTTATACTCTCTACTCTAACCCTTAAAACACCCAAACACCACCGTTAAACACCCATACACCACCTTGAAACTCCACTTGAAATTACTAGCCTACCCTCAGGCAATTATTATCCACACCAATCATAATCAGACTTGCACAGTTATGCTAAAATTCTTTAAACGCTGCAAGGATGTTTGTATGAAACTTAGTGCCTCAAATGCAATTCTACATCATAGTCACTTTTGCATTTGGTGAAATTGATAGCAAGTCATCTAAAGTGAACTTATCTTCAAAAGCAAGGATCTACTAGAAACTTCTTCTTATGATTCAAGAATTTGATGATGCATTCAAAGTTATATATGTCACAAAACTTCTTGTTGTCGGGTTGCAATCCCCTTGGGAAAGCATAACAATTCTCCAATTTCTATTTCTTTTATTGCATACTACGAAGCTGATAAGTTTCTTCACACAAAATGTGATGGTTACTCAAGATCAGGAACAACTGACAATAAAATTCGAAGATAATGGTGTGGATAAAAGTAGCCTGAGGGTAGGCTGGTAATTTTAAGTGGAATTTTAAGGCGGCGTAAGGGTGTTTCACGGTGGTGTGGTGGTGTTTAAGGGTGTTTCAAGATATTTCAGGGTGTTTCAAAGTGTTTCAAGGGTGGAGAGAGAATTGAGCAGCCTGGCAGCAGTTAATTTTTCTTACCCATAGTTAATGCTGGTGGTTGGGTATTTATAGTATGATATTTGGGCCCTTATGGGCTTTTGGGTCAAGTTTAATGGACCCGGGTCATGTTTAAAGACCCATAAGTTTTAAGCAGATGTACAGGTAGCTTAGTCAGATAGTGATTAGGTTTTTTAGTACTTTAGTCATAGTTCGAACTGACTTATGTTTGCAGTGTTCGAAATCATCTGTCCGGTTCAATCAGGGCTGTTCGAATTGAAGTCTTGGAGTCTGTCCGGTTTTCGGGGAGTTTTACTTTGGACTACCCTTCCGGGGAGCTCTTCGAATTCGGACTCATCAGGAGCCCCTTTTTTAGGTATTTGAACAAGTGTCCTTGTTAAAGAACTGAAAAACAGTCCAATTGAGAAAGTAGTTTTCCAATTCGAAGAGAGTTGAGACAGGCCCGGACAGCCCAACCGTTACGAATTCCAAACGGTTCTTTGTCAGAGATAGTGGGACACGTGTCACACCCTGGTTGGCCACATCAGCCGTTTTTCCACCTTGAAAATTACACCACTTTATCGAACAAGTAACTTCTTTAAATGCTTTTTATGACGTCAGCGCCGTCTTTTAATCATTGCCCAACTTTTCGGATTCTCCTAGGAATCAAACCCCCTTTTTTACATTTACTATAAATTCCATTCATCTTTCACAGTTTCATTTTTACTTTGCCATTTTACTCAAAACTTCATCTCTCTAAAATCTTAAGATTTCCTTAATCGTTTTATGTTCACAGCAAGAACAACTCTAATCAAGGGTGGCTGGCTCAATCTTTCAGAACTAGAGAAAGCTCAAAGGGTTGAAAAAGAGAAAAGACTTGCAGCAGGGCTTCCAGCATCACCAGTCGAGAAATCATCCCCTTCAATCGAAGAGTCTGATAGAGGTTCGTCTTCTTCGAAAGGTACAAAACCTAGAAAACTCTTTCGATCAACACTTTCTCCCATCGTATCTGACTCTTCAGTCCAAGAGTCGATCCCTATCGTCGAACCAGGGGTCACTGTTACAAGTGTCAGGAAGAAATCCACTTTTATTGCTATGGGGTCCGACTCCGACCATTCTCCAGACAAACTGGTTATAAAAAGACCAAGCAGATTGGTTAAAGGACTCTCTTCAAAAAATACCAGCGAGTTAGGGTCCGGGGCAGCTGTTAGGACTCTCCGGGAAAGGCCGGTTGGTCCGGAGGCTAGTAGTCCACTACCTCCTAAGGAAACCTCAACCTCAGAAACTCAAACTGAGGCGAGAACTCAAAAACGTACATCTAGCCAACAGTCCGGAGGATCAGCTGTGCCAAGCTTCATCCCTCCCCGGGCTGTTTCTGCAGAAGCTCCCCCAACAGTTATGGAGGAGAGGATGGAAGACTCCACTGAGGAGGTCAGGTTTGAGTCCGAGTCTTCCGGACAAGCTGAAACTGCTATAGTTGTTGCCAAGAAAGGCAAAGAGGACTTGTATCTGAGGCGTCCGGATCTGCCGGAGAGCCTTGAAGGGAGAGTTGGGCCCTGCTTTCATAAGGTAGAGTTCAAGTATCTTTTGTCTTTGTTAAAAACCAAGTACACGTTCATTCATACTAGAGACTTGGGACGGCTTCGCACTAAATGGGGGATCCCTGAAAACATAAAGATCCGAATTCCCATCGATCCGGAGACCCCGATGGATTGCAAGAGAAACGAGATAGTCTTCTTTACGGAGCTACTCAATTGGGGACTCAGGTTCCCATTGGATCCAGAGATAGTGCGCTATTTCAATTTAGTCAAGCTATGTCCATCACAGCTGAGCCCCAACGGATGGTACACCTTGATGTCATGCATTATGGCATCTAGGTTGTCCGGAATTCCTCTTCCAATGGAAGAGTTCGCTGCTGTTGCTAGTCTGTGCAAACATCACCAGTTCCCCTTTTATCACTTTAATATGGGGAACAATCTGAAAGCCGTCGATGATCTCCTGGAGTCGGAGAATAAATGGAGGAGCCAGTTCTTGTTTATAAGTGGCTCATGGGAGAATGGGAAGAAGATTAAGGTTGGGGAGAATCCTAGCCTTCTTCGAAGTAGATGGAGAAGCGATCGTAAGTTCTTTCCTTAAGTCTCTGTTCGAATCTTCCCTTCTTTAAGCTTTCACTAACTAGTTATCCTTTTGTTTTGTTAGAACTGCCAAAAGAATTCGGAGACTATCTGAAAGCCGGACAGGTCACCTGTGGCAAGATAAATGCATGGGCCGCAGAGAACTGGGAGAACCGGTTTCACAAGGCTTTCACTCCGGGAAACTTGGCGAGATCTCACCTGTGGAACACCACAGGTCGAAGGGATTTAACATGGGAGGAGTTCTCCACCCCTCCTGATGATGACATCGTGCTGAGAAGGTCTCATGAGCTAGATGGGACCCTTTTCCTTCCTGCCCGGGCCAAAGCCCCAAGTAAGATGAAGGGCCAGAAGAAGAAAGGGAGGAAAACAGCAGTGGATACAGAGAAAAAGGTTCCAACTGACACAGAGGTGCCAGTCCCAGCTCAAGTTGATGCAAACCTTCTACAGGTGGTAGAAGTGGAAGGTAAGAAACACGGAGAGACTCCCTCAAAACCTTTAAGGGCCTCCAAACGAACTCGCAAGCAAGTAAGCGATAGTGCTGACAGAGAAGTAAAAAAGAAGAAGACTTCTCAAGAAGAAGAGTTTGCTCTCCGGGATCCGGAGCCCACTTTCCCAATTGATCCAACATTGGCTGAAGAGATCCCAGAGAATCTTAACGAAGGGATTCCAAGGGAACTCCATACTGATGAGATCGAAAGGGGAGAGATTAATATGGATGAAGTGGATGTCACCGGCCTGGGTCCTCTAGGTGATTACTTTCTTGGTCTGTCAAGAGATGAGTTCGCAGGGCCATATGTTCCCCCTAGCAGCTCCAACACAGTAAACTTTAATGGCAGGACTTTCTTGGTTTCCAGCGAAAGGGACGTTATAGCTCATTCCCTCCTTAGCAACGTGCAACCAGTACTTACCTTGGAAAGGCAGGTCCGGAGTCAGGCAGAATCCATCAAAGAACTTAAATATGAGAAGGAGTCACTGTCCGAAGACCTCAGGACTGCTACTACTAAGGTTGACTTGCTCAAGGAGTCAAACGAACAGCTGAAGAAGGGTCAAAATGAAAGCAACACAAAAGTTGCCTCTTTAGAGAAAACCTTAGAAGATCTCCGGGCTAAGCTGTCCGAGTTGGAGAAGGACTTGAAAACCTCAAAAGATGAGACTGCAACAAAAGAGAAGCTTGTCACCAATCTGACTACTGACAAACTTGCTTTAGAGAATGCAGTGACTCAAGCTGTTGACGAGAAAGCTGCTCTGGTGAAGGATCAAGAGGCCATGATCAAGGCCAAAATCAACGCTTATGCCAGGGAGATGATACGGAGTGAGGAATTATTGATTGAAAAGGTGAAGTCCGACATGGTCCTCCTTTTTCACGAGAAGTTCCCGAAGAGGAGACTTGGGGACTTATGGCGTTACGTGGATGACGACGATCTCCCATATTGGACCATGGTTGATGAAGGGTACACTGATATATCCTCATCTGGTGACGAGGAGGAAACCGGAGAGAGTCCGGGTGAAGAAGAGGCTGACCCCAAAGGCAAGAAGGTCATTGAGGAAAAAAGCGATATCAAGACCAAGGGAACAGATGAGGGTGAGCCATCTTCTAAGGCTCCACCTTAGTTGGTAATTTGTTTTGTTTACTTTTTGTTCGAACCAAAGTCCTTGGAAGACCAAGGCACCTTTTTTGTGATGCTGTCCGTTTTAACCGGACAGATTTTTGTATTATGCTCAAACTTGTTTAAAAAGTCCTTGGAAGGCCAAGGCAACTTTAAGTTTATTGAATGAACGTTTTATCTTGCACAACCTTTCTCTTATTCCATAGTCTGTTTAAATATTTCGTATTGTGAGAGTGTTTAATTTCTCTGGCTAGAATTTAAGTAGCCCTTAGATCTTTCAGTCCGGGTAGTATGGCAATCAACAGAATTTTGTAAAAACTTAGAAAATTGTTTAAGAAGGCTCCAAGTTTTATTGAAAGCTCTCTGTGGCGCCGAAGAGAGGAAGTGGTATGCCCCCAAATATTTACATGGATGTTTAAACAAGTAAATATTTACATAAACTTTATTCTAAGTACATTCGAAGGTGTTCAATATTCCAAGGGTGAGTTAAAACCCTGCCATCCTTGTCTTCCAGCCAGTATGTGCCAGGCTTGATTCTTTCAACCACAGTATACGAACCCTCCCAAGTTGGGGCCAGCTTTCCGAAGAGCTTTTCCTTGGTATGCAAGAAAACTTTCCTCAACACTTTATCTCCTGGTTGAAAGTCTCTTCTTTTAACCTTAGAAGCAAACCTGCTTCTCATCAAGCCTTGATAGTGTGCCATTCTAAGATGAGCTTTTACTCGCCTTTCTTCAATCAAATCAAGCTGATTTCTGATTGCTATTTCATTAGCCTGTCCGGAGAAGTTATGAACACGAAAAGAGGGGAGTGTCTTTTCTATGGGAGCTACTGCATCCATCCCATAGACTAAGGCAAAAGGTGATTCTTGTGTGGCAGCCCCAGGAGTCGTCCGGTAGGCCCACAAGACTTCTTATAAATAACTAGGCCACTTCCCAGCAGCCCCTTCCAGATTTTTCTTTAAGCCGGACAGTATTGTTCTATTAGCCACTTCAACTTGCCCATTGGCCTGTGGGTGGATAGGTGAAGAAAAACAGTGCTGAATACCCCTTGAGGCACAGAAGCTTTCCATTTCTCTGTTATCAAACTGCGGCCCATTGTCTGTTGTTATTCTCTGGGGGGACACCAAATCTGCAACATATGTTGGATAGAATGAATTTTATAACAGCCTTTGATGTTGTCCCTGCCAAGGGGGCTACTTCTATCCACTTCGAAAAGTAGTCAATAGCTACAATTATGGTTTTACGTCCCCCGGACGCCACAGGGAGAGGCCCAACTAAGTCCAATCCCCATCGAGCAAAAGGGATGGGCTCAGAAATTGATTCCAAAGGAATGGCTGGTACATGAATTTCATTACTGTACCTCTGGCATGGGTCACACCTTCTTACCAGCTCCTTAGCATCTTTCATTATTGACGGCCAATAATATCCGGAAAGAAGCACTCTTCTTGTCAATGCTCTAAATCCACAATGGGCTGATCCCTCACCATCATGCAATTCGGAGAGAACCATTTGTGACTCATGATCTCCTAAACAGCGTAGGAGAGGTTTACTATAGGATTTCTTGTACAAGACCTCTCTAATCATGATGAAACCACGAGCCTTGTGCTTCAACGTTCTGGCTTGTGATTTTTCCAAAGGTATGATGCCATCGGACAGATATTGTATAAGTGGAGACCTCCAATCTTGAGGCCGATTTACTTGTATTTCAAAGACTTGCTCTTTCTCCCCTTCATCAAGTTGAATAGAAGGACTTTCAAGCACATGGATCCATGGATAGGATTCCGTGTATGCTATTGTTGCCAATGAGTCTGCCAGTTCATTCTCTGCCCGGGGAATATGCTCATAGACAACAACTTTAAACTTCATTGCCTCATTTTTCAAGAGAAGTAAATACTTGATTAACTGTTCTTTTCTAGCTTCTGATAGGCCCAAGGCATGGTGGACAAGCAATTGGGAGTCACTTAGCAGCTTAACCCTTTTTGCTCCACAGATGTAAGCCAATTTCAACCCAGCTATAGCTGCTTCGTATTCGGACTCATTATTAGACGCCCTGAAAGCAAAACAAATAGCTTGGAACATGCTGTCCCCATAGGGGGAAGTGAGACATATTCCTGCCCCAGATCCTATGGCACTGGATCCTCCGTCTGTTCGGACAATCCACACTTTTTTGTCTTTTGAATCAGCAAGTTGTTCTGAGTCCCTATCAGAATGGAATTCGACCAGAAAATCAGCCACAGCTTGGGCTTTTACTGCTGTTCGAGGAGCAAAGTCTATGTCGAAGTCCCCCAACTCTACTGACCACTTTGTCATTCTGCTCGAAATGTCCGCTTTTTGAAGGACATTTTTTAAGGGGAAAGATGTCCGGACAATGATAGGATGAGCCTGAAAATAAGGCCTCATCTTCCTTGCAGCTATTACCAAGGCCAATGCTAATTTTTCAAGTTTCAAGTAACGCCGTTCAGCATCAATCAGGCTTTTGCTGATGTAGTATACTGGGTGAGGATACCCATCAACCTCCCTAACTAGCACAGCACTGATAGCACAACTTGAAACAGCCAGATACACAAAAAGAGTCTCCCCATCAATTGGTTTGAACAAAGTCTTGGGGGAGGACAGATGCTTTTTGATTTCATTGAATGCCTCATCACACTGTGGTGTCCACTCAAACCCCTTTGCACCTTTCAAAGTTTCAAAGAAAGGAGCACATCTGTCCGAAGACCTAGAGATGAACCTGTTCAAGGCTGCTAACCTCCCCGTTAACCGCTGTACTTCTTTAACGTTTCGAGGAGGCTCCATTTGGAACAAAGCATTGATTTGGTCCGGGTCGGGCTGTATTCCATGCTCACTTATGATATACCCTAAGAACTTCCCGGACTGCACTCCGAACACACATTTTTCAGGATTTAACTTTAAATTTACCTTGGCCAGGTTGGCAAAAGTCTCTTGGAGGTCGGTCAAGTGTAGTTACTCATCCACACTTTTCACCATCATATCGTCAATGTAAACCTCCATATTTCTTCCAATTTGATCTGCAAATGCTTTATTGACTAACCTTTGATAAGTAGCCCCAGCATTTTTCAAGCCAAAAGGCATCACCTTGTAGCAGTGTAAACCTCTATCAGTAACAAAAGTGGTATGCTCTTGATCTCTTGGATCCACCTGGATCTGATTGTATCCGGAGAAATCATCCATGAAGGAGAGTAGCTTGTTCCCAGAAGTAGAATCTACCAGCTGATCTATCCGGGGGACCGGATATAAGTCTTTTGGGCAAGCTCGATTGAGATCTGTGAAGTCAATGCACATTCGCCATTTACCGTTTTTCTTTTTTACCAAGACTGGATTGGCAGTCCACAAAGGATACTGAGCGTCTTTAATGTGCCCCATCTTTGTGAGTCTGTCAACCTCTTGTACAATGACATCAGCCTTTTCTTTTGAGAAAGCTCTCCTCTTTTGCACCACTGGTGCTACGTCTCTCCGGACAGATAAGTGATGGGAAATCACTTCTGATGGAACTCCAGTAACATCAGCATTGCACCAAGCAAAAACATGCTGATGGTCTTTTAAGAATTTTAACATCTCTTCTTTCAACACTTGTGGCATTTTGGACCCTATTTTGACAATTTTTCCTTCTTCCAAGCAGTGTGTTTCAACCTTCTCAACTGGGATCAACACTTCGGGGGTCTCTCTTGGGTCATCAATTTCACCCTCACCCCCAGAAAGGCCCTCAAACTGCTATTGGTCGTTTATACGGACTGCCCCTAACGTTCGTGGAGCCAAGGCCGTGGCATAGCATTCTCTTGCAACTTTTTGACTGCTCCGGACAACCCCAACCTGCCCCTGAAAAGCATATTTTAGACACTGATGGACTGTTGAGGCCACTGCATGCATCCTAGAGAGCCAAGATCTCCCTAAAATAGCTTTGTAACAAGTGGGACAGTCCACCACAATGAAAAGTATTCTGACCGTTTTCTTGAAAGGGCCTCTGCCCAACAATACTTCTTCTTCGAACTCACCAATTACATCAGCTGAGCTGCCCGTGAAGCCTACAATCGATCTGTCTGACTTTTGAATCACAGCTGGATTTTTCATTTTCTTGTAAGTATCTAGGAAAAGGATATTGGCAGAGCTCCCAGTATCTACCAAGATTCGCCTTATCTCATTGCCCCCTATCGATGCTCCTATGACAACAACATCTTCATGAGGGCCAGCAATGTCTCTCAAATCATCCCCATCAAAGACAATGAATGGGAATAAACTTGACGATTGATAAGAGGTCATGCCCCCTTCTAGCTGAGTGGCCAAATTATGGACATGCCTTTTTCTTGATGAAGTGGTAGGGGCCGTTACAGTGTCCCCTCCGAAAATTGTCAAGGACTCAAAAAATTTAATGAGCCCGGAGACCGACCTGGAACGCTCCTCTATTGCACCCACTCTGTTCCTTGTTGGATCAGGATCCAAATATTCAGATTCCACATCAAACCTTTCAATGATCACCATAGCCCCTTCTGGGGCAGCATTAACCGGACCAGCCCGGTGAGTGTTGTCAGGCATGTTGCCTCCTCTTCTTTTAACGTATGCACCCAATTTCCCTCTTTCAATCAGGTTCTGAACCTCTTGCTTTAATGCTATGCAATCATCAGTAGTATGGCCAATATCATTGTGATATTGACAAAAAGAACTGTTTCGGTGTTCTCTGGGAGACTGCAAGGTTGCTGGTCTCCGGTAGTGTACTTCATCTTTAGTTTTATCGAAAATGGTTGCCACACTTTCTTTGAGTTCTGCAAACCACTCCGGTTGGACCCATGGTCCCCTTTTGTTTCTAGACTGTTTGCTTTGTGCAGGGGCAGCTGGTTGAGACTGAGCTTTTTCTCTTCCATGCCCCTGTCCGGTCTCTCTAGCTTTGTTTCCGGACTGGTTTTGATTGGGAGTTGGTGTCACCGGGGTGGACCTCACCTGTCTGTGCACCCTGGTCTTCTTTGTTTCATCAACATTTATTTGCTTGCCAACTTGATTTAGCAATCCTCCCCAGGTCATGGCCTTCTTCCTGGTTACTGAATCGGCCAGGTTGCCCGGGTTCAAACCTTGTCTCAGGGATGCTATTGCCACTTGCTCAAAGCAATCAGCCAGCCCGTTCTTTGTGTTCACAAAACGACTTATGTACTCTTTTAACGATTCATTTGGTTCTTGGGCACAATGGATTATAGTATCTCCATTGCCCTTGAGCTCCTTACTCCCCACAAATTGCCTTCGAAAGGCCACCCAAAAGGTATCAAAGTCTCTGATACAACCCTGAGGAAGGCTGTTGTACCATTTTAGAGCACTCCCCGTAAAGGATTGAGAGAATGCCCTGCAGAGTAGTTTATCATCATCATCGAAGTTCATCATGAAGTTCTTGAATTGCTCCAGATGATTGTCCGGATCAGTACTGCCATCGTACTTCTCCATCTTGGTGCTATCAAACCTCTTGGGGAGGTTTCCGGACAGTATTTTGGAAGACAATGGCGATTGCCTCCAGTTCCTCCCACGACTGAACGCAGTATCCTCATTAGGTGTTGCAAAGATACCTGGCTCATCATGGAAGGCAAAAGGATCCACCAGCATCCGGTCTACATGCCTCCGGTGGTGAGATGACCCTTTTCCAATATGCCTCTTCATTCTTCCATGGTGATCTCTTTTTCTGGAATACTTCTTAACTTGCTTTTGTTTCTTCTTGGTTCGACCCTCATCACTACTGGAGGACAAGGATTTTTCATTTCCCTCACTGTCCGAAGAGCTGTCCGAAGACTCTGAACTCGAGTCAGAACTCTCCACGGGCTTGGACCGGTGAGACTTTTTTGAACTGGCATGCGTCTTTTTAGTGCTCACATGAGTTTTTGAAGCCTCATGCTCTTGAGGGTTATCAGAGCGATGAGCTACTGACGCTTTGGATTTCTCCTTCATGCCCATCTTGGCCTTTTCAGCCCTCAGAGCTTCTATTTCAACCCTCAACCTGTCACGCTCCTAGACAGTATATTCATCGTTCTCTTCCACCACTTCGAGCAAAGCTGGTGGAAGCTCTGGATTATCCGGATTCATTCGGACAGAATGTCTTTACTTGGTTTTGAATGCTTGATTCAGGCACCGTCTGCTCCTACTGTGGTCGCCAATTTGGTGTGGATAAAAGTAGCCTGAGGGTAGGCTGGTAATTTTAAGTGGAATTTTAAGGCGGCGTAAGGGTGTTTCACGGTGGTGTGGTGGTGTTTAAGGGTGTTTCAAGATATTTCAGGGTGTTTCAAAGTGTTTCAAGGGTGGAGAGAGAATTGAGCAGCCTGACAGCAGTTAATTTTTCTTACCCATAGTTAATGCTGGTGGTTGGGTATTTATAGTATGATATTTGGGCCCTTATGGGCTTTTGGGTCAAGTTTAATGGACTCGGGTCATGTTTAAAGACCCATAAGTTTTAAGCAGATGTACAGGTAGCTTAGTCAGATAGTGATTAGGTTTTTTAGTACTTTAGTCATAGTTCGAACTGACTTATGTTTGCAGTGTTCGAAATCATCTGTCCGGTTCAATCAGGGCTGTTCGAATTGAAGTCTTGGAGTCTGTCCGGTTTTTGGGGAGTTTTACTTTGGACTACCCTTCCGGGGAGCTCTTCGAATTCGGACTCATCAGATAATAAGCGCCTTCAGCATATATCTGAACACACTATCATAGGAAAGTTTGCCAAAGGTAAACCAAAATATGAAGTAATCAAAGGTTCTTTTTCCAAATTCAATTTTTCCAGTTAGTTTAATGTGTCTCAATGGGACTACAGACATGTGTTTATCGAATTTGAAAATGATAGAGGCATTGCACACTCTTGAAAGGAGGTCCTTGTTTGATATTGAGAAGGTTGGCGGTGAACCTGAAACTACTTTTCCAACAAAGAAACAATAGGCAGCCTCCCATGCTCTCCTACACAAGAACAGAAAGATAATGATCACAATAAGATGCAAGAAAAGAAAATCAAGAAAAGAAGGAACTGGAATAGAAAAGGCCCATCCTCAACCAAGCTAAGTTTGGACATGCATCCATATGAACCGACTCGTTGTAATTCCTAGAAGGACCTTTGGGCTAGTATGAAATACATTAATTTTTTAGAACAACTCTGTAAGAAACATATTATTGGTTCACGACCATATCTGGATTTTTTTTAATAATTTTAGACCAATACCACTATATATATCCTAAGGATGGCTGATTTCACCTACTTAATATTTAAAAATTACAAGGATTAATTTAATTTTCATAAGTACAGGTTCAACCTTTCAAATGGCTGATTTCACCTATTTAATTAAATTAAACGCAAAAATTAATTTAATTTTCGTAAGTACTGGTGAAATCCTCTTGAAGACTCATTTCACGTACGTAATATTAAAAAAATTACAAAGATTAATTTAATTTTCATAAGTACACGTTCAACCTTTCAGATGGCTGATTTCACCTATTTAATTAAAATAAACGCAAAAATTAATTTATTTTTTTAAGTACTAGTGAAGTCCTCTTGATGACACATTTCACTTACTTAAATTAAATAATCATAAGAATCAATTTTAAATAAATTTTCTTCAATTCACGATTAGTCAAATGCAAACATTAACCTTTCGGAGGGCCGACTATATTGGAAATTAAATCAATCTATTGAACCTTTTCGGATTCTATGATCCTTAAAGAGATCAATTAACCTTCCGAAATGTCGATTAAATGATTCCATGATTTACATACCAAAATTCAAAATCATAGTCATGTATATCCATTTAAACCTTCAAGCACATAAACAATTTATTTTACATACACATACAAAAAATCATGCCCAAACACTTTCACATGCAAAACAAATCAAAAAATTAGTTAACAATTTTAATTTTTTTTTGAAAATTTTAAAAATAGCTTGTTGCTGTCGTCAGTAGGCTACCAATGTGCTGGTCTAGCTAGACGATGCCCAACCAGTAGGAGTGGGTATTATTATTGGGCATTTACCCAACGAGTAACCTTCCACTACTGTCAACACGACATAAATGGGTTATGATTTACCCCGTAAATTGCATCGTTCAACTACAATAATATCACTTTGTTGGCCACAATGAATATCATCAGACAACCTTCAATCAACAATAACATCAGGGGTTAAAGCGTTGATGAGTTGTTGTCTCGATAGGTTTAAATGAATTCGTTAAATTAGGGATCGCTTGGTGCTAAATTTAAAGAAAAAATTCATCAATCAATGAAACCCTAAATTAAAAGAATAAACTCAAATTCTATCCATATAGTCAATATATTCAAGAAAATATTAAACACATAAACATGTTTTCATATGAATATATCAATGTAAACATGATTTTCACAAAAACTCTAAATTCATATCCTAATCAAAGGAATTAATCAATAAATTTCCAATGGTATGGAGTTTTTATCGTAAAAAAAAACATGATTTGATTCAAACTATATAGCATTCAAGAGGTCACCATAAATATAATTAAGGTACAAATGGATTAGGTGCATGAAAAAATAGCAACCAAGAGAAAGAAAGCTATGTATGAGGCTCAGATTAACTACGAAATTGAGAAGGATGAAAATAGTCTGGTAAAATAGAATTGGCCTGACATATAAGTAATTGGTTATATTATTGTTAAGTTATCGTTGTTCAAATTTTTGAATTCCTAACTTATCAATTTTTCACTTTCTAAAGTGCTAACTTATAGTTGCTTCAGTTTCAGAACTCCTAAGTTATTTTTGTATATGATTCGCAATTCCTAAATTATTGTATCCGTTTTCAGTCAAATTTTAGCATTTCTTTTCTTATCATTGTTTTCTGCACCATGTCTCGTAACAATTTTCTTTGATGAGAACGTATTTCAAATTAAAACTTTACTTAACACAAATTTGTGGGAATGGATTTTTGTTTCCGAAAACATTGACTCATCGCACTCTTAGTGTAACAAACTGTACACAACATCACATTGGATACACGACATCGTGTGCATTATAACATGATGAATATTCCATGTTGTGTACAATTTGTAATGCTAACAGTGCAATGAGTCACCTATTTATTGAAATACCGATAGTAAATATCATTTGAGCATATCATTGAGAAGCTTAAATGGAAACATACATAATATTAGAGAAATTAAAAAAAACATAAATGAGTCGTAGATGAAACATTAGTATTCGAACAATAAGTAAATAACTCATAAATATGTCGTGGAAACAAAACTTAAGTAAGTAACAAATCGAGTGCATTCACACAATCGTAACATAATCAAGGATCTATGGTCAAATCGATAATGTGTGTTGCTCTATCATACGCAGTAGATGCTTAGATCGGCTTCATTTGATTAAATTGGTTGAATCTTTAATTAAACAAAATTGCTCACACAATAGTTTTTGTGAAGTGAAAATGGTATCATACATGGTATATTACCAGCAACGATCCATCCAAAATAACCTATATAAATAAAATTTAGATAACTTAGCGTAACGTAACATATTGTAATATAACGTAATATAAACTATTTTTATTTATTTAATTACGTCGACGAAGGGGTTATCATGTACGAAATCAATTCCTACTTCTTTTGTATAACACGATCGAGGCGGGCAACCGCATACACGTAGATATGTAGAATAAGTATGGAGAAAAATATGATATATCATGCATTGTTATCAAATGGATATCACTAAGTCAGTTGGTATTCAGAGCGATAGAGTTCCTACGACGTGGGTTAATGAGATAAACCATCTAAGAAAACCGCTCCCGGGAATTCCACTCTTCCGATCATAGAACCATTCGGTCGAAGGAGATGGAATACTGATTTGGGCAGATGGGTGAGAGGATGAATCCATTGCGACATCAAATAAAGAAATTGATAGAAGATATTGAGAGGTTGACCACCAACAGATTTCAAACTCCAACCGGAAATTCAAAGGCAAAAGACTTTTTCACAAGATCCAACCACAACCATAACTACAATTTGGAAAACCAAAAGGAATGATA
Source organism: Limnanthes douglasii subsp. nivea (assembly GCA_036936605.1). NCBI lineage: Eukaryota > Viridiplantae > Streptophyta > Magnoliopsida > Brassicales > Limnanthaceae > Limnanthes > Limnanthes douglasii. The sequence goes on along the minus strand of JAUPFV010000005.1, from coordinate 259,100,677 downwards.
TCCATCAAGTAGTTATTGGTGACATGAAAGGTTCGTCGATACCTTGATGAATATGAGAATGGCTACTATGGTGAAATTTCTGATGAAACTTGGCCGAAATTTGAGATCCCATTTATGATATTTACAATGATGAGGGTGAAATTAGTGTTAAAGATAAAGACCAATTGGGTAATACCAATAATAATCTCTCGTCATTTTAATAAAGTAAACAATAAAAAAACCCTATATATCAATTTCTACTAACGAAATTGTTAAATATGGTTGATAATTATTTTTCTAACTCTTAAACCAAAGAGGATCTAGGATTAACAATAAAACAAAAAGCCAAAATTAAAAAAAAAACAAAAACAAAACAAAAAACAAAAACAAAACAAAAAAAACAAAAAAAAACAAAAAAAACAAAAAAAACAAAAAAAACAAAAAAAACAAAAAAAAAACAAAAAAAAACAAAAAAAAACAAAAAAAAACAAAAAAAAAACAAAAAAAAACAAAAAAAAAAACAAAAAAAAACAAAAAAAAAACAAAAAAGAAGAAGAAGAAGAAATTTTTTATAAATGAAATTATCATTTTCAATTAGGACACGAGGAAGAACGTGAGAAAGTCTCGGTTCATTTACTCGAGCCAGATTGCAGTGTCATTGATTGATGCATATTATCACGATAGTGATTCCGCCATTTGATGCTCTTTCTGTTAGTCTAAACCAAGATGTTTGGGAATATACACGTATGAACGTCTTTGAGCTTACTGTAGAGCAATTGACTATCTCTGAATATATCATCTTTAAGAAAGAACTAGTTGATGACCAAAGTATTAATCATAATGTGTTTGAGCTTGATTTTGAAGCGTTTTATGCAAATGTTTCTCGTTCCACACGGTCTTTATCAATTGGTAATGATGTTCAGTTTCCCAGTCGTCACATATCTTCAATCATGTTGCACAACAAAAACTTTATGGAACTTTTACTTGAATTTTTTCGGGTCTATAGATATACAGACCATGTGCTAATGTTAAGAGATCGAATACAAACTATATTCAGGTTGCAGTCTGCAAAGGCAGAGGAACGTCAGCCTAAGCTTCCACCAGAAACCCCTTATTCTAAGTTTGAATATGTATTTTAAGGGTTAGGTCTTAAGAAATGTTGGGACAACACTGCAACACGGGTGTTGGAGATGATGTATCTTCTTTTGGACATCCTTCAAGCTCACGATCCTTCCATCTTGAAGAAATTTCTTGAGATAACCCTTATTGTGTTTAATGGTGTCCTTCTGTCTCCACATGGATATTTTGGCCAAGCAAATGTCCTAGGCTTTCCTGACACTGGTGGTCAGGTTGTTTATATATTGGACCAAGTACGTTCACTCCATATTGAAATACTTTTGAGGATAAAGAGGCAGGGGATGAATCTATCTCATAAGATTCTCATAGTGACCAGGTTGATACGTTTAGCAAAATGGACTACATGCAATCAACGCCTGGAGAGAGTCAGTGACACTAAACATACACATGTTTTGCGAGTTCCTTTTAGGTCTCAAATTGGAATTCTTCATAAATGGATCTCGAGGTTCGATATCGGTTCCTATCTGGAAACCTTTGCGGAGGATACTTCAAGGGAAATTGTTGCTGAGTTAGTGGGTCATCCAAATTTCATCATAGGAAATGAAAAATATTGTTGGTCAGTATGAGAGCCATAATTCCTTTACTCTTCGAGGGTTTTACAAGGTTGTTCATGGCATTAATGTTTTCGATCCAAAGTTCAACATTGTCTCGACAAGGTAGATATGACCATTTACTTTCCGTATACAGAGAATAAAAAAAAACTCAGCCTTGCATGGTTCAGTAGATGATATGTTGTGTAGCCCACAACAGAATGAAGTACATATAGTTACACTAAAAGATAGGTCGAAGCCCATAATTATTTATATGGCAAGGCTGGACTGAGAAAAAAACATATTCAGGTTTGGTCGAGTGATATGCTACAAATGCTAGACCGATAGAAATTGTAAACCTGATTGTGGTCACTGGTAACCTTGATTTGAAGCAGTGAAAAGACAAGGAGGAAATCACAAAGATTGAGAGAACTCATAATATCATGAAGGAACATCAGTTGGATGATGCGTTTTTTTGATAATGTGACGAATCAGGCACGTAACAGTGAGCTTTACCGGTACATAGCTGACATATGGTGTACATTTGTTTAACCTGCTCTTTACGAGGTGTTTGGGCTTATGCTTATCGAAGCTATGACATGCGACCTTCTAACATTTTCTATTCTCCGTGGTGGTCCTCTGGAGATAATTGAGCATGGTGTATCGAGATTTCAAATTGATCTATATCATCCTAATCAGACTTGCACAGTTATACTAAAATTCTTTAAATACTGCAAGGATGTTTGTATGAAACTTAGTGCCTCAGATGCAGTTATACATCATAGTCACTTTTGCATTTGGTGAAATTGATAGCGAGCCATCTAAATTGGATTTATATTCAAAAGCAAGGACGAATCATGGAACTAAGAGGAGTTTCATACTCAAACTTCAATATTTTGTATATAATCACACGACTGACGATGAATTAACAGTTGAAGGTGGGTTGGTCAGACATTTTATATAAGAAATACTCTACGGATTTCTTACTTAACTTATTGAACCATGAAATTAAATCATCCTGTAATAATGCGGAAAAAATACTTACAGGATGTAGGCATTCTTTGATCTTCAGATTCCTGACTTGAAGCGGATGATCCGTGATCCTTTGCTAGGTTTCCGATTCTTCTAAGAGATGGCAACCAAAACACACTTTTGTAATTGATTCGAAGGAAGAATCAATTTGTTTTTCTTAAAGGGTTTTTTCTCTCTGTATTTGATCTCGTATCTTTTAAGAATGAGGAACTCATTCTTATATAGAACTGAAGTGAGAAAACGGTTCTTCTCTTCTAACCGTTTGTAACTTCCAGACGGTTACTTAATGAAGACCAGTCCTTATTAAATTGACACCCTTAGGGACCATAACCCGGTATTATTTTGTTTTACAAAATAACCCCAAAACTTTACGTTTTGCTTAAGTTGTTTATTTCCGAATCCAATCCTTCATAGTATTCGGAATTAAACCTGGTATCTATACAATTACCTCCATAATACATATTTTATCTACTAGTCCATTCTTTTTTTTATGATTACTTTTATTGGACTAATAGAGAAATTCCAACATTTTAATCACAACAAATATGGATGGGGTTATTACCGTTTAATCTCATCGAAAATTTAACCGTTTAATCTCATCGAATATTTCAGGATTGTTTTCTTAAACCTGTTGCTTGAATCAAACAAGGAGATGTTGCAGTGCTCGGAAATAGTTTGGAGGCTGCTGGTCTAGTATTCAGATTTGGAAGATATTGCCAAATTATATATGTCATCATGGATCTACTCGAAACTTCGCCTTATGATTCAGAATTTGATGATGCATTCAAAGTTATATATGCCACACAAAGAATAAGAATTCTCCAATTTTCATTTCTTTTATTACATACCATGGAGCTGATAAGTTTCTTCTTTATACTGTTTTGGATATATACTCTTTTCTTCAAGAACAAGTCAGGTTGGCAACTGACTTGGTCTTAGTTCGAGATACCAATACTGATATGGAACCTTCCCGAACTCTTAAAGAAAAAGGGAAATGCTGCATTTAAGGGAAGGCAATTGAATAAGCTGTAAATTGTTATGCAGAATCTATTAAGTTAAATAGGAACCAATTCAGCTTATCACAACAATTGAGTTGCAGCTTTCTTGGAACTAGGCTGCTTCTAACAAGAAGAAGAAGATTGTGTGATAACTTTGCGAAGAATTTAATAAATCACAAATAATTAACTCCACTCACTAATAAATTATTTTTATTTTTTGATTTTTATACCAAATATATGTTATGATAATAGTTATTAATGCGTGTGTAACGAATTATATCGAAACAGAAGGAATAAAAAAAAAAGTATAAATCATGGTAAAATATAATAAAAATTGCTAATTAAATTTGACCGACTAGAACGTTAAATACTCATTTAATACAGTATTGATAACTTTGCGAAGAAATTCAATATGGAAAAAATATTTTGCGAGAACGTCAATTATTATAGAATGGGAGGACGTCGCGTTGAAGACTAGCACTTGTACGCACAAGTACAGATGGAAAAAGTTGTACACTCCCACGTTATTAGATTATCTTTATAGTTTTGAAGGCACACGTCCTTGCAAAACTCAGGCGAGCAAAAAGTTGGCGCATCAAATGAATAATCCTGAGTGCAAGTCTTCTCAGCTTCTCCTTCTGAAATCAAAAAATTACCACGCTTCTTTTATTATTAACCAATAAAAAATTGACCATAATATATATTTTTTATAATTCGTTTTAAAAAAATTCAAAACAGAAAACGAGTGCTAGAAGAAGAAGAGAAAACCTGTTGAAAAAGCAAAACATATGATAAATAGCGTCAATAATACAACAACAGGCTTCATCGTCACAAGAGTTTCCTTTTAATTTCTGTGTTGCGTATATATATCGGTTTGTCTTATTCTTTTACTTCTACGTGAGATAGAATATATAGAAAATGAAATGGGGTTTGATGATATTTTACTACTTTTACGTTATTTTAACGTTGGATTTTGTAATTCATCAGTTACTACCGGGTTAATTGTTGAGATTCGGAGTATTGTATATTTGTATGTTTAAGGAAGGAACGGATATTAAGAAAGACTTATGTTATGAAATAATAAAAACGATATAAATCCGTTAGTACCCGATTAAATGTTAAGATTGGGAGTATGGTATACTCCACGTTTAAAGAAGGAGCACCGATGTTAAGAAAGACTTATGGTATGAAATAATAAAAAACGGCATAAAATAAAATGGTCAAAGAATTTAATTGGTATACTCCCACGTTTAAGGAAGGAACACACGTATTAAAAATGATTTATGGTATGAAATAGAAAAATCAAAGAAATTAATTGGCTATAAATTTTTAATATTAATTAATAGTATATTCTTCAGTTATTCAGGAAGGGAAGGAGTATTAACTAAAGGGCATCTCACACCAGCATTATTATACTATAAATGACTTGTTTTATAAAAATCCCATCTGAAACGTCTTTTCATTAATTATATAATATTATTATGTTTGCTATCGGTTATAATCTATTTTGTACTACTAATTTGTCGTCATATGTGTATCATAATTGTGGCTGCATTACTAATTTTTATATTCCTACAACATGCCATCAATTGGTTAAAAAAGATTTCTACTACGGCTCCATCCAGATCTCTTTCAAAATCTCTGTTTGTCAAATTCTATTGGTAATTTGAATTTCGTAATTCTATAACGTATGTCAAAGATATTAAATAACTTTAGTGATTTTAGTGGTTTGGAGCCCAATTCAGATAGTTAGAGTCGAATTAGAGGTCGAAATGATCAGAGTTAATATAAATGAGAAGTGAATTAGGCAGGGTTAAGTATCGTAAATTGTATATTCGGTTTCGTATAATATGATGGTTCATTTTATCAATTTGATTTTCCCATTAGTGATATTATTCGTTTCCCATATTTTTGTTTATGGTCTATTTTTAAAATGTTTCATATCATTAGAGATACGTTTTTATTTATATATCATTGATTCTCTGATGTTTAATGGAGGTAAGATTTGGTCGCACCTAACAAATTATCATTTAAGCCTCGGCTCAGTTGATTTTTATAAGCTACTCAGATCAGATAGTGTCGTAGTTCGCCACCCAAACCATAGAAGTTTAAAACACACACGTGTATATATATATATATATATATATATATATATATATATATATATATATATATATATATATATATATATACCACTCTAATCAGACCACACTGTCTAAGTCATAAGATTTAAAATATATCTTTCACCTTGAACATTACTAGCCTTCTCTCAATTGATATCCATTTGTTTGTTTATTTCATAAATTTGTGCACCACCTCATATGTAGAGTTTTATAACATATATAAATGTTCACTCTAATCAGATCATATTGTTTGATGATGGCATTTTATTGTGGCAACGAGACCATTTTTTGTAATAAAACGCACAAACGGTTGTAAGAACATTGTAAAACCAGTCATATCATAATTAGTAAAATTATTAAAACTACAATTACAAATTATGATATAAATTCGTATATAAAATATGAATTGTGTGTACAATCAAAGATGATTAAAAAGATCTATAAAACCATAAAAATATGGGCAAGGCTATATATAGACCATATTTGGCTATAATGAGACCTTAAATCAAATTTTTTATTTTACTTAATGTAAAATGACTATTTTACCCATCATATAAAACCAAGTTTTCACCAAAAATCTAAACAATTTTATTCTTCTTCTCCAACCAAACTTCTCTCTAAAACTAATCTAATACCCAAAGAATGAATTACATTAAAATCTAACTATTTTCTTCCTCTTCTTTAACAAAAATTCTCTCTACTTTTTAATTATATTTTAATATCGCCTTGTGAAACTTTCGGACTTTTCATTAGCGTAAAAATAATGAATCACACTAGTCGAAGAGCCAAATTATTTTTTTACAGAATTATATTACAATGAACTAATCTGTGGACCCAGTAATTTGTATAATTTTCTATTAAGAAATAAACTAGTAACTGTGAAAATATTTCCCAGCCTGAAACATCAATCAGATAACAAAACCACAAGAAAGAAAACAACACATCGATTTCTAAGTTTGAATTAAATTTACAACCAGAAACCCTAAATCCCCAAATGTCATAACCTAAGACCTTGTAAACTTTGTAACAGCCATCAGATACAACATGTTTAGCCAATTCACCAGATAACACCAACCTCACCGCAGTCTGGATTTCCCTTGAAGTGATAGTCGATTTCTTGTTGTACCTCGCAAGCTTCGCAGACTCACCAGCCAATTTCTCGAAGATATGTTGATGAAACTGTTCATGATTCCCATAGCTTTGCTGGAAATACCAATATCGGGATGAACCTGCTTCAAGATCTTGAAGATGTAGATCTTGTAGGTCTCGACGCTTTTCTTGGATCATTTCTTCTTTTTATCAGCTCTGGCGTAAGCTTCTTTTGGTAACTTATTTCTGACCTTTGGTTTCTTCTCAGCTGCTACGGCGGCCAAGGGATATTTCTTGGCGACCTTCTTCTCAGTCGGCTTCTTTTCTACTTGGGGTGCTATTGTTGATTTTGATTAGGAAATGAGTTCTCGAGAGAGAGATTAATTAGAGAAGAGAAATAATTTTCTGATTTTGATTGATGAGATGCAAACTGTAACTTGAATTTGATAAAAAAGAAAAAAAAAGGGAAAAGAGAAAAGAGAAAAGAGAGAATAGAGAATAGAGAATACAGAAGAGAAGAGAGATAATCGGCTGAAAAAGGTTTATATATTAAGGGTATTTTAGTAAAATTTGAGGTTGCATTATAACGGGGTCTCATTATAACCAAAACGGGTCTCGGTTTAGCGTTGCCCTAAAAATATTTACAAGATTAATAGATTTAATAAATAATACTTTATAACTTTCATGAATGACTAGTCTAGATTTACTTATGTATATTTACTTAAACTAAGGATATAACCTTTAACATGATTTAGATATTTAAATAAAATTTTGAAATTTAATTAAGCTTTATATTAAATATTACATAATGATAAAAGAGATGAATATATCTCAAAATAAGTTTCCAAGATTTTGCGAAGATTACATGATAATCTATCAATGTATGGGCTACTTAGTATTTTACAAAAGCACATATCTAAATAGAATAAAATTAGGTATAAAATCTATAAGATGTGTATTCAATAACAAAAATTATAGGCTATTAGACATAAAGTCTAATATTGTGATTAAATCTTGAGAGTGGAATTAAGAATCTACGTGAGACTCTATTCTGTACTAAAAATATACTAATTGGCTTCGAACACTCCTACTTCTCATAATGCATCTTTTTTCAAGAGTGATTATATCTGTAAGATGGACATATTGTTCTCATCTAGTACAATGATCCATATCATTGGGTCCTAACATGAGCAAGTTTTCATGCTTCCAGTCCTTAAATTTGTCTTTAACATAAGGGTAACATCAATAGTCTTCTCAAAATTTTATGAGAAAAATAAAAAACACGAAATTAATTATACAATTATAAAACAGAAAATTATGACATACAAACGAGAGTTTTAAAGTTCTAAGTTTGGACATCCATCTATATGAACCGACCCGTTGTAATTCTTAGAAGGACCTTTGGGCCAGTATGATATACATTACTTTTGGAGAACAACTGTGTAAGAAACACAATATTAGTTCACGATCATATCTGAAACAAAAAATAAAACCTTTTAGACTAATACCACTATTTTGTGGCATACTTAACATATAACATTTAATACCATAGTAGAGTTGTGCATACGTATGCGGCGTATAAACACCACAACAACATCATATAGTGGTTTCCTTCCCCTTATAAAAATATATATATGCATAATATACTATTTACCGACTTATGTCGCAGCTAAAGTCATTGGGTGAAAACCTAAATTCGTTTTATGTATGACTTTCAAGTACATATTACTTTGGTGATATACTCAGATCATCAATAAAATTATAAAGAATGAACATCTAAATTTTCCACGTGTGAATCATGTTGAGTAGCGTTCTCCCATATTGAATAGAAAATTTGTTCCACGTTTTATCATAACACAAACATTTATAGCAGTCTTCGGGATATGATATTGATTTATACACATAGAACATAAAATACTAAAATTATAAGATACCTGAAAAGAAAAGCATACGAACATGTATTTATAAGTTTGAAAATATTATAATGGTCATTATTTTAATTTTCATAAGAACCGATGAAACCCTCGTGAGGGCTGATTTCATTTACTTAAATTATAGTAACCATAATTTAATTTTCCTAAGTACAAGTGAAACTCTACGGATGATTGATTTCACCTACTTAAAATAAAAATTACAAGGATTAATTTAATTTTCATAAGTACAGCTTCAACCTTCCAGAGGGCTGATTTCACCTATTTAATTAAAATAAACGCAAAAACTTAATTTAATTTTCTTAAGTACTCGTGAAACCCTCTGGAGGACTTATTTCACCTACTTAAATTAAATAATCATAAGAATCAATTTTTAGTAAATTTTCTTCAGTTTATGATTAATCAAACACAAACATTAACCTTCCGGAGGGCCGACTATATTTGAATTTAAATTAATCTTTTGAACCTTTTCGGATTCTAGGATCCTCAAGGAGATCAATTAACCTTTCGTAATGTCGATTAAATGATTCCATAATTCACATACCAAAATCCAAAATCATAGTCATGTATATCCATTTAAACATTCAATCACGTAAACTATTTATTTTATATATACATACAAAAAACCATGCCCAAACACTTTCACATGCGAAACAAATCATAAAATTAGTTAACAATTAAAAAAAAAAATTAAATCCTAAAAATACAACTTGTTGTTGTCACTAGGCTATGGACGTACTGGTGTAGCTTGGCGACGCCCAACCAGTACGAGTGGGTGTTGTTACTTGGCATTTACCCAACGAGAAACCTCCCACGACTGTCATCGCGATATCAATGGGTTATGATTTAGATTGTAAGTTGCAGCGTTCATCTACAATTATAGGAGTTTGTTGACCAAAGTAAACATCGTCGGACAATCTTCGATCGACAATAAAATCAGAGGTTAAAGCGTCGATGAGCTATTGTCTCGATAAGTTTGAATTGATTCTTTAAATTAGGGATCGATTTGTGCTAAATTTGGGGAAGAAATTCATCCATCAATCAAACCCTAAAAACACAAACCTTATCCATATAGTCAATTTATTCAAGAAAATATTAAACATATAAACATATTTTCATATGAATAAATCAATGTATACATGTTTTTCACAGAAATCCTAAATGTATATCATAATCAAGTCAATTAATCAATAAATTTCCAATGGTAAAAAAATATGATTTGATTCAATTATAGATATACGTGAGTTTATCATGTGAATCATTTTAGGGTGACAAATCTGATACCAATCTATATAACTAAGGGAGTCACATCAAATTGATTTATCAAACATGCGGAAGAATAATGAACCCTCGGTGTGATTATTCAAACTCGTTCACCAAATTAATATTTAATGAGCCTTATATTCTAGCGAATTAGAAAAATTGTTATCATCAAATTTCACCTTTATCAATAGTTTTTTAGTCTTTACGAGAGCGTCAAGGAAAGACTATAATCTTTGCAATATTTGGGATTGTTGGTTTTTTTGTTTTGTGGCATTACCAAAATTTGATCTTTCACTTTAATAGTCCAACCAAACCACAATCTACTTTTGGTAGGACTCTTAAAATTTTTGAGATTTGTTGGTGATACCCGAAAAAATCTAAAAGACGTATTTAAATTGGTTTGTGTTGAACATATTCCTGCCTCATAAAAAACATATACGACAGAAATCTCCCTTGAAAAAAGATAATGACTAACAAATATGAGAATGTACAAATTAACGAAACCGGAAACTATTTTTTGAATGTTGGTGTCTAGCCGAAGCTTTGTTGTTGAAATATTCAATTTTTTATGAAGTCAAAACACGAGTAATGAAAATCAAATAAGAATGAAAGTTGTAACTCAATTATAAATAATATATTTCTAAACTATTTCGGATATGTGATTAGTCCCCGTATTATTATTATTTTAGTATTTCAAACCGAATCAAAACCTTGTTGCTTCGATTTTTTTTTTCATTTCGTCGCCATTAATATTTTATGAGATTAGAGATATTACTATTGATTGTGATGGAGCTTGAACTTTGAAGGTGTTGGTGACTAGTGTTTCATCCTAGACCCGTTATTATTTTTATTTTTATGAGGGGTCCTTAGACTCCTTAAGTTCTTGATTGAGCTTTATCCCTCTTAAACGTAAAGGAGATTTTGCCGGTAACCATAATATTTGTTTGAAGTTTGGCTCGTAGCCTCATGGATTGTTTATCGTCTCACAAACCTACTGTAAATTGGCGCTCGGCCTGTAAGCCTAATATGTATTCCATTAATCTATTATATAAGTAAAATAAAAATAACGAAAAAATAGCATTGCCACGACGAGACCTTTCTGAACTGAGTCGGGACCTTGCTGAACTAAGTTGTGGTCTTGCTGAAACTAGTTGAGGTTGAATCGAGAGTGGGATGAACTAAACTATTGCATTGCGGAGGAGTTTTATAGATGATTGAAATTGGGAAAAACTAAACCATTTCCATGATGAGGCAGAGCCGAATCTTGCTAAAACTGAGCCAAATCTTATTGAGGTTGAGTTGTTGTTTCTTGATAGTTCCACTGGATGGCTCAAGCTCTCGGACTCCGATTGTATGGCTGAATAGTTGGTAATCGCAAAAGAGTTTTTGAACTAAATTTCTTTTGCGGTTACCAACTTTTGGTTATGAGAATCTTGCGCATGGTGGTGTTATTTTTGTGGGCTTTCGCTATCATGGAGTTCATTGCATCATCTCCTTCTTCTCATCATTGTCTTCTAGACATTGGATCACTAATCTTATTCGTAGGGAAGAAATGGCCATCATAGCCTACAAATTATTAAAATTGGCAGTCTTTGCTTATCGCACCTCCTCTTCATCTCTACCTTTCAGATTCATCCGTTCGACTTGAGCATAACACTTTCTGGGATTTGGCTCATTCTTTTTCATCTTTATCATCGGGATTTGTTTGTTGGCAGAAGGAAAATGGTTGGTTGGGTATGCTTATTCTTTTTCATTTTTACCTTCCAAATCTATTTGTTCGGGTGAAACAAAATGTTGGTTGAGATTGTATTTTTTTATACTTGTTTTTCTCTCGAATTAATTCTCCCAATTTTTTAATTAATTAAGTAAATATTTTAATTTTAGGGACACAATATTTTGTCATTAATGAATAGTATATATATTAAATATTAATATTAATTTGTTTCCCATGAGGCTCTGATATTACATGTGAATATTGTTCAATATCTCTTTATTTAAACTTGTCCAAATATTTACCACCAAACGGAATCCACCGTTATCATATTTAATAATGTAAATAATTGTTTACTATATAAATACGTGATATGTCGTGGTTATATATATCATAACTTAGTGCACTCTTAATTTTTTGTAATTTCAGTTACTAGTTGTCATGTGTGTTTTGAATAATTCTTCATCCACTACTTGGATTGACTATAGTGGAGTAAGAATAGGAAGTCATATAGTTCTTATCTATTAATGATGTTAGTGGATTAATGGTAGTCATATTTTGCTACAAATATTGAAATCGTGTTTTCATTCTTTATTATAATAAAAATCAAGTTTTTTTATCACTTATATCTTATATATATATATATATATATATAAGTTTGTTCAATTTGTTTCATGGTATCAGAGCAAGGTTTCTGCGTATCAAGTGTTTGATTTTATTATCCAGTGAAAAACAAATCGTGTCAAGTGTGATTACTTTCAAATCAATATGAATGGAAGTAATTCGGTTTCTCCTATGTCTACAGAGAAGCTTGTTGGAACCAATTATCAATATTGGCAGTTCTGTATGGAGGTTTTCCTTCGAGGACAAGATTTATGGGATCTTGTTTTCGGTACTGAGACACTTCCTAGTGATACTCCAGAAAATGGTGAGTTAAGGAGGAAATGGAAAGTAAGGTGTAGAAAAGATTTATTCGCGTTGAGAAGTTTGATCGGTAAGGAATTTATTGATCATGTTCGTGCATTGGATTCTCCAAAATATATATGGGATACTCATGAAATGGTATTTACCCAGAAAAATACTATGCGTCTTCAATACCTTGAGAATGAGCTTGCTTCTTTAACCCAATGTAATATGTCAATCTCTAATTACTTTCTTAAAGTTAAGAATGTATGTTCAGAAATTTCAAGTTTGGATAGTGATAAACCTATTAGTGATGCAAGGCTAATATGTGATTTGATTCGTGGATTACAATATTACTTCATGTCGTTTATATCATCAATCCAATGATGGGTTAAGCAACTATCAATTTTTGAGTTAGAGAACCTACTATTTAACAAGAAAGAATTGGTTAGACAAATGTTTGGTAAGTATTCTGTTGATGTTGAAGATACACTCTTTACTAAAGACAAGTCAAAGTGGAAAAACACACAAAGTCATTCTCAAAATGATGGTAAGCAAAAAAGGATTAAAGGGGAGTCAACAAATCATTCTAAAATGATATATTTTAGATGTGGAAGGACTGGACACATGAAGTCGGATTCTCATACAAAGTTTGTTTGTAAGAAGTGTGGCAAACCAGGCCACATTAAGCGAAAAACGTCAAATCAGATGCAAATTTTGCACATGATGTTGAAGATAGCAATGAGCTACAATGAGAAAATTGTTTCTGAGTTGAGGTTATTAATCAACCATAAAACATGGCTTCGGTTACACATCAATCTAAAAATAAATTTGAGGTTAATACTAGTTGCATTGACTACAAGAAGGAGTGGATCGTTGATTCGGGTTGCTCACATCATGCTACCGGTAATGCTTTTATACTTTCTGATGTTCGTTATCATTTGAGCAAGAAATTAATTGTGACAGCGGACAACTCATTACATCCAGTAGTGAAAGAAGGTGATTTTAATGTGAATGATACTAATTCAGATGATGAAAGTCTTACACTTGAAGATGTATACCAAGTACCGGGTTTAAAGAAGAATCTTGCTTCCGTTTCTCAAATCACTAATTCTGGTAAGTATGTTTTATTTGGACCAAATGATATTCAGTTTCTTGATGATTATAAAAGCGTTGATGCTAATGTCTTATTCACCAGAAGAAAGGCAAACTCTTTATATGTTCTATCTGCAAGTGACGCGTATGTAGAAAATACAAGTCAAAATACAACAATTTCACTTTGGCATGCTCGACTCAGACATGTTGGTAATCATTGTTGCAGCAAATATTAACTAAAATATTACTTGAAGGAGTTCATTTCTTCAAATCAACACATCGGGATGTCATTCGTGCTGGTTGTCAATATGGTAAGTCACGTCGACTATTTTCAGAAATATTTGAACCGTGCATCGTCGATGTTTGAGCTTGTAAAATTTGATCTCATGGGACCTACAAGAACACCAGGATTTAGTGCTTTCCGTTATATGATGGTTATTGTTGATGATTTCTCTCGCTATGGTTGGTTGTATCTCTTGAAAAACAAAGGCGAAGCTTTCACACACTTTGTACAATTCAAACAAATGGTAGAGGAACATTATTTTAAAATGTTTGTGAACTGATAATAGGGTGAATTCCAGTCGCACAAATTTACCAAATTTTGTCACAAATATTGTATTCATCAATAACTAACATGCCCAGATACCTCACAACAGAATGGAATCAATGAACGTAAGTTAGCACATCTTACAACAATGACTTTATCTTGGATGCACGATAAGAGCCTTCCTCGAAAGTTGTGGGCATGAGCTATGCAATGTGCTTGTCATATGATAAACCGATTGCCTCCATGGCCAGGTACAGCAAAATCTCATTTTGAGCTGCTATATACTATCAAACCTAATATGATTTACTTTATAGATTTTGGGTCTCTTTGCTATGTTCATATACTTAAGTATAGTCGAATTAAGCTTGATCTAAAAGAAAGGAAGTGTGTGTTTGTTGGTTATGACGCGAACATGAAAGGATTGAGATGTATGGATTATATCACTAAGAAGATTGTGACTTCTCGTGATGTTGTTTTCGACGAGGTTTCTAATTTTTACCCAGCTGCTGGTCCAGAAGAAACTTCTGTATTTATGCCATTTGTTGAAACTGATCCTGAGCCGATCTATACTCAAGACGATCTCAGCGATAAGGGGAGTTTATAATTTTCTTTTCATAATAATTCACCACAAAGTGAAATTGTACCGCGAACAACTACAAGACCTAGGAAGCACCTATTCATTTAAAGGATTATGAAGTTCAAGCAAACCAATTTACTATTACTTCTTACTTTATGTTGGATGACATGTTAGAAAATAAGCCTTCATCCTATATTGAAGCTCAAGGGAAGTCGGAATGGGAGAATGCAATGAAAGATGAAATTATAGTCTTGGACAGAAATTCTACTTGGGTTCTTGTACCGAGACCGAAAGATGTTGAACTTGCTACATGAATATGGGTTTACAAGTTAAAGAAGGCGGTTGATGGAAGCGTTTCTAGACACAAAGCTTGTCTAGTTTCTCGTTGTTTCTCTCAACAACACGGTTTTGCTTATGCAGAAACCTTCAGCTTGATTGCAAAGATGGTAACAATTTGTATATTAGTTTTTTTGTAGCAAACAAAGGATGGACTCTTTGGCAATTTTATGTAAAGAATGCTTTTCTCTACGACGAATTGGATCAAGATATATATATATATATATATATATATGTGGAACAACCACTTGGTTTTATTTCAGAAGAATTTCCATAATATGTTTACAAACTTAAGAAAACACTCCATGGTCTCAAACAAGCACCTCGTGCGTAGTATAATGAGATTGTTGAATACTTATTATTTTGTGGTTATTATCCTTCTGATTCAGACCCAAGCCTTTTTGTGAAAATCGATGGAATTTTAAATACTATTGATTCTTATTTACGTTGATGATATAATTATTACGGGTAATGATTCAACTGAAATCAAACGGTTTAAGGAGGATTTATCTACTCGTTTTGAGATGAAAAACTTGGGGAAAACTCAATGTTTCCTTGGTTTACAAGTTGAAGAATTAGATGGCTAATTTTTGTCACAAAGAAGTTATGCTACTAAGCTTTTAGCACAGTTTGGTATGGAAAATGCAAACTATACAACCACTCCAATGGATCCAGGTCTCAAATTACACAAGGATGAAGGTGAATTATTAGATGATTACCCCAACAAACCCTATAGGCCAAGGAATTATTACACATCTCTATGTATTTTTTAATATTTATGGATCCAATATATGTATGTTTAGATTTATTTGAGTTTTTGATATTTAACTCTAGAATTATTAATACGGCATAGTCGTAAAGAGTTTTATATTTTTCTTATAATGACTATACTTTTTAATCGTATTTTAAAGCAAGAATTAGAATTCACTATAATGGTGGATGACACAACTCGTATTTTTTACACTTTTCCATAGTGTTGTTGGTGGAAATTCTTTCTTCCGAAAAAGAAACTTCATGTTCGATGGAAACAAAAAATAAAAGAAACATTAAAAACATTAAAAAGTGCACAAACAGTATTTAACGTGGTTTAGATTGTAGAGATAATCATACGTCCACGAGCGACACATAATATGTTTTTATTAATAAAGAGGTTACAAAAAAAACTTGCCAAACACAAGGGGCTCAATCACTCTCTGTTACAAACATCTCACATTTTATAAAGATAAGTGATTCACATAACTCTTACTCTACTCTTTATCTCTCACCGCAGTTCTACCTATAAAATATCAATGTATATTCTTCGTACTAAGAGAGTACACAAACGTGAAATTAAATCGTGACTTTGTTTTTAACGGATTGTATCACTGATCCCTTTGATTTGTGTTACTTCTTTTAATTATAACCTTTCACAAGCAAAACCTTCTATAAATGTAGGCTAAAAGTAACTTGTAGCATAATCTTTAATTTAAATTGGTCTCGTATATTAAATAGATTTCTATATTAATTAGATTTCCTATTAATTTGGTTTTCATTATTAATATAGATTTTCTATTAATTTGGTCTTCTATACTAATTAGATTTCATATTAACTTGGTCTTCGATATTAATTAGATTTCCTATTAATTTAGTATTCTATATTTTTTAGATTTCTTATTAATTTGGTTTTCTATATTAATTAGATTTCCTATTAATTTGGTCTTCTATATTAATTAGATTTCCTATTAATTAATAGATTAATATACTTCATTCATCCTATAAATAGAAGAAGATATTTTATGCAAAGTGTGAGGAAATATTGTGAGCTGCACATTTTCTGTGAGAGTAAAATAGCTCTAAGTCTTTTTGAGAGATAAACACTCCAGAGAGGGTTCTATGAGTCACGAGTG
The DNA here is from genome assembly GCA_036936605.1 of Limnanthes douglasii subsp. nivea. Taxonomy (NCBI): domain Eukaryota; kingdom Viridiplantae; phylum Streptophyta; class Magnoliopsida; order Brassicales; family Limnanthaceae; genus Limnanthes; species Limnanthes douglasii. The sequence goes on along the minus strand of JAUPFV010000005.1, from coordinate 259,083,540 downwards.
ATTGAGTCCTTTGTGTTTGAGAGTCTTTCTGTAACCTACTTATTAATAAAAAGAGTGTCTGTTTCCAGTGGATGTAGGATTTCTTCACGATTCGAACCATGTAAAATTTTGTCTTGCGAGTTTAATTTATTATTTGTTCTTTTATTTATTTATTTTCCTTAAAAAATAGTGCGGTGAGCATGGATAAACAGTAAGATGAATAGATCCATTGCTGATATGTAGGTTGGAGAAGAAGATCTCGCCTAGAAACTAGAAAGCCACGAAAGATGAGTTCCATGAAGCTTAGCCTAGAAATCTTCAACGGATCTAATGATTTTAACCTCTGGAGAATTAAGGTTAAGGCTTACCTAGTATAGAAAGGATTCACTGCTGCTATTGAAGATAAATCTACACAAATTGATGGCGTGGTACTTTCTAAATCTCATAGTGCCCTAATATTAAGCTTGGGAGATGAAGTGTTGCGAGAGGTGTCTGAAGAACCTACGGCGCTGGGGATGTGGAATAGACTGGAGGCGATTTACATGAAAACGTCATTGGAAAATAGATTATATCTCAAGAAACAGCTTTACACGCTGTCTATGGATAGTAGCACAGAGGTCCAAAGGCGCCTAGATGATTACAACTTAATAGTACTTGATTTGAATGCAGTTGGTGTGAATGTTGAAGATAAGGACCAAAAAATCATCCTTCTAAGTTTTCTGCCTAAGGAATATGAACACTTCGTAGATACCATGCTCTACAGGAAAGACTCGCTTATGATTGCCGAATTCAGGAGCACCTTAATCTCCAAAGATCTTTAAAAGAAAAATGTTTTGAAGGGTGACTCTGAAGAGGTCGATCAGGCAAGAAATATTTCAGTGCAAAGAGAGGAAAATCCCGGTCAAAGTCCATGAGGGTTGGTATGGGTTCAAACATAATCTATTAGTCATGCAAGAAGAAAGAAAACATTATTCGGAACTTCCCAAAAAACGGAAAGGGCAACAACTATCAAAAGACCGAAACCGGAGATGTTGCAATGGTGTCTGATGATTGTGAGTACGTTAAAGTTTTAATGACTTCTTATTCTTACATGTATAATGATAAATGGGTGTTATATTTGGGTGCATCATTTTATATGACTTCTAATTAGCATTGGTTTAAAGACCTGAGAATGTTTGATGGTGGAAGATTCATCCTTGAGACGAATTCTGCGATATCAAAGGGATTGGAACGATTTGACTCAAGTTTTCTACATAACTTGAGAGAATAATTAACAACGTAAGGTATGTACCTGAAGCTAAACGTATGGTAGACTTAGGGTCCTACAAGACTCATTTGTTGTTATGTAAGCCAATAAGACTTATGGTGTATTTTCCCATCATCTTAAACTCTTATCTATCACGTATCCACTAATTCTACCCATACACAGTACCCATTCTTCAAGTACAGGTTTAGTGTAACACGATAACTTCATGAATATGTGCAAAAAATCATAAATTCTGAGTTCTACGACTTACAAGAGTTATCAACGAGAAGATAATTTAAGTCATAAATAGATTGTAAAAAATAGATAGAAATAAATGATAACTATTATCAACATAATAATTTTATATTGGTGCACATGTGTGTCTAATAATATCTATGTATTTAATCAATATTAAGTACAAATATGTCACATGATATGGACGAGATGCGTCAACATTAGAGGACACACATCCACCAATGTTGACGTACATAGTCGGCATTCGTTGAGAGTCGGGTCACTCAATGTAGATGGTTTGGCTTAACATTCATGTGTATGTGATCCAATCAATCGGTATAGAGGATTTCTTGGTTTTCACGTTGGTCAACATCTAGAAAACCCAAAAATCCAAAATCCACAATTATTTTTAACTCGATTTCATATGTAAACTATGGGAGAGATTAAATATATACATGTTTTTAATGTAAACTATAGATGGCTTGGAATTAGCTCTAATTTGTGGAGCCAAAATGGTCAGTTTAATGAGCGATTCTCAGCTTCTTATCCATAATGCAAGATGCCAAGGAGCTGGTGAAGAAGTGTGATCCATGCCAAAGACACAGTAATGAAATTCATCTCTTATATACTTGATTCCATTGTTGAATTTTCAATTTTGAAGCTTTGAGTCTTGGTTTGATTTTAAAAAAAATCAAAGTTTTTATTTTATTTTAGTAAGTATAGTATAGTTTGGATTATGAGATATTAAATCATTCGTTTGTTAGATTATAAAGAATGATTTCAAAATGAAATCCACTAAACGTCGGATCAAATTTTAAATTCAAATATGAAAACATATTTAGTGAAAATTATGAAGTTTATAACTTTTACCTTCAATTATTGTACTTTCAACTGAAAATATGATTTTATTGTTTCCTTTTCTATATATAATTTTACCCATATTAGTGAATTTTAATCCAATTACATTAGTGAATCTTAATCTAATTTTAAAAATGTTAATCTTATTCAACTAAAAACAATTTATTTTTTATTTTTTAAAGATAAATATTTAACAAATATAAAAAATATTTAATATTAAGAATATGTGAATTTACAATAATTAAGGATATCTCCAATATTCATAGGAGTTTAAGAAGATTGTAAGCAAAAATTATATTAATAAGTATTCTACAACCATTATGAGAAAGTTGTAATAGGAAATTTGGTACGAGCTATAAAAATTAGGTTATTAAAAGATGCATAGAAAATCTAAGTCTCTGATTAAGTAAGTTTTCAAACATACAAAATTTGTCTCGTATAGCTTGATTAAGAAGCTCTTATTCTTTAAGAAGCTTAATAACTATGTCGTCAGAAATTCCTCATTTATTTCGTTAGTATATTCATATGCGTTGACTTGTATTCTATAGAAATGATCAATAAATTTAGGGTTTGCCTCTTCATCTTCCAAAATGTCATATGACAAGCAAGTAATTTTTGTTTTTATTAGAAGATAAAACAATGTTCGGCTTTAATGTTTGAAGAGGTGGATCAACTATTCCATTGTTACTAGTTATATTGGTTCATCCATTATTTCACAGTCGTTAACTTTTATTGGTTTGTCAAAGACAATGCATTTTTTATTTTTAGAAGTATTAAGCAAACAAAAGTGTTTTTTATTATAACATTTTTAAAACATGATCATGAGCCATAATTCTTATTAATTAACTTGTTAGATTCGCTATTTAAGTCCATAAATGAGCCACGTGGATGATCATTTTGATATTATAAAAAGAAATATGATTTTTTAAGGATTTACGACTTTTACCCCCCATTATGAAAGAAAGTCTATTTCACAAAAAAATACAAGATGGAATAATATGTTTTATGAAGTTTGGTCGTATTAAAAGATGACAAGCGAATTAATAGTTTGGTCAGATAAATCTGAATTTTTTGGTTCATTTAATAGAGAGAAATCTATACATAAAGTCTAATAATGATTAGAAGAATAATGGGATAATTCTTGTTATAATAATCTTTGGATCAACGGTTTATATATGGTATCGGGGTTGGATTTGTGTATAAATTAGTATCACTTGAAGTCAAATCACATTTATTAATTATTTAACAAATAATAATTTTGAATAATTATATAATGACTTATAAATATATTACAAACATTTAATCTTACCTCGCATACATATTAAATGAATAAGTTCTTAAAATAAGTATACCATTTTTAAGGACTATAACGAAGTCCTAATAAGGGTAGGTTTTACTAGGGTATGTTCGCTTATATACGAGGTAAGACTAATATAATAAGGAAGAGTTGATATCAATTAGTATACGTGAATGAGCTATTTAAAGCATGATAATAACATTGATGAGCTAAATAATATGACGAGCTAGATAATAATGCATAAGAACCTGATAGTAAAGAGAATTTGTCTATAAGGCAACAATAATATTGACGAGCTAAGTAAATATTGACAATTGTATAAGAGATAAAAAAAAAAGTAAAGTTACTATTGATTTACCATATAATGACAATTGTGACGAGCTATATTATGACAAATTTTATGGTACTGAAGAAATGAATCATGAATGGTGACAAAGTTAATATTGTCTTTATAATATAATGATAATTGTGACGAGTTGCAATACGAAAAATTATAAGATAAAAAATAAATACATAATGATTAATAATAAGAAGTTTATAAATCAAAGACTAAAGTCAAAGTTAAACAAAAGTGAAGGAGATGGCAAGATAAAGTTAGTGATAAAGGTACGACGAAGGTGAATCATAAAAAAGATAATGTATCGACAATGTTAGATTGATAAAAATAAAAAGAGTTGAGAAGATAGAAGATAGTTCAAAAAACATATAGCTTAGTTTATTAATATCAGACAAATACTCTAAGTAGTTATAAGGCATGTTGATCATATTTGTAACAACTCAGTTTTTAGATGAGCTCTACGTGTTTTTATTTATGCGTATCGTTTATCCATTCATTTATATCTATGAAACCCTCCAAATATGGGTGTAACCTTCATTTGAATGAATGATTTCTTGTAAATAAAAGTTATTACTTATTTTTCTCTAACGTTTGAGTAGTTCATTCTTTAAAACTCTTACATTTATTTTGACGAGATTTTATTGCATCAATATCTACTTTTCTCTTTAGATTTTATTTTGTAGCTTGAATAAAATTCATGGCTAATCCATCAATTTAAACGTAATTTTGGTATAAACTATTCAGATTCTAACATTTCCACAATCTAAAGTAAATATTTTTCTTTTTTTATCAATTTCACTGTTTTCATGATTTTTAAAATTTATATCATCAAAACAATAAATTTTTGTTCCTTAATATTCATGCAACAAATTTAAACATAATTCATGATTTTGAAATTATAGTATTACAAAGTAGATTTTTTTTCAAGTTTGTTTAACTATTTTTATAAATAGGTATAACTGAAGTTAGTTATATCTAATTAAGTAAAAGTAATTTATTATGTTGAACCGACATATAAGTTTACCTCTCATGAGAGAATATATGGTAGATGCCGATTGGTAATATGTACTATAAAGGAGGATCGGTTGATCCAACGCTTTAGTTATTGGACCTTAAAAACCATATAAAGGTTATTGTCCCCTGCAATGGGTAGTATATCACATCGCAATGACTTGAGAATAAAATAAATAATTGAGTTATTTAGAAAATGAAGTTTTAAGTGTAAAATAAAACGATTGAGTTTAGTCTAGGACTCCTAGATAGTTTAGTAAAGTTAATTCAATAAGTATAAGCGGAACTCCAATAATCCTAAATCGTTTAAACTTTAATTTGTGTGTTTTATGAGCACTCTGCATATCTGCCGCTTTTTCATGTTTTTCTATTCTCTTTACTATGTTCTTTAGTCCATTAAAGCTATGTTCTTTAGTCCATTAAAGCTTGTGTTTCTCATCATTCGAAAACAGAGAACAAACAACTATCAAGCTCTGAGAATCGTCTAACCTATTCATCAACATCACGAACCATAACACCGTCTTCCGATGCTGTAAACTGGATTTAGTACAAGAAAATAATATAAAACATTAACTGGACTTACGTTTTATTTTATGTTCATGTTTATAGCATTGGTGGATTAGTATTTAAAAATTGTCTAGAATTTATCAACCTTATCTCGTATTTTATGAAATATAATATTTGACATTTTAAAATAATACAACTTTAAAAAATAAAATTTTCAAACATATTGTATGAAAAATAATTCGATATAACTTAGAATTGCACACATGGCCATACAAAATTTCTGTACACTTGTTTTTATTATTTGTCATGTTAGTGTGAATATGATTTTTTTAAATTTATTTTTATCATATTTGAAATATTTTTAGTAGATTCACACTATTTGTTGGGATTTTTTCTTTAAAATTTGTAGTTTAATTTTTTTATTAAATAATAATATAAAAATAGAAACAAACAAACGACTAAACCTATAAATTTTGGAAAAAATTAATTTCATATATCTGATTATTGAAAATCTAAAATAGTTATTGTTTTATAAATTTTATTATCTTGAAAAACGTTTCAAAACATCAAGTGTAATATTTTTTATTTAATTAAAAAAATTAGATTTATTTATATAAATAAATAACTAAAACGTTTTCTTAATGGATATCTTTAACCGTGGTTACCATTATATTAATATATTATATTATATTTTATATATAATATTAATAAACAGGTTAAACGTTTTTTTATAATAAACTATAATATATATATATATATATATATATATATATATATATATGAAAAAAATGTTTACATGCAGACCGCGGGTAGGAATGATCTTGATACAAAGATAACTTTTAGAAGGTAATCAAATAGTCTAAGTATAAGACCAATTACAAGGGAAAATTGACCTTCGTGTCGTGGTAGCGGTAACGAAGGTCTGACTATACATGGTGAGCGTTGATCGAGCTTAATGAATGCTTGTTTTTGAAAATTTGTGATTTTCTTTCAGTCCAGACGTAGTAAATGGTTGCGCATAATGTAGTTTACCAAATGGAACTCATTTTGTTGTTGGAGGAGTTCCAAAATGTTGCTTCATCGATCAAAGAGTCACATGATGTGGGAGTGGAATTAATGTGAAAATTCCTAGCAAGAGCCACCCTAATAAAAGTAGTATAGGGGCAGAGAGTCAGGAGGTGTTCGAGCATTTCAGGGCTAGAAGAGCAGCGAACGCAGTCCGATGGAGTGTCCAAGTGTCATAAATAAGCTTGTCCAGAGTGGTGAGTTTATTATGGATAGTCAACCATGCGATGAAGGAATTCTTTGGGATAGAGAATTTATTCCAAATTAGTAAGGCTCAGACGAATTTCTCCTTCGAGGGTCTGATGGCGGCATAAGTGCTACTAATCGTGAACTGTGGCCTAGACTTATTTGGGATCTAGAGGAAGGTATCGTTGGTGTCAGATACAGGGGGGAGAGATGGAAGGGAATTTCTTATTTCGGTGAGGAGGGGTTGCATTTGCAGTTAAGGTCTGCAACTCTGGAGATATTCTTTAGACGAGTAAGATTTGTAATATTATTACCAAATATGTTAATTAAGGAAATGGAGAAAAGCCAATGATCAAACCATAAGGAGGTGTCATTTTCGTTTCCGATTTGAACTTTGAGGATCTTTCTCCAACTCCAACTGGTGTTGGAGGGAGGATCCACTGTGTCTATATGAAGTTTTTATTTTTGGTAAAAATGGACCAGAAGAGCTTAAGGGCGGCCGCATGATTCTAAATTTTTAGGTTTGGGATCCCAATGTCAACCTCTTCCGTTGGCAAGGTAAGTTTACCCCAAGTGATCTTGGTCCCAGAGATTTTCATCGCAGAACCCGACTAGAGCTAACAATGGAGAAGTTGTGATAGCTCATTTAGGACTCTGATTGGTATAATGAAGATTGAAGACCAGTAGGCTTGGCTAGTGAAGATGACAGATTTAATCAGTTGAGGCTTTCCCGCGTAGGAGAGGTGCTTAGACGTCCATGACCTTATTCGATTAGTGACCTTGAGGAAGAGAGGTTTGCAATCATTGTATGAAAGCCTGCAAGTGATTAAAGAGACACTCGTGTATCTAACCGGTTAGGAGCCTTCAAGGAACCTGAGTTGGCGCGGTATAGAATCCTTAGTGTTCTTAGGGTTACAAGGGAATGGCCTTGAGAGATTCTTTCGCTAATATTTCTTAGACACCCATGTATCTAACCATGGAATTTTACCCACAAGGGAATGGCCTTGAGAGCTTCGTTTGCCAATATTTCCATGGGTTCCCATCGTTTAAGAAAAATAGGATGACTGCTAAAGAACCATGGGGATTTCTCAAGCACCTGTATGGCATTGTCTGAGATAGATAATTTAACAAAGTAGTGTTCAGATGGCGTTGGCTTACATTTCTAGAGCCCGAAGGTACCCCAAACCTGGTTTGTTAATGCTTGGATATGCGACACAGCTCTCATCTTGGATAGGAGGTATCTAGAGAGGAATTTCACCCAGTCTTCCTTATTTCTTGTAATAGCATCCTCTGGAAAAACCAGAATGCCATTGCCAACCTAGAACTCAATGGTCTTTTCGATAGATATTGAGGGTCGGGTGTCGAGCTAGTTCAAGATAACATGCGCTCAGGATCTGGTTGAGAGAAGCGGTGTGATCTGTTCAGGATTTGTCTTGTTGAAATTGACCAGAGGAGCAGATTCGGTAAAATATTGTTGAGGCATGGTGGGTCTGGTTCCCTGAGCATGTCAAGAGGACGAGAGATATCTAGGACCGTTGGGTTTTGGTTTGAGGCATCATGACGCACTCTTAGCGATCGATGGGCTTTCGAGGCACGCGAAATAGCGTAACCCTTGCTATTTCTACCCGTAAAGGATTCAGAGAAGCTTATCGGGGCTCGGATAGGATTGAGTCTGGAATAAAGGTGTTGAGCAGGAGGGATGGTCTGGGTAGGGTTTGGGCGGAGGACAACTTTCTGGAGAGTTTGGACGGTAGTGGTTAAAATTCTAGTGGGGGAAAGATCGGACAAGGAAGGGGGTGGTTGATTAGTCGAGACAATGTTGAATAAATACTTACTGGTGATGGACGTTATAGGTATCGATGAGCTGGTTATGATCAGGTTTAGGCTAATATGCAGCGAGGGAAGTGGGGTGGTTGAGTAGTCGCTTGCATTGGGCTAGGGATGGCATCCATGTGTATGGGAGTAGGGTTATCAATCGCATGTAAGGGATTATTGGAGACAGAACTAACAGTAGTGGAAGTCTGAGCGAAACTTTGGACCGCGAAAAGGTTAAGGTGCTCAGAGATATCTTGAGATTGCTGAAGGATCGTGGGAGCTCGAGCCAGGTTAGGGATGGTCGTCGTTTCTCTACCATGCAGTAGAGCAAGCTTGGATGATGAATCCGGCGAGACCTCAAGCGAGCATATAAGGGATTCCAGGGAAGTTATAACTCGGAAGATGTTGTCATTTCTCATCCAGAATGCGCTTGTTGGTGGCAGAAATCATGGTAAGGCTAGAGATCACATGAGAGAAGCCATGCATGTTAGAGGATCGAGGAAGAGAAGTGTGAATCGAGATCGAGAGGCCTGTCATGCTAGAATTTCGTTGTGGGGAAATGTAGGGTGGGGTTGAGGATTTTGTTTCAAGAGAGAGAGTGGTACTAGGGCTCTCAGGTCGGGTGATTTTGGTGGGCATGGTAGAGGGAGTTTTGTAGTTGAATTTAGGGGTGACTTTCGACCATAGTATCACCAAGGGAGAGGAACGGGTTAGTATTTAGGAGGTGGGAAGTAAGGTTAAATTAAGGAAATGTGTTGAGTCTGCTTATAACTGCGTAAGAGAAGCTGAGGAGTGTAAGGTTCAAAACCAGTAAAGAGAGAGAGATTGCGTGCAAGTAAATACGCAGCATTAAATAAGAGGGAGGTATTAACAGGCAGCATTAATGGCTTGTAAGTCTCATTGGTCAAAGAGGAGAGAGAGTGCTCACTACAAAGGGAATTAACCCTTTACCCAGTAGCATTTCTGCAGAGCATGTAGCACAAATTTTGCATGTTTTTCGACTTCCAAAGGCTCGGGTATCTAATAGAAAACGAGAAGAGAAAAAAAAAATTGTCAGTGCAATAGTTGGAAGCGCACGCTTAAGGCAACCGCCTAAGGCACCATTACCGAGGTGCGAAAACCGGTGGACAAGGGGAGATGTTGCTTACATGAAAAAATATTGAATATGGTAAGATTGGAGACGAGCGCCGACATTTTAAGATCCACAGGAATCGAGAGCTGGGAACTAGAGAGATAACGTCTGCCGGATATTTTTCGATCGACAATGGTCAGGTGATGGTCGTCAGAACCAAGAAAATAGTCAAAAAACTGAATCATGATCAAGCTAAGTATGTGGGAGGCAGCGGTTAAAGACGATCCATTATCCTCAGGGACCAGATTTAAAGAATCAAAGATGCTATCATCACAGTTGTTCTTTGGTATGACAACCACGAGGTAGGCTATGGGGAAGGGAAAGTATGATCCATCATTAAAGGGTGTGTTAAATAAACACAGTGAGTGAGAACGTCGATTAAGACCGCACAAAACTAACTTCCGAAGACTTAAATTGCTAATATATGATGAAAATTGGAAGGAGTCATCATCATCAACAAGTATGAAAGCTTGTGATCATAGGTTTTGCAAAAATTTAGCTAAAATCAATTTTAATTTTTTAAAAAGACATTGAAAAAATAGAGGGTTCTAGAAAGGGTTCCTATTAAAAAAAATTAACTCTTGCAATATTATTTTTGTGAGTTATTAAATGCTTTTTTCTAACAAATAACCCTTGACGCGGATTATCATTACACTACTAATATCATTTGTTTTCCTTTAATAATGCAGTGTTTTTTACTTTTCCAAGATGAGTTGTTGCTTCCGAAACTTTACTGGAAATTAACCTACTCCAAAGTAAGACATGCCACATATCTCATCAATTATTATTCTCATATATATAACACCTGAAATAAAAATCAACATGATTGCGATCTGATGTGACCCGAAGTTGAAGCCTAGCATTTGAACGTACACGTACAGATCGAAAACGTTGTACAACTCGACTTTTTGACATCCTTTTTATACTTTTCAGCGCACCAGTTCTTGCAAAACACGGGCGAGCAAAAGGTTGGCGCACCAAATACGTACTCCTGGTGGCAAACCTTCTTATCTTGTCCTTCTGAAATCAAGAAATTACCACACTTTTATTATTATTATTATTATTATTATTAACGAATAAAAAATTAACAATAGAAAAATGACACAAAATATATTTGTTTTCAAGAAATTCAAAGTAGAAAATGAGTGTCAAAGAACCTATTGAAACAGCGAAATATATGAGAAACAGCGTGAATAATATAACAACAGACTTCATCATCATAAAAGTATCGCTTTAATTTGTGTTTGTGTGTATATATATTGGTTGATCTTATGGGAGAAAGAATATATATAGAAAAATGAAGTGATGTTTGATGGGATTTTTACTAGTTTTACGTTAAAGGTTATTTTAATTTGTTTTAACATTTGTGGTTTAGAATTTATCCGTCAGTAAGATTTGGACTATTGCATTTTAATTAAAGGGCATCTCACAACATTAATTGCTAAACTTTTGTATTTTAATTCAAAAGGTAGCATCTCAGACTAACATTAATATAATAAATGGTTTGTTTTGTAAAAATCAAATCTGAAACATCTTCTTATTAATTTGTAGAATGATATTTATTCAATATTTAATCAAGTCTCCAGTTTTATATTGTGTATGGTAAACTTCATTTTTAATTAATAAAGTAAAATTGTTTATAAAAAAAATCATGTACGACGCAGTCTGTTTTACGTTTCAAATACAATTTTTTTATTTTGAACGACTAATTAATTGATGGTTAAATTAGTTAACGTAACTTTTAACCTAATATATGTGTCTATATTAGCTAAGGTATATTGTATAATAATAAAAAGAGTAGAATCAATAAACATTCTTGTATACGTTGTTTTTCGTCGAAATCTTTTATATGGTATCAGAGGAGAAAGTTACGAAAAGGAAGCTATTAAGATCTATACTTTCTTGAAAGGTTTGCAACAAGATGGAAATACCAATATGTACATAATTGAACCGATTTTGTACATGATATGAACTACAGCAGTGAAAGCTATGTTTACGGTAATAATAACAAGATGGAGGTCATTCATCATTCACATAATTCGCGGTTTGTCAATCGCTACCAAAAAGTTGACTGAAGAGAATTATGTTGTTTGGTGTAGAAGTATTAAGCTATCTCTTGTTTCCAAACAGAATTAAGTTTGATTGATGGAAGATCCATGAAGCCATTGTCGACTTGTGTCGAATACGATAATTGAAATCAAGTCAAAAGTATGGTATGTTCGTGGATCAGCAATTATATCTTTGATCCCTTAAATGATAATTTATGTTCTTGGATAATGCTAAAGAATTATGGGAATAGATAGCTCAAAGGTACGACTGATACAATGGACCAATGGTCTATGAACTAAAAAGATAAATCAACATTTTATCTCAAAAAAGCTTAAGTGTAGTTGTCTATTTTTCAAAACTCAAGCGTGTGGGATAAAAGAAACATTCTTAGACCTGATGAGAGAATAAATGACTAGGAAGAATATTGGATCTTGGACCTGATGTGACTAGAGAGAGTGTAAAGAGAGAAAGTGAAAAGAGAATATTATAATGTGGAATATCTCACCTACCAAGAATAATGGGTCTCCTTTTATAGTAAAGAAGGGTGGACCCATTAATGTCCTTGGTGGGCTTGTTTTATTTCTATTTTGGTCTTTCACCAAATACACTGTTTACAAATTAATCTTTAATAGGCCGTAAATGCTATTACAATCACATCAATTTCCTTCTATTTATAATTAACTCTTTATTATTAATTCTGGCGAATTATTCCCTTATCAGTATCCCCCAGTCTTCGAGAGCAACGGGAACGAAGACTTGTAAAAGTGTCAAGTTAGGACGCTGCTGTCCCCGACCCTCTGGGCTGATGGTAGGTCTGCCTAGGCCAGACCCCTTCTTTCCAGCGTGTCCGACCTTTGAGGTGCCTATCAACCGGTCGGGCGTGGAGACTTTCTCCCAACTGCTGTTCATTCTTCTAGGTCTTATTTGGGAGACAGGTTCGGACGTTTCCCTTACTTGGCTTATGAATCACCTCGGGTCGGCTTCCGAACCTTATTGGCAGTTTTTCTATGGGCTTAGGCCGGCAAACCCGCTTTGAGTGGCGAATCGGGTCATGGTGGCCCATCTAGTGTCTTTGCCTGAGCAGGCTAGTATAGGGTTGGCTCGTGTCAGAAGAGAAGTGACACGTATCGACTACTAACTCGACGCGTGCTTGCCAGCACAGTTTCATAAGGAGTCTTTTCGACTTCCCGCTGCTTTTCGTCGCTTGGCCTTCTCCGATCATGAAACGGCTGGGTGAGGTTGCCTATAAGTACCTCACAAATACATATTTTTCTTAGAGGCATTCTAGAGAGAGAAAGTGATGTCCAAATTTTTCTAGAGAGGGAATGCTTGTTTTATGAGACCTAGATATCCAAAGCAGAAACCAAAAAAGAAGAAGAAAGGTCCAGTGTTTGGTTTTGTAGATTGGGCTAGTATTGGCGACCGTGCTGAAGAATACCGACGTGCTGGATTGATTTGGAGTTCTGATACCAAGCCATTCACGCCTGTACCGTAGCCCCACGATCCTGTTCTTGCTGACCCGATCCCCGTGGAGTCCTTTACCTTGCCTGATCTACCCTGCGCTCTGACCCCAGAGCCCGTCGTTATCACTTCTAGCAGTAGCTCTCCTCACTCCCCAATTGCTCGATTAAACCGTCTGACGCCTTCGTCAGTCAACTCCTACGCTGCCCCGCTCCCTTTTCCGCCCCGACACTTCGGCAAAGCCAAATTTTTGTCTATGGGTGAAACCAGCTCTCCGACTTCTCCAACAGGAGGTAATTCTCCTGAGATGGTTCAGCTCACTCCCTCCATACGAGGGTACCGAACCGATTCTAACACTGCTGTGACTTTTTTAGGTCTTAATCAACGGCCACTGACGCCAGCTGAGTTGGATCCTGAACGGGCTCGTCAGCAACAAGACGAGGCTCATCTGACGCAAACTGGTATCAGTTCTGGCCCTACAGACCCTTGCGTTCAAACATCCGACCCGGGCGCCGCCACCAACCTCAGCTCTGACAAAGTTCTGGTAGTAAATACCGAAGAATCGAAGGCGGACGATCTGCCCGCAGAAGTCGGTACTGCTGCTGCTGTCAATGTCGCTGCCGCTCCCGATGAGCCGCTTCCCGAGGAGATAGAGGCGGTCATAACCACCAGATACCACCGATGGCTACCCGCGAACAACGTTATCTCTCTTTTTGAGGGCAAGTATCTCTACTTCCCTGCTGCTGAGCAAGAAGAGCTGCTGATCCGTTGGGGCATTCCGGAGTGTGTCACCGTTCGGTTTCCCATCCTTGGAGAGACTCATGTGCACGTTCGGTCACGAGAGATTGTGGTCTTCACCAAACTGTTCAACTGGGGCCTCAGGTTCCCCCTGGACCCTGAGATTGCTCTGTACTTCCGAACCCTCGAAATCTGCCCCTCTCAGCTGACGCCCAATGCATGGTACACACTGATGTCTTGCATAATGGCCTCGCGCCTGTCGGGTCGGGTAATGCCCATGGAGGAGTACATAGTCATGTCCGGGCTGTTGAAATCCCCCAAGTCCCCGTTCTTCTATTCTTCTCTGGCAAACACTTGAAAGATAATCAATGACTTCCTTGAGGGTGACAAGGGTTGGAAGCATCGCTTCGTCTTTCTTAGCGGCTGCTAGGAAAATGGCCGCCCTTACAGCAAGGAGAACCCGAGGCAATTGCTCCAGACCTGGGTTCCTGATGGTAAGCCCCTGGTTTTTTTTTAATTGTACCGATCCTTTGTGTAGTGTCAAAAGGGTTCTTACAAGGGCTGAAGAAGGACCACTTCAAATCGGGAAAAGTCACCTTCCAAGTGTTGAAGGACTATGCTCGTCAGAGGTGCTCACTATTGAGCAGCTGCGTCAGCCCCCGAGCATGGAGGACATGATTGCAAAAATGGATGCGCCCGATGCTCATCTTTTCCTCCCAAAGCGCAACAAGGCACCTAGCAAGCGCCCCAAATCTGACGATGATGTTGAGGAGAACAATGCCGGTGCTGAAGAGGTGGGGGCGGAGGTGCATCAGGATGAAGATGCTGTTGAGGGCGGGGAGGTCGATCGGACCCAGGGGCTGTCGCAGAAAAGGAAGGGTCGGGCCGACGCAAAGGTGGTTCAGGCTAAGAAGTCTAAGCGCTCCAAGAAAGAGGGCGGGTCGGCTGCTGGTGCTGACAATGCTACCGTTCCGGAGCTGTTTGACCAGTATGGGGGAGCTAAGGGTGGCTCAATGATTGATCCCGTGGTGGTGATCCCGGATGATGCTAGCCCCCCGAAGGCTCCTACAAATGCCGCGGCGTCGTCGAGTGGTACGAAGCTTCCGGTGTTGTCGGTGCCTGGGAGTCCGCACACGTTTCCGTTGCAGATTACCGACGGACTGGCCCTTTCCATGTACAACATGGTTGTGCCGTTGGCCCTAACGGAACGTCGGGCAGGGGAACTGAGTCGGCAGTTGTCGGGTGCGGAGGCGAAAGTTACCGGTCTGTAAGAGGAAGTGCGGAAGGCCAAAGCGGCTCAGGACTCGGCCGAGAAAAAGCTTAAAGAGACCGAGGGTTCTTTGGAGCAGGCAAGGAAAGCCGGGAGGATCGTGCCGCGGTCCTGGTGCGGGAGATCACCGATCTGAAGGCAACCAATACACTTTTTGCTGAAAAATACAAGAAGTGGATGGAGAAAGAGATGGCTGATGCCAAGGCCGCATACGTGCTGTCATTTCACCATCGTTTCCCTGACCTTTCCCTTGGGTCGATGTGGTTGGACGTTCGAGAAGATTACCGCCCTTCGGTGTTATTCCCGAGGATGATGAATCGGACGACCCCGAGTCAAAGGAAGAAGATGCTTGATTCCCAATGTCCTTAGTTTTTGTGTTTTTGTATTTTATTGTTTTAAGACCTGTGGATTTTGAGGACTGCGGAGTCCCCTATAAACTTCTTTTGTAAACAATTTCTTGACAATCAATTATTGCATTCGTACTTTATGTTTTTGTGAATGTTATACTGTAATTGTTTTGTGAGGGTCGGTACATAATGTGCGGGATTTTAAGATGTAGATCAGTTCGAAAACTGAAAAACCGATGAAGGTTCTGTAGATCAATGTAAAATTGAAAATTTCCCTTAGGATTGGGAATTTTAAGATGTAGATCAGTTCGAAAACTAAAAAACCGATGATGGTTCTGTAGATCAATGTAACATTGAAAATTTCCCTTAGGGTCGGGAATTTTAAGATGTAGATCAGTTTGAACACTGAAAAACCAATGAAGGTTTTGTAGATCCATCAAGATTAGTAAGAACAAGCATTGACCAGCTCGCTAGCTGACAAAGTTTGTAATACTTCAAAGAATGGAAGGCAAATTTTTTTTTGATTAAATCTAAAAAAGGGGGGCGGGCGTTGTCGATGCCTTATTAAAACCTTCTCGCGCCACCGAGGTAGGAAAGAGTGCATCCCCGACCAAGAAATTCTTACACATAATGCTTAGAGAGTTACAAGAATGTAAAATTACTCTAAATACAATTTCAAATGTTCAATGTTCCATGGCAGTCTTAATGAGTGCCCGAGCCTGTTTTGCAAACGATATGTCCCGCTCTTAATTTTCTCTATTACTTCGTATGGTCCTTCCCAGTTCGGGGCGAGCTTGCCAAGGTTTTTGTCTTTGGTGTGCAGAAAAACGCGTCTCAAAACCTTATCACCGACTTTGAATTCCCGACGGCGTACTTTATACGCATACCGACTCCTCATTAGGGTCTGATAGTGTAAAGAATTTAGCTGAGCGCGACTCCGTTTTTCTTCTATGAGGTCGAGAGCTAACCGTCTGTCACCTTGATTCGTGTTTTCATCATAGGTACCGATCATAAAAGATGGAAAAATGGACTCTGCCGGAGTTACCGCGTCTATATCATATACCAGAGCATAAGGTGACTCATGAGTCGCTGTTCGAGGGGTGGTTCGGTAAGCCCATAACACTTCTTGTAGATAGTCCGGCCATTTGCCAGCCTTTCCTTCAAGGTTCTTTTTGAGCCCCTCCAGAATGGTTTGGTTGGTGACTACGACTTGCCCGTTCGCTTGAGGGTGGAATGGAGCAGAGAAACATTGTCTAATCCTATGAGTTGTGCAAAAAGATTTCATCTATCTGCTGTCGAATTGTGGTCCGTTATCCATGGTGAGCCTCTGGGGTACCCCGAACCGACAACAGATGTTGGACCAAATAAATTTGATGATGTCTTTAGTCTTAGTGGCGGATAATGGCTCGGCTTCAACCCATTTTGAAAAGTAGTCCACCGCCACCACAATAGTCTGTCTCCCACTAGATGCCATTAGTAGCGGCCCCACAAGGTCGATTCCCCATCGGTCGAAGGGTAATCCTTCTGATATGGATTCTAAAGGAGTCGCGGGTACGTTTATCGCGTTCGCGAATCTTTGACAAGTATCGCAGGTTTTTACTATCTGATGTGCGTCCGTCGTTATTGTCGGCCAATAAAATCCGGCGAGAAAAATTCTTCTAATTAAGGCTTTGTAACCACTATGAGCCGCTCCCTCTCCGTCATGTAGTTCGAATACAATTATCTGTGACTCGTGGACCCCCAGACACCTCAACAATGGTCGGCTGAATGATTCTTTGTATAGTATGCCACCGAATAAAACTTAGCCTCGGGCCTTGTTGCGAACCTTCCGAGCTGATGCGCCATCGCCTGGTAGTTGACCTTCGGCTAGGAAGGCTATGATATCACGTCGCTAATCTGAGATAGTTACCGAAGATATCTGGCAAGCAATTTCAGGTCGGTTATCCAGCTCCTGCCTCTTTATGATGGATGGATTTTCTTGTTCGGTTACCCAGGGGTAATTGCTAGAGCACGAGGCTGATGCTAGGGAGTCTGCCACCATGTTTTCACTTCTCGGGACGCGTTCATACGTGATCTTGACAAATGAGGCGGCTAGCACTCTTAACGCTGCTAAGTACTGGACCAGATGCTCTTTCCTGGCTTCCGAGGCTCCCGAGGCTTGATTTATTAGAAGCTGGGAATCACTCACGAGGCGTACTTGCCTTGCTCCACATACCTGCGCTAGCCTCAGACCGGCCAGGGCGACTTCATATTCGGCTTCGTTGTTGGAGGTAGGAAAGCCGAATCGGATGGCCTGGTGCATACTGATTCTTATTGGGGTAACTATTTGCACGCCCGCTCCGCAGCCACTGACGTTTGCCCCTCCGTCGGTGCAGATGATCCACTCATTTGGTTCGGCTTCTCCAGATGGTGCATCTTGATCCGGACGCTCGGAATGGAACTCTACCAAAAAATCGGCCAGAACTTGGCCTTTGACGGCCGTCCAAGGTTCAAAGTTGATGTCGAAATCGCCCAACTCGACCGACCATTTAGACATTCTCCCTGACATGTCCGGTCGTTGGAGGACATACTTGAGCGGAAATGAGGTGCGGACGACAATGGGGTGGGCTTGAAAATATGGCTGTATTTTTCGTGTTGCGGTCACTAAGGCTAAGGCCATTTTATCCAGCCTCAAATATCGCGTTTCCGTATTCAGTAAGCTTTTGCTTACGAAGTAGACCGCTGTAGGGGTCGTTCCCAGCTCGCTTATCAAGGCCGCACTAACTGGAAAAATCTTAACCGCTATATAAAGAAAAAGGGTCTCACCCGTTAGAGGCTTCGTTAGGAGGTTCGGGGATGATAGATATCGCTTAATCCCTAAAAAAGCTTCGTCACATTCGGGTGTCCACACAAAATTCTTGGCATTTTTCAAGACCTGAAAAAATGGAGCGCACTTGTCAGACGAACGAGAGATAAACCGATTTAAAGCAGCTAGATGCCCAGTTAGTATCTGGACTTCCTTGATGCTCTTAGGTGGGGTCATGTCAGTAAGAGCTCGGAGTTGGATGGGGTCGGCTTCAATCCCTTTTTCGCTAACAAAAAAACCCAGGAACTTGCCCGACCTTACCCCGAAGGAGCATTTTTCAGGGTTGAGCTTGAGGTTTATACCCGTGAGGTTATCAAAAGTTTCCTGTAAATCGGCGAGATGGTCCTCATCCGTGCCGCTCTTTACTAAAATTTCATCGATGTATACCTCCATATTCCTCCCAACTTGACCATTGAACGTTTTATTAACTAGCCTCAGATACGTTGCTCCGGCATTTTTTAGTCCGAACGGCATAACCTTGTAGCAATACAGGCCTCGGCCCGTTATAAACGTTATGCTTTCCTGATCTGCTGGGTGCAACTTGATCTGATTATAGCTGGCGTACGCATCCATGAACGATAGTAGTTTGTTTCTCGAGGTCGAGTCTACCAATTGGTAAATCTTCGGCATCGGGAAGGGGTCCTTCGGGCACGCCCGAATGAGGTCGGTGAAGTCCACGCACATCCTCCACTTCCCGTTTTTCTTCTTTACCATGACGAGATTAGAGGTCCAGAGCGAGTAACTTGACTCCTTGATGTGCCCGACGCTGATCATTCTATCGACTTCGCGCATAATGATTTCTGCCTTTTCTGGGGAAAAAGCCCGACGCTTTTGAGAGACGGGTCTGACGTTTTTGTTGACAGTTAGTTTGTGAATCACACAAGACTCTGGGACTCCGGTCACGTCCCTCGAGCTCCACGCGAATAAATCTAAATTCTCCCGTAGCAAAGATAACAACTGTTTCCTAAAGACCAGCGACAAACGGATCCCCATCGGCAGAACTTTACCTTCGGCAAACGGGTGTTGTTCACATTTTTCATCAGTAGTCAAATAGCTAGGAGCTTCCCTAGGATCATCAACGGGTAACGACCCCAGGGGGAGCCCCTTTAACTGCTAATCTCGCGCATGATCCATCTCTTGGTCTTTTTTGGGTGCCAACGCCGCTCAGTAACACTATCGTGCCGCTTTCTGGCTGCTTCAGACTATACCCACGTTGTTTCCGATTACGTATTTCAAACACTAATGGACCGTGGATGATACCGCATGCATTCGTGATATCCATTATCTGCCAAAAATTGCATTATGAGAAGCCGGTGCGTCTACCACCACGAATAAAACGGTGACCTCCTTCTTAAATGGGTCGCAGCCTAGCTGAACGACGCCCTCAAATTCTCCAACCACGTCAGCTGCTGACCCCGTAAATCCTACAATAGTGCGATCCGACCGTGTGATGACCGGAGGTGTCCTAAATTTTAAAAAAGTGGACGCGAAGATTATGTTGGCCGAGCTACCGGTATCCACCAAGATACGCCGGACCTCTTCCCCCGCAATGGCCGCCCCGATCACGATGCCGACCTCATGAGGGCCGGCTATATCTCTCATGTCGTCGTCGTCAAAATACAGGATCGGTGATGGGATGCTTTTGAAGTGGGGGTAGGTCCGAGCTTCCAATTGGGTGGTCAATCCGAGCTTCCAATGGTCCAGGTCAGTTTTAGTGTCAATAAAAAGCCTGGTATATTCCCTGAGGCTCTCTCCTAGCCTCTCCTTACAATTCATAATGGTGTCTCCGTTGGCTCGGAAACTCTTGCTTCTGGCGAAATGCTATCTAAACATTGTTTAGAACATCCCGAAGTTTTTTATGCTTCTGGCGAAATGCTGTCTAAACATTGTTTAGAACATCCCGAATTTTTTGATGCAACCTTGTGGTAATCGGTTATACCACTCGGATGCCCGGTCCCGGAAGGTCATCGAAAATGCCCTACATAGAAGTTTATCGTCATTGTCGAAACTCAGCATGAAGTTTTTGAAGGCTTCCAAGTGGTTATTCGGGTCCTTCTTTCCGTCATATTTTTCCAATTTGGAAATATCAAACCTCTTCATGAGTTGCCCCGCTAATATCTCATCTGACAACGGTGAAGCCCTCCAATTCATCTCGTACCCAAAAGCTCCGCCTCCGAGCCCTTCTGTCTGAAACCCGTAGAGGCCCTCATCCCCGGGATTGATAAATTTGCTGCTAGTTCGGTACCCTTGGTTCTGGTTGTTCGAAGGTTGCCATTGCACCTGAGGCAGTGCTACCCGCTCTTCCTTGCTGCCTGCTGGCATTTCTTCTTTCTCAAATGACACTGGCGTTCGTTTTTCGGTGCTACCTTTTTTGTACTTAAGAGAGTCTGACCGGGGTCCCCTGTGGCGTCGGGAACGATTTTTCTATGCGCGTTTGCTCATCATTTCCCGTCGTCGGTACTCTCTTCCTGACGAATCATCCGAGGTATAATCGGCGGAGACGTCGCGGTTATCCTCTGGGTACTGCTGCTCTCTGGTGTTTTGCCCATCCTCTGGGCGAGGCTCTCGATAATATCTAACAGGTCGGGCCTCGATGCGATGTCCCGCAGTCGGGTTGCCTCCGCTGCGGTTATCCATGAATGGGTCTTTACCTTTTCCTTCCCTAACCTTTTTCTCGTCTAATGCCCACTCTCTTTCAGCGTTCAGTCTGGCAATGTCTTCCAGGAGCTGTCTTCTGGTCATGATAAGAGTCGAACGTTTGTCCCGACCCTGGGCGTAACGTTCCCGATTCGGGGCTTCTTCGCCCTCAGATAACGAAACGGCCCGGGCTACTTCTCTCCCGACCCTCTCTTCGACAGCCTCGTCATTCATCCTTTAAGATCGGGTTGCAATTTTCAAAGAAAAAGATATTTTTTGGTATCATGGATTCCCACAGACGGCGCCAATGATGAGAGAATAAATGACTAGGAAGAATATTGGATCTTGGACCTGATGTGACTAGAGAGAGTGTAGAGAGAGAAAGTGGAAAGAGAATATTATAATGTGGAATGTCCCACCTACCAAGAATAATGGGTCTCCTTTTATAGTAAAGAAGGGTGGACCCATTAATGTCCTTGGTGGGCTTGTTTTATTTCTATTTTGGTCCTTCACCAAATACACTGTTTACAAATTGATCTTTAATAAGCCGTAAATGCTATGGAGAATTATTCCCTTATCAAGACCATTTCCAGTTTGCAAGCGCCAAAATAAATGTGATTTTCGCATATACTTGGAATTAACTAAAAGAGAAAAAGAAGACAAATTAATGCAATTTCTTTATGACCTTAATGGAAGCTTTAAAAGAGCCAAAGACCAAATCATTTTGATAGACCTCATACCTTCTATCAATAAAGTCTATGTTCTGTGCTTTTTGTTTAAAGAAAATAAGCTTGAATAATCCCAATGCAGAATCCCTGAATGGTAATTATGATATGTTGGCAAAAGGATATCAAGAAAATATACCATGTTGAAAAATTATCTGTGACCCTATAGTGTACATGTTGAAATTTCTCTATTAAGTTGGACCGTCACATGTTTTATCGATGTATCGAACTATCGTTAATATTAGTCCAATAAAAATAATCATAAAGAAAAGAATGGACTAGTAGATAAAATATGTATCATGGAGGTAATTGTATAGATACCAGGTTTAATTCTGAATACTGTGAATGATTGGATTCAGAAATAAAGAACTTAAGCAAAACGTAAAGTTTTGGGTTATTTTGTAAAACAAAATAATACCGGGTTATGGTCCCTAAGGGTGGCAATTTAATAAGAACTGGTCTTCATTAAGTAACTGTCTGGAAGTTACAGACGGTTAAAAGAGAAGAACCGTTTTTCTCATTTTAGTTCTATATAAGAATGAGTTTCTCATTCTTAAAAGACACGAGATCAAATACAGAGAGAAAAATCTTTTAAGAAAAACAAATTGATTTTTCCTTCGAATTAATTACAAAATTGTGTTTTGGTTTCCATCTCTTACAAGATTTATAACCTAGCAAAGGATCGCGGATCATCTGTTTCAAGTTCGGAATCTGAAGTTCAAGGAATGTCTACATCCTGTAAGTTATTTCTTCCGCATTATTACATGATTAATTAACTTTATGGTTCAAGAAGTATATTAGAAATCCGAAAAAGTATTTCTAACAAGTGGTATCAGAGCCACCATGAAGTTAAGTTCTTAAATTTTCAGATTATGAAATTATGGTCTAAGAAACTAAAAATGTTTGTCTATCAACAAAACATGTTTAAATTTTAGTTTCGGATTTTAGAAGGAAAGAATTATAAATATTCAAGATAGTCAAAATCTGTTAAATCTACAAATCGTAATAAACCTTTGCTTGAGTTAAGTTTTATATGAATCTATATCTGAAACATTTAATATCAAAGGATTTATTGCGGAAAATCGTGTATATATATTATTGCAGTATTATCATTGTTAAAAGTTACTTATATACATATATTAGATCATATATATGTATAATTAGTTGCTGACAATATATCTCTCGGTTACCTGCAATTAAGTTTGCAGTAAGCGGTTACTCGAGTTATATATTATATAAAGTTATATGTGAATAATTACAAGGTTGTATATTATATAAAGTTAATTACTGCTTCTTTATTTTCGGAAGTCGTGTACGGCGTATATAATTGAATAATTACAAGGTTGTATATCATATAAAGTTAGTTACTGCTCTTTTATTTTCGGAAGTCGTGTGCGGCATGATGGTTAAACATGTAAAAGAACTTTCAGAAGTCGTGTACGGCCTGACAGTTAAACATGTAAAACAAATTTAGTCACGATTTACGCAGTTAAAGTATGACCTAAAAGAGCAGTTGACTTAGTTATCCATGATTAATTGGAGTGCATCTGTATATATAATATTATATATAAATCAGAATTATATTATATTATATAATTAAAGTTTATTATATATATAAATATTTAAAGAGATATTATATATATATATATATATATATATATATATATATATATATATATATATATATAATTATATTATAATATATATTAAGAATTATATCCTAATATAATTACAGAAATATATTAATATAATAAATTTAAGTCGTTAAATTTATATATAGACTACAAAATAGTTTGGACATTAAGTGAATAGATAGTCGTATAGTATTTTCAAAATAATTAGCATATTTTAAGTTGTCCGAACTTGGATAAATAATCAATGATTCAATATATCGCCAAAGTGATCCCTATTGCTGAATTAATTATTTTAGAGTTTTGACAAGTCTATGATTGACAAGTATGTAAATTTTAATCGGCCCAAAGGAATTTTAAGGTTTGACATAGTTAATCTTAGACACGAGATAATTATTTGTGAATTGGTCATTAAGAAAATTGAACTAGGAAAATCGGCCTAAAGGAATATTTTCTTACTTAAGTCAATTAGTATGATCAACATTAATTATGCTCAAACTCATACATATACAAATTAATATGTTTACCCAGAGGTATCTTATTGATGTTGTAAGAGTATGTTTTATTATGCTATGTTTATTTGTTAAATATTATGGAGATTATATGTTAAGTGATGTTTTTGGCTATTTATTGTTTGTTGTTTGTTATGTTAGCAAATTCGTATCTCTATAACCCGGAAGGAAAAAAGGCACCCATACTTAATGGGAGCAACTTTGAGCTGTGAAAAGAAGATATGTTGCAGCACTTGATGTGCCATGATTACGACTTAGCATTAAAGATCGATGAACCTAAACCTCTGACTGATGACAGTTCTCCTACGGAGAAGAAAGAGTCAGATGCGTGGGAAAAATCGAACAGGATAAGTCTAAGGATCATGAAACAAACAATTCCATTAGCATTCCGTGGTGCAGTTCCACCTGAGATCACTAATGCAAAAATGTTTCTCGAAGAGGTAGAGAAATGTTTTGCCAAGAACGATAAATTAGAGATTAAGACGCTGCTTATTAAGCTAGCCTCTATGAAATATTGTGGCAAATGGACTGTTTGTGAGCACATCTTGGAAATGTCAAACATCGCTTCCAAACTGAAAGCACTTAAGATTGACCTTCCCAAAGATATTGTGGTAAGCTTTGCTTTTCACTCTTTCCCTCCTCAGTATAAGAACTTTGAAACTTCTTATAACTGTCAGCGCGAGAAATGGACTCTCAACGAGCTCATCTCTCAGGCAGCGCAAGAGGAGGAAAAGATGAAGCAAGAGCATCCAGAAGTGAAAATGGTGAAAGCTCAGATGGATAAGGGAATCAAGAGAAAGTATGAAGGTTCAGATGCACATGCATCCGGTTCAGGACAAAAGAAGCATAAGGGTACGTCTGGTAAATGGCGTTGCTTCCATTATAAGAAACCGGGGCACTTTAAGAAAGAATGTGAAAATGGAGGGCTATGATGAAAGCCAAAGGTATTTTCACTTCTATGGTATGTGCTCAGATCAATTTAGTTTCAGTGCCGACAAATACTTAGTGGGTTGATACAGCAGCAACAACTCATGTTTGTATTTCTTTGCAAGGTATGATAAGAAACCGAAGCCTCAGTGATGGTGAAACATCCATCTATACAGCTGATGGTAGTTCGTGTTTAGTTCATTCTATTTGTGATTTTCGTTTGTTGCTTACCAGTGGACATTTTTTGTATTTAAAAGACGTATTGTATGTACCTTCTTTTTGAAGGAACCTAATTTCCTTTCCGTTGTTGGACAAATTAAGTTATTCTTGTCTATTTGGAAATGAAAGTTTATGTCTTTATTTACATGGTAATGTTGTTGGTTCTGGAAAGTTAATAGCAAATGATAACTTGTATTTATTGGATACCAAAAAGGATCACAAATAGATAATGAATGTAGATGTACCTGGAAAACTAAATTGTAAAATGAAAAAATCAGCAAAACTTTGGTACAAGCGATTAGGTTACAGTTCTAGAAATAGAATTGAAAAGATTGTTTCAGAAGGTTCATTAAGTGAACTGGATTTTTCGGACTTCAACGTTTGCGTTGAATGTATAAAAGGAAAACAGACCAAAGTGAAACGATTATATGCATACAGAGCGAAAGAGGTCTTGGATTTGATACATACAGACATCCGCGGTCCGTTCCCTACAACATCATGGAACGGCCAACGATATTTTGTATCTTTCATTGACGATTTTTCACGATATGGGTATCTATATCTCATTCACAAAAAATCAGAGGCCATTGACAAGTTCAAAGTCTTTAAGACCGAAGTTGAAAAACAACTTGGTAAAGACATTAAGTGCGTCAGATCAACCGTGGTGGTGAATACTACGGGAGATATGATGGTTCAGGTGAACAACTTCATGGACCGTTTGCAAAGTTCCTAGAAGAGTGTGGCATAGTCCCTCAGTATAGGATGCCGGGTTCGCCCAACATGAATGGAGTATATAAGAGACGAAACCGTACATTGAAGCATATGGTAAGAAGTATGATTAGTCATTCAACATTACCTATATGACTCTGGGAAGAAGCAATAAAATGTGCGACCTACCTACTTAATAGAGTTCCGACGAAAGCAACTACTAAGACACCGTATGAACTTTGGACTGGGCGTAAACCTAGTTTAAAACATTTACATGTTTGGGGATGTCCAA
Source organism: Limnanthes douglasii subsp. nivea (assembly GCA_036936605.1). NCBI lineage: Eukaryota > Viridiplantae > Streptophyta > Magnoliopsida > Brassicales > Limnanthaceae > Limnanthes > Limnanthes douglasii. The sequence goes on along the minus strand of JAUPFV010000005.1, from coordinate 259,057,512 downwards.
CTGAAGCGAAGCCTTATAGGCCGAATGAAAAGAAATTGGACTCCAAAACGGTTAGTAGTTATTTCATCGGATATCCCGAGCACAGTAGGGGTTTTAGTTTTATGATCCTTCCACAAAGAATATATTTGAGATGGGTACATCGAAATTCTTTGAGGATATAGAGTTTGGGGGAAGAATTTAGTAACGAACATTCATTTTGAGGAAGAATCAATAGAGATTCATGAAGGTTCTAACAATGATACCATAGTGTCAGATGATAATATGGTAATTAGAAGGCCAATCATCACTTCAGATTCGTTAGAACATATAGATACTCAAGATGATGTTAATCTTCCTCCTATGGATGTTGTTCCAATGGAGCAAAATGAACTTGTTCAAGAAGAACAAACTTTACCTCCTCAAGAAGTTCAAGTGCAAAATGAAGAAATTATGCCTTTGCGTAGATCTACTAGAGAAAGAAAGAGCGCTATATCTTCAGACTATATAGTGTATCTTCAAGAACATGAAGAATTTTATGGTTCAACAGAAAACGATCTTTTAAGTGTTCGTGAAGCCATGAAAAGTTCTGATTCTCACTTATGGATTAAAGCAATGAACGAAGAGTTTAAATCAATGCAAGATAACACGGCATGGGAGCTTGTTCCATTACCTGAAGGTAAGAAGCCGATTGGTTGCAAATGGATTTTTAAAACCAAACGGGATTCTAAGGGTAATGTGGAGAGGCGTAAAGCACGACTTGTAGCTAAGGGTTTTACTCAACGTGAAGGGATTGACTTTAAGTAAACCTTCTCTCCAGTTTCTTCGAAGGATTCTTTTCGGACAATCATGGCATTAGTTGCACACTTCGACCTTCAGCTCCATCAAATGGATGTAAAGACCGTTTTTCTTAATGGAGACATTGAGGAAACGATCTATATGTTACTACCTGAAAACTTTGTCTCTGGTGATCCAAAGTCGACGGTATGCAAACTGAAGAAATCTATTTATGGTCTCAAGGAAGCGTCTCGACAGTGGTATCACAAATTCCTTGAAGTTATTGTCTCATTTGGTTTCGAGATAAATTCAGTGGAGGATTGTGTGTATCAAAAGTTCAGTGGAAGTAAATTCATATTTCTAGTGCTGTATGTTGATGACATATTATTGGCCACGAACGATAAGGAATTGTTACATACGACCAAGAAATTTCTTTCGGACAAATTCGATATGAAAGATCTTGGTGATGCATCATTTGTGTTAGGAATTCAAATTCATAGGAATCGATCCCATGGAATTTTGAGTTTATCACAAAAGGCGTATATTGAGAGTATGTTACAACGTTACGGGTTGGCTAACAGCAAAGGAAAGGAAACCCTTATATCAAAAGGTGAAAAGTTTAGCCTTAAGCAATGCCTAAAGACAAAACTTGAGATTGAGGAAATGCAAAAGGTTCCATATGCTTCGGCTGTTGGAAGTCTGATGTATGCTCAAGTTTGTACACGACCAGATATTGCTTTTGTGGTGGGTATGTTAGGGAGATACGTAAGTAATCCGGGGATGGAACACTAGAAAGAAGTCAAAAGAGTTCTTTGGTATTTGCAACAAACAAAACATCACAGGTTAACATATAAGAAGTCGGATAAATTGGAGGTCATAGGGTATTCCGACTCGAATTTCGCTGGATGTGAGGATTCTCGTCGTTCGACCTCAGGCATTATATTCCTTTTAGCGGGAGGTGCAATATCATGGAAAAGTGTTAAACAAACACTCATTGCATCTTCCACTATGGCTGCGGAATTTGTTGCTTGTTTCGAGGCATCCAATCAGGCGCTTAGGCAGCAAAATTTTGTCACGGGACTACGAATCGTAGAGGGGATAGAAAGACCCCTTAGATTATATTGTGACAATAACTCGACAGTTCAGTATTCAAACAGTAACAGGAGCTCGGTTAAGTCCATACCTGTAGATATCAAGTTCATGTATGTTAAAGAGAGAGTACATAGTGGTCAAATCAGTGTGGAGCACATAGGGACAAACTCGATGTTAGCAGATCCTCTTACGAAGGCATTGGTACCTAAAGTTTTTATTGAACACACCATTAACATGGGTGTTGTGTACTTAGAGGATTGTTAGTTTCAGTGGGAGTTTGTATTAAGCTATTAAATTTGTTTGTATTATGATATTCGCGAACTTAAGGTCATTAATGCAAACATATTTATATAAAAGTTTTCAGTGTGCTCTTATCTTTGATTATTCGTACTCTGCTGTAAGTAGACCTCCAATTAAGTGGGACTAGTTAAGAATAGATATGTAAGATTACATTTTATATTATTCTTATGCTATGCACCATGATAGATCCATGTAGTTGATTGTTGTGATATCGTGATTACTGATGCATCTATTTGCGGCTTGAAATGCATTGATGATGACTTTAGTCATATATCGTTAATGGTCATTTACGGAATTGTTAAGGTTATCTATGTAGCGATAGAAATTAAGAACGTTCATTAAGTGGATGCATCCTATAGTCGCATATGATGATCCAAGTGGGAGATTGTTGGAATTTCTCTATTAAGTTGGACCGTCACATGTTTTATCGATGTATCGAACTATCATTAATATTAGTAGAATAAAAGTAATCATAAAGGAAAGAATGGACTAGTAGATAAAATATGTATCATGGAGGTAATTGTATAGATACCAGGTTTAATTCCGAATACTGTGAAGGATTGGATTCGGAAATAAACAACTTAAGCAAAACGTAAATTTTTGGGGTTATTTTGTGAAACAAAATAATACCGGGTTATGGTCCCTAAGGGTGGTAATTTAATAAGGACTGGTCTTCATTAAGTAACCGTCTGGAAGTTACAAACGGTTAAAAGAGAAGAACCGTTTTTCTCATTTCAGTTCTATATAAGAATGAGTTTCTCATTCTTAAAAGACACGAGATCAAATACAGAGAGAAAAATCCTTTAAGAAAAACGAATTGATTCTTCTTTCGAATTAATTACAAAATTGTGTTTTGGTTGCCATCTCTTAGAATATTCATAACCTAGCAAAGGATCGCGGATCATCTGTTTCAAGTTCGGAATCTGAAGTTCAAGGAATGTCTACATCCTGTAAGTTATTTCTTCCACATTATTACAGGATTAATTAACTTTATGGTTCAAGAAGTATATTAGAAATCCGAAAAAGTATTTCTAACAAGTGGTATCAGAGCCACCATGAAGTTAAGTTCTTAAATTTTCAGATTATGAAATTATGATCTATGAAACTAAAAATATTTGTCTATCAACAAAACATGTTTAAATTTTAGTTTCGGATTTCAGAAGGAAAGAATTATAAATATTCAAGATAGTTCAAATTTGTTAAATCTACAAATCGTTGGTGTGGTTTATTTTCGTCTGAGGGTAAGTTTGTAATTTCGGCTTAGAGTTTTATGGAGTTTTGTGAGTATTTAATGTTTGGGTAGAGTGTAAAGGGAGAATTAAGCTGCCTGGTTATATTTAATTTTCATTACCCCCATTTAATGTTGGTGGTTGGGTATTTATACCCTTATATTTTGGCCTTATGGGCTTTCGGGTCGTGTTTAATGGACCCGGGTCGAGTTTAAAGACCCATTAGTTCTAAGTAGGGGAACAAGCAGCTTAGTCAAGAAGTGATTAGGTTTTAAGTACTTTAGTTCTGTTCGAACAATCCAATGGATGATGGTGTCCGAACTGCCCCTGTCCGGTTAGGTAGACTTTATCCGAATTGACCCTGTCCGGTTCCCATAAAACATGGTGACAGAAACCGGAATCATCAGTAGCCCCGTTTTTAGGTGGTGTTCAAAAACCTTGGACAAGACTGAGAAAACAGTCTGCTGCTGGTGACAGTTACATCCGGATAGGTCCTTCGAACAGTGTCATAGTTTATTCCGGACTGAAAAAAGTTCTTGAGAACTAAACGGTTTTTTATTTTATTTTTCAGAGTTCATGGGACACGTGTCTCTCTCTAATTCGTTACCTAAGCCGTTTTTCACCTAGAATTTCGCTCCCACCTTCTCCAAAAAGTAACCTCTTCATTAAATGAAGATGACATCAGCGCTGTCCCCTAATCATTGCAATCCTTTCGAATTCTCCTAGGTATCAAAACACCTTTTTGTGTGTTTACTATAAATTATTCACTTCTCCACTGTTTTACCATCATCTTCACATTTACTTTTCTAAATTTCAGAGCTTTCTCTCTTAAACTCAAATTCTTCTTTTTTGGTTGTGATTTTATGTTCACAACTAGGAACGCTTTAATCAAAGGCGGGTAGCTTAATCTATTAGAGCTAGAAAAGGCACAAAAAGTTGAACGGGAAAGGCGCATTGCTGCAGGCCTACCTGCTTCCCCCTTTTACAAACCAGAAATCCCAAATACAGAGCCTGACCAGGGCTCTTCTTCAACCAGAAGTGTTAAACCGAGGAGATTGTTTCAATCCAACCTTTCTCCTATTGTCTCGGGCTCGTCGGTTCAGGAATCGGAGCCCACTATTGAACCAGGGCAGGCAGTTACTAGTTTCAAGAAGCCTTCCCCATTTATCGCGATGGGATCAGATGCAGATGTCTCTCCCAATAAACTGGTTGATCGGAAAAGAGGTCGCCTGGTAAAAGGGCAGGCTTCAAAAGGCACACCCTCAAAATCAGGGGCCAAAGACAGCAATACGGGGCCAGAGACACCCATAAAAGCTCCTAAGGACAAATTGTCCGGACCGGAGGCCTCTAGCTCAAGCCTTCGAAGAGAAACCACCACATCTGAGCCCCAGCCGGAGGCCAGAGTTCAGGAAAGCATTGAGGCCCAACAGTCCGGAGGTCAAATTGAACCAACTCCTAACTCCCTTCACCCAAGAACAACTGAAAACCCCTCCTCGGTAATGGAGGAAGTGATGGAGGATTCTATCAAAGAGGCTCCGTTCGAGTCCAAAGTCTCCGGACAAACTAGTGACGCTGTTGCTGCCAAGAAGGATAAAGGTAAAGAAAAACTATGCCTTAGGCCTCCAGATCTGCTAGAGATCCTAGAGGGAAAAGTGGGACCCTTTTTTCCACAAGGTTAGTGTTAAGTATCTTCACGCTTTACAAAAAATTACTTATGCTTTCATCCACACAGCCGAATTGGGTCGGATGCGTAAAAAGTGGGGGATTCTGAAGAACGTAAAAATAAGAATCCCAATAGACCCTGAAACCCCAATGGACTGCAAGCGCAGTGAAATAGTTATCTTCACTGAGTTTTTTAACTGGGGGCTAAGGTTTCCCTTAGATCCGGAGATAGTGAGGTACTTCCACCTCATCAAACTTTGTCCAAGTCAACTAAGCCCCAACGCCTGGTACACTCTTACGGCCTGCATCATGGCCTCTAGGCTCTCCGGAATTCCTTTACCAATGGAGGAATTCGTAGCTGTGGCAAGCCTCTGCAGAAACCATCATATTCCCTTCTATCACTTCAACATGGGTGATAACTATAAAGCAATGGATGACCTGCTTGAGTCGGAGAGAAATTGGAGGACTCACTTTTTGTTCGTGAGTGGTTCCTGGGAGAATGGGAAGAAGATCAAAGCTGATACCAACCCAAGTCTCCTCACCAGCAGATGGCGAAGTGATAGTAAGAATCCCACCCTACATTCTCATTTTTATTCTTAGTGAATTTGTTTAACTGACTTGTCTTGTTTTGTTTCTATCTTTCTTTTTAACATTGCTGCCCAAAGACTTCAATGATCACCTAAAGGCCGGGCAGATCACTTGTACCAAGATCAACACTTGGGCTGCTATAAAGTGGGGAAATCATTTTCACAATGCCTTTACCGGAGGCAATCTCGTAATGTCTCACCTCTGGAACACTACTGGCCGGAGGGACTTATCTTGGGAAGAACTTACCACTCTACCCCCTCCGGATGTAGTCCTTAAAAGAACACACGCACCGAATGGGTCACTATACTTTCCTGGTCGAGCCAAGGCCCCAAGTAAAATGAAAGGCAAAAAAGGGAAGGGCAAGAAGAGTGTGGTTGAGACTAACCCTGCTGAAACGGAGGAAACTGCCCTAACAAACCAAGAGGGGCCAATTCCCAGTGAGATTGATGCTGCTCTGCTAGAAGTAGTATAGCATGAGAGTGCTAGGGAAGAGGCAAGATCTCCAAAACCCCCAAGGGTTCCTAAGAGAGACCGGAAACGGGGAGCAGAAAGCAAGGACAGGGAGGTCAAGAAGAAAAAGACCTCCATGGGTGATGAACTTTCTCTCGGGCCTCCGGAGCCTCTCCCTCCTGTTGACCCTATTGATCCAACAAGAGCAGAAGAGATCCCTAGCGACTTTCGAACTGATGAGGTTGGAGGAGGAAACCTTAGTATTGATTGTGTCGACTTTACGGGGCTTGATGGGCTTGGTGAGTACTTCGAAAACCTTCCCAGAGATGACTTTGCTGGGCCCTATCTCCCTCAAAGCACTTCGAACACCGTTACCTTCAATGGTAAGACTTTCACTGTTTCAAGTGAAAGAGAGGCTATAACTCACTCTATACTGAGTACCGTTCAACCAGTGTTGGTCCTGGAGAAGCAAGTACGAGGTCAGGCAGCAATCATTATTGCCCTTAATTCTGATAAGGAGAGATTGTCCGGAGACCTCCTTACTACCAACCAAAACACTGATGTTTTGAAGAGAGAAAACGATGAGTTTAAGAAGAACCAGGAGGGTTGGGTCTGAAAGGTAGTTGCCATAGAAGATACTATCAAAGGCCTCCGGGAAAAGCAGTCCGATTTGGAAAAAGATCTTACCTCTTCAAAAGAGGAGATGAAGACCAAGGATCAAGTCATTCTTACTTTAACTAACGACAAGATCGCCCTCGAAGACTCGGTGTCCAAGGCTATAGAGGAAAAAGCTGATCTGCTAAGGGAGCAAGAGGCAAAAATTCAGGCCAAGATTGATGCTTATGCTAACAACGTGATAGATAGTGAAGAGGAGATGTATGCCAAGGTGAAGTCGGACATGGTCTTGCTTTTTCACGAGAAGTTTCCGAAGAGGAATCTGAGAGACTTATGGAGTTTTGTAGAGTATCCAGACCTTCCCTTTCATAAAATGGCTGAGGGTGACAGGTTTGATTTCTCCAGCGCATCCTCATCCGATGAAGAGGAGTAAACCGGGGAGAGGCCAGGTGAGGAGAATGATGACCCTAAGAAGAAGAAAACAAGTGAGGCTGAGCCGTATTCAAAGGCTCAGTCTTAGAATATCAATTATCTTTTGTTTTTTGTTTTGATTGAACTAAAGTCCTTGGAAGGCCAAGGAATTTTTGTAACCGTGTCCGGTGTTTGTTCGGACAGATCTGTTTGTTTTGAAAACTTAAAGTCCTTGGATGGCCAAGGCACTTCGTTTATTTTAATAGATGTCTTTATTTTGCACAGCTTTTGCATTCTTTCATAATGTTTGTTTCAAATTTGGTGGCTAGTGTTTAAACAGCCCTTAGTTATTTCATAAATATTCTAAAGCGAGAGTGTTTAAATTCTCCGATGACAAATGTTTAGTAGTCATCATTCCTTTAATTCAATCCGAATAGTGTTTAAACAAAAAATTAGCAAGAAACAAAGTAAGAACACTCCGAATTTTTAAGAAGGCATCAAATTTTATAAAAGAGCCCGGACACCTCCTTAAAACCTCTCTGCGCCACCAGGGTAGGAAAGAGTATGCCCCCAAATATTTACATGGATTTTCAAACAAGTAAATATTTACATAGTTTCTACTCCAAGTACATCCGGAGATGCTCAATATTCCAAGGGTGATTCAAAACCCTTCCATCCTTGTCTTCTAGCCAGTATGTTCCAGGTTTAAGCCTTTCAATGACCATATAAGGTCCTTCCCAAGTTGGGGCTAGTTTGTCGAGCAGCTTCTCTTTAGTGTGTAAGAAGACTTTCCTTAGCACCTTATCCCCCGGCTGAAAATCTCTTCTTTTAACTCTAGAAGCAAACCTGCTTCTCATCAAACCCTGATAGTGTGCAGCTCTAAGGTGAGCCTTAACTGTTCTTTCTTCTATTAAGTCGAGCTGACCTCTGATTGGCACTTTGTTAGCGTGTTCAGAGAAATTGTGAACTCGAAATGAAGGGAGAGTTGCTTCTATGGGAGCTATGGCATCCATCCCATAGACCAAGGCAAAAGGTGACTCTTGTGTTGCAGCCCCAGGTGTAGTCCGGTAGGCCCACAAAACCTCTTGCAAATAACTAGGCCATTTTCCAGCAGCCCCTTCTAAATTTTTCTTCAAACCGGACAGTATAGTTCTGTTAGCCACTTCAACCTGACCATTTTCTTGTGGGTGGAAAGGTGAAGATAAACAATGTTGTATACCCCTAGAGGCACAGAAACTCTCCATTTCTTTGTTGTCGAACTGTGGCCCATTGTCTGTTGTTATCTTCTATGGAATGCCAAATCTGCAACAGATATTGGATAAAATGAATTTTATGACAGCTTTTGATGTTGTTCCTGCCAGTGGGGCTGCTTCGATCCACTTCAAAAAAATAATCAATAGCAACAATTATTGTCATGCGTCCTCCGGATGCCATAGGAAGAGGTCCCACCAAATCCAACCCCCATCGAGCAAAAGGTATAGGCTCAGAAATTGACTCTAAAGGGATGGTTGGGACATGAATTTCATTGCTATGTCTCTGGCATGGGTCACACCTTCTCACCAGCTCCTTAGCATCTTGCATTATAGAGGGCCAGTAATAGACAGCCAATAAAACTCTCCTTGTTAGAGCCCTGAATCCACAGTGAGCTGATCCTTCACCATCATGTAATTCGGAGAGGACTATTTGAGATTCATCATCCCTCAAACATCGCAAAAGGGGTTTACTGTAAGACTTTTTATACAGAACATCTCTTAGTATAATAAAACCACGAGCCTTGTGCTTCACTTTCCTTGCTATGGATTTATCCGGAGGCAAGATGCCATCAGAGAGATATTGAAGGAGAGGAAACCTCCAATCTTGGGGCTGTCCCGTTTGTATATCGAAGCTTTCTTCCTCCTTACCCATATTGAGTTGAATGGAAAGGCATTCCAGCACATGGATCCAAGGGTATGATTCAGTATAGGCTATGGTTGCCAAGGAGTCTGCTAGTTCATTTTTTGTTTGGGGTATGTGCTCATAAACAACACTTTTAAACTTAAGTGCCACATCTTTGAGAAGAAGTAAGTATCTTATTAGCTTCTCCTTTTTGGCTTCAGATTGACCTTGTGCATGGTGGATAAGAAGCTGGGAATCACTCATCAACTTGACCTTTTTGGCCCCACAAATATGAGCTAACTTTAAACCAGCTATAGCAGCTTCATATTCGGACTCATTGTTAGAAGCCCTAAAAGCAAAACATATAGCTTGGTACATTTTGTCACCATACGGAGAGGTCAAGCATACCCCTGCACCACATCCCATAGTACTTGATCCACCATACGTCCGGACGACCCAGATCTTTATCTTTCATCTCAGTTGTTTGCTCTGTATCCCTATCTGAGTGGAATTCAACTAAGAAATCAGCCACAACTTGGGCTTTGATTTCTGTTCGAGGAGCAAAATCAATATCGAAGTCCCCCAGCTCCACTGACCACTTAGTCATTCTACTCGAAATATCAGCCTTTTGTAACACGTTTTTCAGGGGATAGGATGTCCGGACAATAATAGGATGAGCTTGAAAATAAGGCCTCATTTTCCTAGCAGCAATTACCAGGGCTAATGCTAACTTTTCAAGCTTTAGATAGCGTTTTTCTGCATCTACCAAGCTCTTACTGATGTAATATACTGGACGGGGATAATTATCCACCTCCCTTACCAATACAGCACTGAGGGCACAACTGGAAACTACCAAATATACGAAGAGTGTCTCTCCATCAACAGGTTTAAACAAAGTCTTGGGGGAGGACAGATGTTTTTTAATCTCATTGAAGGCCTCATCACATTATGAAGTCCAGTCAAATCCCTTTGCACCTTTTAAAGTTTGAAAAAACGGGGCACATTTGTCCGAAGACCTCGAGATGAATCGATTTACCGCAACTAACCTCCCAGTCAACCATTGTACTTCTTTAATATTCTGAGGAGGCTCCATTTGGAACAAAGCATTAAGATGGTCCGGATCAGGCTGTATCCCTTACTCACTTATTATATACCCTAGGAATTTCCCGGACTGCACTCCGAACACACACTTCTCTGGATTTAGTTTCAAATTTACTTTTACTAAGTTAGCAGAGGTTTCTTGGAGATCTGCCAAGTGTAGTTCTTCATCCATACTTTTTACCATCATGTCATCGATGTATACTTCCATGTTTCTTCCAATTTGATTAGCAAAGGATTTATTCACCAAACTCTGATAAGTAGCCCCAACATTTTTTAACCCAAATGGCATCACCTTGTAACAATGAAGACCCATATCAGTGACAAACGTGGTATGCTCCTGATCCTTTGGATCTACTTGAATCTAATTATACCCGGAGAAGGCATCCATGAAAGACAGTAGCTTATTCCCAGAAGTGGAATCCACCAGCTGATCAATCCGGGGGACCGGGTATAAATCTTTTGGGCAAGCCCTATTGAGATCTGTGAAGTCAATGCACATACGCCACTTGCCATTTTTCTTTTTCACCAAGACCGGATTGGTTGTCCATAAAGGATACTGAGACTCATTTATATGCCCCATTTTAGTAAGCCTGTCAACTTCTTGAACAATAACATCAGCCTTTTCCTTGGAAAAATCCCTTCTTTTTTGTACCACAGGTGCTATGTCTCTCCGGATGGATAGGTGATGTGATATAATATCTACTAGGAACCCCGGTAACATCAGCATTGCACCAAGCAAAAACATGTTGATGGTCTTTTAGGAACTTCAACATTTTACTCTTCAGTTCGGATGACATTTTGGACCTTATCTTAACATTTTTTACCTCTTCCAAAGAATGTGTTTCAACTTCTTCAACCGGTATTAACACTCCAGGGGTCTCTCTGGGGTCATCAATTTCACCCTCACCCCTAGAAAGCCCCTCAAACTGCTATTCTTTATTGATACGAGCTGCCCCCAACGTCCGTGGAGCAGTGCTGTGGCATAACACTCTCTTGCAATCTTTTGGCTGCTCCGAACAACTCCCACTTGTCCTTGAACAACATATTTCAAACATTGGTGGACTGTTGAGGCTACTGCATGCATCATGAAAAGAGCCAAGACCTCCCTAGAATAGCATTATAACAAGTGGGACAATCCACCACAATAAAAAGTATTCTAACTATCTTCTTAAAAGGGCCCTGGCCCAACAACACTTCCTCTTCGAACTCCCCGATCACATCTGCTGAGCTTCCAGTGAAACCCACAATTGATCTGTCCGAATGCTGAATTATGGCTAGGTTTTTCATCTTTTTGTAAGAGGTTAAAAAGAGGATATTGGCTGAACTCCCAGTATCCACCAAGATTCGTCTTATGTCATTGCCCCCAATGGATGCTCCTATGACAACAACATCTTCATGAAGGCCAGCTATATCCCTCAAGCTATCCTCATCGAAAACAATAAAGAGAAATGGAATCTGTGATTGATAGGAGGTCATGCCTCCTTCCAGCTGGGTAGCTAAAGTATGAACGTGCCTCTTCCTTGAAGAAGCAGTGGGTGTTGTCATGGTATCCCCTCCGAAAATTGTGAGTGACTCAAAAAAGTTAATAAGCCTGGAGACTGTTTTACAGCGTTTCTCAATGACACCCACTCTGTTTCGAGTTGGATCGGGATCCAAGTACTCTGACTCTACATCGAATCTTTCGATTATAACCATAGCTCCCTCTGGAGCGGATGTGCCTGCATTGTTTGGACCAGCCCGATGAGCATTATCAAGCCTATTTCCTCCTCTTCTTTTGACATATGCCCCCAGCTTTCCTCTTTCAATTAAATTATGGACTTCTTGCTTTAAAGCAATACAATCGTCAGTGGTATGGCCAGTATCATTATGGTACTGACAGAAGGAATTGTTACGATGTTCCCTAGGAGATTGTAGTGCAGCCGGCCGTCTATAGTGTACTTCTTCCTTTGTTTTGTCATAAATGGTGGCCACACTTTCTTTTAACTCAGCAAACCACTCCGGTTGAACCCAAGGCCCTCTCTTATTTCTAGATTGTTGACTCTGGGCAGGCGCAGCTGGCTGAGACTGAGCTTTAGCTCTGTTATGACCCTGCCCGGCCTCCTTTGCCTTGCTCCCGGGCTAATTTTGATTGGGGTTTGGTGCAACCGGGGTAGACCTCACCTGCCTGTGCACCCTAGTTTTCTTTGTTTCATCAACGTTAATTTGCTTTCCAACCTGATTTAGTAGACCTCCCCAAGTCATGGCTTTCTTTCTGGTCAATAAATCAGCCAAATTTCCAGGGTTTAAGCCCTACCTTAAAGATGTTATTGCTACTTGCTCAAAGCAATCAGCCAACCCGTTTTTGGTGTTTACAAAACGACTTATGTATTCTTTCAGTGATTCGTTCGGTTCTTGGGCACAATGGATAATTGTGTCCCTATTACCCTTCAACTTCTTACTTCCAACAAACTGCATCCGGAAGGCCACCCAAAAGGTATCGAAATTTCTGATGCAACCTTGTGGTAGGCTGTTATACCACTTCAGAGCACTCCCCGTAAAGGATTGGGAGAATGCTCTATAGAGTAACTTGTCGTCATCATCGAAATTCATCATTAAGTTTTTAAATTGTTCCAAGTGGTTGTCTGGATCTTTACTGCCATCGTATTTCTCCATTTTTGTGCCATCAAACCTCTTAGGGAGGTTTCCGGACAAAATCTTGGAAGACAATGGAGATTGTCTCCAATTCCGGCCACGACTGAAAACGGTATCCTCATTGGGAGTTGCAAAGATACCTGGTTCATCATGGAAGGCAAAAGGATCCACCAGCATCCGGTCTACATGTCTCCGGTTGTGAGATGATCCTTTGCCTATATGCCTCTTTAACATTCCATGTCTATCCTTTTTTCTTGAATACTTCTTAACTAAATTTTGTTTCTTTTTAGATCGGCCCTCATCACTGCTGGAGGATAAGGACTCTTCAACTCCATCCTCGCCCGAGGAGCTACCAGAAGATTCTGAGTCTGAGTCTGAGCTCTCCACTGGCTTGGACCGGTGAGACTTTTTGGAGCTAGCATGAGTCTTCTTGGTACTCACATGGGTCTTCAAAGGCTCATGTTCTCTAGGGTTATCGGTATGATGAGCAACTGATGCCTTTGACTTCTCTTTTATGCCCATCTTTTCCTTCTCTGCCCTCAGAGCTTCTATCTCGCCTTTTAATCTATCACGCTCCTCGATGGTATATTCATCATTTTCACCCACCACTTCAAGCAAATCTGGTGGTACTTCCGGTGCGTCCGGATTCATTCGGACTGATTTTTTCTGATGGTTTCGAATGCTAGATTCAGGCACCATCGTGCTCCCACTGTGGTCGCCAATTTGGTGTGGTTTATTTTCGTCTGAGGGTAAGTTTGTAATTTCGGCTTAGATTTTTGTGGAGTTTTGTAAGTATTTAATGTTTGGGTAGAGTGTAGAGGGAGAATTAAGCTGTCTGGTTGTATTTAATTTTCATTACCCTCATTTAATGTTGGTGGTTGGGTATTTATACCCTTATATTTGGGCCTTATGGGCTTTCGGGTCGTGTTTAATGGATCCGGGTCGAGTTTAAGGACCCATTAGTTCTAAGTAGGAGAACAGGCAGCTTAGTCAAGAAGTGATTAGGTTTTAAGTACTTTAGTTCTGTTCGAACGGTCCAATGGATGATGGTGTCCAAACTGCCCTTGTCCGGTTAGGTAGACTTTGTCCGAATTGACCCTGTCTGGTTCCTATAAAACATGGTGACAGAAACCGGACTCATCAGTAATAAACCTTTGCTTGAGTTAAGTTTTATATGAATCTATATCTGAAACATTTAATAGCAAAGGATTTATTGCGGAAAATCGTGTATATATATTATTGCAGTATTATCATTGTTAAAAGTTACTTATATACATATATTAGATCATATATATATAATTAGTCGCTGCAAATATATCTCTCAATTACCTGCAATTAAGTTTGCAGTAAGCGGTTACTCGAGTTATATATTATATAAAGTTATAAGTGAATAATTACAAGGTTGTATATTATATAAAGTTAATTACTGCTCTTTTATTTTCGGAAATCGTGTACGGCGTATATAACTGAATAATTACAAGGTTGTATATTATATAAAGTTAGTTACTGCTCCTTTATTTTCGGAAGTCGTGTGCGGCGTGACGGTTAAACATGTAAAAGAACTTTCAGAAGTCGTGTACGGCCTGACAATTAAACATGTCAAAGAAATTTAGTCACGACAGTTAAATAATATACGCAGTTAAAGCATGACCTAAAAGAGCAGTTGACGTAGTTATTCATGATTAATTGGAGTGCATCTGTATATATAATATTATATATAAATCAGAATTATATTATATTATATAATTAAAGTTTATTATATATATAAATATTTAAAGAGATATTATATATATATATATATATATATATAAATAAGTATTATATTATGTTCATACTCCAATTAAAGCTTTCAAGAAGAATTTTTTCTTTTCAAAACTAATAATGTTAATGATTATGTTCATACTCCAATTATTATTCAATATCATGAACAAAATATTATCCAACTTAAATCAACAGTGCCACCCAATACCATTTTATCCTATGATCATATTCCTACTAATGATGTTTCTGATCCTTGTATTTTAAATGATAATGTAACTTAATCTGATTTGCATGATACTGTTGTGGATACATATGTTCCCATCATGACTAGCACTAGGATTAAACAAAAACTAGCATGGCTCAAAGATTTTGTATTTTAAACATCTTATGATAATCATGCATCTTTGAAAAAACTTTCTTGTTCATATGTTGTTCCAACATTTCCTTATATAAATAATTATGTCTTTGATTCATACATGGATTTTTTGTAAAATATGTCACTTGTCCAAGAACCTCGATCTTATGAACAAGCTAAGCATCATATTGGATGGATTATTTCTATGGAAATAAAATTACAAGCCTTAAAATCCAATCATACTTGGGAGTTGTCTTATTTACCCTATGACAAGAAAGCTATAAGATTTAGGTGGGTCCTTAAAGTAAAAAGAAAATCTGATGGACTAAGGACAGATTGAAAGGTAGGATTGTAGATAAAGTGTACACTCAAGTAGAAGGGAAATACTTCAGTTGGAAAATCAGCTACTGCGAGAGTCATGTTTGATTTGACTACCTCTAAGGGAATTCCAATGTAATAATTGGGCATCAATAATGTATTTTCGTATGGATTTCTAAAAGAAACTGTCTATATGAAACCACCACCATGACTGTTTGACAAAGGTGATCATAAGGATGTGCAAGCTTATCAAGTCAATATATGGCTTGAAACAAGCATCAAAGGAATGAAATTATGCCCGAACGTTTTCTATGACCACAACAGACAATTATATGTTCGGAAAATTGGGCTTCTCCGAATGTGTACCTTTCTGATCAAACATATATATTTATACCTTTTTTCAAATCTTAAAAAGAGGTTCATAGACTAAGAGATGAATATACACAATTTAATTTTATTATATAATCTCTTAAGATATCGTGTCCTTTTTTATCAAAATTTTCTCAATCTGATTTTTAATCTCTAGTTTCTCATATCCAAAGTCAAAAGGCTGGTTCTATTCCAAATGAACTTTCTTCAAAATATCTAAGAAATTAGAAGACCAAAATAATTTATTTTGAAAAGGTATTCAATAATTGTCTCATATTTTCTGCTATTTTTTTTAGTAACGTAGAATTTTTCGGGAACGTTAGTTTTAAGTTCTTCTATTGTTGTTGATTATTTTCTAACAATAAAAACCAACTATGACTCAATGGTAGTTGATAGAAAATTGGCCACCATTAGGTCATGAACCAATATCTCATTTGATTGGACCGTTTCATCGGAACCAAATTCACGTGTTGGCAAGATAAGTTGACATTTTTGGTGTATTGGAAGTAAACTATCGAAAATGATAGTGAATAAAAAATCAAGAATATAAGATTCAAGTGATGAAAAAAATAATTCCATATGTCGAGAACAAAATTCTTAACATATTTTCGGACAACATATTTTATGTATGCACTAGCGAAATTTCACCACTAAAAATTTGAAATGTAAATATGATAAAAAAAAATTAATATTTTCTTTAAAATACTTAGAAAATTAATAGACTTGTTGTATTTTTGGATTTCTTTCTTCCATTTCTCTGTTCTTCCAAATCGATTTTTTTAATTTTTTTTATTGAAGAAGTAAAGTCTTCAACTTTTTGTTAAAGAAGTAAAGTTTTATTTCCTCCCAAAAAATCGATGTCTCTTTCTTCAAGCCTTCTAAAACTTGACTATGATTGTATGTAATAATATAAATAGCTTTTAGACTATCGTGACTCGTGAGATAACTTGTATGGTAGTTATATAAGTCATTACTATGTATATATATTATAAAATAAAAATTTTGTTATATATAATTAAAGATTGTCAAAAATACGTTGATATATAATTTTTCAATACCACAAAGAAAGACTAATTATGGAGTTTGTTGGGAAAAAAAAGCTTGTTTGGCCTGTAAACGTTTAACTATCTTGTCGGTACTTGTAGTTTTTGACGTCGTTGGATGGATATAAGCTTCCAACAATCAACAGTAATCTAAAGCAAAACATGCTGTCTGATTTACAATATAAAGCTTTATTATGTCATATTTTAAAGTAAAAAACTATAATAATAAAAAAATGAAAGTTGAAACTGAAAAAGAAAAAACTAAATAAATAAGTTTTATGATCTAAAAATAAGTATTATTAGTCGACAATTTAGGAAGGAAATGTGGGTGTTAGATCCGTTATATGAACCGAACGGACCACTGAAAAACAAAGATGTTTATTTCATTATATAAGTTTAAAGAAGAACGAAGGGGAAGATAGCAATTTGTAAAATAATAATAAGAAGAATGGGAATAAGAAGAATCGTGTGTGTACTTGTGATATGTGCAGGTTTGATCGAGACCGGTGTTAATAGCCAAGGTTTCAACTACCAAGAAGCTCTAACCAAATCCCTCATCTTCCTCGAGTGTCAAAGGTCAGGCAAACTTCCTCCAAACAACAGGGTTCCGTGGAGAGGCGACTCCGCTCTTTACGATGGGAACCTTGCAAATGTAGACCTCTCCGGTGGATATTATGATGCAGGGGACAACGTCAAGTATGGAATGCCAATGGCTTTCACAATCACAACACTTGCATGGGCTGCTATCGCTTATTCAGGACAACTTGAAGCTGCGCATGAGCTCCAAAATACTCGAGACGCCATTCGTTGGGGTACTGATTATTTCCTCAAGGCTGCCGCTACAGAGAACTGCTTGTATGTGCAGGTGGGTGACGCGGTAAAGGATCATGAGTGCTGGGTAAGGCCCGAGAATATGAAAACCGAGAGAACTGTGTTGAAGATCGACGGTAATCAACCTGGAACTGAGATTGCTGCTGAGACTGCTGCTGCCATGGCTGCTTCGTCCATCGTCTTCCGTGACATTGATTCTAACTATTCTACTAGGCTTCTCATCAAAGCTGAATCGCTCTTTCGGTTTGCAAGATCTCACAAGGGGAGTTACGATGGAGAATGTCCCTTCTATTGTTCTTACTCAGGCTACAACGATGAGCTGCTGTGGGCAGCAACGTGGCTTTACAAGGCAACAAGGAAGAGCGAATATTTGGATTACGTCAGACACGAAGCCATATCGGCAAGCGTAAACGAGTTCAACTGGGACCTCAAATTCGTAGGAGGCCAAGTTCTTTTGACGGAAATGTTCTTCCAAGGAGAAAAAGGGTTAGAGACTTACAAACCGCAAGTCGATAGTTACATATGCTCGGTTCTACCCGACTCACCCTTGCATCAAGTCTTCATCACTCCCGGGGGGATGGTTCACGCGAGAGACGGAGCCAACTCACAGTACGTGACAGGAACAGCTTTCATCTTCAGCCTCTACAGCGATATACTCGCCACATACAGACAATTTGCTATATGCGCCGACAAACAATTCGACTCAGGGCGGATCATGGCTTTCGCTAAACAACAAGTGGATTACCTACTTGGAAGCAATCCTAGAGGACGATCCTACATGGTTGACTTTGGAAACAATCCACCTCAACAAGCACACCACCGAGGGGCTTCTGTCCCTATGTCTGCTGCTAATGAAGACGTTAGTTGCCCGATGAGCTTCGTCCAGTTTTACAACAATAACGTATCCAACCCCAATCAGCTCACTGGAGCTATCGTCGGTGGCCCTGATCGACAAGACAATTTCCAAGACCTACGCGTGGCTTCCTCTTTTACCGAGCCCTGCACCTACGTCAACTCCATGATTGTTGGTGTCCTCGCTAAGCTCGCTGCACATTAACTCCGCCAGATCAAAATGAATTTTAGAAACAGAATTAGACTATCTAGATAATCGAGCTTAAGAAAACGATGTATATGTTATTAAATATATAAATATATTATAATAATGTATTTTTACAAAAATCTCTTAAACACATGAGCAGGCGCTCACTTAATTAAGTAGTTATGAGCAATTAGAAAGGTACATACCATGCATAATATCAAATTTTTATGATATCATTTAAGTTCCTCTTTTAAGCTTGTCATCAGGTCCGAAAGTATAGATATTTTTTTCGAGGATATTTATAGCCACTGTTCAATGAGTTTGTTCAGGATAAAATTTCGGTCCGATGCAACGGTCCGATGTAATAGCCTGCAAACCAACGTTAGAGGTAAACCACACAAAATGACTGGCTTAATTAAGAAAGTATATATTTTGTTCTAGTATCTAAAAAGGAATAAGTATTTTTTTAGCTAGTAAAAACAACTCATGTTTGCTACGAGCATGTACACTCGTTGTTTTTAAAATGGTGTGTTAGTGGGTTGTCAACTAGGAATGAGAAACATCATTTACCATGGTTTTACCTAACGATCTTAATTTCATTCCACTCGTTTTTTTTAACTTTATCTTTTAAAACGCTTTTTAATTAATGATTTTAATTCGTTTTTATCCATATATATCAAATATATTTTAATTCTGTTTGTTCTTATCCATATATATTAAAGCTATTTTTTTAAACGTATTTTAATTAAAAAATTTACTTTGGTGGTTGTTAATCAATATATATCAAAAATATTTATGTTTGTGAATTTATCATCAGAAATTGATATGTTATTCGGATTTTAAATCTTCAAGTTTCTTACAGAAAGAAAGTTCAACGGATACCATTTTTGTTCGTTGTATTGAAAAGAAAAAAAAAGTAATCGAAAAGAAAAAAAAAGTAATCGAAAAGATGAATGAAAACGAAGAAGATGGTGAATAAATAAAAAAGATATTAAAAAAAAACGGGAGAGAAATAAAAAATTCCGTCAAATATTAACAAAACTGACGGGGCTTTTTTTGGCTTCGTGTTAGTTAACTTCTCCACTAACACATTCACTGGAGATACTTTTTATTAAAAAAAGTTAACACACTCTTTAACATATACTTTAGCGTGTAGACTGTACAGGCTCTAAGTTCACTAATGTCATTTTCACTCACATAACCCAGCTGAAAATACCACAACTAGTAAAATCCTTTTCCACAGTAGACGCTCTCCCTACCAGTACATATCATTTAAGAACTAACACATCATTAGTCTTATAGGATTTCATAACAATAAGGAAGCTTTTCAAGACCCTAAGTCTACCATCTTCACCCCTATTGGTAAACCCGTATTCATCTAACATCGTAATGTAAAGAAGGCTATTTTAACTTTGGGTACATATCTTACATTTTTAATCACTCTCTCAAGTCTTGTAGACAACTTGAGTCGAACAGTTCTTACCTTTTTGACAACACGTGATTCATTATGCTCGAGGATGACTTTTTTAACTTCAAAAGTTTCTGGGTTTTGAAACCAATGTTTATTGGAAGTCATGTACATAATGCACCTGAATTTAACACTCATTTATCATTGTACATGTAAGAAAAAGATTCATTAATCCATCAACGTACTCACATTCATCATACACCATTGCAACATCTCTGATTTCGGTCCTCCGATAGGTATTGTCATTTTTTTTCTATAGAAAGTTACTACTGATATCTAATTTATTCTTGCATACCTATCATGTTCTATTAGAACCAGTCACAAATCCATTAAACTTACACTAAGAATTTTCTCTCCAATTGATTGAATCCTTCTTCTTTTTTTGTCTGCCCTTTACAATCACTCTCTACCCTTCAGATTCACTTTTCATAACGATCTTCATTTGAGGATCTTTGAAGTTCAAGGTGCGCTTCGCTTCGATCATCATAAGGAAGTTTTTTTTTTAATTATGATATTGACATAGTATTTGTACACCTTCGATAAATAACCTATAAAGATGATTCGATAAATAACCTATAAAGATGATTGTTTGGTCATCTTCATCCACTTTTATACCGACTAGGCAACTACAAGTTAAATATGATTTTATTGTTTATTGCGTATACAACCAGGTAGTCAAGTATGATATTTGTCCGTTTGTAGTATGGGTTTGCTTTGCCTTTACTCTAAAGATCAGTTTAGATATTAAATATCATGTTGTAATTAGATCAAACCTATCTACTGTTCATTTTTAACCATTCGTATGCATTTTGTTTCAGTTTGCTTGCGAATGAATAAAACATAATAAACCAAAGTTAAACCGAAGTTAAAGATGAAGTATACCTAATTACTCTCATGAAATTTCCAACATTGAAGTAAAATGACCTTTTATTGGCCGAAAGTTTATTTACAAGCTGAAAATTAGGCATCCTCTGAAAGCATTTAACAAATAAATCAGCTCAATTATTCATCTTAAATATTTGCTAGACAATGAATACATTGACAATTTAATGTACAACTAAAGCGAAATTCCTTATTCCACTTTTTCACAAGAATAAATAACGTTTGTGTTTTTGTTGGCTGCTCATGTGTGTTTTTGTTGGCTAGTACTGGTCATCAATGGAAGACATCTGCAGAAAATTGCAAAAGCCAAAAAAAAACATAATTAAAAGATCAACCTAAGCAACAGGAGAAACATATTGTTAAAATGCAGTAAAAAATTCTATATAGGTAAAAGAATCTTCGCTGTTCTCTCCTGACCATTTCTAAAAGCTACCTTGAATAAGTTATTGTTGATTGCTGAATAATAAAGTTTTATAACTATCTATGAGCTGTGTCGTACCTTAATACGTAAGGAAATACTAAAAGGATTGCTTGGTGTCAAACTTAGTTATAAGCCAAAAAGCTAGTTTTTAGAAAAAAGGAAATACTCTTTTTGCTTATATGTCCATAAGTTCGATAGAACCAAACGACCCCAAACTTTATGAGCTTACCAATCCAAGAGCTTCAGCTGCACTTCTACGACTATCACCACAGACTGTGCTAAATGCTTCCATTAGAAACATCCTCTCTTCTGTACGCAGCAATTTCTCTAAGCCTCGGGCAACCATCTCCATCTCAGGCTGCCGAAACACAATATACTAATCAATAAGCAAAATAATGCATCTAGAGTAATCAAAGAGTATCCAGAAACAACCACAAAGTTTTGTAATCATAAGTCAATAACAATAACACTAAACATATAATAGTCTAGTAAGCTAATAGATTAACTAAACAAATCTACTTTTCGTAACATGAAATTCTCTAGATTACTTATTAGCATCTTGCACATGCATTTATAAACTAGTATAATGTAGACACGCTCTTAAAAAGAAAACCACATACAGAAGACTCTTCAGGAGGAAATATACGATGAACTAGGCATATCTTCGACAGCTCCAATAACCCTTCAGAATGTTTACCTTGCATCTCTAAAGCCTGCAGTGAAAATACTATTAACTATTCATTACAAGTTTACAAACGAACTTTCTTTCAAGCTATAAAACAATTGAAATGCTCAATAATAATGCAAGCAAGAAGTGTCTAATAATAGAAGATACAAAAGTCAGAGTGTAGTAGATGACCCAAGCCTGCAGAAACCATGAACGGGTATGTGCAGCTACAGCAGCAGACAACATTCTGGCTGCACGAATATTCTCGAGCTCAATATTCTCAGCAAGCCCTGCGACAAACTCTCGTGCATCTTCACCGTCAATCTCAACAGAGGTATTTTGAGATGGTGCCCTGCAAATTTTCTGAACAAGTTACAAACTTGAAGAAAACAAGTATCGGTGAGCAAAATGATCACAAACAGTGGAAAATCTGATCTACGGAAGCTAAAAGACCATACCTACTACAAACATTTAAAACAAACTCAACAGATGCTCGATAAAAAGAATCACGGGTGTTCGCCGGGTCAATAGAGACTCGTACTCCAGCAGTCCTGCAGATTCTACGCAGCTGTTTACCATACAAACAGAAGGAGTCCAATGCATCATTAAATTTATTAGTTACAAATGGCATAGCGTTCATGAAAAGCTACACTTAAAAGACTTCAATCATTGTGTTAACGTCAATAAGGCACTAACTTGAATTATGTGATCCTCGACCATGTCTTTTCCGCTGGTTCTATAGTCGACCATCACTGGAAACTAAGCATGTGAACATCTTTTACATGAATCATATCAGAAGCATATGAATCAAAGTCACTGAAATGACTACTATAACTGGACTCAATGAGCAGAACATCGTAAGAGAAAGTAGTGATATGAACAAAAACACAGACCTCGAATCAATCTGTTGGCTTCTCTCTGGTACTCCTCCGTGTCAGCGACCCAACTCTGGGTGGCTACAGAGACCGGCCACCATTTCGGCAACTTCTTTTGAACCGGGCCCGGGTAACCTGCCTGACTTCTATCCGAAACCCGACCCGAAGATACGGGGTTCTCCTTAGCCCTGAGACGTTGATTATAGTTACTCTCGTCGACTGCCACAACAACTTCTCTTCCTCCTAGACTTCTATCTCTCCTAACGACCACCTTTGGTTCATAAGCAAATCGACTCCCTAATTGAAACAAAGCCTTAACAGTGACTGAAGCTATAAACCCCAAAATGACTAAAACTCCAACGAATTGCATTGTCGTTTTACGACACGAGACGACGAGTCTCCGGTTTTCATCGAGCGAGACCAGAGTCCCTAAATCGGAGAAAGCATCGTTGCCAGTATCGAGAAAATAACGAAACTTAGAAGATGCTAAGATTGATAAACGGTTAATGTCGAGAACTAACTTGAGCTTTTGGTCATCGGAAGGGTCAGGTATAGTGAAGATAGCATCGTCGTTTTTGTTGATGGAATTTCTCTTCTTGGTGATGGTGTTTCTCCGTGAACGGCGTCGGTTGGGAGTAGAGAAAGAGAGCTGGGTGGTTTTGTAGAGATACCGTTTTGTGGATATGAAATGTGGAAGGGGAGAAGGAGAACAAGAGCTGGAAGCAGACGAAGAAGAAGAAGGTGAGAAGTGAAGTTTGTGAATGTAGCTCATTTCTGGCTATCAATAGGGGTAGAGCCACAGAGAATCGGAGTTCGTATCGTTGTCGTTGCAGTGACGAGTTTTAGACCGGATGAAGGGTTTCGGACCGGCTACCCGGCTCATGGTTTTTTAATTGGGCCTCGATGGTTTAGGAGTGGGCTGAGAAGATAATTTAATCGATGTTTTAGCTTTTAAGAGGCAACCTTTATAAGGATTGATTCACAAATCTTTTTTAATTTGGCTTATGTATTTTTTCCGATGTTCAATTTTTTTTATTACGAAACTAATAATGTTTTTTTATTATTATTGGTTTATAATTAAAAAATTTATTTTATTTTTTATTTGACCGTGTTTTTTTAAAGGAATTCACAGTCGCTATTCAAAATGCAATGAATGCACACAGGATAAACCATCAATCTGATGCAATAGCCTGCAAACCAACACAATAAAGTAAACCACACAATGTGACAAACTCAGCCAATAACACGTATGTAGAGAGACTCAAGCTCATGACCTTTGATCATAAACATACCATATTCAACCAAAAATAATGTCAGAGTATAAATGAAACCAAGGATAGAGTATAAATCAAACCAAGAATAATAAGTAGAGAAATAAATATAAAAGAAAATTGGTTTTCATATTAAACTTTGGAGAAAGTTAAAAATAAAGAGAGTAAAGAATAATTTTGTATTAAAATATCATGAAAAATGAAGATATTAGTTGTATTTGTAAAAAGTATAATGGGTTTACATTTTATAGATTACGGACACGGCATTTACAAAGGTATGTACAAAGGCCATGATGGACACTAGCCATGTATAATAGCTTAATTCAGAATTTTGGAACTAAATAGGCGCAACTTTTTACTGTTAGACTCTTACGAGTAACTTTTACTATTTAAATTTTTATTAGTAACTTTTATAATTCTCGCAAGAAAGGCGAGTATGATTATAATTTGAAGTGTTTGTTTTTTTTATGTCGAGCGAACCGTTGGTCAGTCCAAATCATAAAATTTGGCGTTTGATTTATTTGACGAATCATGTATTAACTTATTGTGTGAGAAGATAAATTTATGTTGAAGTAATTATTATTTATGAAACCAAACTACGAACCAATTATGATTGAACTCCTTAAAAATTTGAGGTTTAATGTTGTCATACTTATCTCGTTAAAATCTTCGTCGATAAAAACCTCTCATGAAAAAAAATAGTTTATTACAGGAAAAAAAATACAAGTATGACTAATATTTCATCTGTTTTTATTTTCTAGGCAGTTAGTACATCATAGCAACATTTACAATTGAGTTATGGTTTCACCAATTGTAACCACCTCTAGTGCTTCAAGATATGAAGAATGACTAAAACAAGTAATCCAAAACCGGTTGGATGCCACCAAAAATCAATAGCATTAATATTTACATTACACTAGTTAAAATGCAGGGTGGCTAAATCATATGAGGTTCTGAGTGCGTCAAATGAATAGACAATCTTTACAATGACCAAACTGTATGGATCTTGAAGTCGCACTAATTAGTCATGTTGACCTTTCGAGTGACCGAATTTTTTGAAAAGTCCAAAGAATCACATGCCAACCATGTAAACCTTTAGAGTGACCGAATTTATATGAAATTTAAAGCGTTATAAGAAAGCTGAGTGTTTGTCATTTGAGATTAATTATAAGGCCCAGTGAGCAGGGATAGTACACACTGTTAAGTGAAATATCACTTGACACGGATCACTTGCTAGATAGGCAACATTACTTTGATAGCACACAATGGAGTCCATTCGACTTTGCCGTGTTTGACCATTGGCGATAAGCAGTTCCCCGTCGTTTAATTATTAAATGAAAATCATATGTACTTTGCATAATAAATATAGATCGTACAATAGTTAATTAATTTAATATATGTTATTAACTTATCGGGTATATAAATGAAAAATGTGACAGGTAACGATGGGATACAACGGGATCACGATAGAGCTGTCATGGGATGCACAACAAAAAAACATGGGAGAACACAATCGCCACTGTCATGATCATCACGATCACGGTAAAAACACGGTTACGAAATGTCAAGATTCACGTCATAGTTATCACGACCATCAATTTTATAACATTTTTATAATACATATAGTACAAGTGTTATTATTGTGTGATAAACAAATTGTTATATAGTTTGTACATTATAATTTAAAAATATATAAGGTTACTATAGTTTTATTATTGTATTTTGATTAATGTTATGGTTTGATTATTATTACTACAAGTGTTACATGTGACGGTTATTAGTGATAAAATAATTGTTGTAGTTTGATTATAGTTTACCTTGTTATATTATTTATTGTATAAGTGATAAAAAATATGATGAATGCTACATTATGAGATTGAATGATAAAAAAAAATTATTGATTTAAGCATTTCACTCTTACGGGCTATGAGTTTTACAAATTTTCTAAAATTGAACTACGCCATTACAAACTCACTAAAACATTTCAATTGAAAATGTGTTTCATCATAAAATAATGCATCTTATAATTCAACTAGTTCTTCATGCTCACGTCATTTAGCAATTTCATTCAAATGATCTTCTTCAATATTATTAAGTAAAAGAACTATGTAGCCTAATAGATAAATATTCTTCTTCAAAAATCTCTCAAAACAACTATTAAAATCTATAAAGAAACTATAAAGCCTAATGGATAAAGTTTACACTAATTACCATCAAATTGAAATTGAAATTTTTGTTAACAAAATTATATCGTAATTTGAAGAACTACTTGATATTAGCTATAATACACGTTGTAAGAGAATGATAATAATTATGATAATTTTGGTGATATATATTTTCTCTGATAATGTGTATTATAAGCTAATATCCTGACTTATCCAAAATAAGACATAGTTTTGTTAACAAAAAATATCAATTTTAATTTGGTGGTCATCGTTATAACTTTATCAACTATGATCCATAGTTTATTTTTCTTGATTTGAGAGATTGTAGTAAGAAAAAACTAATAAATGAAATAAATATCAAACAATCACACAAATAAAAGAAAACAACAGAATACATCAAGCACTTAAATTACCAATTATCCTCTACCGTCAAGCAAACTTGATTGAGTAGATCGATTACAAATTTTAATCAAATATTATAGAAGAATAATTTAGAATAAAATATTGGTTTGAGAGATTATAATAGTATTGTAGTAATTGGTTTTGAGAGTTTTTGGAAGAAAAATATTGATTGAGAGATTATTTTAGAGATGAATTGAGAGATGAATGAGAAGAGGATGGGTTTCTTCTCTATTTATAAAGAATAAACTAAAATATACTTGATCAAATTAGATATCCAATTTGATTAAAAAATGTTGGAAATTGGAATCTGATTTGCAACATAAAAAAAATCTTACAAATGTGATACTTCTTGTTGATTATTCTCACAAGTATGAGCATACTTCTCACACAATCACCACACTTCAAATCTTCTTTTCTCAATATATATTTTCAATGGCTCTAAAAAAAGTCTAAAAAAGTCCCAACATATGTCAACAAAACATACTCAACGAGTAGAAAAATACCCGAGAGGGATTCATCGCTACATGAAGATGTATCCGAGAATACTAAAGAACAGATAAACTATTTAAAACATCTAAAGATATATAGTTGGAAGGTATAATAAACTATTAGTGGAAAGATCTAATAAACTATTAAAAATTTCTAAATAAAACTACAAATAAATATCAAATAAATATCTCAAATATTTTGTTTATGATACACATATCTTAATTTATTGCTTTTGACTACATTAACGCATACAAATTAATTTTTAATAAACCCATATAAAAATATGGTAAACTATTAAATGTGACGAATTCAATAACGGCGTGACACTTTAACAGTGTGAATTTGTAATGGCATAACATTGTAACTACGTGGATATATAACGACACAATTGTTTTAAAACTGATATGACACGACGTGTCATCACGATTGTCTTTTCTAGTTTTTTTCTTTTCGTTTTACTTTCTTTTCAAGGATTTATTTTTCAGTTTATACCAAACAAATGGTTTATAAAGTTATGTGTTTTTTGTGATTCTGAAAATGAGATTTTTACAGTAAAATAACCATTGGTTTGGCTTGCTTGAGGAAGTGTCCTTTAAATATTTTAAAATATAAGTGAACTCGGATGGCAGACACCCAACAAGGAGATTTTTACTATTCATCTGCTGAAATTGTTTCGGTGTTTTTGTTGGTCTCTATTTCGACCATTTGGTTTTAAAAAGTTTTTGGCTGATTAATTATAGCATGTTCAACACAGTCAGTGTTTCTCATGAGATAGTGTGGAGCGATACATCAGGGATTTTTTATGGTGCTTAATATTTTGCGTCTACTGGTGTAAGGGATTCAAATTATCCAAACCCTAGTGAGGTATCTAGAGATTATATTCAGATTGACCTCTATCTTTCCATATGAGATATGGTGATTAACGAGACATGCGCCTACCAATGTTACAAAGCTCTAATGGACCCTAACAAAGAATGAGGAATTTTTATCGATATAATAGTTTAGTTGTTAATGATGATGGAGATTTTGGATGATGCATTATCACATGAGGTAGTCTTTTTTACCAAATGTTTTATATTAGGGTTCAACTATCCATACACTCATATACTTGAATTATTTTATTTAACATATATGTACTACAATCAACTAGTACCTAATATGTGGAGATTATTTATTGTCTAATATTCGTCTATAGGTTGGCGCATTATTTTTTCAGTATGGAGGAACTCGTATTCTTGACTTGTATAAGCTATACAAGTAAGATCTCATACTTATACGTGATGATGATTAACCGATACACGATTATCATTGACTTTCTCGACTTTAAAAAATTGTGAAAGAACTTGTGTATGTTTTTTTATTAGTCAGCAGTACCTCGTCGTTAGTCTTTTTGAAATAAGTCTCCATTTTCATTTTTTTATTTTTTAGTTAGAAATCATTGTAAGACTTGTGCTAAATATTTTTCATAATATAGATGATTTTCAGAGTTCATTCGCAAGTATGCTAATTACTTTGATATTGTGAAGGAAACTTATATGACATTTAGAGACTTCTCCAGCGATGGCAGGTGAAGTGTTGTAGACTTCCATTATGTTATTTATATTTAGCAGTAGAGGGACTGAGTTAAAAACACACACCACACCACTAGCCTTCTAGAAGGGGTAATTATTCAAAACATAGTTTGAAGGTTTAAAAATGAGCATCCATGGTCACTCGGAAAGACAATGAAAAGTTGAAAATGGTTATATTTCACATAAAATCAAAGCAAGGAATATGATGTTGCTCGAAGAGTGCATGAAACACAAAACCATAAAAAGTGCTTGCAGGACCCATTGTATGACTATGGCTCAAAAAATTGATCAAGGTTGGAGATAATGGGTTTATGAAGATGCTAGATCAAATTACTTAAACCAATCTTGAAAGAATCTTCTTCTACTTGAGAGAAATGGATAATCGAGCCTATAGCTTCGCAATGGTGGTCGAACATATAGCTCTGATATGGTGGTTGAACCTGAAGAGCAAGTTTATAAGATAATGCTTGGTACATAAGAGAGTCATTTATCCGTTACAAAACTTAAAGAGGTTATTGTAAGTGTTGTCGCTTTAGCTCGTGTCCGAGTTGTGGTTATTGATCCACATTTGATAAAACTCATCAAATGAAAACTAAAGCTTGGTATTGATGTAATTGTTTCTCCCGTTTTTCTACTAGTTAATTTTTATGAACTAACCATGGAAGAGACATATACAGGTCTAAAAGAAACTTCAGTTGTTAGAGGCTTGTAACAGGGTTGAAGAAGTCTCATGGTGTTCAATTTATTGAGCTATGCTCGGTAAGTTTTGGAGGTGGAGGTGAAAGAAAAGTTAGGTTATTCAAAGTATAAAATATTTTAGATAAAGTTTTTTTATTTACTGGTATAAAAAATAAATATTTTCAACTCTAACATAGTTAAAGTTATAAAGGATTTAACTATCCTCCCCATCTTTAAGCGAGTTCTATAAGAGAAAACAAAGTATTGTTGTTCCCTTATGGACTCGATGGTGTCTCTATGGTGCAGGATCTATGGTGCGTGATTTTTCCAATTTGAACTTAGCTTTCTGACTTCTTTTGGTATAGAAGAACACACATCTAAGCACTTTAGTACATATTTTAAAGCTTCAAAAATAGACTTTAGAGTTGTATATACTTCTCATTAGAGTTTTGAATCCCTACATGCGTAAGCGATCTTTTATCCACTTCTCTTCGATTGGGTCGAGCTCCGACCTACGACCTTTGAAGTTATTTCCCTCATTATAGTTGGATATTTCAAATGAAGACGATGTTCTTTCTGATGGGGCTACGAATTTTATTCTCATAGTGAAAATAATATTGGTTGTAGTATTGCATAGGGAGGTTTGGTGTGGTTGAAAACTTCCAAGTGTTAAAATTTTAGGACAACCATGTTTTAAAATTGTTGGCTTCTACTGTAAGACCACCCATTGTGATGAATTGGAAGTATCATAAGCTTAAGATTGTCCATCTCTGCTTCGTATATGATTTGATGGTTTTTTACGAGGTGACATCAACTCAATAAACCTTAGCAATGATGGTTTTAATGAATTATTTGATTAACCACACGCTAAGATTGGATTTGATCAATATTTTTGGTTTCAGTGTTGGCTCTATCCCGGTTAAATATATTAGAGTCCCTCTTCTCACGGTTCTACTATCACATAACGAATGTCAACCCTTTCTTAACAAATTTACCACTTGTATTGCCTTATGGACTTCCAAACATATTTCTTATGCGGACAAGCTTCTCCTCATAAAATTTGTGCTTTTGTGGGGCAGGTTTATTGGTCTTCGATCTTTATCCTTCATGCCATAGTTCTTAAAAAACTCTCACAGTCTCTCTGTCATTTTCTCTGGTCTGGACATTAAATGAATAGATGAAGGGTATGGGTGCGAAAGTGGCTTGGTCTAGAACCTAGAATTAGGCGGTCGTCCTCAAACACTTATGGTTCATTATTAGTAAAAATAAAAATTATATTTAAAGTGACTGGATTATCAATGAGAAGATCAAAGACAATAATTTATGGTCTTTAAAAATTGATTATTCTCCCTCCTAGACTTGGATGAAAATTTTACGTCTTAAGCCTTTGACTAGTAATTTATACAAGATGGTGGTCGATAATAAGGAGAAAATATCATTTTTTGTACGATCTTTAGCTCATTCATACCTCTCTAGTTACCCATTACAGAATTAGAATCATCCATGACTTTAGGCTCGGAAAGAACTGCAAAATCTCACACATTATCTGCAATGGCGTCTGGAACTAACCAGTTCATACTATATTTTCTAGTGCTAGAAATCGAAGCACCTTCCGGGCGATCAATAATCTCATCATCTCCCTCTCACCTTCCAACATCCTCCACAATGATGTTCATTACTTAATTGCTAAGTGGTGAATCACAAAGTTTACTACTAAGGACACCTACAATGTTCTTCTTTCACTCACCCCCGTGTTGGATGGGCGGAGTTAGTTTGGTATAAATTTAATATTCATCGACACTCCTTCATCGTTTGACTTGGTATCCAGGGTGAGTTGTCCACCCAAGATAAGCTTTGAAGTTGGGGGATTAATTATCCCCCGGATTGCATCTTTTACAACTCTAACCCTGAAAGTATTAATCATATCCTCTTTGACTGTAGCTACTCCCAACATATTTGAGATTTTTTAGTTCCGCACTTGGGTTCTCAAAGAATTCAATTAATTGGTCTTTTCAGATTATGAAAGCATCAAATTGGTCTTCCTCTAGTAGATGTCACTTATGTCATTGCCTACGGTTTCGCATTACATGATTTGTGACTTTAAATTCAAATTTCTTAGCACCAAGGTTGTCTGGCCAGTGTAACTATTATCTTCTTACTTAAGTTTTATGTATGTTTTGTTTGTAGCCACCCTTCTTCCAGCTTGGTTGTAGTTGCTGTCTGCATGGTTTGTCGTCAATCTTGGAATTTTGAACTAATCTATTTTGCTATGAACTATTTTTTGTCTCATTTTGTTTTATGCCCAATTTTGAATTAACCTTCTACTGTTATTTTGTCTTCTCGCTTTTTGAGATGGACACTATTTTTGTCTATTTTTGTTTTATACCTAATTATGGATTAATCTTCTACTGTTTTTCCGAGATGTGTCCATGGAATTGTAAAAGCTATTTTTTTATTTGATATAATTTTTCAACCAAAACAATACACCAGAATCCATGGAAGATACGGTTAGAAGAAGATGGTGAAGAAATATTTAGATGAAAATTTGTGAAAGTTTGGACTGAACAAATAATACAAATTTAACATTTAAGAGTTTGAAACTTTTTTTTTCATAAAATCTATTGATTTCTCATTAAACCGTTTGAAAGTTACAAAGACCGGTCTGGTAGACCTAAATTTTAGAAACAGTTACATTTGGAGGGCTTTTCAAATTTTGCTAAAAAACAAGAGTCAAAGAAACCATATTCTCTCTGTCTTCTCAATTCCATCCTTTCTGCCCTATTTTCCACGCACAACTTGAAGGGCGATCAAATTCTAAGAAAACCCAGACTTTATACCTCTGTACTTTGCCATAAAATTCATTTTTAGAGTTTATTACTTTCAAATAACCATAGACGATACGATTTTGTGCTCAGGCCACCATCAAGTAGTAACGACCTAAAAGATTGAATCAGGTATGTCTTCTATATCTTACCATAAGTAGAATCAGTCGTCATTTTCAATCTTGATATACCCAGTCCCAAGGCTCTCCAAAAAGAATATGGCCCTGATCGTGTTAGGTAGATTCTGGATTGTAGTCAGCATTAAACTCATTCTTTATAGCTTGTTTCAAAATTCAGTCAGCTGCAGCATTTTGATCACGAAAAACATTAATAAAATTCATTTTTGAGGTTATTAATATCTTGTGGCAACTTACAATAGATTTCAAATACCATGGAGAATCATCTCTGTTATTATACTATAATTTGTTTCTATGTCTAAATCACTGACGCCCTTATCCTTACTCATAAGTAGAATATCGAGAAGCGCCCTACATTATGCCACTATAGAAGATTGATTCATGTAAGCTCTACCAAACCCAACAATCATCTCCCCATTATGATCCATAATGAGACCACCTCTACCTAATTCTCCCTTATAGTTACTAGGTCCATCACTATTGAGCTTATACCTTCTACTTTTAGGATGATTCCATTTTAAGGATATAAAAATCGTTGGCTTTTTTAAATGATATATACAAGCCTAATTCTATAATTAAACTTGAGTATTTACCTCAATGCTTTCTATTTAGCAATCTTCCTTGATCCAGACCAATTAGCATCTTGATAATGTAATCTATCATTGATTTTGAAGTTGCAGATAGATCATTAGGATTTTGTTTATTCCTTGTAGACCATATAACCCAAGTGATGATCATCGGTAGAATTGTCCTGATATGTACATCCTTCTTTGTAGACCAAAACCAGGACCTCAACATATGTACATAGGACATGTTTCAATTTATGTTGATTCTAAACAAAGAAACAAAGAATTCCCAAGTTTCCCAAGCCTTTTCACAATATATAAAAACATGTTTTGTATTCTCTGAATCCCAACAGTGTTAGCATTTAGATGCTAACTGAAAACCTTTTCTTTGAAAGTCAACATCTTTCAATAGTTGTTGTAAAAAGTAACCAATTCAGCATGTCCATGTTCTGTTGCCCATTCTCATAATAAGATCTGACTTCCTTTGTTTGATACCAAGTTCTGTCAATTTCAGAGTCTAGAATGATAAAAGGAGAAGGAGAATACCACCTTTCTAGCCAGAATTCAATTGTCCCTTCACCAACCTTCCAGTATATCATCTTCCTAGCCATGTCTCTGAATTTCATAAGCCTATCCCATATCTTAGACCTTTTACTATGTAGTAAAGTTTTAAATGATTATAGTTGCAACTGTAAATTGATGCCATGAATCTTGACCACATAGTTTTTTTCTCCCTAAAGTTATGCTACAGCTTGAATGAGAAAACCGCATGCATATCTTCCGTCTTTCTAATGTTCAACCCCCTTTCAATATAAGGCTTACATACTTTGGACCAAGATGCCCAAAAGGTAGCTTTAATGTTCTCCTTTGAACCCCATAAAACCTTGTTACAGAAAACTTCTATTATTTGCATAACAGATTTAGGTATTAGAGAATTCTGCATAGTATAGATTGAAATTGTGTTGAGGAAAATATGAACCAGTACAAGTCTTCCTCCAAATGATATAGATAAGTTGTCCCACTCAAGAATTTTGGAATTTAATTTGCATACCAAGTCTTTATAGTTGGACTTTTTATTGTTTGTACTTATTGTATCCCCCATATACTTCATTGGAAATTTGTTATGTTTGAAGCCCATAATATGCTCTAATCTTCTAATACTTGTAATTGTCATTTTTGCATGAACAAAAAACTATGACTTCTTCTTATTAACAACTTGATCATATCTATCTTTGTAATGTTCCTGGAAAACTATTGATTCTGCTTACAGATGAGGCAGACCCATTGCAAAATACTGTTAGATCATCTGCAAACGCCAAACAAGGTATATGCCAGCTTCATTTGTTTTTGTACCTTGCTGAAAAATGCTCATTAGTTAGAAATTTCATTCCCCTTATCAAGTATTCCTCAAAAACTATAAAGAGGTTATGAGATAATGGGTCTCCCTGCCTCAGCCCCTTTGTAGACTTAAAGTATCCTTTCTGCTATCCATTAATAATCACATAAAAGTAATTGTTATTGATGTTTTTGTTGATCAATTCAAGGAAAGTCTTATCAAACCCAAAAGCATATAAGACCCTTATAACAACTCTTTGAGAAAGATTATCAAAATCTTTTGAGATGTCAATCTTGACCATTATATTCCCACCTCTTGTCTTATAATTCAAGTTATAGCTGAGCTCATTGGCGATTAGTATGTTTTCATGTATAATTCTTTGTTTTACAAAAGCCCCTGCTCTTTTAAAATATTTTGAGGAAGAATAGCAGCTAACCTCTGATTTATAACTTTCGAAATTATCCTGCTAAACATGGTAGTCAGACTTATTGGCCTGAAATCCTTCCACCTCTTAGGAGATTCTGTCTTTGGAATCAAACATATAGATGTTGCATGAATCTCAGTAGGAATTTATCTGCCTTTAAATATTTCCCTTACTATTTCACTGAGATCTTCTCCAATGATACTCCAGCAATTTTTACAGAAGTTTTCATTATACCCCTCTGGACCTGCAGCACCATTAGCATTAAGAGAGTTAATAACATTTAGGATTTCATCATTTTCATGTATTTCCATTAGTATTTTGTTATCTTCAATTGTTACAATCTTGAAAATGATATTCAGTAAATTTATCTCTTCATTGTTGTTAATTGTTTCTGCCATAGTGCTTTTGAAGTAGTAAACTGCTGAATTCCCAAGAGAATTATGGTCTTCAATCCAATTAGCTTCATCCAATATTCTCTGAATTTTATTTATTTGCCTCATCTTCTTAAAAAAATTATGAAAGACAATGGTGTTTTTATCACCTTCCATTAGCCAGTTTAAGTGAGCTTTTTGGATCCAATAGCTCTCCTCCATTTCTAATAACTTTAGGTGCATACTTTTAGCTTTATCTAGAAACAACTTATCATCCATGGAGTTAGAAATCTGATAATTTCTTTCTCTGAATATGATTTCATCATCCACTTATTTCAAAGAGTTGAAAATGTTATCAAAGATGCTTTTATTCCAAGACTTCAATTCAGGTTTTAATCTTTTCAACTTTCCCCAAAACTTTTGAATAGGATTTCCAATTATTTTTTTGTCTAGTTTGTCTTTACCATATTCATGAATCCATGATGTTTGATCCACATATTCATGAATTTAAAAGATGTCTTAACCTGACCTTGATTTTTTTGCAGGGAGATGCAGATTGGGGCATGATCAGAACAAGTCCTTACAATGTGTTTAACTAAGGTATTATAAAAGTAATTGGACCGGGCATTGTTGTATAGCACTCCGTCAAGCCGCTTCCATTTCCTTCCATTAATCCATGTATACTTTGATCCATAATATACTGCGTCACTCAAATGACAATCAAGTAACATAGAGTTGAACTCATCCATACTTCTAACATCTAGAGTAGTACAAGATAATTGATCTTCTGGATTAGGATAGCATTAAAGTCACCCATAATCACCCATTCCATAGACTCATCTTCAATTTCCCCGATGTTATCCCGCGTATGAGATCTATGTTCCCTTATGCTTTTACCATACGCTATTGTGACCCTCAAGTGTTTCTCAATCAGATTATGCTTTACCTCCAGATGCATTATTTGCTCATAATTGGCTAGAATTTCCACTTGATGGTCCCTGGACCACATCACCCATATCTTATTGTTAACATTTCCAGCGTAACTATTAAAACACAGATTGTTAGATATTGTAGATATATTAGGAACATAAATAAAAGGTTCTTGTAAGGCCATGAAAGAAATTTTCTCTGTTCTTTTGATGGATTTCAGTCTCCTGAGAGTCTTCTTGTTTCCACGATCTCTCACATTCCAATTTAAAATGGAGATGGTCATTTAGATCGTGTTGTGAAAGATTTTGCAGACCCTTTCAACTGCAATATTTTGGAAGATATTGAGCTTTTAGCTTTTCCCACTTCGGTATTTTAATTTATCTTTTTTCAGTTTTTTCTCTTCTTTTCTTGTCTCAATCCGCCTTTTGGAGAATTTTAAAAACTTCCTATATTCCCTATCCTAGGAGAGTTATCGTTTTGTTCAGAATATTCAGCATCTCTGATATATCCAAATAAGGCTTATTTTCCATTGCTTGTAATGCTTCAATTATTTCAGAGTCTTTCACTTCTATTTTTGGGTCAGCGTTGATCATTTTTTCATTTGTATCTGAAGATGCGATTCCTTCAGCTATCAAATCATCACTTTGTTTCACATTTTGCTGCAACTCATTTTTCTTGCTTCTATAATTGTTTGAGTTTTTGATGGGGGATATTCTTGAATTTCATGAATCGATTTCATTTGTAGGAGTTTTCACCACCAAAGACTTAATCTTGGGAATCAGTTCTATTGTATTAGTATTTATGTTTTGGATTTGTAATTCATTTGCATTAAAGATGGGTACATGAGGCAATTTTTTGTTTTTTATTGTAATCTTTTACAGTCTTTATACTCATGCCCCAAATGATAACATTATTTGCAGTATGGTGGGGGAGAAATATATATGACTTATTGTCAGAACCTTTCAGACTCTCCAAAACATATCCAGATTCTATCTGTGAGAATTTTCGAAGCATCCACCTCCAATCATAGCTTACAGCAGTTATTCATAGCCCGATTCTTTTCAGGGATCCATAAAGAAAGCAGAGAACCAATTTGCTTTTCCAATAATCTTTATCGTCTCCCCATTGAACATGTACTCAAGTAAGTTAGGCAAACTTATCCAGACTCGGAAAATGGGAGACTCAATGTTAGGGTTAGAATATGGTGTCCACTTGATCAGCCTCATGATTCTTGATCCAACATTCCATACACTGTGTTTCCATAACCTCTTAATGTCTTCCTTGCAGTTGAATTCTATAAAACATGTCGATAATCCCAGTATGAAAGGTTGTAACCTCCTGGAAAATTAAAATTGTCCATGAATCGCTTGATGGTTTTTGTTGTTGGCTTTCCAGTAAAAAACTTTCCTATCAAGGTTTGTTTTGCGCTTGAGGATTATCATGAATCAACTCTTCCTTCTTTGGTTTAAAAAAATTAACAAAATATTTTTGTTTATTTGTTTTGTATCCGGATTTGGCATCATCTTCGTATTGATCTTTGGATTCTTCAAAAATTAGGTTCTTCTGTTACATTTATTATGAATCAATGAGAATTGATCACACAAAAATTGATCACTTTTTTTGTTTCTTGTTTGTTCTTGAAAACAGAGTCGATTTTTCCAAGATAAGATGCGCTAAGTTTGGTGATGATTTGGTAGAGCTTGGTGAATTAATTTCTCCTTCCATAGAAAATATTAGTACCGGAGATCAACACAACTTTGCTTTTCGGATCAATATAGCCATTTCAAAAATCAGATTCTTTAGAGAGAAAACAGAGCTTTCGCTCTTCACATGCAGCTTTATAATCATTAATCAGTTTGATACTTCATATACACATTTAACTTAGAAGAATAGAGAGACTATTATTGTTGGAAGATGGTAAAGATATGTTTTGATGGAAATTCATAACAGTTTGGGCCTAACATTTACAAAAAAATTATTAAAACTTTAAAACTTAACATATATTAAATTAAACAAAAAAAACAGAGAAACGAAAGAAAAAAAAACGCAGTGTACATACCTAACTGACAACACCAATCTAAGACCATATATGATATATCTATATAATACTTTCCTGGATAAAAATGGGTAACATTACAAAAATGATATTGGTAGAGGGAAAAACTGACTGCCTGCTCTCTATCTTAAAGCTAATATCAGTAGCCAAGAGCTGAGTGTTAAACTCTGAGAAGCAAACAATGCATCAAAAAACTAAGTAAGACGAGGATGTTTTTGTATAGATGATTTAATTACTGTGTATGATATATCTACGTGGGGATAGGTCCAGCTGAAACAACTTCTTCATCCAAAAATCCTGCAATAAGTAAAATGCAACTTGTTTAATTTCCTCAATTATTGTGACCACAATTTTAGGACCAACCTCATATTCTAAATATGAAATGCAATCTGCAGAGAGCTCTAATTTTCTTTTATATAAAATAATTATATAAGTTTTTTTTTGAATTAACATACATAAGCGAGAAACAGTAAAACAGAGTTAACAGAGAGATAAATACCACAAACCTATCTTGGAAGCAGCGGCTCTCTATCATTAGCACCAACCCGATGGCTAACCTGGAAGATGAAAAATAAGTAACAGTCAGCTTATGAAAAATTTATCCCAAACTCCCTCCATTAATATTTAGCATTGAACATACTCACCTCTTCGTTTGCTCCCGCTGCCATATTTACAAAGGGATCTTTAGATCTGAAAACAGACGAATAACAATTTCAATGGGATGTTGGCTCAGTAAGCTAGTACATTTGTTTAAGAACTACATTCACAGGTCCTACAATATCACATTTTCTCTTTTTATTTGAGATCTCTGGCAGATTTTGTTTTGTCCCAAATTAATCGCAACAAAACTGAAGCCGCGAGTAGGATAAGGAACAAAGATAAGCCAAGTGACGCGGTGGATAGATAAACTAAAATTGAAGAACAAAAGAGGACCACGAACCTAGGATTCTCCTGAATACCAACCAATCCCATCTCCTTGTTTTCTTTATCGTCATTGACTTTTGAAAGGGATGAAAAGAACTACAGTGAAATAGAAGGAAATATCAGTAAGCCAAATATTTTGATTCTAAATACTTAGTCAGAAAGTTTTCTCCTTGTTAATTACCTGATGCATGGAGATGAAAACTATTGAAATCCCTAGAATAAAGTTCATAGTCAAAGTATGACCAAACAACAAGGCAGATGCTATGCCAGTAAAGATGGTGGCCACTGTTGACGAGTACTTTTTCAAAATTGCATCTGCACATAATAAAACAGAGTGCTGCCTCGTTACTTGAAAATTTAATCTAATAATACAAGCACCTGAAATTTATACTTCACCAGTCAACTAATTATATGTTTAAGTCTTTAAGGCAAGCTTCATTTATATAGATGTTACTCCGCGAGTGATATTATAGCTGAAAAGATGTACAAGAAGTTATAATTAAAGGATAAACTAAGTTGGGTATCAAACCTGCATATTTGAAGAAAAAAGAGGATAAAATTCCTTGTGCCGCATTATTAATTATTAGAAGCATGGTAGCCTTTGAATGCCCTTGCAGAATATCAAAGCTACCTGGACCTGAAACATGTAGAAACAGATTCGTGAACACTCTGAACAGAGGAAAAACATAACAGCCAACTCTAATTTTTAGTATCAATAATCAATCAAAACTAAGCTGTTGGAAACGACCGAGAACTTTGACCATTTTTCAAATATACAAACCCACCATTACAGTTTGCTACTTAACACTCTAGTCAGAGAAATATTATTTACATCTTGTTTCTCCAAAATAAAAAAATTTGCATGTCATCATGTGTGTTCTGTTTCCTATTATGATGAAAAACATCTCACAGTACGTACATCTGCCCCATTATAAAGTTGTCCTAGCTATAAGAAACATATTATTAGAGTGTCAAGTTTTTAACATTTAATGAAGAAAGGCAACCAAACTAAAACATATTATTTATATGTTCACTGGACAATTATGCATATATATGCAGAAAGCTTCTTACAGATTGTCTTAGCAGGACTAAATAACAGAGTTTTGTGAGAATACCTTTGTAAATAGCAATCACTGATATTGCCAGAAAGTTGAAAAAAGCACCATAGCCATAAAGAAACAAGTTCTGCAATGCAAAAGACTTTGACGTTTAAATATTAACTACAAGTGAATGGATAGTCCTTTACAATATCAATAAGCCAACGCAGAGAAGATACAGGAGAAAAGTCCCCAGAGTACTTATATTTTTTTCACAAGGTTCTAAGATGTCTCGAAGGTGAGTAGGCTTAGCCCACAATCCAGACATAACTTCACCTAATTTCCAGTAATCTAAGATGCCGGTTCGGGAGAATACATGAGAATGTGAACTAGCCAACACTACCATCTGATGTGGAATTTCAAGACCAAATCTATACAAACACATATATACTTCATAGTAGCACATTACCTGAAGGTAGATGCTTGTCTCATACTGACTCTTAAGAGCATATTCATTGAACACAGAGGCCAAAGATGGAACAGTCACCTACAAGAACAAGTTCCTAATAAGCATTCCTCAACTGCACCCAGAAAGAAAGGAGTATGCATATGTATTTGCCCAAAAAACTCATCCAGACTCCAGACTGAACAGAGGGTGTTTAGTAATACACTCGGAAGCCACTCACAAAGATAAGCGTGTAGATGTATGCAGCCATGGCAATTGGCAGACCCACAGCCGTACCACCTTCAGGTAAATTGCGCAGCTGATTTACGCTTATTCCAATGAGTAACAAAGCAAGTGCTTCCCACTGCAGAAAAATAACCAAGAAAATCAGCTCAAGACTAGTATTGCACTGAAAAACATGCACCATAGATTTCAGTAAAGGCGTAAGGTGCATTCTCCACTCGGAGCTATAAAAATAGAAAAGATAGACGAGCAACATACGTACTGTCACAAGTCCATGAAAAATAAGGAGCCAACCTGTATTATCGAAAACCGCCGTTTCATTACCAACTTCAATAAAAGAGCGATAACTAGAACCTGCATTTTGACATTGGGTTAAACAAAGCTGACGGTGACTAAAATCATCATCCAAAACTAAAGAATTTGGACGTGGGAAGAAAAAAGAATTTTTATTTCTGAGGTGATATAATCTAGATAGTTTCCAAGACTATACTATATGATATCTACTACTTGAGAAGAAGAGTTCAAATTCCTCAAGAATGTTAACTTATAAGATTAGAAACATATATGATAGCATGAACGACAGTCAAATTAAAATGTAAGTATGCTTGCTTTAGGCATAGAAAAATGTACATGCACAAGGAATCTATTGATATCAAAAGAGAATTTTGTTCTGTGCGTACGCAAACTAAGATTAACTCTATCTTTGACAAAACGCAACACCAGTAACAACAAAATATAAGTAGGCAAGAAACCATCAAATTTATTGAATTGGATGGATAACATACTGCAGACTTGATAGTCAGAAATTTCGCATTACCTCTGCGATCAAATAAGATGCAAAAAGCTCAAAGAACTACTTTATCCCAGGCACTGCCTAAAACCAATGGTAAAATTAGTAAAGTATTAATTTACCTTTAGATTGCTAAGCATCTTCACAGTAGCAGGGTTGAAATATAGCTGCCACATAAGTAATTAGTAAATTTCAGTTCGGCATTGATTTGGCGAATAGTAGAAAAACAACGGATCTGTGGATAGACTTTTGCAAGGCTAGTCAACTTCCCATGATACCAATTTTTACAAAAAGAAACTTGACAAGATTACCAGAAAATCGCAAATGAATATAAGCATCCATCAAAGAAAGTAAATTTTGTTCTTGTTATTTTAATTTTATAAACATTTATACTCAAAAGGATGAATAAAATTGACGATGCGTTATCTCAGAGATCATAGAAACCAATCTGTTTTGGTTGTTCCGAACGCTATCTTCTAAGACTTTCATTCATTCCTATGTCCCAAGCAAGCAACAAAAGCCCCTTGATCTTATTTTCTACCAGCGTCTATCCTAAACTTACAATTATTAACCATCTTATTATCTCATCTTTTTCATACATACTCATCTCGCCTCACACATCTTTGGGACATTTAGGTATGTTGTCAAATATTTTAAGATAAAGCACTACCAGTTTTATAGCTATCAGTAAAAGCTTTTCTCTATCAAAAAACTGCACATGGCAAAGAATTGAAGAAAATTAAGTAATTCGACATTTCAATTATTATATCTTCTACAAAAGAAAATATCAAGCTCAAGAAAGATATTAAAAAGAATACCTGCATGATAAACTTCAGATAGTTATTGATAGCATACAGAAAAGCAGGAACAGCAAGAAGAACATTGTTCCGAGCTGCCTGCAAGAAAGGTGATATGTCAGTGCCTTTGTCCTTTCCAACACTTAAAATTTCGATATTAGTATCTACAAAGTACTGGTATATAGAAGTATAAGCATAGCTAACTAAACTAACAGAGATAATCAGGAATAATCTGGGCTTTAAAGGGCATGAGCATATCTCATTACGATATAAAAGACAAAACTGCAGATGAATATATCATAACACGCTCATATCGAACTCATTATCTCATCAGAAACGATTTGCAGGTTATGTGCAGGTTAAAGATGTAAGCCATGATTGATCATGTCTGTCACATGCTAACGTTTCCTGCATAGGACAAAAAATTCCGAGAATGTCTAAAACTGCTTTTAAGGTTTCCCCTGGGACGTCACCCACAAGGCCAAGAACATTAAACTAAATAGATAGGCAAAAAGGAAATCTGCAAAGACTGTCAACCTCGAACCATACAAATGCAGCTTTGCCGCAGTAATTTTAAACCTGAATGAAGAGAAGCCAGAATATCTACTAAATTATAAAATCGGTACCTGGACAAACGTGGAAACAGAAAGAAGTGGCTTCTCTCCAACTTTTTGATTTCGTGCCTGCAGAATTGACATTAAAATGAACAGGACTGATATCGGAAGGAGCCATATATATCACTTTGGGACAGCACAAAATCTAGATCGATACACTTAGGTTTCCTAATCCTAGTAAAAACCTTCCCCCACTTTGAATGTTGCAGAGATGCACTTCTGCAGACAGGTACTGGAAACTTCTATTAATTTCTTGCAGGGGTGGTAGTATAAAACATACATATTAAGTCCTAACCTGATCCTCAATAATATCTGACATAGCCTTATGATCTAAAGCCTTGTGTCAAGCTTACTGCTATCATAATCTATTATAATACCATACCACCATTTATACGCAAAACTATATAGTGTCTGCCAGTGCCAGCTAAAGAAACTTCCATGGTTTGATGTTATACCACGCAGCATTGAAGAAAGTAAAAAACATACATATATTAGTCAAGAGCTTTTACTTAAAGACCAATGAATTCAAGCATATAAGTACAACCACATGTGTACAGAAAAAGAAGATAGAACCAAAGTACAGGGGTATGAGCATGCTTTTCTAATCAATTTAAAAGAAGTCTTCTTGCTAAAGCCGAAGGAATATACCTGGACCAAAAGCATAACAACTGCAAATAGAACCTTTGCAACCTCTGTGAGAAAGTTAACACTGATGGGACTGAACAAAAATTTACCATCAACCTTTGACATATAAACCAAAATTGGCTGGAGGAGGGAAAAAATTCAAAATGCGTTAGCTATCAAGCGACCAATACAGGTTTTCATTTAAAAAAAACATGACCTAATCAAGATCTTTCTAATATACCTGCAAACCCACAAGCATACAGTCACCAACTACCAACAAAACATTCGAGGCACGATATTTAGTCGAGACCCTGCTCTTATGCCGATCATAAGCCTTCGATACAGGTCTGACCGTTGGGGAAACCAATGTGGAATGGCAAACACTGCATTCTATCATCCCGGTTTTCATCAGGTTTAGCTCCAACTTCACAGTGTAGAGTGACAAACCTATAAAAACCCATAAGCAGACAAAAGCATAAAACTCTATAAGCTCTACCAACCTTCATAAAAGCTAAAAAATCTCCAGCACAAAGACTTGGATCCAGAAAAACATAGT
Organism: Limnanthes douglasii subsp. nivea; assembly: GCA_036936605.1. Classification (NCBI taxonomy): domain Eukaryota; kingdom Viridiplantae; phylum Streptophyta; class Magnoliopsida; order Brassicales; family Limnanthaceae; genus Limnanthes; species Limnanthes douglasii. The sequence goes on along the minus strand of JAUPFV010000005.1, from coordinate 259,013,528 downwards.
TAATTTTGTAAATTGATGACGCAGAAGCATAATCCAGATAAAAAAAGTTACCTGAGCAGCTTTTTACGAGAGATTTCCACGGCGATCACACTCAACTGGCGGGGATTCTTCGGTCTAGATCGACCGCTCCGGCTATGAAGTTGAACTATCTCTCTATCTGTATCTCTCTTCCAAATACAAAAGATTAGTCTGTTATGTAGAAGATGAGGAAGGTGAATCTGATGAAATTGAGGAAAGATGAATCGTAAAAGATTGATTTGCTTAGTCGAATGAGAATCGTGAACGTTTTCTTCAATTTTCACGATCTCTTTGTTTCCGCGCTTTTAAAGCTTCTCTATGTTTATAGTTATATAATATTATTATTATTATTGATCATTATGAGTACTGTTGTTGTTGGGTGAAGAAAAAGAAAGCGATACGATTAAATAAAGTGTCAGAATTGCGTATTTATTAGTCTAAAGAAGTAGAGTCGTAGTGAAATTAATTTTAAAGAAACAGATTTCTACGATTTCGCCGCTTTAAAGATAAGACTACAAGTTAGTTTTGGATATTAAATTATATAATAAAATCAAGGGAGACTTCCATATAAGTACCAATATTAGTTCAAAATCAGTATTTTGATACCAAATAAGATCATTATCCAAATTTGGTACCAAGTATAATCCAAAATACTATAATACCTTTCTTTCTAATATAATCAACTAACTTGTAACAAAAAAATAAATTTTCTTTTTTTTTTTCTTTTTTTTTTTCTAAAGTCCATATCTTTTGATTTATTATTCAAAAAATAAAACGGAAACCACAGTTGTGTTTATATTTACGAGACGAATCAAATAAGTGGTCTATTTGATATGTTTTGAAGAAAAAATTAAAACTGTTAAAAATATTCGATTAATACTGTTAATTAACAGTTTTAATTGTTTTAATACGGTTAATTAACAGTTTTAATTGTCTTAATACTGTTAATTAACATTTTTAATTTTGTTAAAACTGCTAATTAACAATTTTAATTCATTTAATACACTTGTTTCGTCTTACATAAAATAGGATCGATGTACCCCCTACTAAGCTTAGTTTTTTGCATTCCCAGATATCAATCACTCGTTCAATGACGCCTTTCCTAAAGGATTCTGCAATCGCTTTGTCAATACTGTATAATAATCTCTGGAACCCTCTCCTTGAATTAAAAGCTGCGATTTTTATCATGGTTTGCTTATGTTTTTACATCTTCATGGTTGTCTCTTTTGTGTTTAGGGGTTTTGTCCCTATGGGGATTCCTGTAAATACTTACATCCAAATAATGTTCCTCAAAATATCATTGAACCAGGTTTGGTACTTAAAGACTAAAGTTGGGTCTTTTTCTTCTTCTCTTTGTTAGTTCTTGACTATTATGTTTTATCAAGTTTACAATCGAGTTTAGAGAAGAAAGATAGTTTTAATGCTAAGCATTGTAAAAGGCTGTTTGCTTCATTTGCAGGCCTTGCTAATAATGGGCAGTCATCGGTTAATCGATTAGTAGCACAAACGCGAATTGAGAGAGTAACAGCCAAGAATGAGAAAGAAGAGGGTATTTTGGGGTTATTAAAAATAATTGGTACTAAAACTAGATAATTAGTATAATTTGGTGTTTTGTGGAATTAGGCTTCTATGGATGGATGAAATTTGGATTAGTATCTTATTTTGGTATTTATAAGGAAATAACCCTAAAATCAATATGAAAAATTATTTATATATAAATAAAAACATATTATTACTTTCGTCAAAAATGTTATGAGACTAGTATTCCGTACCACTATTTTCTCCATCAAGATAAAATCAATATATTGTCATTTTAGATTTACATAAAAGAAAATTCTCATTTGAACTAAATCATTTCACGTTTTATTTTCTCTTCGCTTCATTGTTTTTAGATATAAAAAACAAAAACATTGTAAGAACTAAAATTATTGTCGACGAATTCTGATTTGTAGTGCAATTCCTTCTTTAAAAACTGAATTTAAGCTTTAATTTATATTTGAAACATAATTATCTTTGTACCATATTGATTCAGCCTCTACTCAAAGCTGGAGTATATAGAATACAGAAAGAAATTAACGGATAAAAATTAGGTACGAACTCTTCGTCTTTTTTGTATTTGAATGGTTTAGGTTTATTTTGGAAGTTTTGAAAATGATGAATATGTTGTACTTAGATTTAGTAGTGGAACACACATTCGTTCCGTAATATTAGGTAAATCATGGTTTTAAAGTACCGGAAAATACCCACTCAACTATCTTATTATCCGGTAGTATCCAAATTTTGGATAGTGTTACTTAATACCTCAACTAAAAAATTGGACAAAAATACCCCCGACTATATATACCCATTTTGCAGTTCAAACCCATTTTTTCCACCTTCCTATCACCCTAAACAAACTCAAAACACGTCTAATTTAAGAAAACCGAAAACCGTTCGACTTCGTGATACTCTCTCTCTCAAACCCAAAACCCCTACAGCTTTTCACCGTTCGAAATCAGTCGTCGTTCGCACCGGTCACCGTCTTTTACTCAGTCCAACGAGTAACCACCTTCTGTTCGAGGAAGTTGCCGTCAAGTCTTATCCGACCGGTGAATAGGACAGCGTTTAGAAGGAAATAGGTATGCATTATCGTGGAAAGTGTACTTTTTTTTGCGTTTTTGATAAATTCGAACCACTATTTTCTGTTATTTCACGGTACGTTGCTTTTTATACTCGAATGAAGTATCTACTGACGATAGTTGCTCAGTTTCTGGGTTTATCGTCGAACGCATGGTAGAAGTTTAGTTGCATGTAATGCTAATACTTTCCTGAGAACTATTATGTATGTTAGATGTGCATTAGGTAGTTGATTGTTGATTTTGGTGTTGTTTCAATATTTCCCAGATCCCTGCAACGTGCATGTAAAAAATAGAACAGTTCGCATCTTGATCACCCATTATGCAAGCAATTCGCAGCTCGATTCAATCTTTATGTTGTTTATTTACAAACAATTCGCAGCCCAAGCTGCGAATTGTCTGTAAAAACACTATTCATATATAGGCAATTCGCAGCTTGTCATGCGAATTGTTTGTAACATTTTAACTGATAATACATTAAATTCGCCGCTTGTCATGCGAATTGTTTATGACATTTTAACTGATAATATATGAAATTCGTAGCTTGTGATGCAAAGTTTGTGACACTCCAACTGATTTGTTTTTGTGCAGGAAGTATGACAACAAAACCTAGCTATTACAGATTAGGGTTGGTGAGCCTTCTAGAGCTACTTAAAGAGATGCGTATTACCAGGGCCCACATTGAAGTTGCAAGAAACACACCCTTCAATACTCTTTTGAAAACGGCTTTCAAAATCCGTAATGAGGCAGAGCTGCCAAAGAAGAAATTCTACTCAATCATTCAGTATGTCGTCGAGCAATTCTCTGTTGATAGAGACGCCTTTAAGATTGGCAACAAATTTGTAAAGATATCCGAAAACAATGTGAAGATCATATTCGGGTTGAGGCATGGCACGGAGAAAATGCGGTTAACGAAAACCGGAGCATTTCACAACAAATACGCACCCGGCGAGGAGGACGAATCGAGGATGATGAAGAAGTACTTCATGGGTAAAACTGGCAGAAAAGTAGCAGCTAGTAATACTAAAACAATAACAAATGCCATTATAAAGGTACGTGTAAAATCAACTTCATCTTTATACTGCAAGATTCTGTACTTTTCTAACATAGCATGTTGTCGTTGGTTTTACAGGCAGGTATAGAGAAGGCCATAAGCGAAGGAGGGGAGCATGAGTTGGAAGACGTTGCGGGGCTGCTGATACTGCTTTTGTGCTCCACCCTGTTCTACTCCGTATATGGAGATATCATGGGTTGGAGCACGATTTATTATGTTGAAGACCTCAACAAAATAAACAGTTACGACTGGTCTGGATCAATACTGTACAAGCTTCGACAATCTATCAGGAGTTGCTTAGCAATCGAAAAACCCGATAGAGTCGTCGGCTGCGTCGCCCTTCTAATTGTAAGATTGATCTATTCAGTATAAAAATTAGTTATGTACAGAGCATCTTGATGATAAAACTTGTCCCCATGCAGCCCTTCTTCATGGAGCACACAACAGTCGGCCTCGAGGTAGCGAAGCCAACCTTGATACCAAGGTTTTTCAAATGGTTGGGATTAGAGTGTCAAGCAACAACCATGGCGCTGCTTCTTAGAATACCCTTGCTGGATAATGACCAGGTATAAGCTTTATATAAGTATTGAACTGGGGTGCAAACAGTTCGCAGCATATCATGCGTTTTGATTAGTGTTATATTAGAAAAATGCATCAATCATTTCGCAGCCTGATATGAATATTTAGTTCGCAGCTTCCTGTTTCCACACAGTTCGCATCATATTGTTTTCACACATTTCGCAGCTGAGCATGCGAGTTGTTGAAACTCTAACATGGATATAGATTCAAATATTCCGCAGCATATCATGCGTTTTAATTAGTGTTATTATAGAACAATGCATCAATCATTTCGCAGCCTGACATGAATACTTAGTTCGCAGCATATGGTTTACACATAGTTAGCAGCATATGGTTTACACACAATTCGCAGCTCAGCATGCGAGTTGTTTGCAACTCTAACATGGTTAGAATTTCACACAATTCGCATCATATGATGCGAACCGTTTGTAAAAAACAATTTGTTTGTCTACACTCTCATACTTTCAAAACAACCCGCTTGCATCTATTTACTTACATGTGCCTCTGTTGGTAGGTTTTCGAAGGTCAATTACGTCTTACCGAGGCTGAAAGTGAAGCTTTCGGAGAACGAGAAGATAGTGGAGATGCAAATGAGGAATCTATTTCACCGGAAGAAAGACCAAGGAAGAGGAAGAAAAGCACAGCATCAAAACCAAGACAAAGGAGACGAGCATCACAGAAAGAAACGAATAAGGTGATGTCTCCCAGACCCGAACAACCAACACCACCCGAGCCAACGATTCCACCACCAAGACTACCCAAGCAAACGATTCCACCACCACCGAAAGGCAAATCCAGACAGGAGCCCGAAGACAATGACACAACCAGTATGAGTGAAACAATCGGTGATTATGTCCTCAAACGCAGAGGTTCTAATCCCGAGATTTCTGGAATTGTTGCTGAATCAAAGTGTTTGAAGACATATGCCGACAAGAACAAGTACGAGAGAAAGATAGAAAAACAAGCCAGAGAGGTAAGTATGACTTGAGCCTTAAATAATCGCTATAATCAACACTTAATATGTTTATAAAATGTCTGCTATCATTTTTTCAGCTGGAAGAATTGAAATAGAAGATAGCGGAACTTGAAGCACAACAACTCCACAATGCTATCTCTCAGCCAATTTGCTAGATTGGAAACCCGATAGTTGAGCAGGTACCAGCATTTCCAGATAGAGCAGCATCCACTGTATTGCAAGCATCTGTGTCTGATGTTGATCAGCACCATGCTGATGGAGTATTGCCAGAAGAGAGGGATGATGATGCCAACCATTCACCCATACCGGTACAATCTGCAAGGATGAACAAACAGTTATCCGTGTCCACAGAGATGGACACCACGGAGACACGGACAGAGAAAGAAAGACACGACTCTCCTCCGAATGACCCAAAGGAGATATAAGATCGTGCGAAAGAAGTGGCAAAACCAGGCAGCCTAGAAGATGTAAGTGGATAAAAAGTTCACTAAGATTCAAATATTTTATTTATTTGTTGTGATGAAATTGTTTCCATAATATTATTTCCTGTTGTATAAATATTCAAACAAACTCAGTGTATCTATTTAAAACAGCCAGCGGGGTTTCCCAATTGAATACACATTCCAAAACAATGCCATCACATGATATGATGATATCAAACAAATATCAGGACTCTTATGTAGTCGTGTACAAAAAATTCGCATCTTATATTGCGAATTGTGTATTCAACTGGTTGGTTGGTTATTTTACAATTCGCATGTTGAGCTGTGATTTATTTGATCTTTGGACAAAACAAATATCAGGACAGCATGCGAATCGTTCGCAACTATGATTATAATATGTTTAACCCTTCCACCTTTTTTTTAGAATTTTGTATGAAACAAGAGACCGAAAGACAACAACAGCAGCAGCAGCAACAGCAGGAACAAGTACAACACCAGCAACAACAACAACAACAACAACAACACCACCAACAACAACACCAGCAGCAACAAGTTCAACGCAAACAACAACAACAAGAAGAACAACAAAGACAACAAGAACAACAACAACAACAGATAGCCTTTGCAAAGAGAGAAAGGTTAATGCAAGAGATAGCACCACAAGAGTCAGAACATGTCCATCCCGGTGAGAAGACGGAACTACTCAACCGGGAAGGACCATCCTTAGAAGACAACACCGCATATGCAGATGCACCTCAAAGACCAACGGTGCTGTCAACAAAGTCAGAATAGCTAAGCCAACATGAAACTGTAGCACCAGTAACAAATCAACTGCAACCTCCAGAGTCCGACGATAACACAGTAGGTTTACCCAATGCTTTTGTTGATGGTATTTACACTCAAGTTTCACAAACATTTTAAATGAAATTGATAATGTATATTACAATTCTATAATACATCGATCTTTAGAGAACATGTCGGAGGATGACTTTAATGATCTCTGCCGACACGATCCAGATCCTATGCCGAACAAGTTAATGACATTGGTTGTCGCTGACCGTGCGGTAAGGGCTACTTATAATGATTTCACATCATAACATGAGAATTTTGTAGATCTAATTTAAATGTTACAAACGAATATCAGGGTAGCATGCGATCTGTTCAGTGGAACCTCGAACAGTTCGCATGCTACCCTGATAGATACTATAAAATTTATTCAGCTGGAACCAAACAGTTCGCATGTTAGCATGCAAACTGTTTGGGGTCGTTACAATTATAATGACTGACACCCTTCTACTTTTGATTTTTGTTATTTACTAAGCTCGAGCCCAGTAAAGAGACAGAGGAGCCAAGTTTTACTCTACTGACACCAACACAACCTCCAGTGGCAGAGGAAGAGGAAGAGTTCATTATAATAGAACGGGAACCGCCAAAAGTAGAATACAACGACTGACCAAAGAAAACAAAAGTAACTGACCGTATCTCTGTCGCAGAATACCACAAAATACAGTTAGTTAAAGCCTACGAGAGCGACACCCCTGATCCAGTGGTATGGCAGTTACCAGAGTCCAAATTTACATACGGAATGAGAGTGCAAGTAAGTGATGTGATGGCACTACCTTTAGAACTGGAGCTGGACGTAAAGGTATCCAATTGTCAACCAATTCTATTTTTAATGTTTCAAATATGTCTTGTATATTTAACATAAATAAACAACTTCTTTCTTAGGTTATCGATGCTTGGATTCAAAAGATGCTTGAAGAAGCAGACTTCAAAGTTCCATGCACTAAAGCTGAAGAATAGCATCATGACGCTGTACTGATTTTGGGCATGACTGCGGTAAGTTTAGCTAAGGTAAATTTCAAAGTTTCAGAAAATGTTCTCATTGTAATGTACTCTTGCTTGGATGCAGCATCAATTGAAAGCAGGATGGGAAGTAGCAAATTTGGTGGACACAGCTTTTAGCAAGGCGCCCAAAGACCCCAATATCATCATGATTCCAGTATGCACCGAGACAAAGGACATCGTAAACCATTGGACGTTGCTCGTCATTGACGTCGACGGCAGGTCAATAATAAACTACAATCCACTTCTGCCTAAACTGAAAGCCATAGACTACACCACAAGGACACTTGTACAACTGGTAACATTCACAACTATACAATTACGTTTAAACACATGATGGTAATTATGTATGATCAACACATGTTGCGAACTGTGATGGAGATAAGCTGCGAAATGTGAGTAACTCAGTTGGATTTCGCAGCGTATCCATAACACATTTCGCAGCATAGCATACGAATTATTTTGGATGATGCATTTCAATAAAATAGGCTGCAAAATGCTTGCAGAGATATCAAACAATTCGCACCCTATGCTGCGAATTGATTTACATGTCCATGCTGGATTGGTTGTCACATAATTCGCAGCCTAAGGTGCGAATTATGTGGTACCAACTGTTTGTTGTTTTTCTGCTGGTTCATAACAGTAATTATTATAACCAGATCAAATATATGTTGGACAAAGGATTCCTACCTAAATCAAGCACAGGGTGGAAGATGAAAAATGAAAGAAAAATCCCACAACGAAAACAAGGCACCCTGGACTGTGGTATTTTTGTCTGCAAATACGCCTGAGATATTATCAAGCATGGATTTGTGTAGAAAGAATACGATAAATATATGGTCACTGCCTTCATAGCAGAAATGTTTGATTTCTTCTTAAATAACAAAGACACTGTGACATACGGATGATTCGAAGTAAAACATTATGTTTTTTTCCTTGTAAATACATCTATTGTAATTTTTTGGTGTGCATATCTTTACAATTACATTTTTTGGTCAGCATATTTTTTGTAGGACATATTTCGCAGCATGATTCTTGTAAATCATCAAACAGTTCGCATCATAACCTGATAGATGCTTACTTATCAGTAAACATTTCGCAGCCTTGTATATCACATTAACAACAGTTCGCAGCAAATCCCTTGTATGTCTTAAAACAGTATAATCATCAAATAGTTCGCAGCCTACCCTGATAGATGCTTACTTATCAGTAAATAGTTCGCAGCCTAACCTGATAGATGCTTACTTATCAGTAAATAGTTCGCAGCAAACCCTGGTATACCACATTAAACACAGTTCGCAACCTGGTGCGGAATAAAAAATTCAAAATATAAAGTTAAAGAATACGAACATGCTATGGCTTATGCCTTGGTAAACATTTTGTCCATTGAGCACACATAAAACAATCTAATCACGTACAGAACCCATTAATTGTTGATTGGACATGGAGGCTATGTAATGATTACCTCTTTTCCCTATAAATAACACCAGTAACCAGAGGCTAATTTTACAACAAACTCTATATATTTTTTAAAAAACACCTCTTGTTCTCTTCGAATTTAAACAGTCATGTCTTTTTCCACCACCATAACCACCACCTCATACTCAAACTCTGGTTCACTTGGTTCTCTGGGTGACTCTTGGTCATCCTTAACCGTTAACTAGAGCGATGAGTTGATCATGCGAGCAGCACCACCAAACAGCCCAGTATCTGTTTTTGGTTTAGACATGTATGATGACTACTACTCTGCTGACTCTCAACCAGTGGAAGTTGTTCCAATGCTTGCTGCTGCACCTCAGCCAGAAGATGTGCAACCTCAGACGGTAGAGGTTCCAAACAACAAAAGGAAAAGGGAAGACGAAGCTGGTCCATCAAGGACAAAAAATTTATGCATGATGGACATAGATAATAAAGATGAAGAGGAAGTGGAAGAGCAAAAGGCTGATAATCAACACACAGACGAGAAAGAGGAAAAAGATGGTGAAGAATCCTCTACTGATGACTGATAGAGTTGGCTTTTGTTTTTTGATTTTTTGGAATGCAACTAACTAACAGCAGTAGCTAGTAGTGATCTGTGTAAACATTTGTTAGTGCGTGAAATATTGTAATCCTCTTTTTTTGTAATCCAATTTGTTTATAGACTTTTAATCATATAAACGATTTGCATCCATTGACAATTTGCGAATGATTCGCATGTTAACTTGATATATTACTTGTTTCCAACATTACTGAATTCCATGCAATTCGCAGCCTAACATGCGATTTGCAACCCACTGAATATCCTGTTATTTTCATCAAAGCACACTCCGCAGCTTAGCATGTGAACAAATATCAGGACTTCTGGTTGTTCTCCATTCGCATCATATCTCTGTACACAATATGTTCTAGTCATAATTCGCATCCTATCATACGAATCGTATGCGAATAATTGTTGTCATATGTTTATAGCATAATTCACAGCCAGGAGTCCTGATATTTAATTGAAAAGGCATTACGTTATAGCTCAACATAATTCGTAGCATATAAACGTTGATCAATATTTTATATGATTTTACTAACGATTCACATCCTGGTGAAATTTCACACAAATCGCATGGAATCTTGATAGATGTTTGCAACAAGATATCAACATATTGTACACAATTCGCAATACCGGATGCGAAATACTTGCAACTCAAAGCACTTAACATTTCTTTACTCTAATAACAGCATTACAAACACAGGAATGTAAAAATATTTAGTTTGTTGTACTGAACAATAACAGTACTACAAATAAATGTGGCCAACCAGAATTGTCCACAACACGGATTGTTCTTAAACTGGAACATCACAAGTCCTCCGGTTATGGCCAGATTTCGAATATCGGCCACACCTCAACTGTTTGGTTGATATTTCTCCTCTAGAAGGGATTCGCTTTTTATTAGGCCTGCCGGATCATCTCTTAACGTTCGGAGGCAGAACTTCAACAAACGAAGGATCGTTAGCGCTTGACCCTTCCCTGAAATCCGTTATAGCTGGTATGCTGAAAGAGTAACTTTCCCTGTAATTCTTAACCGTAAAGAAGGGATCTATTACGGTCAATGGATCTTGGTCGGTATATTGTAATGCCGCTAAAACATGAGGACATGGAAAACACTCTTGTTGCCATGATCCGCAAAAACATTTGAAATCCAACAGATTAACAACAGCCACAGGATTCGAAAAGACTTCGAATATGGCGGTAGATGACTTACGTACTACCCAAGTTCGGCACATGTCAACATTCTGCTTTAGCTTCTTCTCGTACTCGGGAACCAAATTAGTACTCCAGCTGAGACCCTCTTCGTATCTTCGTGAAACTTGAGTCATAAGCAAGACTCTAATCCAGTCAATAAACTCAACAATTGGTAGGCCGCAATATTTTTTGATTTGATTGTTAAACGATTCAACTGCAGTAGAAGCCATAGAGCCGTATCGCTTCCCTTTTACATAAGCCTGCGCATACTTTTCAGGGGGGTAAATTTGCAAGAAAATCACTCATTCTGTCACCACCTTCACATAGAAAAATTGTTAGTATATCTTTAAAAATCTCTCGACTGGGAGCATAAGCAAGACGATGGAAGAAACTCAACATCTTTTTTTTTATAGTCTATGTTCGTATGTTCCAGTTTGGCTTTCAAATTCTGCATGAGATGGAAATAAAAGTACGCATGATAGCAGTTTGGATACAAGACAGAAACAGCATTAACGATACCAGAATGACGGTCTGAAATAAATGTGATCTGGCGATCCAACAAATGTGGTTTCAAACACCCCAAAAACCACATCCAATTGTCACAATCTTCAATGTTAACTACACCAACAACAACAACAGGGAATAGTCCTGGAAAAATGCAGATCAAATGATGACTACAACAGTACCCAAACAAATAAAAATTATACACATTTCGCATGTTGTCCTGGTACAAACATAAGCTGCGATGTAAGCATAGTTTCAAATAATACCTAATTCGCAGCCTCAAATGCGAAATGTTAAGATCACAACAACAAAAGGTTTGCATATATAGGATGCGAACTGTTATCGCATAATTCGCATCTTCACATGCAAAATATGAAGATTCGAACACTGCTTAATTCGCAGCCTCAGATGCGAATTGCATCAGCAAATTCACACAAAAACATCATTCAGATTAACTAGATAAATGTAACTAACAGTTATTTTCGTCCTTTGCTACATTAGTGAGCAAGGTACCATTGTACTTTCCATATAAGTGGGTTCCATCGACAAACAACATTGGACGGCATGAATAAAAACCCCAAAGGGACGAACCGAATGCTACAAAACAGCGCTTGAATCGGTTTCCAGCTGACAACTCCAACTGGCAGTCTGAAGTAATATCCCGGCTCTGCAAGCGTTTGAAGTATCCGCTTAGTAAACTAAAAGAACTTGAACTATCTCCGAGAACTCACCTCTTAGCTTTCTCTAAAGCATTCCATGACAAACGGTAAGAGATGTCAAGACCGTAATCTTGTTTTACAGTCGATTGCATTGTTTTGGCTGTCAACGAATGGCAGGTCCGTAGAGAATCCTGAATTTCCTCTGCAATCAAATCTGATGTCAAATGCATGTGCCGCTTATGTTTATGCTTATGGGAGAAAACAGGACTGCAAGTATGGTGCGGAACATACTTCTTGATCGTCATCAAGCCAGTGCTTGAATCAATAGATGCATAAAGCCTCCATTTGCACCCGTTTGTGAACTTATTTTCACAATAAGCAGTGATCTTGGTTGCTGTGTTGTGCAGGTATTTGAAAGAAAAACCATGCTCAAACGCAAACTTGCACAAAGATAACCTCAGACCGACAGCACCTTCTTCAAAAGCTTGACCCACTCCTGTAATAGCATCAGCCCAACCAGCAGTAGCAAGTTGTTTTTTTCTCTGATCAGAATTAACTAAACTGTTACTACTCTCCCCGATAACTAGTTGATTGGGAGATGGTTCTCCCAAACTCAAGTTACGCTCTTTACGCTTTATACCATAATGCTTACCACCAGAGCTCTTATCAACAGAACTTTTATCACCAGAACCCTTATCCAAGACGTGTTGTTCTATGAGAAAACTAACCCGTTTTAAACGCTCCAAATCAAGATATAACACCAACCCAACAAAATCATTATGGTTATTAAAGAAACAATTATTGTGATCCCCGCAGGAGTAGGTAATTAGGTAGTCACCTGTGGCAAGCTCCTCCCATGTGTTCTCCACATAAGCTTGGATACTTTGAAAGCTTTCAAACTCCGTGAAAGAAAAATTGTGGTTTGGTGACCATATTTAAAAATACAAACTCTTTATTTGGACATCTCTTACCCTGGACTCAACAAGCTATTAGTTATTAGTCCCAAACACTATGTGCAAATTATTTATTTCTGCATCAAACAATTCGCATCCTATCTTGCGATTTACGTATATCTACAAGCTGCAAACTGTGAACAAATCAGCATCCTATCATGATATTTGTTTGTAAAAAAAGTCCTGATATTTGTTTGAAAAATAAATACTCTAAAAAGTTATAGATAGTTCGCATCATACCATGCGAAACGTAAAAGAAACTACAAAAGTACTGGTATTTGTTTGAAAATGCAATACTTTAAAGTTCTACACAGTTTGCATCATAACATGCAAAAACGTAGAAATTTAACTAAAAAGTCATGATATTTGTTTGAACATACAATACTCTATGTTTCACTTAGTTCGCATCATAACATGCGAAATGTATGTTCTTCATACCATTCGCAGCATATTTCTAAGCAAATTTTGAAATTCTTTCTTGTGATTCGCATGGTGACATGCAAATTTGTAATACAATTAGCATCTTCTTCATCGAATACATCAAACAATTCGCATCTTGCGTGGAAGGCCTGGACAATTAAAACTCGTAATCTACACATGTTTAACGTCCGAAATAAAAATCTAAAGCACTATGAAATTAGTATATAACATCAGAAAACAAGGACATGAGTATATAACCACAAATATTAACAAAACAATAACAGATCACTGTAACAAAAAAACCAGAGAAAAGCTCGAAATCATGCTATGGCGTCTAGAAACAGTAAAATATAACCTATTCCAACTGATAAAACCAACAAAATAAATTCGAAATCAGTAGGTAATTACGATTACCTGAGACCAGAAACGCGATTACTTGCAAAACATTAGATTCATATACGTAGAAACACGATCAGTTCCTGTACGTAGAAGACAGTGGTTAGAGACGTTTTACACCACAAAACTAAATAAATAAACATACCTTAAACACTCTGATCACCGGAAAATGTGATTTCAACCGGTCTTCGTGGTGGTTCGTAGGGTTAGGTGGTTAGAGCGGCTAACAAATTCAAATATTCAAAAAGCTAGAAAAAATAGAAAGAAAACATAAAATTATGTTTATATAATGGGTTAAGGGTAGTTAGGGTATTAAAATAATATTAGGTTGTAAGTGACAATAAGGTAGTTGAGTTGGGTATTAAGTAAGAATTGATCAAACATTGGGTAGTAAGTGACAATTGAATAGTTGAGTGGATACTTTAAGTGTAATTTCCCTTAAATAAAGTGCCAGAATTACGTATTTATTAGTCTAAAGAAGTAGAGTCGTAGTGAAATTAATTTTAAAGAAACAGATTTCTACAATTTCGCCGCTTTCAAGATAAGACTACAAGTTAGTTTTGGATATTAAATTATATAATAAAATCAATATGAAAAAATATTTATAAATAAATAAAAACATATTATTATTTTCGTCAAAAATGTTATGAGAGGAGTATTCCGTACCATTATTTTCTCCATCAAGATAAAATCAATATATTGTCATTTTAGATTTACATAAAAGAAAATCCTCCTTTGAACTAAATCATTCAACGTTTTATTTTCTTTTCGCTTCAATTTTTTTTAGATATAATAAACAAAAACATCGTAAGAACTAAAATTATTGTCGACGAATTCTGATTTGTAGTGCAATTCATTCTTTAAAAACTGAATTTAAACTTTAATCTATATTTGAAACATAATTATCTTTGTACCAAATTGATTCAGCCTTTACTCATAGCATGAGTGTATAGAATACAAAAATTAACGGATAAAAATTAGGCATGAATTCTTCGTCTTTTTTGTATTTGAATGGTTTAGGTTTATTTTGGAAGTTTTGAAAATGATGAATATGTTGTACTTAGATTTAATAGTGGAACACACATTCGTTCCGTAATATTAGGTAAACCATGGTTTCAAAGTAGGAGAATGTCACACTATTTGTATTTGATATGTTACATTTTAGTAATTAGGTTCTAACATATTTTTTGATGTCTTATTTTTTGATGTTTTGATATTTTATTTTCGGTTTCATTCAGTACGAAGGTGAAATATCACCACATTTCGCGTCTTCTTTGTCTGTCATGCACACGTTTCATATTATTTTGCATGTTGTGGTCTATTTTTTACCTCTGAATCGTATATTCGCATGTGTACTCATGCATGGCATATTTATTTTAAAGAAGTCACGCATGTTAATAATATCCCTTATGTATGGTCTCGTATAGTTTTTCTATCCACAATAGAAACTCGATAAATTAATACTCGATTATTTAATAAACTCTCTAAGATAATATTTTTGGTCGGTCCCGACTCGGGGATAGGGTGCTAAATTAATAATTCGCTAAAATTATAAGATAATACATTTTTGATAATTTCTTTAGACACCATATAAAATATAAATAAATAATTGCTTATATATAGCATATTACTTGAATGATTTATGAATGTTTCTTGAAAAATGACTCAATTGTCTTTTGTTTTTTGTTGAAATCAATATCCCATTGAATTTCGTCGCAAATTTTCCTTAGCATGGTAAGAATTTATGGTGTTGTTTTCTCATTGCTTAACAAGAAATTGTTCAAGCCAACCAATAGAAGAAGTAAAGTTTGAAGTATCCACTGGATAAATATCTTTCATGAGCTTTTTCGCCTTCTCGATGATTAGTTCACCTGTCATATTCACATGTTCTTAATATTGAAGAATCCATTCATAGAGAGATTTTTCTAGGTCAGGAAATTTTGTCGGTTTGTGTCGCTTAACATCGCCTCTTTCGGGAGCAAGTGAGAGATGCTCTAAAGACCACTTAACTGTATTCGATATTGTCGTTTGACTCATCTGCAAATCATAGTTATTATGAACTCATTCTTGCAACTGCTTTTGAGTGTTGTGCTTGCATAATACGCTTCGAATCTCGTCTGTCATTATTGCTTTTTTCACACCTTTAAGATGGGAAGCCATGTTGCATGTATGATTTGTTTGTGTTAACCTATTTTGATATTGCATTTATATATAAAATATTTTTAATGTCTATAAAGTGATACATTAAACACAAGAAGCACAATAAGGTAAAAAATTGAAGGTTTCTTTAAAATTGTGCCCTTCATTTGATATACATGCATTGTATACTGTACAATAATTAGGTGGAAGCTTGAAAGGTGTTTGTAAACTAAGTATTTTACTATAAATTAATAAAATATTAATTAATATATACATTAATAATTAATAATTTATCAATCAATTAATAACTCTTTTAATTAATAAATTTTGGTGGTCCCAAGTGTATTATTTTATAGAGTTTCTACTGTAGGTCTACAATCTCGTTTGTTTCATCAATTTATCTCGCATTATTTATTATAACTCGTCTCAAGTTTTGTTGCATGCTAAAATGTCTCTTAAAGCATGCACTTTCAAATCTGGTTTAGTTAGCATACTAAATTTGATGAAAGAGAAAATTCGCATTCTTACCAATGAACACATCGAAGTTGCAAAGAAAATGTATTTTTATACGATATTGAAGGCTTCTTATGATCTCTGCAATGAGAGTTTACTAAAAAAAACATTATCAGATTATAATTTAGATCATAAAGACATACCTTGTAGAAGAATACGCTTTCCGTATTGGGTTCAACTTGTAAAACTAACCACCAATGATGTAAACATTATTTTTGATTTATTACAATTGGAGACAAGGAAATGCCTTTAAACTCAAAAAGAATATTCAAACTTCGATACACCAATGGTAAAAAAAATAGTCTGTGATCATGAATACATACTTTCTCGGCAAAAAATCAAAATATAGGCAAAAACAAATGAAGACTAGTATCAAATAATTTGATAAATGTATGACTTTATCATTGGTAGCGCATATTTCAATTGTAGATAAGTTTAATTGCATTAATCTCGCTTTTTTTTATCAAAATTGGCATATAGTTTTCGCTAGTATCGCATGTTTACATGCACTAGTCTTCCATAATTTATTTGCACTAGTCTGGCATGTATTTTTTTATCGTGATTGTATGTTTAATTGCACGAGTCTCGTGTGGTTTGTTTGATCAAGACTGGCATGTTATTTTTCACCTGGATCGCCTATTTAATTACACTAGTTCAAATGGTTTATTTGATATAGATTGACATGTTTTTTTAACAAGAAGTAATAAACAAAGTTATTAATGTATGTGTGTGGGGGTGTCAAGTTGTGAAATATGTGGTCATTTTGTTGATCATATTTTTGTACTCTACATTGTTCTATATAGTATCAAAATATGTAGTAAGTACAACGACTGTCTTTCGTATCGAAGACCTTCAAAAAACAACTATGATTGGTCTAAAAGAATAAAAGTGGAGCTACGTGGGTCTATTCAAACATGTATCTTCGAGAAACCTAATAAAGTTATAGGATGTGTTGCATTTTTGATGGTAAACATGTTATTATATAATTAAACAAGTAAAAAATAGTTGTAATGATGCTGATATTTTTTTATGCAACCATTCATCAAGGAGCACACAAACTTTACGCAAGGAGAAACAAGGGTCAACATGATTCTAAGATGCTACAAATTGTGGGGATTATAGTCAAATTCATTAAAATTGGATATAATTCAAAGATAAACCATCTCATAGATGATGAAGTATCAAATATTTTAGTCTTGTACGTTATAGTTGCAATATAATCGCATGTTGGGTTACATCAATCTCACACATTATAGCTTCAGTAGAATTACATGTTTAGTTGCTGTAGAATCGCACGTTCGGCTAAAGTATAATTGCATGTTGGGTTGCAGTACTCTTGCATGGTTTAGTTTGCACTAGAACTGTACATTAACTAAAGTAGAATCACATGTTTTGGTATCAGTATCCCCGCATACTTTAGTTTACAGTAAAGTCACATGTTTGATTGTAGTAATTTTGCATGTCGAGTTGAACTAGTCACACATGTTTTATTGAGTTATTTATCATTTCATAGATTTTTTAGGGTAAATCAACACTAATTATGGCTGAGATAAGAACAGTTTGTGGGGATTAAGCTAGTGTGCATGATCTGGGAGATGATCTAATTGGGAACCTAGATTATGTACCAAATCCAAGGTCTAAGAAGATTGGTTTGGTTTATTTTGGGTTGAGGGTAATCTTGTAAAGTGTTTTAGAAAGTATATAGAGTATTAAATGTTTTAGTGTAAATTAGTGAGAGATTTGAGCAGCTTAGTTGTATTAAATGTTCATTACCTTTATTAATGAAAGTAGTTGGGGTATTTATACCCGAAATTAAAGTTCCATGGGATTTCTGGTCAAGTTATTGAACTGGGTCTTGTTAGGTGTGATATTCTAAATATCATTTGTTTGATATTGTGGTTTCTTGTCTTTGATTTATATGATTCTAGGTTTTGTGAGATTGTGTTTTGTCAAATTTTTAGATTATAGAGGAAATAAGAATTTTTAGTGTTCGATTTTGGTCGGTTGTGAACTATCACAACTTCAGAGTAATCAATGTTGAGTTTCTTCTTTCAAGTATTGGCCTCTTTCCACTTGCAGTAATTTATAGCTTCGGTACATTTCTTATCCTTATTAATATAAAATATTGATATAAAATTAGGGTATAATTATCCATTTTTTTTGTTAAGATTCATTCATTTTATCAATTTTTTATTAAGGTTTGATAATTAAATAATTTGTGCCAACATTTGAATGAATTGATGTTTGTTTAACTTGTTTATCATGAGTTGTTATTAGTTTTTTATAAACTTGAGGTTCGTTGATCTATTTTTAGTTTAATTTGTTTTGAAAACATATGAATAGAATAAGATGATATAGAGGTTTTAAAGAATGAATTGTTTTATAGTAAAAAGGATTAAAAGTCTTTTAAACCCATGAAACAATTAGATGCTTTTGGGAAAAAAACCTTTCGATTTGTGAACTAATTTTTTTCAAATGTTATTAACTATTTTTTTCTTTTATTTGTTTATACAAGATTGGTCCTATAAAGTTGATGAAAAAGTTGTTTCATTGTATGTCTTCTTTTCGTACGGAAGAAAATAAGGAACAAATTGAGAAACATGTGGCTCTCGAGGTTTTTTATACGGAAAGATTCAGTATATGTATAAGGCATGCTGAAGCAAGAGAACCGAGTCCTAAGGTTACGGATACAGAACAACCTACGAAAGTACAAATTGATACCACTCATAAAACCATTTCTGAAGCTGAGAATGAGGCGTTTATTGCAAATTTTCCCTACATTCCTTTTATTTTATAAGAGTTCGAAAATAACATAGTATACTATACGTACCACATACGAGGAATAATATTTTTTTGATTATATATTTTCATATACGTTTATAAATCATTAAGATTTGTATCCAATATATTTACTAATTTACTTTTTGTTATGTTGTGTTGAAACCATTCAACCAACTAGGACAGTTTAAAAGTGAGGTAAAATTAATGGAAAAAATAAAGCCTTACTAACCCCGTAGAGTGTTGGGAAATTTTGGCACCATCAAGCATGTTTTGGCTCGCATACAAAATTTGCAGCTAAAAAAGAAAGCGTGCAAATGATAAAATCGATTGGGGAAAAATTGTGAGAAGAGCGGTACTCAACCATCTATTGTCGATGCATTGGCAAGGACTTGAGTTACGGGAAGGATCTGGGATAGCTACTACTGATAAAATTTATGATAGATATCCCGATAAAATCTTTATTATCAAGTACCAAATGTGGATCTAGATGATGATTATCCCATTCGCGAGTAACCGTTACATTTAACCCATCAAGAACAAATTACCACTGGATATGCCAAAATCTTTAACACCTATATGAAAAGGATAGATGAAATAACAGGGGAAGATTATGGTGCGGGTTTGTGACAAGTGGGCCTAACGGGTCTTTTTTATTTAGGATACTATTCTTATTGTGTTTGTTTGTTTAAGATGTTTTATTTTATGGATATTGTGTTTTTTGTTTACAGATGTTATGTTTTATATATTGGATGTTGTATTGGTTAAGGGTTTATAAATGTTTATGAATGTTATCTTGTATTAAGAATGATGTTTTTACATTAACTTATAGATTTTGTGCTTTCGCTAAAGAAGAATGCTATATCTTCAAGCTTATTGTGTTTTCTTTTTAAAGTAGTGTTTTTGTTCAAGATTGACGTGTTTTTGATTTTTTTCTTGTTTTATGTAATTAAATATATTTCATAACCATGTTATCATAAATAAATGCATTTTTAAAGAGTCAATGCACCTATTTCTGAGACCCCGGTCATGATATATGTGTTACTACACTCTTAAAAAATATAAAAATTATCCAAGCCAAGTAATAGAGAGTGTTCGAACGTTAACAAAAAATGTAGATTTTACAACTTCAATGTCGCAAAAGTAGGATTGTGAACCAATTAAAAATACAACAAAAATAATTTAGTCATCATTTAAGTCTGCCACTTATGAGTGTTGTTGTGTTGGGATAGGCGTGTGATTGTAAAAAAATAATATATTATTCCTTGTATACGGGTAACGATTATTTAGCATCAGTTGAGACATATTAAGAATACAAAGGGTAAACTAACGGTAATGGCCATTTGGATATATTTTAACTTGTAAATATTTGGATCAATATACTTGCATGAAGTAAAATTTAATCAGTATGTATCATAAAAAGTTTATTTACGCTTATAAAATGATTGCCATCTACATGAGCAATATCAATCTTGTTCCTTTCGGACATAAAAGGTAGAAGACCTTTTAATGGCATAACTTTTTTTATCGATGTAGAAATCGTATATACGATGCATTTAAATAATATCGCAATAATGTAAAAAAAATGTAAGGAATCCACATCCAATTATCCTAGGGGGCCAGTGGGGCTACGCAATCGAGCTTATGTAGATTATCATTAACTTTTTCTCAACTATTGTAAACTTGTTCATATATAGAAAAATCGGATAAAAAAATAAAACAAACCCACATGCGCCCATATATATTAGTCCTTAAAAATGTTATGTGAAACCGATTTGAATCCGTAATGACCAACTGAATTCATGTTCTTGTAATCAAATATGAATGGAAGTAGATATTGAGGAAGATCTTAAAAAATAATGACGGATACATTTTTTACCTTATGAAGCTTAGAAACTTTTGGAGGCTTGAGAATCTTTTGAGGTTTTATCTGACTAGTTAACGATTTAATAGTTCTATTAAAAGTAATTAGTGAAATAAGACTTTTACATGGTGGAGTTGTAGCATTAAGAGTTTGCTCAGTAATGTGTTCGTTAATCGATTTCTCATGTTTAGTTGAATTGTTTTTAGCACATTTATTGTTTCTACATTTAGTATTCGAATTATCAATAGGTAGTATTGCTCTAGTTTTTTTTAGGTTTGAGTTACTTCGTGAATTTTTATAATAATATGAAGTATACATTCGCAATGATAACCACTGATCAAAGAAATGATCGTCTTTATTTCCCTAAAAAAATCATCTTCGTTATATTAGGAATACTTCAACTAAGTCAATGTTTCCACCTATTATCGACCATACCTACATAAAAATTAACAGTGCTCTATTACTAGTTTCCCAACCTCGCATGCGCTAAGGATTTCATAAGTAGTTCTAATAACATATCGATATTCCGCTTTTCAGTCCCTATTTCTCAAGTTCTTTCGTATTGCTCTAACAAAACTTTGAGGCCATTTTCCAATGCAAAATGTCTAATAGTCTCAAATATCCAACCATCATATGCAAAGGTAAAGATCACCTTATTTTTATGCTTTTATTCTTGTGTGTTGAATCTCTAACAAAATATCTATTCTTAGAAAAAATAATTTAAATGTAAGTTGGCCCGTCCCGATGAAATATTTAACTGAGGTATGCACACCTTACACCATTAATTTTGTTTAAATAATCATCATAACACAACTTAAAATCATTAAATATATTAAAGTGAACTAAAATAATACATACCGATTCGTTGTATTGTTGACAAAATGTTTGAACTTGTTAGTGTGAACATAAATGATATTTTTGTTGTATGGATGAAGCCAATATGTTTGAGAATTATCGATGGCTCCGGGGTACATTTTGTAGTCTTTTTTTATTTCTGTTGTATTTTAGTTCAACTTGCTAGTCCTATTTGAATAATAATATTTCTCATAATAGCGTTGAAATTATTCAAATACACTTTCTTCAGCGAATATTTTCTTAGTATTCGCTAAGATATTTTTTCTTATGTGACATCTACATAGCATGCATGTAGCTTTAGAAAATATGTAGTATATAAATTTTATTAATGATAATTATTTATTTATCACCAAATTATTAGGTAACGCACAATCTTTTTCTTTCATAAGCCACCGTAAACGATCCTATACCCATATATAATTGTCAACCATTTCATGGTTCATAAAAAGGATTACTACGCAAAATATGATATTACTTGGCGTAACACCAATAATTTTGAATAATGACAACTTGCATCTAGTTGTTTAGTAAGTATTATTCATAATAAAGACCTTGAGAAATGTTCTTAGAAAATCGATAGATGTTGGGTGTGTAAAAAAATAAATTGATGATTATTTGAGACCATTAATTTCTGGTTATATGTCATTCAATGTATCGCTTCTCTTTCATATTATCCAAGAAATAATGAAGTTGTCACTGACTTTCTTTATCTAACGTACAGTGTTTTTATCTAACACGTTTGACGCATTATGAACAGTAACATTTTTTAACGCTGGTAAAATTTCCCAAGAATGTGAACCACGTATAAGCAATTTCTGTATTGATTGTTCTTCAACTGTACTAATGTTTCTCACTTGAAGACATCCTTTCATATAGTCAACTAGTGGGTGATTATGCATGCCATATTCGACTATAAGAAACCATACTTCTTATTCGACACGATGAGCTCTAAGTTTTAAGGGGTAATTAGGTTTTTGGTACTGGATTTTCTTCTCTTTACAATAGGTGCCTTCGTTTTTTTGTTACACTTTTCAGATCTTTCACAAGCATAAAAGAACAAAGGCATATCTACTAATAATTAATACATAACACACCTCTCCGCCAATACCAATTAACCATGACGTAAGTTCATCCTTATTGAAATGCTCATGTAATAACTTGCGCGACATACAACCCTCACCCACTGGTGGACGCAGTTTACTCAACCAAAATTTCATCGCTTCATAGAGCATGGTTCATGTTGAACATTTTCCTACCTCATGTAAAATAATTTGCCAACAAACCTTCTTTGAATAAAAAAATTATTTTGCCTAAGGGGAAATAGTACAACTAATAGAAAACAAACTACTAGAGTTCTAGGTATGCTAGTCCAAATAAAAAAGACTTTGTTGCTTATTGTTAATTATGCCTAAGCGGGTAGCCCCTTAGTAATTCAAGATAAAAATAAAATAAGTACTATTATTCTAAAAATAAATTGACACAAAGGAATTACCCTAGTCGATAGAAAGGTCAGAAGGAAAGTGTTTCTTTATAGTTTTCCAAACCCGTAAAAAGATCTTCAGAGGGATGCGAGATCATGCGTATTTTTAAATTTTCCACAAAAAACATAAAGAAAATTGAAACCCTTGGGTTATCCGAGCCCGTAGGCAATGTCGGGAGTGAATCATGACCATTAAGATGCTTGATCTTGTAGGTATTATTCAGAGAGAATCATGACCCTTATTTATTTTGAACACGTAAGTATTACATAGAGAAAACCATGAATCTAAATATGTTTTACCCTATAGGTATTACCATGAGGGAATTATGACCCTAATTATGGTGCAAATATGTTTCTTGGGAATCACAAAATATATACATGTAAGCTAATCATTGAGGAAAAAAATACACACTTACAAAATGATTGATATTCATCCAGGAGATATGTGACACATGGTGCGCATATCCAAGGGATTGGTAGCTCTCATAACCAATAATATTATATGTAAACTACAAATCGTTGATGTTGCAGATCCATGAAATGTCAAGTTGCATAGTACATTTTCTATAAAATGTAATGATGTTTTTCAGTGTGATTCCCTTCCTTTATTCTTCTATATTTGAGATTAAGCCTAAAACTTTACACATAATATTTCATATATCGTCTTCCAATTTTCAAAAATATTGTTAAAATAGTCGAGGTCGCTATAATCATGATCCTTTAGTAGTGGAAGGCTATTACGCCGGAATCACGTCGCATCATCAAAAAACCCAGAGAAAACACATATATGTGGATGGCCCATCCTAAGGTTACAAAATCATCTAGTTTTTCCATGGTAAATATGTGGCCGAGGAGGGCCAACAAATAGTCCCCCGCGAGGGTTGTGCACGAGCCGTGTGATGTCGTCTATTTATCACCACACGGGAGCTACCTTTATTGTATGATATTATATTAACATAGTAGAAATCCGATTGGAAGATAAAATACTAGCGGATTGCTATAATGATTAAATGTTTTTTTACTGTGTTTGTTACGGGGGTGTGCATCTCTCTGTATCAAACCTTATGTAATTTCGTTAAGTTATTTAAGATGTGCATAATTCAAGTTCTTACCAATGATTGTAATATGTTGATGGTTGCGATAATAATCACCAATTATATGAAAATGGTATTTACCACATAGGAGATACTGCCAATTATAAACAAATGTGCTAAAACAATATTATACTACTTTTCAAGGTCATCTAGTTATAGGTTATCACAAAGCTCCCATATAATATGAGGTGAGAAAATGCATTTTTATTCATATTTAGGGCGTGGAGTCAAGCTTGTACTGGCGGATACGACGGTATATCGAGAGACTAGATGTTTACCCGTAAATAACGGTCGTAATATATATGTAACTCATATTTTTGTAATATTATATGCGTAATGATAAATTAATGTTTGTAGAGTTTCCTTAATTTTCTTGGAATGACGAGACTCAATCATGGTAAAATTTCCCCATTTGGGTAAAATTGTTATGAGTAGACGAGGAAAATCTTATCAAGAATCGTTCTCTCCAAAGTGTTTGGTGGTGATTGACATGTTGTATAATGATGACAAAGTGTATCGTATTGTTTGGCCTACCGCGAACATAATATGGTCACGGATGATGAAACACGTGATGGTCCAAATACCATGGAGATGTTTGGCCGGTCAAGGTGAGTGGAAATTCGGACCAAATAAGCACGATATGTAGTAATTTATATTGTATTAACCCTAAAATGACTCTTCTCACTATTGTATTAGAGAAAACTCATGGGCCGCCTATCATGAAACATGATCTACTCATAAGGTCGCGTCAACCACTCATAATTTTGGAAAATCTCCCGCTAGTGGGTGAGATTTTGGCAACACAGACGTGTGTCAATGGTCAAAATTGGATCATCATGTGGCATATTCCATTCAAGAGCCATTGATATGCGAGAGTCATAATGTGGCTCTACACGATATATTCAACATGGCATACAACAAACAATCTTAAATTACATAACCGAGATATAGAGAAAATAAGAGTCTCGGACCTTATACACAACTAAATTTTTATGTCGCATGTCACTGGGAAGTGAGCACCCAATATGATTCTTTCGTGCAATAATCATCGATTCCAATCCGAAGTGGAGAGGTACTCGACCAATCTTCAGATTGGTTTTTATAACATGGCGTATTAACAAAGAGGTTTGTAGCAGACTTCGTAGCTTGGCAGGTGGAACGAGTGTCTTATGTTAGAATTTTATTTCTCTCTTTATTTTTTTAGTTCTCTTAATTTAGTAAATTAGTTTACTTCGTTTTATGATAGTGTATTGTTTATGATTTTGACATGTTAGTGCATGTGTGTGAGCTCATATGACTCTTCAATTTCGACCAGGTTCTATGAATTTTTCCCACTACCGTGTGGCTCATTGAAGTGAGGATTTTTTTCACAACACAATTGCTCTTTGTAAGATTTGGATAGCAAGTGGTAGTAAAGAATGCGACATCTCTTATACGGATGTACGAATAAAGGCTAATGAGGTACGAAAACCTATTATTGAAGGTAAAATCATTTAAAAAGTGGTTTCCCCTTCTATAATAACAACTCTATGTTGCTACACATTATGTTAGAAAGGCTGAGATGATTTTGGAGAAATTTAAAAATAAACTAACTTGTGATATAGAGTTTCACGAGGCCGAGTGGAGGGAGTTGTGGTGGTTGATACCTTATAATAACTTGTCATTTGTCGATGATCATATTGTGGTGAATTTTTATAAGTGTTCTTCACGGGAAATAGATCTAAATGTGACGTCTAAAGAGACTATTAGGTTGGTCACATATTTATTAGGGGTCTAAAGGGCACGCACGATGATTTTGGCCTCATAAAGTTTTGCAAATAAGGAAATTTGACGTCCTCAAAAGGTTGGTGTTTGGACAAGGTGTTAGTTGTCCTTTTTTGTTTTGTGATAGTTATTTTTGTTTAAGCGATGTCCTTCAGTTGGGGGGTGTAAGCCTTACACATATGTCATGGAGTTAGGTACACAATCATTTATTAGCTTGCATTTTGGACGTATTTGTTGGTTTCTCTTATATGCACGTTCTTTAAATACTTATTACGTTTTCATCGTGTTTGATTTACTAATATCATTGAGACCGATATATGGGTTTGGTATACACTTGCTGCATATATGGTGTTATGCTTTTAGGTTATGCTAATTGCATGGTCGGTACATTCCCATTGCATAAGCGATGATGTACTATCTATTTTACCATTAGAAATGTGCTGGTATTTTAGATATGTATGTGTATGTTTGTTTCATGTTTGAGCACAAGTCCTGCTAATTTTCTGCATGCTATGGTTCGGCTCATATATTGTTGCATAAAATATTATATATATATATATATATATATATTTAACTAATATTGCGTTGGATGTATTATAAATACATGTTATGTGCTCGATTGATATAACAAGACTTTTAGTTTGGATGCGTCTTTGAAAAATGGTAAAGACATATCTCTACAAGGGTTATATACCGTTACTTAGGAGGTAAAGTTTCATAGCAAGGGTATGATGTAATGATTTGTGGTAAAACTATAATTTAATGAGGTGAACCACATATGACAACCTTATATGACAAGGTGGAAGATGGCCAACCTACAAAAATAGGCAAGTTGAAAAGTTAAGCGATTATAAGTCAAAAGTAATAAGTTGATGACCCATTAAGCAAAGTAAGTTAGATTATACAAGGTAAAACTGAACATGTTAAGGAATAAATAATGCATGTAGAGTTAATGAGTCAGATGATAAATAAAAATGAAAGCTTATGTATGCATTCAAGAAGCTTCTACATATTTATATA
Source organism: Limnanthes douglasii subsp. nivea (assembly GCA_036936605.1). Lineage (NCBI taxonomy): Eukaryota > Viridiplantae > Streptophyta > Magnoliopsida > Brassicales > Limnanthaceae > Limnanthes > Limnanthes douglasii. The sequence goes on along the minus strand of JAUPFV010000005.1, from coordinate 258,986,345 downwards.
TATATATATATATATATATATATATATATATATCACTTTATTTTCCTAATGGTTATAGTGTAATTTAGTATTACTTTTGGTGAGGTTAATTTTAGTATGAGGGTAAATTTGTAATCTGTTCGGAGTTTTGTGGAGGTTTATAGGTGTTTAATATTTTGAGTAGAGAGTAGAGGGAGAATTAAGCAACCTGGTTGCAGTTAATTTTCATTACCCCTATTTAATGCAGGTGGTTGGGTATTTATACCCTTACATTTGGGCCCTTATGGGCTTTCGGGTCATGTTTAATGGACCCGGGTCATGTTTAAAGACCCATGAGCTCTAAGTAGGAGAGCAAGTAGCTTAGTCAAGAAGTGTTTAGGTTTTTTAGTACTTTTGTCATAGTTCGAACAATCCCATTAGCTAAGTGTTCAAAGTGGTCTGTCCGGTCCGGAGGGCTAGGTCCGATCTGTCCCTGTCTGGTGGGCAGTCAGAATTCGGACTCATCACGAGCCCCTTTTTTAGGTGTTTGTTTAAATACCTTTGTCAAAAACCTAAAAAACAGTCCGATGTAAGGGGTGGTTTTAATCCGGACAGGTCTGTTTGTCTTATGGTTTTATCCGGACTGATAAAGCTTCATGAATCCAAACGGTTTTGTGCCAGAGTTCATGGGACACGTGTCGCTTTCTGGTTGGTTGCCTCAGCCGTTTTTTCACCTTGAATTTCGAACCCACCTTCTTCGAAAAGCAACCTCTTAATTAAAGGTGGTGACATCAGCGCCGTCTTTAATCATTAACAATCTTTTCGAATTCTCCTAGGAATCAAACTCCTTTTTCAGATTTACTATAAATTGAAACACTTTCTACTGTTTCACCATCACTTTCATATTTACTCTGCAACTTATCAAATCTTTTTCTCTCCAAAGCAAAAAATTTACCCATATAGTTTATGTTTACATCGAGGAACGCTTTGATCAAGGGTGGGTGGCTCAACCTTTCTGAACTTAAAAATGTGCAAAAGGTTGAAAGAGAAAGACGTATTGCAGCCGGATTACCTGTTTCGCACATCGACAAGCCAGTGACTTCAGCCACAGAATCAGATCAAGGTTCTTCTTCCTCAAAAGGTACCAAGCCAAAAAAGCTATTTCAAACTAATCTCTCTCCCATTATCTCTGGTTCCTCGGTTCAGGAATCGGAACCTGTTGTGGAGCCAGGAGTAACAATTACCAGCTTAAAAAAACCCTCCCCCTTCTTAGCTATGGGGTCAGACACTGAAAACTCCCCTCAAAAGTTAGTCGACCAGAAAAAAGGTCGGCTGGTCAAGGGCCAAGGTTCAAAGAGCACTCCTTCAAAGTCGGGTGCCAAAAATAGCAGCACTAGGTCAGAAGTGCCCATCAGAGCTGCCAAGGACAGACTGTCTGGTCCGGAGGGTAGCAGCCCAGGTCTTCGAAGAGAGACCTCTGCCTCAGAGCCCTAGTCGGAGGCCAGAAGCCAAAGGAACACTGAAGCTCAGCAGTTCGGAGACCAAGCTGAGCCAGATCTGAATCCTCCCCTTGCCACTGCTACTGAAAATCCTTCAACAATTATGAAGGAAGTAATGGAGGACTCTGTCAAAGAGGCTCCATTTGAGTCTGAACCCTCCGGTCAGACCAGTAGTGCCGTTGTTTCCAAAACAGACAAAGGCAAAGAGAAGTTGTGCTTGAGGCATCCGGATCTGCCGGAGAGTCTTGAAGGAAAGGTGGGGCCGTGTTTCCACAAGGTCAGTGTTAAGTACCTCCTCGCCTTGCAAAAGATCAACTACGCATTCAAGCCAAAGACCAAATCATCACCAACTTAACTAATGACAAAATTGCTCTTGAGAATACAATGTCCAAAGCTGCCGAGGAGAAAGCTAGTTTGCTAAGGGAGCAGGAGGCCAAGATTCAAGCCAAGATCGATGCCTATGCCAACAACGTGATCGATACTCAAGAGCAAATGTATGCCAAGATAAGATCAAACATGGTCTTGCTCTTCCATGAGAAATTTCCGAAGAGGAACCTTGGGGATCTATGGCTTCATGTAGAGGTTGAAGACCTCCCATATCACACGATGGCTGAAGGCGACCGGATTGGCTTCTCTAGCGCATCTTCATCCGATGCTGAAGATAACATCGGGGAGAGCCCAGACGAAGAGAAAGATGATCCCAAGGGGAAGAAGAAGATAGATGAAGCTGAGCCATCTTCAAGGGCTCAGCCTTAATTCACGAATTACTTTTTTATGTTATCTAAACTAAAGTCCTTGGAAGGCCAAGGCACTCTTTTTTGTTAATGTGTCCGGTATTTAACCGGATAGGTCCTTCACTCTGGTTTGAAAGTCCTTGGAAGGCCAAGGCACTTAAGTTGTTTTGTTTTAATGAATATCCTTGTTTTGCCCAATTCTCATATTTTTTCACAGTCTGTTCCAATTTTGATGGCTAGAGTTTAAATAGCCCTTAGTTATTTCATAGTGAGAGTGTTTAAATTCTCTGATGACAAATGTTTAAGTGGTCATCACTCTTTTATTTCAATCCGGATGGTGTGACAAAAGACAAAACTAAAACACTTCAGAGAATTTTTTAAGAAGGCATCAAATTTTATTTAAAAAGCCGGACACCTCATCAAAACCCCCCCGTGCCACCAGGGAGGAAAGAGTATGCCCCCAAATATTTACATGGATGTTTAAACAAGTAAATATTTACACAAAATGTTACTCCAAGTAAATCCGGAGATGTTCGATATTCCAAGGGTGGGTCAGGATTCTTCTATCCTTGTCTTCCAGCCAGTATGTTCCACGTTTGAGCCTTTCAACAACCACATAAGGTCCTTCCCAAGTTGGGGCCAATTTTCCGAGCAGCTTTTCTTTGGTGTGCAGAAAGACTTTCCTCAATACTTTGTCCCCCGGCTGGAAATCTCTTCTTTTAACTTTAGAAGCAAATATGCTCCTCATCAAACCCTGATAGTGTGCAACCCTAAGGTGGGCTTTAACTCGTCTTTCTTCCACTAGATCTAGCTGACCTCTGATTGCCACTTCGTTAGCACATTCGGAGAAGTGGTGAACACGAAATGATGGAAGAGTTTCTTCTATGGGAGCTACTGCATCCATCCCATAGACCAAAGCAAAGGGTGACTCCTGAGTTGCAGCCCCATGTGTTGTCTGATAGGCCCACAAGACCTCTTGTAAATAACTAGGCCATTTTCCAGCAGCCCCTTCCAAATTCTTCTTTAAACCGGACAGAATAGTTCTGTTAGCCACTTCAACTTGGCCATTTGCTTGTGGGTGGAAAGGTGAAGAGAAACAATGATGTATACCCCTTGAGGCACAGAAACTCTCCATCTCCCTATTGTCGAACTGTGGCCCATTGTCTGTTGTTTTCTTTCGTGGGACACCAAATATGCAACAAATGTTGGATAGAATGAACTTTATGACAGATTTTGATGTTATTCCTGCTAGAGGGGCTGCTTCAATCCACTTCGAAAAGTAGTCAATAGCAACAATTATAGTTTTGCGCCCTCCGGATGCCATAGGGAGAGGTCCCACTAAGTCCAATCCCCATCGAGCAAAAGGTATAGGCTCAGATATTGACTCTAAAGGAATAGTTGGGACATGAATTTCATTGTTGTACCTTTGGCATGGGTCACATCTCCTTACCAGCTCCTTAGCATCTTTCATGATAGACGGCCAATAGTAGCCGGCCAGTAAAACTCTCCTCGTTAAAGCCCTGAATCCACAATGAGCTGATCCCTCATCATCATGCAGTTCGGAGAGGACTACCTGAGACTCATCACCCCCCAAACAGCGCAGAAGAGGTTTACTATAAGACTTTTTATATAGAATGTCTCTCAGTATGATAAAACCACGAGCCTTGTGTTTCAATTTTCTGGCTAGTGATCTATCCAGAGGCACGACACCGTCGGAGAGGTATTGTAGGAGAGGAAATCTCCAATCCTGAGGTTGTTTCATTTGTACTTCAAAACTTTCTTCTTCTTTACCCATACCAATTTGAATAGAGGGGCTCTCCAACACATGGATCCATGGATACGACTCTGTATAAGCTATGGTTGCCAATGAATCTTCTAACTCATTTTCTGTCCAGGGTATATGTTCATAAACAACGCTTTTAAACTTGAGTGCTTCATTTTTCAGAAGAAGTAAATATTTCACTATCTGCTCCTTTTTAGCTTCAGATTGACCTTGGGCATGATGAATAAGAAGCTGGGAGTCACTTAGTAGCTTGACTCTCTTTACCCCACAAATATAGGCTAACTTTAATCCAACTATAGCTGCTTCGTACTCAGACTCATTATTGGAAGCCCTGAAAGAGAAACATATAGCTTGGTACATTTTGTCACAATACGGAGAAGTCAAACATACCCCTGCACCACAACCCATAGTGCTGGATCCACCATCTGTCTGGACAACCCAGATCTTTTTGTCTTTCATGTTAGTAGCCTGCTCCGAATCTCTATCAGAGTGAAATTCCACCAAGAAATCAGCCATAACTTGGGCCTTGACTGCCGTTCGAGGAGCAAAATCTATGTCGAAATCCCCCAATTCTATTGACCACTTTGTTATCCTACTTGAAACGTCTGCCTTTTGGAGGACATTCTTCAATGGAAAAGATGTCCGGACGATGATAGGATGAGCCTGGAAATAAGGCCTCATCTTTCTTGCAGCTATTACCAGGGCTAATGCTAACTTCTCAAGTTTCAGATAACGCCTTTCTGCATCTATCAAACTCTTGCTGATGTAGTATACTGGATGGGGGTAATTATCCACTTCTCTTACCAACACAGCACTGATGGCACGGCTTGAAACTACCAGATATACGAAGAGTGTCTCCCCATCAATTGGTTTAAACAAGGTTTTAGGGGAGGAAAAATGCTTCTTGATCTCATCGAATGCCTCATCACACTGTGAGGTCCAATTAAATCCATTTGCGCTTTTCAAGGTTTGAAAAAATGGGGCGCATCTGTCCGAAGAACTTGAGATGAATCTGTTTAGAGCAGCTAACCTCCCCGTTAGCTGTTGTACTTCTTTAATATTTCGAGGAGGATCCATGTGAAATAGAGCATTAAGCTGGTCCGGATCGGGCTGTATCCCATGCTCACTTATAATATAGCCTAGAAACTTCCCGGATTGAACCCCGAACACACATTTTTCTGGATTTAACTTTAAATTCACTTTTACCAAGTTGGCAAAAGTTTCTTGGAGGTCAGCTAAGTGCAATTGCTCATCCACACTCTTTACTATCATATCAACGATGTATACTTCCATATTCCTTCCAATCTGATCAGCAAAAGCTTTGTTTACCAATCTCTGATAAGTAGCCCCAGCATTTTTCAATCCAAATGGCATTACCTTGTAGCAATGAAGACCTCTGTCAGTGACAAATATGGTATGCTCTTAATCCTTCGGATCTACTTGGATTTGATTATATCCGGAGAAAGCATCCATAAAGGATAGTAGCTTGTTCCCAGAGGTGGAGTCTACTAGTTGGTCTATCCGGGGAACTGGATACAAATCTTTTGGGCAAGCTCTATTGAGATCTGTGAAGTCAATGCACATACGCCACTTGCCATTTTTCTTTTTCACCAGAACCGGATTGGCAGTCCACAAAGGGTATTGAGACTCCTTGATATGCCCCATCTTTGCGAGCCTGTCCACCTCTTGTACAATGACATCAGCCTTTTCCTTGGAAAAAGCCCTTCTCTTTTGAACTACTGGTGCGATGTCTTTCCGGACGGATAGGTGATGTGATATTACACCTGGTGGAACCCCAGTAACATCGGCATTACACCAAGCAAAAACATGTTGGTGACTCTTCAAAAACTTTAGCATCTCACTTTTCAAACCGGGTGGCATCTTAGACGCTATCTTGACACTTTTCACTTCTTCTAAACAATGTGTCTCTACCTCTTCAACTGGTATTAACACTCCATGGGTCTCTCTGGGGTCATCAATTTCACCCTCACCCCCAGAAAGACCCTCAAATTGCTATTGTTCATTGATACGAACTGCCCCCAGCGTTCGGGGAGCCATAGCTGTAGCATAACATTCCCTTGCGACTTTTTGACTGCTCCGGACAACTCCCACCTGTCCCTGAACAACATATTTCAAACATTGATGGACTGTTGAAGCCACTGCATGCATCCTAGAGAGCCAAGACCTCCCTAAAATAGCATTATACCAAGTGGGACAATTCACCATGATAAAAAGTATCCTGACCATCTTCTTGAAAGGGCCCTTGCCCAACAAAACTTCTTCTTCGAACTCCCCGATCACATCTGCTGAGCTGCCAGTAAAGCCCACAATTGATCTGTCTGAAATCTGAATTACAGCTGGATTTTTTATTCTCTTGTATGTGGTTAAGAAAAGGATATTGGCTGAGCTTCCAGTATCCACCAGAATTCGTCTTATGTCGTTGCCCTCAATAGATTCCCCTATGACAACAGCATCTTTATGAGGGACAGATATATCTCTCAAATCATCTTCATAAAAAAATGAAGGGGAAAGGAATTTAAGACTAATAGGAAGTCATACCTCCCTCTAGCTGGGTGGCCAAAGTATGAACGTGCCTCTTCCTCGAAGAAGCAGTAGGAGCTGTCATAGTATCCCCTCCGAAAATTGTAAGGGACTCAAAAAACTTAATGAGGCCGGAGACTGTCCTAGAACTCTCCTCAATTGCACCCACTCTATTTCGAGTCGAATCAAGATCCAAGTATTCAGATTCCACATCAAATCTCTCGATTATAACCATGGCTCCCTCCGGAGCAGCATTACTTGGACCAACCCGGTGAGTATTGTCAGGCCTGCTACCTCCTCTTCTTTTGACATAAGTCCCCAGTTTTCCCCTTTCGATCAAGTTCTTAACCTCTTGCTTCAAAGCTATACAATCATCAGTGGTATGGCCAGTGTCATTGTGGTACTGGCAGAAAGAGTTATTGCGATGCTCCCTAGGAGATTGCCGTGTGGCTGGTCTTCTATAGTGCACCTCTTCCTTTGTTTTATCATAAATGGTGGCCACACTTTCTTTCAATTCTGCGAACCACTCCGGTTGAACCCAAGGCCTTCTCTTGTTTCTGGATTGCTGACTCTGAGCAGGAGCAGCTAGCTGAGACTGAGCTTTAGCCCTACTATGCCCCTGTCCGGCTTCCTTCGCCTTGTTCCCGGACTGATTCTGATTGGGATTTGATGCCACCGGGGCAGATTTCACCTGCATGTGCACCCTTGTTTTCTTTGTTTCGTCTACGTTAATCTGTTTTCCAACCTGATTCAGCAACCCTCCCCAGGTCATGGCCTTCTTTCTGGTCACTGAATCAGCCAAATTGTCAGGGTTCAAGACCTGTTTTAAGGATGCTATTGCCACTTGCTCGAAGCAATCAGCCAACCCATTCTTGGTGTTCACAAAACGACTTATATATTCTTTTAAGAACTCGTTTGGTTCCTGAGCGCAATGGATTATTGTGTCTCCATTGCCCTTTAGCTCCTTACTCCCAACGAACTGCCTTCGAAAGGCCATCCAAAAAGTATCGAAATTCTTGATACAACCTTGTGGTAGACTGTTATACCATTTCAGAGCACTCCTCGTAAATGATTGGGAGAATGCTCTGCAAAGTAGCTTATCATCGTCATCAAAGTTCATCATAAAGTTCTTGAATTGCTTTAAATGGTTGTCCGGATCAGTACTGCCATCGTACTTTTCCATTTTGGTGCTATCAAACCTCTTGGGAGGTTTCCGGACAGAATTTTAGAAGACAATGGAGATTGCCTCCAATTCCGACCACGACTGAACACAATATCTTCATTGGGAGTTGCAAAGATACCTGGTTCATCGTGGAAAGCGAAAGGATCCATCAGCATCCGGTCTACATGCCTCCGGCTGTGAGATGACCCTTTGCCAATATTCCTCTTCATCTTTCCATGTCTATCCCTTTTTCTCGAATATTTTTTTATCTGCTTTTGCTTCTTTTTAGTTCGACCCTCATCACTGCTAGAGGACAAGGATTCTTCAACTCCATCATCATCCGAAGAGCTGTCAAAAGATTCTGAACTTGAGTCAGAACTCTCCACTGGCTTAGACCGGTGAGACTTTTTAGAGCTGGCATGAGTCTTTTTGGTACTCACATAAGTCTTTGAAGGCTCATGCTCTCTGGGGTTATCGATGTGATGAGCACCTGATGCTTTTGAATTTTCTTTCATGCCCATCTTAGCCTTTTCTGCCCTCAGAGCTTCTATTTCACACTTTAACCTATCGCGCTCTTCGATAGTGTACTCATCGTTTTCACCCACCACTTCGAGCAAAGCTGGTGGTAGTTCCGGGACGTCCAGATTCATTCGGAGTGACTTTTCTTGCTGGTTTCGAATGCTTGATTCAGGCACCTTCTTCTCTCATTGTGGTCGCCAATTTGGTGAGGTTAATTTTAGTATGAGGGTAAATTTATAATATGTTCAGAGTTTTGTGGAGGTTTATAGGTGTTTAATGTTTTGAGTAGAGAGTAGAGGGAGAATTAAGCAACCTGGTTGCAGTTAATTTTCATTACCCCTATTTAATGCAGGTGGTTGGGTATTTATACCCTTACATTTGGGCCCTTATGGGCTTTCGGGTCATGTTTAATTGACCCGGGTCATGTTTAAAGACCCATGAGCTCTAAGTAGGAGAGCAAGTAGCTTAGTCAAGAAGTGTTTAGGTTTTTTAGTACTTTTGTCATAGTTCGAACAGTCCCATTAGCTAAGTGTTCGAAGTGTTCTGTTCGATCCGGAGGGCTAGGTCCGATCTGTCCCTGTCTGGTGGGCAGTCAGAATTCGGACTCATCAACTTTGAACAACATTTATAGCGGATGAATGTCACGTACCCAGGAAGACACGTACGCTTAATTATAATATATATAAGATAAATAGAATATTATTTCATTTAGGGGTGAATAATATTTTGGAGATGTACTTAATATAATTGAAAGATTTCTTGTATTTCTTGATTTTTTTTAGTCTTGATAATTATTGGAAGTATTTTTACGAGGTTATTCTTTTTAAACAGACTCGGGCTAGCCTGACCTCCCTTCCAAGCCACCTACATGTATGTTTCTATAATATTGTTGGTACACCAAAAGAACAAAACAAGTTGTCGTTTGGATGACTTTTACGTGTTTTCACTCAAAGATATATAATATTACACATCTTATTGGGTGATCATACCTATATATAGAAGTTGGTGTTCAGTTTGGAAAAATATGCGCTAAGGTCATGCACAGTGTTATGCAGAGCCTTTTTTGCGACACAGTGCTAGTACTAGTATGACATACATTTAATGCATGAGTACACAATTCAATTAAGTTGCAGTTGGTGTTCGAAACCATTTGGTGCACAATACAGTGCTCAATGCATGTTTGACGTATGAGCACACCGTCTCAATGTTGGAGTCACAGAACACAATAATCAATCATATCAACCAAAATGTACGATAAACAGCGAACACGTTCCTCTATGACATACTAATTGGGTATTTGGACACTCAGGTTTTCTTGCCTAAGTTGATGTGAAGTCTCAGAAGTCGTTGTTTAATTAATCATTGTATAATAAGAATATTAGCAACACATATATTAAACTTGATACATGCAATAATATAGCATAAAACACATAATTAAGAAAAAAATACAATTATTTACTACAATCATGTACAAGTTTGACTCGATCTTAGCTCTTTGAAGATTTGTCAAGGGATCGATGCAGAGCAACCATGCTAGATAGACTGGTGAAATCCAATTTAATTACTCAGACGATGAACAAACCAGCGAATTCCTCTGCAGGGAACCACTTTATGTAGCTGATAGTAAAAACCATGAGGACGTTGTACGTGGAAAAATATTAATCGAGATAAACTGTACAACTTCATAAAGTCGTCTTTATTAGCTCAGGTTGAGCCTTTTTTTTACCAGTGGTTAATGATTGAGATTTTAAAGATTAGTTGAAGAGAATACTCATTTTTAAAGTTAATATTTCTTATATACTCATAGGTTACTTGGATTCACAAAACCTTTTTTCATAACTGAACTCATTATATAGTTGTTGTTTCATAAACCTTTTACTTATTTTACTAATTACTAAGACTCTATACATACCACATTCTTCATAATCATACACTTAATATGTACAATTCCAAGATTTTCTAGATTATTTTAGAGGTTATACTCTTAGACTTTATATTTAGTGAATCAATTTCAAAATTCCTCTTAATCATTTTACTAATGTTCATTAACTATCTAAATTATTGGTGCTTGTCCTAACTATATAAAATGTTGGTTCTTGTCCATTGTAAGTGCTTTTATGAATATGTCCGCTACTTGCTCATTTGTGTTGCAGTATTTGACATTCATTTTGCCTTTCTCTACCACATCTATGATGAACTGATGTTTGATTGCAATGTGTTTTGTATGATTGTGATGAATTGGATTCTTTTCATGGACATTTTCGATTTTTTGTCACACATGATCGGGCTGGCTTCTTGATTTTGTTTAACATACTTTTATATGCGCTTTAGCCATATTGCATGTGACATTGCTAATAAAGTTGATATATATTATACATTGGTAGATGATTTTCATATCGTTTCTTGCTACTTTGAAGATCACATATTAACTAATAATAAAAACATAACCCAAAGTGTATTTCATATCATCAACAGATTCGGTCTAATCACCGTAAAAAAAATTCAATAATATTTACCTCAGTGTTCAACTTTACCTCGAAATTTATCGTTACCATTGTATCATCCCATTATAAATACTTGAGATCAATAGTACATATAATGTACCTCATAACTCGTTTTGTGGTTCTGAGATGAATTTGACTCAGTTTGGAAACATCGACAAAACACTTGTTGCATTACATCACGTCATGTCTAGTAGTTGTTTAGTTTAATAACCTTCATACCAAGATTCCATATAAAAACGCATCCACTTATTTGCTTCCATTTTCTTTCTTATATTTTTACTCACCACTAATGAAGTGTATACTAGATTATAATTTTGCACTTATAATTTCTCAAGAAAAGATTTTGCATACTTCTTCTAGTAAATAAATACTCCTCATATTTCTTGATAAACTTTAATTACTAAAAAATTATGCAACAACCCAAGATCATTTATCTCATATAATTTTTTCATCCTGATTCAAAGTCTGGGATCATTCTTTTATCATTTCCAATATCACATTTTCATCGACATAGATAGAGATATAGAGATAATGAGAATTCTCGATGTAATTTTTTTCTTGATATACAAAGTCGACTTGTTTTTACTTATTTTGAAGTCGTTGTCTTTGAAGTAATTATGAATATCTTTGTAGCTTGTTTGAGCTAGTATACTATCTTTTTCAGCAAGTATGCATTCTTTTCTTCTTATGGTGCCACAAATTCTTGAAGTTACTTTACATACATATTTTCCTTCAACATATCATTAAGAAAAGATGATTTTACATCCAATTGATGTAATAGTCAATTCTTTTGAGTTGTTAGTGGAATAAAAACTTGAATTGTGTTATGCCTTGCTATTGGGTATAAGCTTTCTTCAAATTCGACTTCGGTTGTTGAGAATGAACCATATCAATCATCATTCACTTCAATCAAGTCATTATCTTATAATTTCTCAACGAGCTTCCATGTTTTATATTTCTCAATTACTTTAATATTTTTTCTAGTTTTTCTCCTTAACGACTCTTCCAATATTTTTGGCTTAATAATACATAAATTGCATCAATTATGCATATCTTTTAGACTTCTAATCTTTTTTGGTGTTTAGCTTGGTTACTTTGATTTTGATGATGATCTGTGATTTTCTTGTGGACTATTCATGTGGCACATCGGCTATTCAAGGTCATTTAAGTCTTTCTTACCTTGTGTGATGATTCATTATATGATATCAAATTGTTTGAGCTCATATCGACTAAATAATATACTTGTGATCGCTTATATTTACAATCCCATTTTTATCAAATATTATATCTTATCTAATCACCAACTAGTTATTATTCAAATTAAAGAGTTTATATCCTTTTGATTTTGAGATGTAACCCATCAATATACACTTATCATATTGTCTTATCGAATTTGTGTCTTATTTGCTTCAAAAAATGAGCATAATGTATGCACCCAAAACTCTTAGATGGTTTGCGGAAAGTTTTCTTCCATTTTAAAATTCACATGGAGTTTTATCTTTCACTATCATTGCTGGATATAATTCCGAAGATAGATCACCGTGGGTACAGATTCAGCCCAAAATGACATGATCAACCTTTTTAAATGAATCATTGACTTTGATATCTTATCAAAAGTCGTATTTTTTATATAAAAAAGTTTATTCTTTAGGAGTGTATCCAAATGATAACTACCTATTCAAACAGTATCTTCAAAAAACATTTTGAACTCATTATATTTGTAATCGTCACCACAGTCACTTCTCAATATTTTTATTTTGTGTTTGTTTTGCATTTTCACATATTGTTGATTTTTTTTAAATAGAGAACAAATTCGATTTTTACCTCGTAAAGTGCACACATGTCATTCTAGAATGATCATTAATGAATATTACAAAATATTTGTTACCTCTTTGAGATGTTGATGGTATTGGACCACATATAACTGTGTGAAGTAACTCCAACGTTGCTTTATCTCTTCGTGTCCTTTTTTAAAAATACAGCTCGGTGATGTTTTTTTACTGCATAACCTTCACATAATTCTTTTAATCCTTGAATTGGAGGAAGTTTGTATACTATTGTTTTTATGAAGATGATTCAAGATTTGGAAATTTAAGTGTGTAAACCTCTTATATCAAAACCAAAAGTCAGCAACCACCTTGGATTTTGAAAGCAATATTTATGTTAGAAATAAATTAGAGGAAAACTAATATTTATATCCATATTTATTTTCACCACTTTGGATTTTATTTAATCAATGATTTTGCAAAAGAGGTCCCCAAAATAAACGAGCGTCCGAGAACTTTTCCAAAACTCATATATCTCTTATTCTATTTTTTGTGTTTATGGTGATTGTTCTTTTGCCTTTTGCACCATCTCACACACAATTACCCATTTTCATTTTTTATTTTAAGATAAACAATTTTATTTGATGTGCTTTCATTAATGGTCATATTATTTCTACATTCGTTATCAATGAACCACACCTGGTTCTTTTGTTCTTCAGCCACTTGGTATATATGAAATATGTGATATTCAACAAAGTTTGTTTGCTGATTTTCCGTCAAGTTACAATATTTTTAGAGATGGTTGTACCTCTTGCACTTGTAATACTATGGTTTATCTCGAAACCTATAGTGTTTCTCGTCATAACCACTTTTCTTACACGTTTTACAACATGATTAATGGATACCTCATTACTTTGTTTGGTAAATTTCAATATCGCTCTTCCATGACCTCGTATATAATGAACTATTCTTCTTGTGATTCTTATATTATGGAATTATACGAGAGTTGAGTTATTCTCGTAATTTTGTGAGACAACATTTAGTTCGGATTTAATGACACTCTTAATTGCTTATTCAGAGTGCAAATTCAATATTTTCCCAAATACTTATATAGAACCCATCAATGTTTTGATACCAAAGTTTCAAGATATTTGGTTTATTCTGATACCACATGTAAAGTTATCTAATGAAATAAGTTTAATGATCCAAGATATTTTATCAAAAAGAGACTAAACGACTTGGATGTGCTAAGCTAAAAAATCTACGTTGTTAGTAAAAAAAGATCATTCTTCAGGGGTCCTCTATAACCTTCTCATCTTAGGTGAGTGATCTTTCCTCATATGAAAACCTCAAAACCTCTCTTACAAGGATTTCGCGCAGCTGAGCAACCACTTCTCTGGCCAAAACCTAAAACATCATGTCTATAAAAGGGACCACTCAGCTGAACGACCCTTATTTATCCACCATACTTTGAACTTTCTTTTAGAAGTGTATCTTTCACCTGAGCGACACACGTCATCGACACACTGCGCTAGCATCTGGCCCTATATGTCCATGGAACCAACATCACCTTCTTAGTCAGTTAAATTAATATGGTCCAAGAACAAAAATATCTTCCTATGTAAGAATAAATACTAACTAACAATATTGAGTCTCTATCTGAAGTGATACATGCAGATAGTACACATAAAGTACCTAACACTATCAAAAGTTTTAAAAATAAAATAAATATGACTTAGTAGGTCCTAATTGAAGACTATTATAAAAAGAGAACAATTGGTAAATTATAGGTTAGGTAAATAGTAAGAGAGGATAATAAAAAACAAAAAATAAATTTGGTGTGCTCTAAAATGTTTAATTAATTAATTTTTCTTGTCAAAAGTATTTTTCGTTCTTGTTCGTCTATCTGCTAGATCCGTTAAGTGATTTTTATTTTACCATGTTATATGCATACAATAGCTGAATCATACATTTCTAACAAGTTGATGAGATTTTCTCAATAATTATATTATTGTGAACTGTTTCTCTAAATTACTTCATTTGATTTATCATATCTATAACTCGGGTGAAATAATATTTCAAGAGCCTAGAACCCTTCATTTTAAAATTCTTGAGATCTTTTTGTAATTATTGAAGCTTTTTTTTTGGAGCTTCTTTTATATTCACTTTTGATAATATCCCACATATTTTTTGATTATATAGATGTGATGATTTTTGGAAAAATAATGTTTGTTTCTCCTTCTTGAATCAAGAGAAAAGGTTTCACATAATTTTTTTATGTTCTCTTTTAATTTTGTGGAATCATCAATTGATAAGCTTGTTTCGTCTTCTAGTTTATCAAAATCACTCTCGAAATACTTCAAGAGACCTCGTGAGATGAATAATGTTCTCATTATCATATTACATAAGAATGTAATTTTCTCCATAAAAAACTTTGCTTGTAGTATTTTTTTTAGAATTCCATTGTTGGGCTCTAATGCGGTGTTGTTGGCTTGTTTTGAGCCTTTTACTTAAAGAAGTGGTTGATGATGGATAATTTGAATTACAGTTTGAGTTTGAGTTAATATATTTATTTCTATAACTTGGTATTTTTTCATACTTATAGGTTACTTTTATTCACGATAATTTTCTTTTAAAAGTGATCTTTCTATAGAGTTGTTATAAAAAAATCCACTTTATTTATTAATTACTAGGACTTTACACATTTCATAATCTTGATATCCATAATTGAACCTGAATGTTTGTATGACTTCTTATATTATTTTAAAGGTTACACTCTTAAAATTTATCTTCAAGAAATTCGCTTTGACCTTCGTCAAATTTGAAACGTAATTGATTGCGACGAGAAAGAATTATTGCCTCTCGATTACTTTTAGTAGCCATCCTCACTACATATATCCTCTGACTATTAAAGAGAACTGATGTGAAGCTCAGATATTCAAAAGTACTTTGGAGGTATGAAGTAGATTTATTAATCATTGGAATTTGCCATAACATCGAGCAAGCGTTAAAACATCCTCATTGATTGTGGGACAATAGTAGCATGACAGTAAGGATTACTTGTAAAGAGATTTATGCATGCACTAGGAGCTTCCATCACCTTTGTGGAGATCTTCGAGTATAGAATCAAATTTATCCGGGCTTAAGCATTGCAGAAAAGGTCGTGAGATGCTCGGATTGTATCGAACGTTGTAAAGTAAAGTGTAATGAGAGAATCTCATTTTAATACGTCTTGTTTTGGATTTGTATGATGAGAGCATCTCTTCTGTAATATAATCTCGTATTAGAATAAGCCAATCATGTTGTTCGTCGATGATCATAGTTTTGGATGTTATTTTGGAGGATTCGACTATTGTCGGTTTGGAGATGGTCGATGATGCATGGGTAATGACCCACAATGATGACTTAGTACTTATAGCGGAAGCAACGCGTCAGTTATTTTTATTTTTTGGCTCGTGATACTTAATCTTACATCATTTGCTGGAGTTTATAGACTCGCTCCATAACAATTCTAGGTAGAGGACGAGAGTATATGACTTTATGTAAAATATGAATTACCATAAATTGAGAGTCATTTAGAAATATAACATGTTGTGCCTTATAAATTTGGGATAAACGGAGACGAACTATCACAAGTTTTTACTCGATCTCATTGTTATAGTTGGGGAACCTATATAGGACTAACTAGTGGATAGATTCTTCAATAAGAGAAATAGGCTATATATCAGTGCCAATGTCTTAGTGCTTAGAGCTTTTCTTCATCTGGATCGTCCATATCAGCTCTTGACTAGATTGCGACGAGGCAATCCATTCGGCTTAGAACTCAGTGATAAAATATTATATAGCATGGTCCTTGACACATATCTACGACTCAAACTTGATATCGAAGTCTATCATCTCGATAGAGCATTGAGTTAGTCTGATGACATTTCTCAAAATAAAATTTGTTCATATAATTATAATGTAGCCTTGAAATTACGATCTCACTTTTTTGTTACCCCTATTAAAGCTAAGGTGAGTATCTCAAACTCTAAGTATATGATTTTGATAGTGAGAAGTGACTGACCACGTAGCAAATTGCTCGACAGATGGTTGCTTCGTCTTTGACAAAAACTATATTTATTATATAGTTGGAAACTTGTTCATCCGTATGAGGACCTTGGGGGAATCCAATAGCTCTTTGATATTATATAACGCCTAATTGCATTCAGATGTCGACTTAACTTTCCAAACTCTCTTAAGTACCTTCAAGAACGTGGTGGAATTGTCATAGGATCGGAAAATAAACCGGTTGAGCGCAACCCACCTACCAGTGAGGAATTTCACTTACTTGATGGAATGTAGTTGCTTCATTGCTGCTAGTTTTGCTATCTAAGTCAGATGTGCCCCATTTATTTTTTCACTGACCAAGTAGCCAATAATTTCTCATAGCAGACTTTGAACGTACATTTATTTGGTTTATGTTGGAGGTTGATAGTTATGAGGTTGTTTAAGGTCTTTTCAATATTAGAAATTTGGTTCTGATCTTATTGGGTGATTATAGCATGTCATCAATATATGTCTGAAAATAATACCCTATTTAGTGGAAGGAGGTTTTATTTACCAGATGACGGTAGGTTGCACATATATTTTTATATCAAAGGGTTCCACCTTGTAATAACGAAGATTGTTGTATACTATTCATCATAAAGGTGCATAAAAAATTTCGTTGTGGCATGAATAGGAATCCATGTAACAAAATATCTTACTTCTTGGAATAAAGTCCAAAAGTTGGTCAATTTGTGGGACTGAGAATGAATCCTTCGGGCAATGCCCGACATTGGTCGGTGAAGTCTATGCATATCCTAAATTTATCCTTTTTTATAATGACTGGATTTGAGGTCTAGATTGGGTACACCGCTTCCATCATATGTCATAGTTGGCTTATCGTTCGAATTTGGCTATAATTAACTCGATTATCTCATGAGAAAATGGTATGCATCTTTACTTGAATAGTCAACAACTATTATTAATTGATAACTTTTGGCACATTATTGAAGTCGATACTTTTGTGACATCATGTCGAGATCATGCAAATATATCAAAATTATCGGATAATAATGTTAGTATTTGAGATCACAAAGCTTATTGTAGGCTCTGACATATGCAAATCGTACGTCTAAAGGCAAGTAAAACTTATTCTAATGTTTTTTTAGGTTTAAGGATATAGAGGGCCTTCCCTAGATCGTGTATATCATCTAGGATAATAGTCTTCCATGTTAGTTGTTATTCGTTTAGAGAAAGAAAAATAGTATACATTCATTTGGCGATACGTTGATTATCATTGCTCATGCCAATATTTTGGTTCACGATACATCGTATGCATTGGTATATTTGTTATATGATAACAAACATTTTATTGATCCATGTTTGGTCGAGGATAACGTTATAGAAAAATGATTCATCTACTATCATATATATGTTTTCGATTCTGTTTTCATAGATCCTACGTCTGAAGGTGACTTCAAGTGTTAGCTCATCAAGTACTGGAGTCTCTGTTATGTTGAAACCCGTAAAGACCCTTCGAAAGGGTAAGAAATATGATATGATTTAGATTCAATCACAACTATTTTTGTACATGATGTTAGCAGAGTTGTTTGTGCCAAACATGATGCGTCTGACTTTGGCTCTTAATATCTTGGTTGTGATGAGTAAAATATATTATTGTGTTTATATTACACCCCTCATTTAAGTCATCATCGTCAAATATAAAGCTGATAAAGATACACCAAAGTTTGATTTACTTATTAAATACCATAGTCGGAGATATGAAGCTTTCGAGAAGTCTTAGTGATACATGCACGGGTCTCTCCTCCAGCAATAATAACCAAAATCTGTTTGTTCGAATTGGGATCAAAGAATCTAATGTGTGCTTGAAATAGAGCCATGGTTTGGTATAATGAAGGTGTACCAACGGTTGGCGCTACATATGAGGCTCCGTTTTTGGAACATGCAATAAAGTGCACTTAACAAAATTATGGGTTAGGCCCTTGGTAAATTCTTGAAGCTTGACCTCACTCACGAGGTACTGAATATTATCTTTCAAAGCTTAGTACTCCTGTGTATGATGATTCTTATCATTCTGATATTTACATAACTTGTCTTAGTTTTGAGACTCTTTCGGGTCCCATATCTTTTTAGGTTTCTGAAAACAAACTAAATTTCAGTCTAGATCATATATCATGACTATTCCATCGATGAACTTTGTGTATTTGGTACTCAGACCCTTGTAGTTATGCAACTTATGGAATTGGTGGCTGTCAACTGTTCATTCTAGAGTTTATATTTTGAGAAGAAAAATGTTGTTAAAAAGGTTTTGTAATAAGAGTACCTGATTGGACATGAGCCACGAGGCCGACCTTGGATATGGAGTAGCTCCGGTGATATGACATATATGGATTCGATCATCTTATAATATGTTTATGTATCCTCTCTTTAACTTTAATTTGTTACTTTACTTACATCATGAATAATGTGATGGAAAATAATTATCTCATATGAGCTTGATGCATATCATGTACTTGCTGTTTGAATATGGTGATGGATTTTAATCTAGAATTGATGATTGCATGTGGTTAATCAACGAAGAAAATTTGAGCAGCTGCGAGGATTGGATGTTTTATTGTGTTGATGATGATATATTTTGTGTTATAGAGGCAACAATAGAGTTTTGTGTCGACTGGTAAGGCTTGCTCCGCAACGGCCACAATAGGGTTTTGCGAGGTGGTATCGACGTTCGTCAGGTGCTACAAGGTGACATCATGATTACGATAAGTTGATGGTTCCGACATGGTGAAAACACACATTTTAGTTTTATGATCATGGTCAAAAATAGTTTTTATTTGGTTTTTGAGAAATATATATATATATTATAGACTCTTCTCGGTTCCCACAAATGACACCAACAATGTTGTTGGATGTTGTTCAGGCTAGCAAAGTAAATTATGTACAAGGTACAAATATAGCATATATAAGCAACAAAATTGAATGAGTTTCAAGAAGTAATAGAAAATATAATCTTTAAGACTCCAGCTCCTATATCCAAATTATGATGGTTCATGGTAGAATATGAGACCCATAATGATGATGATGATGGTGTTTAAGAGTCTTTGGAACACTTACGTCCTGATATAAACTATTGATCTCTCATTATAGAACATTAGGATTCATTATTGTTCTCTCACTATTAGTGAAGATAAACCCACATATAGTGATAAGTTTCCCCCATACCAATAATGAAGACATCATGGCTAAAACAAAAATCATACATGGCGGCAGTGCGCTCCCAAAACCAGGTATGCACGTCGTATGTTAACTCCCACGAGGGAAGCCAAATCGGTCCAAACAGTTGTAGCTTGAGAGGACCAAAGTGTGCCTAACAATAATTATAAAAAAAAATGGGTAAAATCTCACTAACATGATATGCCGCTTGTTCCATAATATTATAACTAGCCACCATTATGAGTCAATCCAAACGTTCATCCCATCCGATATCTAGTCAATGTTAGGGTTTCAACCCACATGTTTGATATTTGGTAATAAACCTCTTGATCTTTATGAGACTTATTCTCACCTTAATTCTACCTACTAGAATCCATGAATGTTATAAGGATCAAGCCAATATTTTGGTTGGAACAATAATGTTGAAAAATTATCTTACACTCATACGTACAACCTGGTCAGTCTACCTTGAGCTCTTGAAATATTGGTAAAGTGATTTCCACCGAAGTTTTATCTGTATAAGATGGAAAAGTGTGATGGATCAAGTGACCTAAAATATCATATTGAAAAAATTATAAATTTGATGTTAAGCTTCAATGAGAGAGGGGGTACAACATCCTTATGTGTTAGGAATTCTCGATGACTTTTAAATGAAACACTATAACCTGATTCAACTAGTTGTCATCGAGTTTGATAAAAAACTTTGATACTTTATGGACCCTATTTAGGGACCCATTTATTGCATGAAAACTTATCAATAGTGGTGGTGACTTTATTATGCACTTAAAAAAATCTCGATGAAAGTTAACGAGATTATACCTGATGCTTTGTTCAAGAACAACCTAGATTAATATCATGACATTGTATTTTGAACCTCATTTAGACAATGTATCCTCTCAAATTTGTTAGCTGAGAATGTTATGGAAAAAATACATTTTATTTCAAGGCATGTTTGGCCCAATTTGAGTCACAAATTAAGGTAAAAAACCAATGAGGTTGAAACCAGTGCTGAAACGATAGCCTTAGTCGATCCGAAAATAATAAACCAAACCTCTATCTTCGATGTTGCAGTTTATCAAGCACCTTATATGCAACAACAACTATATTACCCTTCAGTTACCCCTTAGGTGTACGGATTAATAATATGGTCGAGGAGCACGAGAACCTCATGTAGATTTTTATTTATATATTATGTTACACTCATAATTTATACACTAAATTACATTTATTATATAAGTAAGTGGCTCAAAAGTCACATATTACTGAAAGTTACAGTTGTTTGATGCCTAAGTTCGTTCTTGAGTATTATATAAACCAAGGTTCGGCCAGGGTACATAAAGAGTTACCTACTCGAGATCATATTTTAATAATATGGACCATGTAAATTACACCTAGATCTCAACATATGCTCGTGGTGCGCTATGATACAAATCTAACCCGTATTGTCCTTGCGAAATAACATAAGGAATGAGTTAAAGTAATTTGAGTTTCTCTGTATTGCTACCCTACAAGATTTGAGTTTGACGAGCTCAACAAGATTTTATCTTTCATGGACGTCGAATTCAAAATTAAACCAAGACAAAAAACATTAAATAATATAAATTCAATCAATTTTAAAAATTCAAGTTTGATTGAAGTAACAATTTGAGAAAACATATGGAACATTTATCAAGTATGAGTTTAAGGATTTGGAAATATATGACATGATTGATTTTGTAGTAAATAGGATCATTAAATAAGTTAATAAATATGTTTTGAGAAATAAATAGTCCATTGATTATTCAGTTTCTATACATATAATCCCTAAAGTAAAATTTGTCTCGTGGAAGTCTTTTGACTATCCATTTTCGATAAAGTTAGTCCCCCATGCATATTGATTAA
Source organism: Limnanthes douglasii subsp. nivea (assembly GCA_036936605.1). Taxonomy (NCBI): domain Eukaryota; kingdom Viridiplantae; phylum Streptophyta; class Magnoliopsida; order Brassicales; family Limnanthaceae; genus Limnanthes; species Limnanthes douglasii. The sequence goes on along the minus strand of JAUPFV010000005.1, from coordinate 258,964,738 downwards.
TGAAATATTATCACATAGGACCATACTCTTTATAGAATTGTTTCATACATAGTTCCTCGACTTTTGGTAATCTTTTAAATTTAGTTTACTGCCTGAATTGATGCATATGCCCTTCTATACAATCAACGTGACAAATATTTTACTACGTGGATTAAGAGTATTAGGTGCACTCGAACGCCTCTATTTCATTCTTTAAGCCTACAATTTTGATTGGTTAGTAATTGTTTTATCTTAATTCATTTACCAAATATAACTTAAATCATTTAATTCAAGCGTATTTCTCAATCGCGCATAAATTAATAATTCTCACTTAAATTCTCAATTCAAATGTATTTATCTGATTCTCTTATCAAGACTAGATCCTCAAATTCTCCCTTGAGTCTCTAATTATCAGGTTTCTCATCTCAATCAACTTGAGCTTCTCTTCACAGTTAAGTGGAGTCTTGATAAAAAAGGTATCCACATCTTAGTCAAGTCAAGCTTCTCCTCCCGGTTAAGTAAAGCTTTCTTCTATAAATATTGTGACAAAGATGTTGGTTCAAGTGAAAAAAGGTTAACATTAAATATTATTTTCAAATAAAATATAAATGTATGATTTTGCTTCAATGTTAGTTTGGTTACTGATTCCGATTGATTGTAGTTCTAATTTTCAGAAAATTATAAAATACGATTTTACCTTGGCGTTAGTTTGGTTAATGATTTTATTGATTATAGTTCCATATTTGAAAACTATTTATTGATTGTAGTTACTAGTATCCATAAGACATTGGTTGATTAAAGATAAAGACTGTGTTCTGAATTTGAACATGTTCCCAATGAGTATATTTATAATTTTACTTTCTCTTTGTTGGTCTGTTTAAATTTTGATAACATAGAAAAGTAATGTTGGTTTTAAATTTTCTTGTAATATCTTGAGAATTATGTATTTAAGGACATTTCTCTAATCCTGACCAATTAATTGTTGTAAGCTACGTTACCTGTGAAATCTAATGAATACCTTCAAGTGTTTTTTATGGAGGATTGAACCAACAGAGAATTAGCATCGGTGATTCGTATTTATTTATGTAGTTGTCGCGTAAAATATTTTTTAGTTTTTTCTATCAATAGTGTGTTGATGATTTTAAGTTTGTTTATAGACATGTGATGCGGTTGTTTTTACTAAGATATTAAATGCAACACCTTTTTATTTAATATCTTAAAGTAAATCTTACGTGGAGAGACTTTGTGAATCTTTATTATAAATATATAACTCATTCTTTTGTTTGTCTCAAGTACACTTAGGTTATGGATAAGGTTTTGAAAAAAGCATGTGCACTAAAGTTCTTATTTTTCCATTGTAACTCGTTTATGGACATTTTCGATGTTGACCATTCTATAATTATAGAATTTTCTAGTGAATTGTTATACGCACCAATGAGTATTATACCACAGTTGCTCGACTAGAATTAACATCATTGTTGTGCAAGCTTCTGTTAAATGACATCACAAAAATGTATTTTATTTTATACAAAGTAAGTTTAAACTTATTTTTCTACTTTACAAATATAAAATCGAGTAGGATATTTCAAAATAGTGTTATCAATGTGGATTATCGCACAATTGTTGTACCTCTTTTATGGTCACAAAGCATACTTGCCAACATTTATATTTGATTGGTAACACTATATTTTTTGTTATTTAGTTTATACAGTAATAATCATTTAGTTAGATGTACGAGAATTTTCCTTATATTTCGTTTTTCTTATACTTTTGAATTGTTTTCTACAATTTATGTGGTCTAGTTTTAGAATTATTGTAGTTGCTCATTTCTCTCATTGTATTATTTTTTTACATCTTGCATATGGACATCTAAATGATCCGTTGTAAGGTATTTTTTCAAGAATTAGTTTTTTCACACACAATAAAAGAATTGGAGATGCTCTTGTTAATCATCTAGAAAACCATTTTAATAAATTTCAAGAAGATGATGTCGACTTTTCGGAAGCTAATTGATTTACATGAGAGAAAAAATGGCTGACAAATTTGTTGTGCTTCACCTCCGATTTGATTAGGTGAATATACAAGGAAAAGAAAACGAAATGAAGTATATTGGTTTTATATTTTTCCATTTCTTAAGGTCCCATATGCCCCCTTATTTTGCATGGACAAGATTCTTAAAAAAGGTTTAATTTGATGAGAATGTTCCAATCTATAAATATGATTGGCATATGGTTTCATGTATATCCGGTTGATAAACTATGGATATTCTGCCTGTTTCGTATGACTATAATAATATTGGAATTTTAACTTCATTGGGCATACTAATCTTTGCTCCATATGCACTTATATGTGTAAGTATACATTGTAGCGAGGGTCATTGGTTATAGAATAGATGAGTTTGTTTTCAAAATATACGTAGAATAAACATTGTTGTTATGAAAGTGCGTATATTCCTTGTATATTTTTTAGTGATATATTTGCTTTTAAAAAATAACAAAAGACAAACAACAAATAACTTCATGATACCCATCTTCCTCATCACTATCAACAAATCACTATTCAATTCTATTATTCTATGACATTTCTTTGCATACTAATGTCGAAATGGTTACTACTATTTTAGATAGACATGTTAGTTGCGTATTATTTGAATACTATGATTACATGGTCTTTATTAATTGTGTATTTTTATTGGTCATGACATGTTAGGTATGTGTTTTTTTTTCTAATTAACTTATTGTTTTGTTTGGTATTTCTTAATTAGCTATTTTTGGTTGGTCTTACTCAATTAGTTCTTTGGATTGGTCTTGTTATATATTGGTTTACAACAAGCTAATATTCGATTGGTGTGTCAGTAAGAGAAATTCACAATACAAAAAAATTACTTTTGATTCGAGCGAAGATATTAACAAGAGATGAAATAGACATAGAGAAATGAGAACTTCATCTGTTGTTGCATCATATGCTACAAGAGTAGAGGAACTTATAGGAGATGAACTTCAACAATTGTCTATAAAAAAATGAGGCTGGTATTTGTTCATATTTTTTTTAGTTATAGAGTATACTATTTTTAGTAAGTCTGAACTCTATGTAGGTGTGATATTGTAATATTTTGGATGATTAAGTGTTTAGTAACACTTTTAAATGTTGGTGTTGTGTATTAACAGTTTTATTATCCGCTTTTAAAGAATTATATGTTTTGTTAACCATTTTTTAAGAATTACAGGTCATCGAGATCTCACTGGTAACACTTGGAAGTGTTGTTAATTGTTCATTTTTTGTCTTGAATTATAACTCTCATTGGCTCCATAATAAATAATTGATCAAATGCTCACCAATTTAATAATCAAATTCCAAACCCCAAAACAACAAATACATAAACAACAAGCATTTTTATATTTCTCTTCTCATCAAATACAAATATAAATTTACATTATAAATAAACATCTTTCTTCAAATTAAACCAAATTTCAGAATGAAATTGTAGAAATATCAAACACCAAACATCCATTAAACAAAATTAAATTCTCAGCAAACATTTATTTTCAAATCACATTCTTAAAACCAAATCACATTCTTAGCAAACATCATTTATATTCTTAACCAAATTAAATTAAAATAAAGGACAACAAATACAACTAAACAAAATCATTCGATCAGTAATTGATGAATGCACTAACTCAAATTTCCACACTTTCTTTCAATGGTCTAAATAAATCAAATCAAATTGGATTTAAAAAGGCAAGGTTCAAGAATATAAAGATGAAAGAAACTAACTCAAATCCAACAAAATTAAGGTTAACGAACATTAACCCAATAGTTTATGCATCCATAAAATCTTCTCATTTGATTCGAATTTGTCTATGAAGACATTACTACCGATTTTCCACAAAAACATTTCGAATTTGATTCTAACTTTACTGTTTGGAATAAAATTATTGAACTACTAGTGGACATAAATGTTGGCTAATAATAAAAAAAATGGAAAATATGAAGAGTAACTAGGTTTAAAATAAAGAAGAATATATAAGAAGAATAAGAATATAGAAAAAAAACTTAGCGTTAACGAAGAAGAAGATTATGATTCATTGATAAGAAAATATGTATAAATTGGCTTCATGTATGATTGATTTAAACACGTATGATAGATAAAGTCAGCATGGCAAATGGTCAAATAGTAAAATGACAACTAAAGCTGATGTACAATTTATAAAATAATTTTATGTTGAGTAAGGTGTCACATGTTAAAATTTAATTAATAAACATGTTGACGACTAGCTTTATCAAAAATAGATATTTAATGGACTCTCACTATATGATTTTCATTCGAAAGAGTATATGTCTAGAAAATGGATAGTCAATGGACTATGTACAGTTCAAAGGCTCATAAATACTATTAAGTAAAACTTGAAACCATAGGTGAATGTTCACATTTTTAATTGTAAATTAAAATCTTAATTTTATAATAAACATAACTTAATTAAAATAGCTAGAGTAAAATAATATATTTGATATTTAGCATCGAGCATGCATTTGATACAAAACTAAAAGTGAATGTGTTAAGATTTAATATATGGAAAATCATCATATATTTGTTTAATTTGGAAAAAATGAAAGCTTTGTTATGAAAAATGAAAACAAATAAGATATGAAATTTTTTGAAACAATAATTATATTTATGTTTAACCCTAACATATTGATACAATTAAACACTTATAACATTATGTCATATAATTATTATTATTATAAATAAAAGCATAGATTAAAGAGCAAAATGTCTTACAATTTTACAAGACATACTCCGGTAACTATAATATAACCTGAACATAATGGTTCAACATAAGTCAAATATGCAAGAATATAATGCCACCTTGGATTAAATGAACTTGACTATAAAAAAAGTTTATGACCAAAATAAATTTAGAAGATGGTCATCAAACTTAAAATGAAGAAGAGAAAACAAAGGTCTGAAACACCAGTATCACGATTGATTACGACAGTAAATGAGTGTCGAATAACTCATATGTTTAACAATATTATGTTTTAATAACTTTAAGCAATGTAACAATATCAAAACACTTAAAATAAGGTGTAATAATTGTATGTTTATGTTTAGTGGTTTTAGATTGATATTATTAAAATGTGTTCGACATTTTAATAATATTGTTTTAAAAGTTGTTGAATAATTATATAATTATGTATAATAGTAATATTAAAAATAAATACGGTTAAACAATAATAAATTTAATTTTTTTGCAAGTATTATTTTAATATGTTATTATTAGAGAGTTTTGAGTCTTCTAACTAACAAAGATAAAGAAAATTGCTCATATTTTTCAATAAATATAAGAATTAAAATGTTTACAAAAATGTAATAAAAATATATAAAAAATGAACATTTGAAAAAGGAGAAAACTACTCATAAATACCTTCTAAAGTATGTAATACCAAACTAGTACCCAAAAATTTGTAGTTTCATAGAGTACCTAAACTTAGAAATTGGATAAAAATACTCTCAAGGGTATAAATAGGCTCAATTAGGTTGAAATCCATTGTTTTCTCTTGTAAGTCAACCTTTTGGGTCCATTTTCTCTCTTAAATTTCATAATCCTATTTTTTAAGAGAGATAGAGAGACACGAAACCAATAATACAGACCTGTAAAACCACATCTGAAATGTACACTCTTATTTACCGGCCATAGATACGCTGAAGACCGTTCGTTAGTCATGTCACCATCGATTACGGTAACTAACGCCAATTTCGATGCCATAGAAGTGTTTTTTCGTTGGAGGTCGAGTTATTAACTGTTCAGAGAAGCATAAGTAAAGTGTTACATTACCATAGTACAGTTTGTATTCTGGTTTTCTTTTTTTCCGATTTCATCTAATATAGTTTGTATGTTGGCTATGAACTTAATTTTTGGGTTTGTTTTTTATTTCTGGGTGTTGATAGTTGTACTTGTTTCGTCGATATTACTTTTTTATTGCTTAGTATTGGTTTAATGTCGATCTTTTGTAAGTCTGGTTAGGGAATCCTTGAGTGGGTATTGAAAACGTCGGTAGATGATGGTTCATGGTTGTTAGTTTGATTTGGATAGGGATATTTATTTCGTGGCTGTTAGTTTCATTTATGTAGGTAGAAGATGTTAGATTAGTTTTAGAGTTGTAGGTAGATGACGCTAGATTAGTTTTAGAACTGTAGGTAGAGGATGCTAGATTAGGTAGATGATGCTAGATTAGAGAAAGTATGTTAGATTAGTTTTAAAACATTGCTGGATAAGACCATAGATGGTAATGTTATATTGGTTTTGTCATACTAGATTATGATTAAATGCTAGATTAGTTGTAAAACTTTGCTAGATTAGACCATAGATGATAATACTAGATTGGTTTTTTCATGTTAGATTGTGAGTAAATGGTAAATTGGTTTTAAAACATTGTTAGATTAGACTAATTAGACCATCATTGCTAAATATGACCATGTAACACATTGCTAGATTAGGTGTGTTAATGATAATGAGATGTTCTATGTAACACATTGGTGATTTTTGGTTGCCAATAAGAATAGGTATATGATGTTGCGATTTATGATCATGGTTGCTAGATATATCCATGCTTGTAACTTTTTCATAACATTGGTAGATATGAAAATGGTTGATAGAGATGAAAATGATTGCTATATATGACTATATTTGTAATTGTTGCATAACATTTGTAGACATGACCATGATTACTAGATAAGACCATGTTAGGTATGACATTGTGATTTATGTATCAATAGGACCATGCTAGATACTTGCTTGGAAATATCAAAAATAGCATCCTATGCAACGAAAATCACATCATCAACCTTTCATATTGAAAATTAAATACCATATTATATACAGTCAAACACTACCAAAACATATACAATAAGTGAATTAAATACACAGTACAACTTGTTTATAACTTAGCAATCAACATAAAAACATGAAACACACAATTACATTGCATCGTACAAGTTTGAATCAATAAAGTGTTATCATATCTAGCAATGTTATGCAACATTATGATATATAAAAATGCTATGCAACATACTACAATCTAACAATGTCATACCCCAATAGCAAAGTGTTATCATATCTAGCAATTTTATGCAACAGACTAGAATCTAGAAATGCCATACCCCAATAGAAAATTGTTATCATATCTAGCAATATTATGCAACAAACTACAATCTAACAATATGTTACATAAATTGCAATGTCACATCTAGCATGGTCCTGGTCATATCTAGAAATGTTATGCAACAATTACAAACATGGCTATATCTAGCAATCATTGTCATCTATAGCAACCATGGTCATATCTAGCAATGTTATGTAAAAGTTACAAACATGATCATATCTAACAATCATGGTCATAAATCGCAATGTCATATACCTATTCCTATTGGCAACCACAAAACACCAATGTGTTACATAGAATATATCATTATCTTTAACATATATAATCTAGCAATGTGTTACATGTCATATATAGAAATCATGGTCATATCTAACAATGTTATGCAATAGTTACAATCATGGTCATAACTAGCAATCATGGTCATATCAAGCAATCATGTCTTAAAGTGTAGTGTAAGCATGGTCATATCTATCAATCATGGTCATATTTATCAATAATAGTTACAATCATGGTCATATACATCGATCATGTTTTAAGGTGTAGTGTAACCATGGTCATATCTAGCAATCATGTTTTAAGGTGTAGTGTAATCATGGTCGTATCTACCAATCATGGTCATATATAGCAATCATGTTTTAAGGTGTAGTGTAATCATAGACAAATCTACCAATCATGGTCATATATAGCAATCATGGTAATATCTAGCAAGGTTATGCAACCGTTATAATTATGCTCATATCTAGCAATCATAGTCATACAATTAACACATAAATCGCAATGTTATACAGGTAACACATAAACTGTAATGTTGTTTAGCTATTAAAAAAACACATCCTCTTCATCTGCAATCTCGTATCATGTTTTTTACATCTCTAAAAACTGTAATCATGCTACTGTAAAACGTATAAGACCAAGAAAATAACATAAACTCAACTATGGACATACTTAAACTTATTTTTAACTTATAAATCAACTTAATATACATGAATTCGTGATGTTACCAATTCAGTTCATGAGGAAACAAATAAATAAATAGATAGTTATTTCGACACCATAACTGAGAAGCTTACCTTCAAAGTTACCTTCCTCACTAAAAATTGATGATGAGACAAGCTCTGGACAGCATACCTCGGTCGATCAGAAAACAGGATGTTAGTATCGGAAATAAGGATGAAAGAATAGTAGTCCCGGAGGTCTGAAAAATGTTATGAACTTACCTCAGTATTCCGATAAAGGTCTAACAAAGGTTATGGACGGTGGTTGTTACGTCGGTGGCTACCGGATTGATCACCATAAGAGTGGTTTTTCCAAAAATCAGGTTCTCTTTGAAAAATGGGTATTTGTTTAGAGAGAGAGAGAGAGAGAGAGAGAGAGAGAGAGAGAGAGAGAGAGAGAGAGAGAGAGAGAGAGAGAGAGAGAGAGGGGAAAGGAGGGGAGGGGAGGCGGCTGGTTAGATATTCAAAAATTCAAAATATCTGATTGGGTGAAAATATCAATTTTTTCTTATAAAAAATTCTTATATAGTTGGTTGAGGGTAGTTAGGGTATTTAAAAATTGGGTATTGAATGAGAGCTATTTTAATGAGATGGGTAGTAAGTAATTATAGACCCATTTTTTGGTACCAAATGACAATATATTTAGTGAGTAGGTACTTAAGGTGTCATTCCCCTTGAAAAAATATATGAATATAAACCAAAGTTTATAAATTTATAGAATAAATGACAATAAAATTACAAAATGAGAATATAAATCTATTGTAAAAATAAAATAAAACCAATGATAAAAGATGAAAATATTAAAACAAATACATTAAAAAACTACAACAATCAATAAATAAGCTTTAAAACTAGAGGATACAAAAGTTAAAAAAACATAATAACGAAAATACTATTTTTTATATACATCTAATAATAAAGAATATTTATGAAAAAAACAAGCAAATGAATGTTATAATTAGTTGGCGTTATAACGAAAACTTTTGTATATTATGATATGCATGTTTAGTGGTTTTATATATATTGTTTCATAGTTTATAAATATACAACAATTCTAAGTTTATATATTAATAATACTTCAAATGTTTAGCTCTTTTATGTTATATAGTTTTAATAACGCTTATATGTTTAACATGTTATGTTATATTATCTTATTAGTATATACATTTATAAAAAAAATTATATATGTATCACTTAACTACTTTAAAAACTGTTAGATATATTGATATAAAAATTAGGTTTTAAGATATATATTTAACATATACAAGTTATAAACTTTATGTTTTATATAAATAAAAGATTTCGAACTCAATAAAACATGTAACTGTTATATACTTGTTTAATATTGTCAATTAGGTATTAAAACATATGTTTAACGTTAACCGGGTAATAATTTATAAACTTTATGTTTTGCATAAATAAAATATTTCAAACTTAAAATAAGAAAAACAAACATGCCAATAACATGTTAGGAAAAAATATATGTGAATCTTAACGGTTTAAAATCCTTCTAATATACATAACAATAAAAAATACCTCAAAATAAAAATAAATTATTTTAAAATAAAGATAAACTATCGTAAAACAAAGATAAATTACTATTTTTTTTATATATACATCTAATAATAAAGAATATTTAAGAAAAACAAATGAAAGTTGTAATTAGTCAGCGTTGTAATGAAAACTTTTATATATTATGATATGCATGTTTAATAGTTATATATATTGTTTTCATAGTTTATAAATATGCCACAGTTATAAACATACACGACTTATAAGTTTATATATTTTTAATAATACTACAAATGTTTAGCTCTTTTTTTTTAGCAAAATAACCTTTTTATTACTAAAGGGTCAAAGACCCAATCGAAAACAAGAGAAGGCCCAACAATAAAGGCCAAAACTAAACAGAAAATGGATCAGAAACACCCAACCCTAAAAACAATACGACTTCTTCTCCCTCACAATTACTCAAACCCTAATACAGCAAATCACCATACCCAAAACAGCACCACCGAAAACCTTCAAATCATTGCCAAAATCAGCTTCAAAATCGGAATTAACCAAAACAAAGAAGCCAAATCGCACAACCACAACTTCAACCAGGGTCTATATAGCCAATCCCCAGGCTTTATAAGGTCACAATAGCCAAGAGAGGAGATGGAGCATCCACCACCGAAAAACCTTTAGCCATTCCCTCCTTCAAGACCCACTTAGAAACCCAATCAGCTGCCGCATTCTGCGTACGAGAAACAAATCGGAGAACCATCGAAGGCTGAATCAGATTTCGACAGATTGAAATCAAAGGGTTAGAGGCGATGTTACCGGTGGCAACAATGTCGATAAGAGTCTGGCAGTCAGATTCAATATCGACATTGTTCCAATTGAGTCTTCTACAGTGAATTAAGGCTTCCAGCAAAGCCAAACCCTCCGCCATGAACGGATCCGCCTTCCCAAAGAGAAAACCTCGCCCAGTAATCAAGTCACCAGATTCATTTCGAACAACAAAGCCACCACTAGCTTCACCGGAGAAATCACAGGCACCATCAACGTTAACTTTTAATCTGCCAGGAGGAGGCGCCATCCACTTCAGGTACGAAATTTTCCGCTTTCTTTTATTTACAGAGAGACATCCCAGAGCAACACCAGCTCGATAGACACCTGACCAGTGAATCGATTTAAGACAGTCATTAGAGTCAATCCCAGAAATGACTCTATTAATTCGAGAAATAGCACCCTCAAAACTATCAATAGAACCAGTAAATTTAATATTATTTCTATTTTTCCAGATAGTCCAACAGATAATCTGTGGGACTAAGTGGCAAACATGAAATCTGCCCTTCGAAACCCAGAACCATGTATAGAGCATATAACTTAAGGTCATGAACCTTCTAACAGGCACCTTAAAAAGGACACCATAGAAATTCCAGATAGACCAAGAAAAGCTACAATTAATAAAGAGATGATTCACCTCCTCACTGTTGTAGCAAAAATAACATTTAGAAACAATCGTGAAATGCCTTTGCCTCAGGATCTCATCAACTGGGATAAAACGTTTTAATAACTTCCAACAAAGAAAAGAGTATTTACAAGGAATAAAATGATTCCAAATTCTTTTGAAAATGCTTTGTTTAACATTTTTGAGTCTGATAAAATCCCAGGTCTGACCTGTATTAAAATACTTCTCTTTTGAAAAAGCCCATAGAATCTTATCCTCCTGTTCAAAGTCAATCTTAACACTTTGAATATGAGAGATACGATCCTGAGGCAGAAAATTAAGTAAAGAGACATCCCAGTTGTGATCCTTCCAAAAGGTAGAGACCTTAGCAGGCATGAGCCAAATTCTGCTATCAGAATCATTAGCTATGGGGGACATGCCATGCCAGGCATCCCTCTAAAAGTCAACTTCACCATTGCATAAATGCCAGCTAATAAAGCCCTCAGCCTGAGACCTAACAGAACATAACCTTTTCCTGATGATGGAATCAGTAACAATGCACTTAGCAACCGTAGGATGAGCATTAGGAGAGTAGGAATGATGCATTAAATCAGCCCAAATGGACTGACCCTTTCTAAAAAGATACCATAATTTGAAAGAGAAAGTGGTTTGAATATCAGATAATCTTTTGACATTCAAACCACCTTCATCAAATGGCCTACAAATATTATTCCAGGAGGTCCAATGAATGGCTCTTTCATTGTAATTGGACCTCCAAAGGAATTTATTAAAGCAAAGCTCTATTTTATTGAGAATGGCCTTTGGGATAAGAGTGTTCTGCATCCAGTAATAAACAATTGGATGAAGGACACTCTTAATGAGAGAAAGCCTCCCACCAAAGGACAGAGATTTCATATCCCAAACATAAATCTTATTATAAATTGCAGATAGGAGATTAACAAAATTCCTCCCTTTGTTATTTGCAGAGATGGTAACTCCCAAATACTTGAATGGAGCATGATCAGATTTGAAGCCAGTAACAGCTACCAACCTAGAATTAGCAGCAACAGTCTGCCTAGAAGAGGTAAGTATCTTTGTCTTCTCTCTGTTAATTAATTGCCCAGAAGCAGTTTGATAAGTTTCCAGCATCTTGCACAGGTTATTGATAGAAGATGGAGCACTATTTGAAAAGATGACAATGTCATCAGCAAAAGCCAGACAAGGTAAGTTATAATTAGACTTCAAATGATACTTCATGCTAGGATTAGATTCAAATAGACTAGAGAGACTTCTTAGGAGAGCTTCTTCAGCCAAAATGAAAAGACAAGGGGATAAAGGATCCCCTTGCCTTAACCCATTTTTCTGAGCAAAATAGCCAATACTGCTGCCATTAATAAGAATTGAGACCATGACATTAGAAATAAGAGACTGAGTTAGACTTAAGATACTAGCAGAAAAACCAAACCCTTTCATAACCTTGATGACAAAGGCATGAGACATTCTGTCAAATGCCTTTGTCATATCAAGCTGCATAATTATGTTCCCTTTGGAAGGCTTTTTGTTGATGTTGTGTAACATCTCTTTGATAGATAGGATTTTGTCATGAATGAGCCTGTCCCTCACAAAAGCGCCCTGACATTTAGAGACAAGTTTAGGTAAAATGATAGCAATTCTAGCATTTATAAGAGCAGAAAAAAGCCTGTTAAACATAGTGCAGAGGCTTATAGGTCTATAACTTTTCCAAGAGATAGGATTCGAGCACTTTGGGATACGACAAATCCCGGTAGCAAATACACCTTTAGGTATAGGCATACCCCTGAGATAGGAATTCACAGCCTGACAAAGGTCATAGCTGATAATACCCCAACAAGCTTTAAGAAAATGGCAATTAAAGCCATCAGTGCCAGGAGCACTATCACTTTTCATAACAGAGACAATACCCCATAATTCATCAATAGTAGCAGGCTTCATTATATTAATGTTATCACTGGTAGTAACAAGTTTAGGAATACAACCAAGAATAGAGTTATTGATACTGTCATCCTCACAAGTATAGACACAGCCAGACAAGATGTCCTTAAAATAAGCTTCAGCAGAACCTGCAATATCAGACTCATTAGAAAGCCAAATCCCCTTGTCCTTAATACCTAGGATAGCATTCCTCTTCTTCTTTTGAGAGACATAAGAATGGTACAACTTAGTGTTACCATCACCATTACTCAACCAAGAGTTATAACATTTTTGCCTCCGGTAAGACTCCTCATTCTTCAGAGCTTGAACTAGTAAACTATTGGCCTTATTAAGACAAGCTTTAGAAGCACTGCTATTAGCAACCTGATGAGAGATTTCCATAGCAGCAACATCCTCCATAGCCTGCTTGACCTTTCTGAAAATATTGCCAAACTTATCAATGTTCCAACCCTTTAGAAACTTCTTCAGCCTCCTAAGCTTGTACCAAAATACCACGTTAGAATCACCCTTACAATAGCTATTCCAATTAAGAGTAACATCAGCAATAAACTCAGGGTGATTGGTCCATGCATTTATAAATTTAAAGAAACCTTTGACATTAGTAGTAGTACTATTAAGGTTAGATAAAGAAATTAACAATGGAGCATGGTCAGAGCAGGTTCTGACCATGTTTAAGACCTGAATATGAAAAGTAGTAGCAGCATTACTATTAGCCAATACCCTGTCTAAACGCTTCCAGGCTCTGTTATTACTCCAGGTGAATCTGGAGCCAACAAACCCGGGATCATCCAGATTGCAAGTCCTGATGAATTCATTAAAGTCATCTACACTAGAAGTGTCAAAAGTAGAACAATGCAGCTGGTCATCAGAACAACAAATAGCATTAAAATCGCCAGCAAGGACCCAAGGCCTCTCATCAATAGGTAAGTTAGTTAAATTGTTCCACAACTCTTTACGCTGATGGATCCTATTCTTAGCATAAACAAAGGTTAAGAGACCAGTAAAATTAGAAAGAACAATCTCCAAATGAACAAACTGCTCATGATCAATCAACATAGTAAGACTAATCTCATTAGCCCAGAACACCCAAACCTTATTAGAACAGTTAGAAACCCAACAATCAAACCCAATTTTCTTAGCAATCAAATCAATTTTATCAACTCTAGCCATAGGTTCCTGTATAGCAACAAGTTTAACTTTATACTGATTAATAATTGACTTTAATCTAGACAACGTAGCCCTATTATTAAGACCACGCGCATTCCAGCTTAGGAACTTTATCATTCAGATAAGGAAAGAGAATAGGATTTGTCTCTTCTATGAAGAGATTTAACATTTAATCTTTTGGCACTTTTAGTTTTCTTTGCAGACTTAAGTTTACTACGAACAAGAAAAGAGAACTCATTATCAGAGGAGCAAGGAGAAGCAACCTCTGGAGATGGATTACAGCTGCCTATATTACACTGTCTGGGAGAGCTGGACACAAGAGCTTCAGTATGCACATGATCTAAACCCTGAAGGGCACTTATTAACTCCAAATCCAGCTTTGAAGATTCCTCAACAGGACCATTCCCAGCATCAACATCCACTGGATCCTTTGCTGTAATCATTGATTTAAGGCGCCTTTTATAAACTTTAATAAAAGGTGGATTATCCTTAGAAACTTCTTGAGATATAACATTGTTATTAACAGAATCAGAGTGGTTATTTGAACTAGCCACATCCTTATTAACATTATTATCAACCTTTTCATTAATAACATTATCTTTGTTTAAGACTTTCTTGCACTTTTCTGATTCATGGCCAAGATGATGGCATGTTTTACAGTATGAAGGAGCATTCTTGTAGCTCAGACCAATCCAAAGACCATCTTGACCACCAAACCCGATCCATAGCTTTCTCTTCAAGAATCTAGAGACATCAATCTCGACTAATGCATAGCATGCATTAGTCTTAGCATGATTAATATCAGGAACAACCACCTGATAGACTAAGCCTAATGAGGCAGCAAGCTCATGCACAACCGCTCTATTGTACAAGAACTCAGGAAGCCTTTCAAGCCTAACCCACAACAGAGCAATCAGACTTTCATAATTGCGAGTATGCTGAGGACACCATTTAATAATCCTCATCACCTTACCATCCACGCTCCAAAAACTTTTAGCCCAGAACCTATCAACATCTTCTAACAAGGAGAACTCAACCAAAATTTGTCGGGAATCAATGGTAACATAGGTAAATAGACCTTTAAACTTGAACGTATCGAGAAACGACTGGAAAACAGACTTCTTGGGGATGCCAAGTGTGAATTTAACAACAAGTGTTAGTCTTGTTTGAGCCAAAAGAATGGCTTTAGCTTGCTTAGAGAATTGTACCACATTATGGTCCTCAAATGTTGATATATCAACTGGGCGCAACTCAGGACAACAATCAGTCCTATTCTTCACGATATCTGAAAATGATCTTCTGTCCTCCATTTGATTCTTGTTACCACTTTCTTGGAATGATACACGATCATTCTTTCCACCTAGCGGAGGGAATTCCTTAACACTTAAACCAGCAGCCATGTAATACAGCCTGGATTTGACAGCCAGCGAGATACGTTTTCAGGCGAAAACGGAAGAATGAGGGACGCCCCACACACAGACAATCACAGCCAACAGAGAGACGCTGTTACTGGCAGCAAGACGACTGATAAAAGAGAGAATGGTTTCTTAATGATCAAGAAACCTTTTTTGAAATCTTGGAGGTTTCCATCGCTGAGTTCTCTTTCCAACGGTCCAATGATAAACAGTATTTTTAATTTATGTTTAGCTCTTTTATGTTATATGGTTTTAATAACGCTTATATATTTAACATGTTATGTTATATTATTTTATTAGTATATACATTTACAATTTTTTTTATATGCGTATCAATTCACTATTTTAAAAACTGTTAGATATATTGATATAAAAAATTAGATTTTAAGATATATGTTTAATATATATATATATAAAGGTTATAAACTTTATGTTATGTATAAATTGGAGATTTCGAATTTAGAAAAATATATAACCGTTACATATGTTTAATATTGGAAATATGTATTAAAACATATGTTTAACGTTAACCGAGTAATAATGTATAAACTTTATGTTTTGCATAAATAAAAGATTTCAAACTTAAAATATAAAAAATATGCCACTAACATGTTAGGAAAAAATATAGGTGAATCTTAACAGTTTAAAATCCTCTTTATATAATAATAAAAAATACCTCAAAATAAAAATAAATTACTTTAAAATAAAAATAAAGATAAATTGATTGTTCAATTGCATGCCAAAAATGATAACATAAAAAATGAACTACCAAATCTATATATCATAAACAACAAAAGAAAACACTTTTAAAATAGCTACAAAGTTAGAAGAATAAATACTTTGATTATATCGTTGAATGAATCTAATGTTGGGTATCGTGGATAATAACCAAAATGATAATGGTCATGATGAGAAGAATAATAAATTCATCGATTGTCAAGAAAATTAAGACCAAAACGATAATGGCCTCACCATCATCAAGAATGGTGTGGTTTATTTGTGCCTTAGGGTAATTTAGTAAAATGTTTAAAAATGTGTTTTGGTAATTCTGTGGTGTTTTGTGTTTAGTGTGAAGAGTAGAGAGAATATTAAGCTTCATACTGATGAGGGCGGAATTCGCCGATCCAAGAAATAGGGGTAGCAATGTAATAGACAATAGTTAATATAATTATTTGAATAGACAAAGTTCTTTAGGGACTAATATGCAAAAACAAAAGTAGCAAAAGAGGGCCCATCGACATGTGATGATGGCCCATAGAACTTAAGCGGGTCCTCCGAATTTTACTATAAAAGGAGGACCCTTTTTGCCTAAAATGGTATGGAATATTTTCTTTACAAAAAGACTACTTTATCTCTCTATACTTTCTCTCTCTAGACTCCTCAGACGCTATATCCGAAATAAATTCCTTTTTCAGCTATTTACTCATCATTGGCGCCGTCTGTGGGAACAGTGATACCGAAAAGGAATCTTCTGTCCTTTGAAAATCGCATTATACGGGATGAATAGCGAAGCGGCGACAGAGAGGGACGGTAGGGAGGTCGTCCGGGCCGTTGCGGGGTCGGAAGACGCGGGAGCTCCTGGTCGGGAGTGGAACGGCGGTCGTGATAAGCGTTCGACCCTGATTATGACCCGAAAGCAGCTGCTCGAAGATATTGCCCGGTTAGAAGAGGAGCGAGAGCGGGCACTTGACGAGAAAATGATTCGTGAAGGGAAGGGCAAAGAGCCCGTCCTGGTCGATCGGGGAGCGGTGGGTCGCGCCCAAGCATCGAGGATGGAGGCCCGACCTGTCAGGTATTACCGAGATTCACCTCCCGATGATGAAGAGGCTGTCAAGATTCGTCGGAACTCGGGCGCCCATCATACCATGACGTCGGACTATCCCTCAGGCGACTCGTCCGACGAGGAGTACCGACATCGGGAGAGAGCCCAGCGGACGCGAAAGACTCGGTCCCAGCGCATTCGAGGGTCCAGGGCAGACCCTTCGCGGTACAAAAAGGGCGGCACCGATAAGCCGACCCCTGTATCCTTTGAAAAAGAAGGAACGCACGTCGCCAGCCGCGGAGAGCGAGAAATGTTACCACCAATTCCGTGGCAGCCAACGAACAGCCAAAACCTTGGATACCGAACGAGCAGCCAGTTCGTCGGCCCAAGAGCCGAGGGGCTCTATGAAATCAGGACCGAGGGCCTGGGGGGAGGAGCTTTCGAGCTCGGAGTTAACTGGAGAGCCTCCCCGTTATCTGATGAGATATTAGCGGGACCGCTCCCGAGGCGTTTTGACATTTCTAAACTGGAGAAATACGACGGGAAGA
The DNA here is from genome assembly GCA_036936605.1 of Limnanthes douglasii subsp. nivea. NCBI lineage: Eukaryota > Viridiplantae > Streptophyta > Magnoliopsida > Brassicales > Limnanthaceae > Limnanthes > Limnanthes douglasii. The sequence goes on along the minus strand of JAUPFV010000005.1, from coordinate 258,946,796 downwards.
CGGATCCGGACAACCATTTGGAAGCCTTTAAGAACTTTATGCTGAGCTTCGATAACGACGATAAGCTCTTATGTAGGGCTTTTTCTATGACATTCAAAGATAGGGCTTCAAAATGGTACAACCGATTACCGCAGGGGTGCATCAGAAACTTCGGGACTTTTTGGGCTATGTTTAGGCAACACTTCGTGGGAAGTAAGAGTTTCCGTGCTAATGGAGATACTATAATGAACTGTCGACAGAAGCTAGGGGAGAGCCTAAAAAACTATACCAGGCGTTTCATCGATGCGAAGACCGATCTGGACCATTGTGAAGAGAACGTGGCCCTAACGGCGTTTCGGTTAGGCCTGCTCCCGGGGCCGATGAAGCAGGCGGTCACGAAGAAGCAGGCGTTCACTTTTTCCGCGTTGTTGGCACAAATAGAAAAACAGATACTGATTGAAGAAACGGAGGCTTCTGAAGTGGCGGCGCAGATCCAACAGAGCGCCCAGGCATCGGTCGTAATAAAGCAGGGTTCCCGACTCGACCAGGTTAGAACGGCCCAGCCGATTAGCACAATACCCCCGAGCTCGCAAGCGGTAACTAAACCTTCCGCCCCGACCGGCTTTAGGCCGAAGCAAAACGGACAGGCAACGTCCCGACCCATGTCCAACAAATGGATACGACCGGCCTACTTCGCGGATCTCACGGAGTGCGTATCCTCAATCTACGAAAAAACCAAGAGAAGCGGGATGTACCGAAAGCCTTTTCCTATCCCGACGCCTCGGGAACAAAGGAATAACCGCTATTGTCGTTACCACGAGGACGTCGGCCATGACACGAAGGACTGCATAGCTTTAAAGAAGGAAATACAGATGCTCATTGAGCACGGTAACCTTTTAGAGTATGTCAAGAAGGCCCAACATGCCGCACCCTCGAAAGAGGTGGTCATAATTCCAAAGCCGAAAACCACCATGGCGATTTCGGAAGTTACGGATCAGTTCGACGTATCGGTTGAGTACCTTGATCCCGAGGTCGGTCGGAATATCATCGGGGTCATCGAGGAAGAGGCGGAAGTTAGCGTGCGTGGCCTTTGTCAACTGTTTGATTCATCAACAAACCTCGGAGAAGGGTCTGCGACGGGAACCAGAACTGGCTTCCAAACCAGAACTTGCTTCCAAACCTGGCGCACCTTTTCCCCAACTCTGTACCCCGACGATATCAGAGTTGTTGATGAAAAAATTGGCGACCGCGGCGATATCAGAGTTGTTGATGAAAAAATTGGCGACCGCGGCGATATCAGAGTTGTTGATGAAAAAATTGACGGGCTCGTCGGTAAGGTACAAGGCCTGCGCGATCTATTCGAATCCATGACCATCTTCGGAGGGGATTCGATGGCAGGAATAACGCATTCCTCCAGAAAGAGACACATCGTTAACTTAGCTACCCAGCTGGAAGCCAGAACTTGCTTCCAAACCCGAAGCACCCCTTCCCCAATTTTGCACTTTGACGATGACGATATGAGAGATTTAGCCGGGCCTCATGAGGATGCCGTTGTGATCGGGGCAGCGATCGCGGGAGAAGAGGTTCGGCGTATTTTGATAGATACCGGGAGCTCAGCTAATATCATCTTTGCTTCAACTTTCGCCAAATTCCGAACACGGCCGGTACTCGAACGATCCGACCGTGCCATCGTTGGGTTTACGGGAACAGCAGCAGACGTCGTTGGAGAGTTCGAAGGTGTGGTACAATTAGGCCGCGGCCCGTTTAAAAAAGAGGTCACCGTGCTGTTCATAGTGGTCGACGCGCCAGCGTCGCACAACGCTATTCTGGGACGATCTTGGATATCGCGCATGCATGCAGTGACTTCAACTATTCATCAGTGTGTAAAGTATGTGGTTGGCAATAACATCGGAGTCGTGCGAAGCAGCCAGAAGACGGCCCGAGAATGTTACCGAGCTGCGTTGGCACCAAAGACAGATCAAGAGATGTTCCCGTCCCATGCATAGCAATTAATGGGGAGCTCCCCCGGATCGCAGCCGGTGGACGACCCTCGGGAGACCCCAAGCCTTTTGACAACCAACGAAGAATGTGAGCTGCATCATTTTGCAGATGGAAAAGGGTTGCGGGTCGGGATGAATATTTTACCGACCTTAAGAGAACAGATGTTAGCGTTGCTCCGGGAGAATCTTGATTTATTCGCGTGGTGTTCGGGGGACGTCACGGGAGTACCCGAATCAATTGCAATTCACAAGTTGACCATAAACAGGAATGTTAGACCAATAATTCAGAAGCGACGAGCTTTCTCTCCCGAGAAGGCAGAGGTAATTTTACAGGAAGTCGAAAGGATGACTGGGGTCGGACATATCGTAGAGGCGCGATACCCTTTGTGGATATCCAACCCCGTTCTGGTAAAAAAGAAAAGCGGGAAATGGAGGATGTGCGTGGACTTTACCGATCTCAATCGGGCGTGCCCGAAGGACCCTTTCCCGATGCCGCGGATCGATCAACTGGTAGATTCCACATCGGGCAATAAGCTACTATCTTTCATGGACGCCTATGCCGGTTACAATCAAATTAAGCTACACCCCGCGGATCAGGAGAATACCACATTCATCACGGGCCGAGGGCTATACTGTTACAAAGTAATGCCTTTCGGACTAAAGAACGCGGGAGCAACATACCAAAGACTGGTTAACCGAACGTTTGAAGACCAGATCGGGAGAAACATGGAGGTGTACATCGATGACATGTTGGTCAAAAGTGGGACCGACGTGGATCACCTTACCGACCTCAGAGAGGCATTTGATAACTTGCGAAGGGTAAACCTAAAGCTAAACCCAGAGAAGTGTTCTTTTGGTGTTCGGTCAGGGAAATTTTTGGGGTTCCTTGTCAGCGAAAAGGGCATTGAAGCCGACCCTGTTCAACTCCGAGCCCTAGCGGACATGACTCCTCCTCGGAGCGTAAAAGAAGTCCAGATTCTGACCGGGCGACTAGCCGCATTGAATCGCTTCATCTCTCGATCATCTGACAAATGTGCACCGTTTTTTCAGGTCCTTCGACAGGTAAAAAATTTCGTTTGGACTGACGAATGTGACAAGGCGTTTTTGGGGATCAAAGAGTATCTATCGTCCCCAAACCGACTGACCAAGCCCACGGCGCACGAAACTTTGTTCCTCTACGTGGCAGTTACCGATTATGCGGTCAGTGCGGCACTGATCAGCGAGTCCGGGCCAGTTCCGACAGCTGTTTACTATATAAGCAAAAGTCTGCTTGACGCCGAAACTCGATACTTAAAGCTCGAAAAAGTGGCTCTGGCTCTGGTAACGGCTGCAAGGAAGATGCGCCCTTACTTCCAGGCGCACCACATTGTCGTCCGCACCTCGTTTCCACTAAAATACGTTTTCCAGCGACCAGATATGTCCGGAAGGATAGCCAAGTGGTCGGTCGAGCTAGGGGATTTCGACATTGAGTTCGAGCCCCGAACCGCGATTAAGGGACAAGCCTTGGCAGATTTTTTGGTCGAATTCCATTCCGAGCGACCCGAACAAGAAACACCCCTACAAGAAGCTGCGGGGGGCGAATGGACTATCCGCACTGATGGAGGAGCCAACATTAGTGGTTGTGGGGCGGGAGTTCAGATCATTACCCCTTCGGGTTTGAGCATGTTTCAGGCCATCCGTTTTGGTTTTCACACGTCGAACAACGAAGCAGAATATGAAGCGGCTTTGGCTGGATTGCGATTGGCACAAGTCTGTGGGGCGAGGCAAGTGCGCCTGGTAAGCGACTCCCAACTTTTGATAAACCAGGCCTCGGGGAATGCAGAGGCACGGAAAGAACACCTGGTGCAGTACTTAGCGGCCTTAAGAATTCTGGCCGCATCCTTTGACAAAGTCAGGTACGAACATGTCCCCCGAAGTGAGAATATGACGGCAGATTCTCTGGCAACAATTTCGTGCTCGACCAGTTATCCTTGGGTGATAGAACAAGAGAATCCGTCCATTTTTAAACAACATGAGCTCAATAACCGACCAGAAATCGCGTGTCAGATCTCTTCAGTTGCGAATTCTGATTGGCGGCGGAATATAATCGCGTTTCTAGCTGGAGGGCAGCTCCCCGACGATGCGGCCTCGGCTCGCAAATTACGTAACAAAGCAAGGGGATACGTCCTTTTGGGGGATGTGCTGTACAAAAAGTCCTTTAGCCGACCTTTGCTTCGATGTTTAGGTTTTAACGAGTCCCAAGTAATTTTGTCCGAGCTACACGACGGGGAGGGCGCGGCTCACTGCGGATACAAGTCTTTGATTAGAAGAGTGTTTCTCGCCGGTTTCTATTGGCCGACCATAACAACAGACGCAAAACTCATGGTGAAAACTTGTGATACGTGTCAACGATTTGGGAATGCGATCAACATTCCTGCAACGCATCTAGAATCTATATCCGAGGGGCTACCCTTTGACCGATGGGGAATCGACCTGGTCGGACCGTTGCCCATGGCATCGGGGGGAAGACAAACGATCGTCGTCGCGGTCGACTATTTTTCAAAATGGATCGAGGCCGAGCCCTTATCTGCTACAAAAACCAAGGACATTGTCAAATTTATCTGGGCAAATATTTGTTGTAGGTTCGGGGTGCCACAACGGCTAACCATGGACAACGGACCACAGTTTGATAGCGCGGAAATGAAAGCGTTCTGCACCACGCATAATATCCGACAGTGTTTTTCTGCTCCTTTTCACCCACAGGCGAACGGCCAGGTCGAAGTTACGAATCGAACCATTCTGGATGGCCTTAGGAAGAATCTCGAGGGAAAGGCTGGCAAGTGGCCCGACTATTTACAGGAAGTATTATGGGCCTACCGAACAACACCTCGCACGGCGACCCAGGAGTCACCCTTTGCCTTGGTGTATGGTATGGACGCGGTCACCCCCGCGGAATCTATTTTTCCCTCTTTCAGGATCGGCACTTATCAGCCGGAGACGAATGACGACACCCGACGGCTAGAGCTTGATCTCATTGACGAAAAACGTCACCGCGCCCATTTAAACGCTTTGCACTACCAGACTTTAATGAGAAGTCGGTACTCCACTAAGGTTCGTCGTCGGGAGTTTAAGGTCGGGGACAAGGTCCTGCGACGGGTTTTTCTACACACCAAAGACAAGAGCTTCGGGAAACTCGCTCCGAACTGGGAGGGACCTTACGAGATAGTCGACAGAATCAGGAGCGGGACGTACCGCCTGCAGAATCGGCACGGGCAACTCCTTAGGTTACCGTGGAATATTGAGCATCTGAAATTATATCTTGAATAGTTTGTAATTTTTTGTGAGTTTTGTATTTCTTGACGTTTTGATCAAATTTGTAATGATCGGGGGTGTACTCTTTTTCCTACCTTGGTGGCGCAAGGAGGTTTTAACGAGGCACAGGTCAAAACCCGAACCACGTTATTGATTATGAAAATTCCTTGCCTTTTAAAAAATCGATTCATTATGACGGTGGGCGGCTGACGAGCTGGGCACCGTAATCTAAATTTAAAATCAATCTACAGAACTCTCAAAGAGTTTTTCGGTTTTACCGATCCACATTTCGGCTTTCCAGACCCTCTGGATTGACCTTCGATAATAACTCGATCTACAGAACTCTCAAAGAGTTTTTCGGTTTTACCGATCTACATTTTGGTCTTCCAGACCCTCTGGATTGGCCTTCGATAATAAATCGATCTACAGAACTCTCAAAGAGTTTTTCGGTTTTACCGATCTACATTTTGGTCTTCCAGACCCTCTGGATTGGCCTTCGATAATAAATCGATCTACAGAACTCTCAAAGAGTTTTTCGGTCTTACCGATCTACATTTTGGCCTTCCAGACCCTCTGGATTGACCTTCGATAATAAATCGATCTGCAGAACTCTCACAAGAGTTTTTCGGTTTTGCCGATCTACATTTTGGTCTTTCAGACCCTCTAGGTGGGCTTGCGATGATGAGACAATTTACATTTTACCGATCAATTTCCTTTTCGAAAAGTTTTTCGGGTTTCCCGATCTACTTTTTGGCCTTCCAGACCTACTGACGCGACTATCACTAATAAAACAGTCAATCCACAACACAGTACTTAGGAAAATACATCATCCTCATACAGGGAGCCCCATGGCCCCCAAAATAAAATAGGTACAGTACAGAATAGGGGGGGGCCGCGGCCCCCAAAGGTCTACAACACATTGTCGAAACAAAAAAAAAACCCGAACAAAAAAAAAAAAAAGGGAAAACTGATTCACTGATCCCCACCTTCTTCATCTCCCTCCTCATCTTCCTCTTCATCATCCGCCCCATCGGACTCCTCCATTACAATCCCCTCGGGACGATCCTTTTCCGGCACATCGAGCCATAACGAGCCAAGGTGAAGCTCCGGGTATCGGTTGTGGAGTGACAGAACATATGCGGCCTTGGTGGCTGCAGCATCTTGGTCCGACCACAGTCTGCACCGTTCAAGGTAGGCCTTGTTAGAGGATTTCAGCTTGTGAACCTCCGACGCTAGGGCTGAGGCGCGGTCTTCCGCAGTTTTTCTCGCCGACTCAGCCAACTCCTTCGCCTGATTTGCTGCCTCCGCGGCAGCCTTAGCTTCGTTGGCTAGCCTCTCAGCCTCAGCAATCTGACCTTTCGCCACGGCCAGAGCATCTTCAGCGGTTTTCGCCTGCGTGGAGAGACGAGAAATTTTCGCCTCTGCCGCGGATAACTTCTTGCCAAGCCCCCTAGCCTGGCGCTCTTTCATAGCAATCGGTACCAGCAAGCTGTACAACGACAATGTCAGCCCATCTGTGCTCCGAAGCGGGTAAGGGTGCGGACTGCCCATCGTCGTTAGCACCGGAAGTTTGGGACCGCTCGACGACGAAGCATCAGGGCCAACAGCCTCAGAAGGCTCAGCATCGTCCGGGATAGAAACCACATCGACCGGAGCAGGATCCCCACCTTCAACATGGTCCAAAAGCGCGGGTCGTGAAGCGATCGCCTCAGCGCTGACTGCCACCCGATCCTTTGCCACAGCCTTGGCTTTCTTTAGCTTGGACCCCTCCATCTCCGCGCGATTCTTCCTCTTCGGCGTCACGACCGGGTTCTGACTCACCTCCGCTGGATCCGCCACCGGTGCGGCCGCCCTGATCGGTTTGCTCTCAGCTTCGGGTACGACTGCAGGCTCCTTCCCGTCATCCTCTGACTTGGGACGCTTGCTGGGCGCCTTGTTCCGCTTAGGCAAATACAGTATGTACCCAGGGCGGCCGGTTCGGATGCACACCTCGTCGAGGTTTGGGGGTTCCCGCAGCTGTTCGATGGTTAGCACCTCGGACGAGCACCGCCAAAGGTTGCTCATGAACAGATTCTTGTCCATGAAGGTGCGGTGCATGCCCCGACCCCAATTCGTCCGGGCATAGTTTTTCAGCACCTCAAAGGTGTCTTCCGCAGCTTTGGCATGGTCCTTCTTTACCCCCTGCAGCCAGTCCTTCGACACTACGCAGCGGATCAGAACTTTTAAAAAAAAAAAAAAAAAAAAAAAAAAAAAAAATAATATCGGTAGTGAATAAAGGGGGAGTACCATCATGGACCCAAGTCCGCAGGATCTGCCTCGGATTTTTCTTCGTGTATGGAAGCCCGCTCTCCCAACACCCGCTCAAAAAAACGAACCGATGCTTCCACCCCTTGTCCCCCTCTAAAAAGTCGTTGACAATTTTCCATTTATTGCCAAGAGAGGAATAGAAGAAGGGTGACTTCGGGGATTTCGACAGACCCGACATGGCGATATACTCCTCCATCGGCATGGCTCGACCAGAGAGGCGGGAAGCCATGATGCAGGACATCAGGGTATACCACGCATTGGGCGTCAGCTGGGAGGGGCAGATTTGAAGAGTGCGGAAGTAGAGCGCAATCTCGGGGTCCAGGGGAAATCGCAGACCCCAGTTGAACAATTCGGTGAACACCACGATTTCTCTGGATCTGACATGAATGGGTGTCTCCCCCGGGGTAGGAAATCGAACGGTAACACATTCAGGGATTCCCCAGCGAATCAGCATCTCCTCGTGATCGGACTCGGGGAAGTAGAGGTACTTCCCCTCGAAGAGAGAAACAACGTCCCTGGTCAAAAGCCAGTCAAAGTACTTGGTCGAAACGACAGATTTGATCGCCTCGGGCCAGGGATCATCCTGGTTGTTAGCAGCATGGCAACGAGGTGCAACACACTCCCCCGCGGGAGCAATATCGACCTCAGGCTCTTCGGCTTCATGGGTCGGAACCGGGTCAGAGCAGCGGTCAGCAGCAGCGTTTGTGTCAGACGGTCGAACCTGGGAGGAAGAAGCATCGGGAATACCGCGAGCCATGGCTTTATGCGCCTCCTCAACTTGCTTAGGTGTCAGCTGCATTTTGGGCAGACCTAAAAAAGTGACCGCAGTGTTAATACCGGTCCGAAATCCTCTAATCGAGGGCGTAAGCTGAACCATTTCGGGACTATTACCTCCTTCCGTGTATTGCAGTAACTCGTCGTCCCCCATGGTCAGAAAGGTAGATTTACGAGCGCGTCGGGGAGTAGGCAAGTTTGTGGAAGATTGGGTCGGATTTTCCGGGCGAACCGATGGACTGTCGCTAGAGGAAAGGGCGATGGGCTCTGGAGATCGACCGGCTTCGGGAGTCGTAGAAATGGAGAGATCGGAAGCGAGGAAAACCTCTGCGGGAACCGGGGTAGCTAGAACGGGATCGTGAGGAGGTGGAGCGGGAACGAAAGGTTTGGAGTTGGAACCCCAGATCAGGCCAGCACGTCGGTATTCCTCTGCTCTATCGCCAATACTAGACCACTGTTCGAAGCTCCACTCAGATCCTTTTTTCTTGGTGGGTTTTTTCTGCGACCGTCCGGGTTTCATACAACAAGAGCCAACACGAAGAAGGGTCGGGCGAATTCACTCTCTCTCTCTAGAAATGCTCTGGCAGCGTTTTCTCTCTCTAAAAAGCTTCTGAGAGACACAGAAGGCTTTGGGGTATTTATAGGGAAGCATGGAAGAGCGGGGGATATCAATCGACAGAAACACAGCGGGAAGGCGAAGAGTCTCCTAGGACTCTAGTCTGTCAGAGGGATGGGCTATTAACCCTTGACACGTGTCGATCCGGGTCTGATGAGCCTTGACGTAAGCACCCGTCCCAAGTGCCGTGTGGGAGTGGGCCGTCGCTACCGGGTCCGGTAATATGGTTTGGCCCATTGGGATAGGCCTAAAGTTAAAAGCCCACAAAACCAGAAGATGAAACGCGTGAAGAAATCCGAAGTAGTTACCCCGCGCGTCGGGGAGATGAAACCGACGGGATCGGGATCCCATAATGAAGGCAGGTGACCGGCGAAAATACTTCTGGAAAGTCTCCGCTCCTGATAGTTCCCGAAGACTGGGGGGCTACTGATGAGGGCGGAATTCGCCGATCCAAGAAATAGGGGTAGCAATGTAATAGACAATAGTTAATATAATTATTTGAATAGACAAAGTTCTTTAGGGACTAATATGCAAAAACAAAAGTAGCAAAAGAGGGCCCATCGACATGTGATGATGGCCCATAGAACTTAAGCGGGTCCTCCGAATTTTACTATAAAAGGAGGACCCTTTTTGCCTAAAATGGTATGGAATATTTTCTTTACAAAAAGACTACTTTATCTCTCTATACTTTCTCTCTCTAGACTCCTCAGACGCTATATCCGAAATAAATTCCTTTTTCAGCTATTTACTCATCACATACGAGTAATAAATTATTATCACCCTCGTTAATAAAAGTAGTTGGAGTATTTATACTTAATCACTGACCTATGGGCTTATTGGGTCGGGTTGTGAAACCGGGTCGAGTTTAAGAACCCATTACTAATATAGTTTTAAGTTGATTAGTAACTAGCTTAGTCAATAATTAGTACATTTGTCATGTTTGGATTTTTAGTGTGGTGGTTTAGTCCGAATTGTCCTTCGGATTTAATTATGGCACAGTGACAGAAATCTCTGAACTCATCAGTAGCCCCTTTAGGTCTTGCAAAGAATCTTTGGAAGAGCTAAAACTAAAAAAACCAACATCATTTTTTCAGATCTGTTTGTGTTGCTCAAAATATAAGAGTTTTTCTTCAAGAGTGACCATGTTCGTACTTTGGCAAAACTGATTTCTCATCTCAGAATTGTAAGAGTTTTTCTTGAATCGTGGGACACGTGTCAAGCTTTAGTTCGACCTCCCATCCATTTTTTCTTATAGATTGTCTCACCCACTAGGCTAGAAATTTTTATAGGCTTTGATTTTCACGCTTTGCAGCTTCTAATCATTGTTAAAAATCGATCCAACTCCTCCTAGGTAAATTCTCTTTTTCACTATTATATATAAACTTTTATACTGTTTCATTGTCTTCAAAAATCATAAACATTATTAAAGAGAAAGAGCTTAATTCATCTTCAACCTTGTTCTTGATTCATATATGTTCACAACCGGAAACACCTTAGTAAAATGAGGTTGGTTGAACTTGTATGAATTAGAGAGAGCACAGAAAGTAGCGAGGGACAATCGCATTGTTGCTGGTCTTCCTGCTTCTCCAAACGAAAAAAGAAATCAGCCAACCCTGAATACTGATCATGGATCATCTTCTTAAAAAAAACCTAAAGTTAAAAAACTTCCATTTATAGGCTCAAAATATTTATGTAAAAGCTTCATATCATGTCATTTCTTGACTTGTTCCCTTATACATCTTCTGATATTTGCTATAGTCCAACCAATGGCTGATTTAAACTTCCTCAGAACTCTCAATAGATTTTCTTCCTCACTACCTGAAAGGTTAGATGCAATAATAACAGGTAATGTAGATGACTCTCCTAAGAAAGCATACATGAGATGATCTGGCAGTGGTTTGAGTTCAAGTTTAGGAGCTTCTTCTAGAGAAGGTTTAAGCCTTTCCTGAGAATCCTTAAGATCACCCAATCCGAGCGACTTATATGGAATATTGAGCTTCTTTTGATACGAGGCTTCCTGTAGTAGTTGAACATTCAGATATTTCTTCGTCTTCGAAGTCAGATTCACCATGTAGAACTCTTCCTAGAACATCTGAACTCGCAAACTGATCCAACTAATTACTGTGCAAAGAATCGACCATATCCAACCTGAAATATTCTTCATCCACTGTTGGAGATTTCATAGCCTTGAAAACGTTGAAAGTGACATTCTGATCTTGCACTCTCATAGTGAGCTCCTCTTTTTGGACATCAATCAAAGTTTTGTCTGTAGCCAAGAATGGTCTTCCCATGATTATGGGGATGTTTTTGTCCTCTTCGAAATCCAAGATAACGAAGTCAGCCGGAAAGATGAGCTTATCTACCTTTATTAAGACATCTTCCACAATACCACGAGGATATGTGATAGATCGATCAGCCAGTTGCAAAGAGATGTTAGTCGGTTTTGGCTCAGGTAGCCCAAGTTTCTCAAACACAGATAGGGGCATCAGATTAATGCTCGCTCCCAAGTCACATAAACATTTGCTGAAATATAAATTACCGATCGAACAAGGAATGGTGAAGCTTCCTGGATCTTTAAGCTTGGGAGGCAATTTTTGTTGTAAGATCGCACTACATTCCTCAGTGAGCGCCACTGTCTCGTAATCACCAAGATTTAGCTTTTTCGAAAGAATTCCCTTCATGAACTTGGCATAACTAGGCATTTGCTCTAATGCTTCAGCAAAAGGTATGTTGATGTGTAGCTTCTTGAATACCTCCAAAAATATCCCAATCTTAGTATCTAGCTTCTGTTTCTGCAACCTTTGCGGAAAAGGTGGAGGAGGGTAGATCGTAGGCTCAACATCTGACTGAGACGACTTTTTAGGTGGCTGATCTTGATCAGAATTAACCTCAGATGAGGGCTGATTTTGAGTAGAATTTTTTAGAATGGGTTGTTTTTTAGAAGAATCATCCTCTTGTTCAACTTTGGGATTCTCGGTAACCTTTCCTGATCTCAAGGTGATAGCTTGGAATTGCTCATTGCCATCCCGTTTACCTGGATTATGTTCCGTGTCGCTAGGAAAAACTCATTAAGGTCTAATGATCATGTTACTGGCCATCTGCCCAATCTGATTTTCCAAGGTCTTGTGAGATACCATCAGACTTTTAATCATTAACTTCATCTCTTCGAATTCAGAGTCTCTCACAGAATGTTGAGAAGGGCCACGATGTTGATTCTGAGGTTGTCTTGGGGCATATTGTTGAGATTGATGTTGCTGACCTTGTTGCTGAAATCCAGGAGGAGCGTATGGCTTAGCACCATAATGCTGATTACCTTGTTGATTATTGCTCCAACTGAAGTACAAATGATTTTTGTTGCTTCGGTGATAGGTGTTTGAGATTGGTTGTTGATTTTGCCTCTGAAAGTTACTCACAAATTGCACTGACTCAGTAGAGATAGGGAATTATTGAGTGTCATGCCCTCCAGCACAAATCTCGCACACACTAGCTACCTGATGTACCCCTAATTTAGTCAAAGAATATACCTTCATGTTTAGAGCTTCAAGCTGAGCTGCTAAAGCAGTGGTAGTGGCTACGTTAAGAATACCAGCTACTTTATGTTGTGACAGTCTTTGAGAAGGGTTCTGGAATTCATTAGCCTCCATCATCTCAAGGAGCTCGTGAGCCTCCTCATAGCTTTTCGTTAATAAGGCTCTCTCAGATGCAGCATCGACCATGGGTCTTGTTTGCGCACTCAAACCATTGTATAAGAAATTTATAACTAACCAATCAGACATCCTATGATGAGGACATTTCCTGAGCATCTCCTTGTAACGCTCCCAAGCTTCACTTAAAGATTCACCAAATGACTGAGAAAACTGAGTAATAGCATTCTTCATAGCGGCTGTTCTTGCCATAGGAAATAATTTTGAGAGGAATTTATGCGCAAGTATATCCCAAGTAGTGATAGAGCCTGCTGGTAAAGAGTGTAACCAACTATTAGCTTTGTCCCTCGAAGAAAATGGGAAGAGTCTCAGTCTTATGGCATCATCTGAAACACCGTTGAACTTGAAAGTATCACAGGTTTCAAGGAAGGTCATAATGTGCATATTAGGATCCTCAGATGAAGCTCCCCAAACTGACAAGAATTCTGCATCATCTGAATAGTGCCAGGTTTAATCTCAAAATTATTCGCAGCAATAATGTGTCTGACAATGATAGACTGAATATCCATGATCTTTGGTTGAGAGTACTCTATGAGTGCTTTTGGAGCTGGATCGTCTATTGTAGAATTAGTATCATAATCTGAGAATAGTAACTATGTTCTTTGTCTTGTTTCAAGCTTCTTTTGTACTAGTGCTCTAGTTTGAGATAGTGTTTGCATACATGCTCACAAATCAATGAAGCAATCAAACCCTAAGTATTATTCAAACAAATTCGTTAGAGTTCATGACAATGATTAGTTCATAATCGAACGAATCATCATTATGGGCTCAAAAGTTAACATAGCTCTAAGATGAATGTAAATAAATGAATAAGAGTTTGGAGAACGTTAAACCGAACAGTAGACGTAAGTATCACCTGACAGAAACAATCTGTAAACTACCAATCGAAAACATCGTAACTGTCAACTACGTTTTTCGGTATCGCATGTCAAAAGTAATACCTCCACTGCCGATCGAAAACCACCGCAGTTATCGCCTACCTCCTGCCGACTGGTTGTATGTTGTCGCTGCTGAAAGAAAACCGAAAACAGCCGTCACCTGCCGTTTTCTCTTTCTTGAGGTCTGTTGCCAATCGGAAAACCCAAAATCAGTCACCTGCTTTTTCTGCCTTTCGTTCTCTGTTTTGCATGATCAAAAACAACAGCCATTTGTTGCTTTTTCTCTCCCCCCATTTTGTTCACTATTCTCGATGTCTATTCTGTAGGAAAACCCCAAACTAGCCAAAATCGTTTTCTCTTCCTTTTTTTTCTCGTTTTGTCGTTCTGGGGAATACCCTAGTAGACAATTGCCGCTTTGCCTCTCTGGTGGTTCTTTCTTGCCGAGGCTGCCGCTTGCCTTCTCCTTATATCCGTCTCTTTATATATTGGCGAAAACCCTAAAAGAAAGAAATTCCTTTTTTTCCTCTCCTTCTGGGCTTTTTTATTTCTTCCGATTCATGAGCCCATTGAAGCCCATGAGACCCATAACTTGTTCCAAAATTTCCCTCAAGTACATTAATTTTCTTGTTTCTTCAATTTCAATCCCAAATTTATTAATATTATCAAAATTTACCTGCCGCACAACTTAATTATAAATTATAAATTATTAAGAACATTATGAGCATTCTATTCTCAAAAAGTTTATACTGCCTGCATATAGTTATACCTACGAGAATGAATGAAAAACACGTTGAAACACCATGAAAACTTGTTAACCGACGACAATTTTAAGAATAAATGAAGCGTAATAAGTGACATAAACTGCACTTAACAACACCACAGGTAGAAGAGATCTCACAAAGGAAGAGTTAACAACCCCTCCCCCTGCAGATGTCATCCTAAAGAGGACGGAATCTAAGGTACTAAGTTATATCTACCTCCGAGGGCCAAAGCCCCCAGCAAAATGAAAAACAAGAAGAAGAAGGCCACAACAAACCCAGCTCAAACGACTACTGAGGGGACCGGTTTGAAGAACCATGGGGGCATCAATACGGCTTTGCTGAAAGCAGTAGAGGTAATGGTGAAAGAATCTGGTGGGTAAAGAACCCACCAAAGCCTCCGAAGAATGATAAAAAACGTAAGGCCAACAATGATGAAAAAACTGTCAAGAATAACAATGTCACTCTTGGAGCAGAGATAATCCTTTGCCCACCTGAAGTCCTTCCCCCAGGAGGAAATTCAAACTGACCTTCACTCCGGACAAGTCGTTGGTGATGGCAACAATGAAGTAGACCTTGAGGCCTTTCAAGACATTAATATTTACTTCAATGATCTGGAGAAAAATGACTTCGCGGGTCCTTACCGCCCTCCTAGTTCTTCCAATGTGGGGACTCATAATGGGAATACATATGCCATATTCGGGGAGCAAGACACCTTGAGTCATATCCTTCTAGGCTATATCCGACCAGTACTTGATCTGGAGAGGCAAGTAAGAACTCAAACATGTACAATTAATTCTCTAACCACTGACAAGCAAAACTTATCAGATAATATTCTCAGTGCTCAACAAAGCATAGAAGTATTGAAGAAGGATAAAGAAGAGTTAGCTGTCAAACTTCTCGCATCAGAGGCGGCCAACAAGGAGCTTCAAACCAAATACTCCAACCTAGAGACCTCTTTTTCACAAAACCTCACAACTTTGAATGAGCAATTGAAAACTAAGGATGGTATTATCCAAACTTTATCCGATGAGAATTCCAAGTTGGAGAGCACTATTGAAGAGAAGATTAAAGAGAATGAGGCCTTGAAACACTAATAAAAACAAGATGGCGCTACAAGTATAGAAAAGTATGCCAATGAGGTAGTGGACTCTCTAGAGAAGAGGGATGATGGGATCAAATCCGATTAGGTCCTATTGTTTCATAAAACCTTTTCCAATAGGACCCTTGATCCCCTATGGAAATACGTGGACTACGACGATATCCCATTCCATACCTTAGCAGATGGTGACAATCATAACTACTTTAGTGGAGTTGACTCTACTGATGATGATGAAAGAACAGGTGAGAGTTCAAGTGCTGAAATCAAAAGGCCAAAAAAATAATGGTGAAGAAAAATCCAAAAATAACAAGCCCTAAGGTTTTATTATGTAATTTTTGTTTTTGAAATACTAAAGTCTTTGGATGGCCAATGCATTTTTTGTACTGTTGATCGGTTTTAGTCCGATCAGGTTTAATCATCACATTTCCCCTTTTGTTTAATATCTTGTTTAAATATTCCATGACCAATATTTAAATAACCACTAATATTTCAAAAGTGTTGAACAAAAGTATCTAATATCTCCGATAACATGCGTTGAATAATTGTGATCAAATATTAAATATATCCGATCAACTCAAGAAAACTTGAGAGCCATGGTGTTTAATAATCAATTTATATCCAAATTGAAACAAAATCACACCAGACTTTTGAAGAAGATATCATATATATCGAAAAATCTGGACACCTCATTAAAACCTTCCCGCGCCACCAGGGTAGGAAAAAGTATGCCCCCCCTAATATTTACATTGGTATTTAACAAGTAAATATTTACAAAAGAGTTTTATTCTAAATATAACCTGAGTTGTTCAACATTCGATGGATGCTTTAGAGCTCTCCCTTATTTGTCTTGGAGCTTGTATGTCCCTGGCTTGACCTTTTCACAGACCATATAAGGGCCTTCCCAACTTGGAGCCAACTTACCGAACTGCATCTCCTTAGTATGTAAAAAGACTTTTCTTAAAACTTTGTCCCCTATTTGAAAATCTCTTCTTTTAACTTTGGAAGCAAATCTGCTCCTCATCAAGTTTTGGCAGTGTGTTGTTCTCAGGTGTGCGTTAACCTTTTTTTCTTCTATTAAGTCCAGTTGATTCCTAACTACTGCATCATTAGCATGTTCATAATATTATTGGACTCTATGTGATGGTAAAGTAGCCTCTATGGGAGTAATTTCATCCATCCCACACACCAAAGCAAAATAAGACTCTTGTGTGGCAGCCCGATGAGTAGTTCGGAAGGCCCACAAACTTCTTGTAAATAACTTGGCCACTTTCCTGCAACTTCCTCCAAAATGATTTAGTCCGTACAAGATGGTTCTATTTGCAACCTCAACTTTGCCATTTGTTTGGGGGTGAAAAAGGAGAAAAAAAACAATGTTGAATCTCTCTAGAGGTACAGAAGGCTTCCATGTCTTTATTATCAAACTGTGGCCCATTGTCTATAGTAATCTTCCGAGGAACCCCAAACCTACCACATATTTTAGATAAAATAAATTTAATATGAGCCTTCAAAGTGGTTCCAGCCAAATGAGCTGTCTTTATCCACTTAGAGAAATAGTCAATGGTGACTATAATAGTTTTACACCCACCGGATGCCATTGGAAGAGGTCCAACTAAATCCATCCCCCATCTGGAAAAGGGTATTGGTTTAGAAATAGACTTCATAAGTACTGCTGGCACATGAATTTTATTCCCATATTTTTGACAAGGATCACTTTTTTCACCATTTCTTTATCATCTGCCATTATAGTTGGTCAGTAGTATCCGACTAACAAAACTATTCAAGACAGTACCCTATAGCCACAATGTGCTGAGCCTTCTTCATAATGTAATTTGGATAATACAACATGGGATTCTTCAAACCCAAAACAGCGTAGGAGAAGCCTGCTGAAAGATTTTTTTGTAAAGAATCTCTCTTAGTATCAAGAAACCACGAGCCTTGTACTTAATCTTTTTTACCACAACTTTATCCGCAGGCAATACTCCATCAGAAATGTATTGAAGGAGAGCGTATCTCCAATCTTTAGGTTGAATAACAAGTATGTTCATATTTTATTCATCCTCTTTCTTCTGATATATCTATATAGATGAACATTGTTGTACAAGAATCCATGTGTAAGATTCAGAATAGGCTATAGTTGCCAAGGAGTCTGCCAAAGTGTTTTCGGATCTGGGAATATGCTCATAACAAATATTTTTAAAGTTGGATACCACTTCTCTCAACATGAGCAAATACTTGACCAGATGTTCTTTTTTGGCTTCAGACGGTCCTTGAGTATAGTGGATAAGTAATTGAGAATCACTCATTAATTGGACTCTCTTAGCCCCACATAGGAGATTTAGCTTAAGACTGACAATGGCTGCTTCATACTCAGACTCATTGTCAGAAGCTCTGAATCCAATATAGCTTGATACATTTTATCACCATATGGGAAGGTTAAGAAAATTCCATCTCCACAGCCCATAGTACGTGATCGACCATCAGTTCGAACTACCTATTCCTTTTTAAACAATTACCTGACTCATGTCCGAAGAATCTGTCAGCATGAAACTCTACCAAGAAATCAGCAACTCATTGGCTTTCATTGTTGTTCGAAGGACAAAGTCAATATCGTAATTACCCAATTCCACCGACCACTTGGTCATTCTTCTTGATACTTCAGTTTTTTGAAGAACATTTTCAAAGGGAAAGACGTTCGGACAATAATAGAATGAGCTTGGAAGTAAGGTCTTATTTTTCTTGCTGTAATTATTAAGACCAGTGCCAACTTTTCCAACCTCAAGTATCTTCTCTCAGCATCTAGTAGAATCTTACTGATGTAGTCCACATGACGAGGATAATTGTCCACTTCCCTTACTATCACAACACTTATAGCATATTTTGATACAACTAGATACACATATAGTTTTTCTCCCCGAACACGTTAGAAAAGAGTTTTGGGTGAGGACAAATGTTGCTTTATTTCAATAAAAGCCTGGTTGCACTGTGGGGACCAATTGAAGTCTTTAGCATTCCTCAATGCTTGGAAAAATGGAGCACACTTGTCCGATGACCTTGAAATAAACCTATTTAATGCAGTCAACCTTCGTGCGAGCCTTTGGACTTCCTTAATATTCTGATGAGGGTGCATTGATGATAAGGCATTAAGATGATCCAGATCATGTTGGATTCCTTTTTCACTTATTATATAGCCCAAGAATTTTCCAGATCGGACCCCAAACACACATTTCTCAGGGATTAAGTATAAATTAACAGCTTCTAAATTGGAAAATGTCTCTTGAATGTCAGATATATATATATATATATATATAAACCTTCCTCCAAGATTTTAACCATCATGTCATCTATGTACACTTCCATGTTCCTACCAATCTGATTAGCAAAGGTTTTATTCAACAACCTCTAATAAGTAGCCCGAACATTCTTCAACCCGAAGGGCATCACCTTGTAACAATGAAGACCTCTGTCTGTGATGAAAGTAGTATGATCTTGATCCTTTAGATCTACTTGTATCTGGTTTTACCCTGAGAATGAATACATGAAGGATAGAAGTTTGTTTCCAGATGTAGAATCCACCAACTGATCTATCCGAGAAATGAGATAAAGATCCTTAAGGCATACCCTATTGAGGTCAGTGAAATTAATACACATACGCCATTTGCCATTCTTTTTCTTGACTAACACAGGGTTGGCAGTTCACAAAGGGTACTGGGATTCTTTAATATGACCCATCTTGGTTAATCGGTAAACTTCTTGAACAATCATATATGCTTTTTCCTTGGAAAAAACTCTCCTCTTTTGTACAACTGGTGCAACATCACTCCGGATGGACAACTTGTGTAAGATAACATATGTTGGTACTCCGGTGACATCACTGTTGCACCATGCAAACACATGTTGATTATTCATAAAAAAGGACAACAACTGATGTTTCAACTCTAGTGCCAATTTAGAACTAATCTCAACATTGTTTCCCTCTGCGATGGGGTGAGTTTCAACTTCTTCAATAGGTATTATAACACTGGGATCCTCCCTGGGATCATCAATCTCACTTTCCTCAGTAGCTGCTAATCCTTATTAAACCTGTCTGCCCCTAGAGTTTTAGGGGCAAGAGCTGTTGCATAGCACTCTTTGGCTATATTTTAACTACTCCAAACAACACATACTTGTCCCTGAACCGCATACTTTAAGCACTGATGGACTATAGAGACCACATCATGCCTTCTTGAAATCCCAAAAATTGCATTATACGATGTTGGGTAATCCACCACAAAAAAAGTACTCTTACCATCTTTTTAAAGAGCCCATTACCTAACAGCACTTCCTCTTCGAACTCCCCAATTACATCTGCAGAACTCCATGTGAAGCATAAAATATTCTGTTTGAACGTTGAATAACTGCTGGATTCCTCATTTTCTTGTAAGAGCTTAAAAATAGGATGTTTCTCGAACTGCCCGTATAAATTAGAATTTAGCGTAGATCATTTCCCCCTACAGAAGCCCCTATTACTACCGCATCCTCATGAGGTCTTGTAATATCCCCCAGGTCATCTTCATCAAAGACTATGAATGGGAATGGGGACTGGCACTGGTGGGAAGACATTCCACCTTCTAACTGGGTGTCCAAATTGTGGATATGCCTCTTCCTTGATGAAGTGGTAGGTGCAGACACAATATCTCCTCAAAAAATGGTTAATGATTCGAAGAAGTTGATCACTTCGGAAACTGTCTTAGTTTTCTCTGTTATCACATCCATCTTATTTCGATATGGATCTAGATCTAGATACTCAAAGTCTACATCAAATCTTTCAAGGATCACCATGGCACTTTATTGGGCAGATATCCCAGGATAATTTGAAGAATTCGTCCGGGGAGCATTATTTTGTGCGTTATTCAGTCTGTTTCCACTTTATTTTTTAACATAAGCTCCCAACTTGCCCCTCTCAATAAGGTTTTGGACCTCATATTTCAACGCTATGCAATCCTGAGTATCATGGCCTATATCATTGTGATATTGGCAAAAATAAGTATTCCGGTTCTCTCTGAGGGACTGTAGTGCTGCCGGTTTTCGGAAGTTCACTTCATTCTTGGTCTTATCATAGATTGTGGTAAATTCTCCCCCAATTCATCAAACCACTCAGGCTGGACCCAAGGACCCCTTTTACTTCTTTTTTTGTTGGCTCTGGGTTTGGTTGGACTAATTCTGCTTGGACCGGTTGGACCCTTGTCCAGTCTTCTTTGCCCTGTAACCAGATTGGTTAGTGCATGAAAAAACTGCTATTTTAGTGGTAGACCTCACCTGACGGTGCACCTTTGTTTTCTTTGTTTCTTCTACATTGATCTCTTTTTCCCACTTGGTTCAATAAACCACCCTAGGTCACAACCTTCTTCTGAGTCACAGAATTAGCTAAATTCCCAAGATTCAAACCTTGCCTAAGTGAAGCAATTGCAACTTGCTCAAAGAAATCTACTAGCCCATTATTCGTATTCACAAAGCGACTTATGTAATCTTTTAGAACCTCATTTGGTTCCTGAGCACAATGGATAATGGTGTCCCCATTACCCGTTAGTTCTTTATTTCTAACAAATTTCCTCCGGAAGGCAACCCAAAATGTATCAAAATTTCTAATACACCCCTGAGGTAGACTGTTATACTAATTAAAAGCACTCCCTGTGAAATTTTGGGAGAAAGATCTACATAAAATCCATTGTCGTCAAAATTCATCATGAAGTTTTTGAACTGTTCCAGATGGTTGTCCGGATCCTGACTCCCGTCGTATTTCTCCATCTTGGAGCTATCAAACCTTTTAGGACGATGTCCGGAGAGTATTTTGCGGACAAAAGTGATTGCCTCAAAATCTTGCTGCGACTGAAAACTGTATCTTCATTAGGGATTGCAAAAATAATTGGTTCATTGAAAGGCAAAGGGACCAACAACAACTGATCAACATGCTTATGAGATGACCCCTTGCCCTGGTGTCTTTTGAGCCTACCATGTCTGTCCTTCTTCCTCGAATGCTTTTTAGTTGATCTCATTTTTTTCTAGATCTCCTTTTTTTAGTTGATCTCATTGGTATATTATTTAATCATAACTCGGAAAAAATAAATAAAAGTACAATTGGTTTTGTTTTTAAGAAGAATAGAACTAGACCTATGAATGGTATCTTTTATTTTTTTCGTTAGCCAAATTAACATTAGTCTTGCATCTAGCATATAAGTATCACATCTTTAATTTTACATTGGTCTTGTATCTAGTATATATTATTTAAGTCTCGCATCTAACATCTAGCATATATGCATCGCATCTAAGTACTTTTATTTTATCATAGTTTTATTCTAACATATAACCTCTAAGTCTCACATCGAGCCTCTAAAATCTAGGTCTTTCAACGAGCATTTCCATTTTACCATGGTCTCGCATCTAATATCTATCATTTAGGTCTCGCATTTAACACGACGCTAGATGTGAGATGCAAGACATATGACACCAGATACATGTTTTGTCTTCCTCACCAAAACGAAAAAAAACTTACCTAAAAAATATAATTGGTTTCTTTAGCCTAACAATAATTACTCATACACTTAAAAACACATTTCCATTTATAATTCTTATCTTTTATATATTCAATAATATTTTATCGGTTTATAATACTATTTCATTACTCGAATATACTATTCATTAAATGGATTTGATATAATTAATCTAAATTGTATTAAATATGTATATCATTCAAATCTCAATAAATCGATTTGTTTTTTACGGCCATATTTGCACCAAAAGATATAAATCAATTTCCTCACATCATATCATAGATTATAAATCAATTAAATCTTCTAGATATGAAAAGAAAATGAGGAGATAAGGGAGAAAAAGAAGAGAGTGAAAAAAAAAGTTGTTTGGTAAAAAAATCTCCATTTTATATAATCAATAATAAGATTCGGGGTATTAAAAGATGGTTGGATAATAAGTAGTAACTAGAAACGTTATTTGGGTTTTACCAATTAATAAATGATAGTTAGGATGATAAGTGAAGAATATGTTTATTTTTGGATAATCATTGATACTTAAACCATATATATATATATATATCATTTTTGGTATATCAGATACTGGTTAAGTATATCAGAAACCTAAATTACACTAAAAAGATGCATGAAGAAATAATATAATAATAATTAATTTGTTATTCGCAGAATTTCTTTTACAATAACTCTTCTAAATTGTGTTGTCAAATATGTTACTAAACGATTAATTATCCCTTAATTCCAATATTGATGTCCAAGTTCCAGCCCAATGGGCTTTAACTTTTAGTAGGATGGATAATTTTATCAAACAGATTTCACATTCATCAGTAAATCTTATAGTCCTTGCAAAAGTATCAAGAAAATACTAAAATATTTATCGTATCATGCTAACCTTGTTCACGCCTTATAAAAAATAATTCATCGTCCAAACTTCTACATATGATAAACAATCTATTTTATTGAAGATACAAAAAGTACAACTAGAGTTTGAAGAGTTCTAAAGTTGACAGGTGATTATGCGATACGAAGATTGTTGACAGGTGATTTTGCGATACAGGAATATCTTAGTGTCAGTTTTAGAGAGAGAAAGTCCAGAATATTAGCTTAAGTAGAGAGAGAAAGTCTCGTACTATTCATCTCGGGATTTGTGAAGCGTGTGTGGTCCCTTCGGATTAAAGATTTATATCCACAGTGGGCAGATCCTTCTCCGTCGTGTAACTCGGAGAGGATAATTTGTGATTCGGGCCCACTCAAACATCTCAATAATGGCCGACTCGGGGATCTCTTATACAACAATCCTCCAAGCAGAATGTAACCGTGAGACTTGAATCTAACTTTCCTGCCTGCATTTTTGTCGACGGGCAAAGTGTCATGGGCCAAAAAATCAATGATAAATATTCGCCAATCATGCGTAATCACGTGGTTTTCCTCCGAGATGTACATCGCGTGCTCTTCGCCCATCGAGATCGAAGGGTAGTCCTGAACCAAAACCCACAGATAACCTTCTGTTTGTGAAGCAGAAGCAAGAGAATCTGGGACAACATTTAATTTTCTTCGAACATGTTCGAACTTAACTCCTTCAAATTCAGATGCCAATTCCTTCATCAGCTTCAAATACTTTATCAGCGTATCCTTTCGGGCCTCGGACTCCCCCGAGGCTTGATTTATCACCAATTGAGAGTCACTGATCAACCTTATCCGCCGAGCCCTGCATATTTGAGCCAAACGTAAGCCCGCTAGAGCAGCCTCATACTCAGCTTCATTATTAGTAGCCTTAAAACCAAAACGAATGGCTTGGAACATAGCTACCTCTTTCGGGGAAATCAACTGGACACCTGCCCCACTTCCTAAAATGTTCGATCCACCATCCGTCCGTATCACCCATTCCTCCTTGTCAGCCACGTCATGAACCTCATGCTCTTCCCTGTCTGAATGGAACTCAACCAAGAAGTCGGCTAAAACTTGTGCCTTTATCGCCGTTCGAGGCTCAAATGTGATGTCGAAGTCTCCCAGCTCTACGGACCATTTAGTCATCCTGCCAGAGATGTCTGGCCTTTGTAATAAACCCTTTAGAGGAAAAGTCGTCTGAATAATGATTGGGTGAGCCTGGAAGTAAGGTCTCATCTTTCGAGCTGCCGTTACCAAGGCCAAAGCCACATTCTCCAACGTGAGATATCGCTTCTCCGCATCCAGTAAACTCTTACTGACATAATAAACCGGCTTTAGAAGAGAGTCATCTTCGCGGAGGAGAACAACACTGACCGCATAGTCTGAGACAGCTACATAGACAACTAATGTTTCCCATGCCAAAGGTTTGGATAAGATTTCCGGAGACGTTAAATAGTCTTGAATCTGACGAAAGGTCGTCGAACATTCTTCGGTCCAACAAAATTTCTTCGCATTTTGCAATACTTTAAAAAATGGAGCACATTTATCCGAGGACCGAGAAATAAATCTATTCAAAGCGGCCAATCTGTCTGTCAGAATTTGTACCTCTTTAATAGTTCGGGGGGGGGGGTCATTGTGATCAGAGCTTTGAGCTGCTCGGGGTCAGCCTCAATGCCTTTTTCGCTGATCATGTAACCAAGAAATTTACCTGACCTCACCCCAAAAATGCACTTCTCCGGATTGAGTTTTAGATTGACTCTGCTAAGATTTCGAAATGTCTCCGCCAGGTCAGCGAAGTGGTCTTCGTCTTGCTCACTTTTGACTAACATATCGTCGATATATGCTTCCATATTCCGCCCAATCTGCCCCTCGAAGGTTTTGTTAACCAGGCGCTGATAGGTTGCCCCCGCATTTTTTAATCCGAACGGCATGACTTTATAGCAGTATAGACCTCGCCCAGTGATAAAGGAAGTGTTCTCCTCGTCGTTAGCAGCCAACCAGATTTGGTTGTACCCTGAATAGGCATCCATAAATGACAACAGTCGATTTCCGGAGGTCGAATCTACCAACTGATCGATGCGAGGCACAGGAAACGAATCCTTAGGACAAGCTCTGTTTAAGTCCGTGAAGTCAATACACATTCTCCACTTGCCATTTTTCTTTCGCACCAACACTAGGTTCGACGCCCACACGGGGTAATGTGACTCGCGTATATGACCTATGCTCAGTAGCCTTTCGACCTCTAACAGAATTGCAGAGGCTTTTTCTGGGGAGACGGGTCTTCTTTTCTGGACTATGGGTCGAACATCTAGTCGTATCGCGAGCTTATGACAAATGATTTCTGGCGGCACTCCTGTGACGTCCTGTGAACACCAAGCAAACATGTAAAGTTTATCGGATAAAAAGGCAACCAATTTTGCCTTAAATTATGGAGAGAGGTGGACCCCTATCTTCAGAACTTTGCCACTCGCAAATTCGTGTGTCGCAGAATCTTCTTCCGGGACCTGAAATCCGGGGCCTCCCTCGGATCATCACAAGGGATGAGTTCGGGGGGGGGGGCTTTAATTGCTATGCTGGGTCAGAAGCCTCTCCCCGAATCCCCTTAGAGGGTAGGGCTATTTGGTAACATTCACGTGCCATCTTCTGGCTGCTTCGGACTGTTCCCACATTGTTTCCGACCACATACTTTAAGCATTGATGCACTGTGGAGATTACGCCATGCATCCGAGACAACCAAGAACGACCCAAAATGGCATTATACGAGGTTGGTGCATCGACCACAATGAAAAGTACCTCCACCTCTTTCTTGAATGGTTCACGGCCTAATTCGACCACACACTGAAACTCTCCGACCACCACTGCTGTAGCCCTAGTAAAGCCTACTATAGTCCTATCGGACCTTCGAATGACCAGTGGGTCAGAGATGCGTTGGTAAGTGCTCATGAACAATATATTTGCGGAACTCCCTGTGTCGATGAGTATTTTCTGAATTTGATCCCCAGCAATGTCTGCCGCAATCACTACCGCGTCTTCATGAGGGCCTGCTATGTTCCGCATATCATCATAATCAAAACAAATAATTGGGGAAGGAAACCGGTACATTTGCGCAGAGACTCTCACTTCAATCTGGGTGGTCAAATTGACCATGTGCCTTTTTCGGGAGCTGTTAGAATTTCCCGCAATTGTGTCTCCCCCGAAAATTGCCAAGGAGTCGAAGAACGCACAAAGGCTGTCCACTTTCCCCCCTCGGAATTTCTTCCTCTACCAAGTTCACATTGTTCCTCCCCACCTTGGGGTCCAGATACTCCTGCTCTACGTCAAAATCGTCGATCCCTTCGGAAATTACCATGGCTGTGTCAGTGTTCTTCGAGACAGTTTTTGCCACGACATTTTTCTGGGAGTGTTTTTTGACGAACTCCAACAGTATTCCATTCTCGACCAGAGCTTGCACCTCTTTCTTCAGAGCTATGCAATCCTTGGTATCGTGCCCGATATCCTCATGATACTTGCAATATTTGTTGACGCTTCTGCTCTCCCTCGGAGTCTGTATGGGAAAATGCTTCCTAAACGGGACCGTGGATTTGGCTTTGTCAAATATCGCAGCAACACTCTCTGTCAGCTCAGCGAAGTAATCTGGTCGAACCCATTTGTTTGACATGAGTCTCGCTCCTTCATTGTAGTTTTGTTGATTGCCATAATGCTGAGGGTTTGATTTTTCCTCGGAGGGTATTGACCCGCACTTTTAGTCTGAACGTTCAATCGAGGGCCCTAGGTGCTCGACTCAGTCCTATGAAATTGGTTCTGATCCAACTGATCTCATTTCTCTGAGGCCCGGGTCTCCTTTACCAGGATCCTCTTCTCAACCTGATCCAGCAATGCTCCGAAGGTCATCGCTTGACTCTCCGCCATGGTATCCTTCAATAACCCGGGGAGCAGACCCATCCTGAAAGCTGCAAGCGCCACCGAATCCTTACAATATTCCATATCCATTTTCGTCTTGACAAAACGATTAGTATAACTTTTGAGGCTCTCCCCCACCTTCTGCCGACAATAAATGATCGTATCTCCGTTGGCTCAGAACTTCTTGCTCCCCACGAAATGCTGCCTGAAGATGTTCCAGAACATATCAAAATTCTTTATCGAACCCTGAGGTAGCCTGTTGTACCACTTAGACGCCACACCCTTGAAAGTCTGGGAGAATGCTCTGCATAGCAGCTTGTCATCATCATCGAAGTTGATCATAAAATTCTTAAATTGCTCGATGTGATTATCAAGATCCTGCGTCCCATCGAACTTTTCTAACTTTGAAATATCGAAGTGCTTTGGGAGGTTTCCCACCAAGATCTCCGAGGACAAAGGAGAGGCTCTCCAGTTGTGATCTGTACGATAAATGTTGGATCTCAAATTATCGTTATTTGAAAAGTACAAACCCTCATCGGAGGGTAAAGTGTATTGTTGCTGCCATTCTGAATTTCGAGGGCCCATATCCTCTTTCTTGTCGGGACATTTCGCCTGTTCATGAGACCGATCACATCCTCGGTCATGGTGACTTTTTTCTCTCGAAGATTTCCTCTCCGAACTCTTTCCTCTTCGGAAGTCGGTTCGCCTATGATCACGTGTTTTCCTTCTACGGTGTCTCTGAGGAGACAATTCCGAAGTGCTGTATCGCGAGTAGTCGCTTGAGTCGGCTGAACCCGAACGACGCCTCTCTCTTCTCCTCGGAGATCGCCGCTCGCGCCCCCGATACCTATCGTCCTTATTCCTGAGACGGAATTCAGCTTCGCGTTCCTCCTTTTCAACAACAGCCTCTCTCCTTATCTCGGATCGAAGATTCTCCTGTGCGGCTTCCTTTTTCGCTTTCAACCTTTCGATTTCCAGCAACAATTCATTCCTCTGAGCAAGGAGATCTGAATTACCAAAAGCATTTTCGACTCGCTGACCTCCTTCTCCCTCGTCTTCCATATCATTCCGATAATCATCGCCTATCAAGTTCTCCTCGCAATGGTCGACTATATCATCTCCTTCCATTGTTCTCCTCGAAACAGGGATTATTTCCAGGAAGCGATTGCCGTTAGAGCGATCCTCGCTTCCCACATACGGCGCCACTGAAGAGTTCTAAAGTTGTCCGGGGGTGATTATGCGATACGAAGATTGTTGACAGGTGATTTTGCGATACATGAATATCTTAGTGTCAGTTTTAGAGAGAGAAAGTCCAGAATATTAGCTTAAGTAGAGAGAGAAAGTCTCGTACTATTCATTTCGGGATTTGTGAAGCGTGTGTGGTCCTTTTATAGTACTATTGCGGACCCCACACGTTTTAACTTGGACAAATTACATCTTTTGGTCCCTACACTTTGCTTTCTTTCTATTTTGGCTATCTCTTTATAATTTATTCAATTCAGCCCTTATACATTTATTTCTATACATTTTCCTCCTATCACACTTTTCCTTTGCTATATTCTCCTGTCAGGTTTCTTCTTTATACTTTTCTCCTTGTCTTTTATTCTTCCTTATCAGAGTTATTAGAACATCTTTCCAAATCGAAAAGAATTAAATTTTTCTTCGGAGGGCTAACCGAGCGTCTGACAGCATTATCACGCTTTATTTCTTGGGCAACGGATAAGAGCCAGTCTTTCCTTAAAGTCCTTAAAGGAGCTAGAAAATTATTTTGGAATGACAAGTGAAGTGAAGCATTCAACACATTTTAAAATTAACTTACCTCACTGGAGATCATATATGCTTATACCTTAGATGAACCGTTTTTTTTACCTTTTTTTTTATAGATTTTTTGGTTGGTGGGGTGTTAGTTTGCAAGCCAGGCAGCGTGAAGAGGCCGATCTACTATGTCAGAAAAACTTTACTCGAGGTGGATACTCGCTACCTTAACCTGTAAAAATATAACTTATATCACAAAATTATCCAATAAGGATTGTCCACCTAGCCCTTGTGGATCTATGTATGAAGGACTTACCGGGTATATGTTAGATTAGTAATACGAGTCTATTTTCATCCAAAAAATTCAATAGTTTTTCACCTAGGGTACTTTCGACGTTTAAGTCATGACACATCTCACCCAAACTACTTCAAACGTTAAAATCTGATTTCTTTTCGCTCGAAAAGCTTAATATTAGATACACGTTGAGTTGACTGTTATATTCTAATTGATCCCCTTTAGAGGGGGATGGCATCTGCTATTCTTAACCATGGGTTTCGTATTTCTTGAACAAGGAAGAAATGATGTTCTGGTCTACAACAAGGACAATATCTTTTTCAGTATCGGTTGCACTTCATACCGAATATTTTCTCTTTTCACTACTCAGACATTTCCCATTTATATGCTTTGATGTGTGTGCTGCTTTATTTTTTTAGGTCGTATGAATCTCTCTTCATTTTAATTTTCACCGGCTCAACGAACTCAACCTCATCGGCTTCTCCTTTTACTTCTGGAGTACATTTCTTAGTTTTTTTCTTGGTTGGTCCATCAACGACTTTTTTTTACCCTATGATTGGGAGCCCTCTTCCTATTTGGAAGATAAACTCGAGCATCATGGGCTCTCAATCATTTTATTATGTCGGTCGCGCTATGAAAGGTCATTAGTTGGTTTGCATACATAGTACCTTCGGACGAGTGCCATAAGTGGTTCATGGCCAAGTTAAAAAAAGTGAAACACTTGTGAAATTTATTTGACCGCTTTTACATGGCCCATCTGCTCAACTTGGCGAACGTTTTTTCCACGTTCTTCATGTGTTTCTACCTTAAGTACTATTGCTGGGATTTGGAGATCATTGTAACAAATATATAAAGACGACAATTAGAATTCAGATATAGAGAAAGTAATAAAAAAAATTACATGTACACTTCCACCTCCTCATAAGACACTTCGGGGTTTTCTTTTTTGGAAAGAAGCTTGTCGTTCTCATAATCACCATTGATAAATAAAAAAATATTACTTTTATGTCTTTATTACCTCGAGAAGATCATTCAATACCTTATATTCGTTCTTGAGGGTAAACAAAGGTTTATTTACAGTGTAGTTTTTGTGAATGGATAATTTATTATAAGAGGATGAGGGAGCAAGTTCGGGTAATTTTTTAGTGTTAGGTGTGACCAAAGTCCCACATCCCACATCGATTAAACATGCAAGAAAGATCAACATATAAGTTAAGAATACATCTCCATTAATGTGAGGCCTTTTGGAAGTAGACCAAAAGTAAAGTCATGCGGACCAGTGGGTCCAAAACGGACAATATCACACTAGTGTGAAGATAAAATTATTCTTACTTATATACAAAGGCAGAATATACTGACCCAATATTCCCTACAAATGGTATCAGAGCACCAGACCCAGACGGAACGCGATGTGGTGGGTTGCGATGTGGGTGAAATTCTTAGATGACGAACATCTCATTAGAAGTCATGAGCCATACTCAAGATGAATGATATGTTGTATCGATGGAGCACCTGATAGCTCATCAAGCATATGGTTTGATCAAGAAGTGACACAGTATCATCTATAGATGAAGTGTCTGATAGCTCATCAAGTGGTTTGACCAAAGAACGACACAGTGCCATCTGATAGTGAGCAGATAAATCCGCCTTAAAACTCTAAAGTTCAAGCTTCTCTCCATCTGACTAGAGTAGGCAGATGAAAGTCAATTGAGAGGAGGCTAGAGTGATACTTTGTTCGAGAAAATGATCGTTAGGTACGACCAAAGTCCTACATCCCACATCGGTTAAACATGGGAAGAAATATCAGTATATAAGTTAAGAATACGTCTCCATTAGTGTGAGACCTTTTGGAAGTGGACCAAAAGCAAAGCCGTGCAGACTAGTGGGTCCAAAACAAACAATATCACATAACTATTTAGTTAAGTTAAAACAAATGTAGGTGAATACTTGTTTAGTAAACTTTAGCTCATCGTCTACTAATTCTCATAACTATTTTTGTTTCATCGTGTTCAACAATTGAAAACCATTCAAGAGTGTTTTTTCATATAAGGTTATTGTCCGAGTAGTTCAATAGATTTTTTAATAAGTACATTGGAATATATTTTACGATAGTGATTTGACCATAAAATAGCTTATATGGTGACAAATAGTTTAATATTTTTCTCTCTATATAAATAGTTGCAAATGAATATCGTGAGAGAAAGAAAAAACATATTTATAAAGGTGGTATTGAAGACTTGATAGTTACCCATCATGGGGAGTAGGAAAGACATCTAGTTGTCATTTGACGATCTAACAGACAATGCATTGGAAAAATGAAGAGTATCCACACCAATCTCTCAAGCAATGCCATAAAAGCACGAAAAATTAGGACAAATATTATCATGACCATAGTACAAGAGTAAACCACACAAGGTAAGTGTAACTCGTATCGTTATTAAAATTGTCTAACCCACAATTCCAAAAAATTTACTTGTTAGATCACCAGTCTGATTTACCCAAGACGACGTTACCTCAAGTTGGGATGTGGTACGAAGCAAAATTACTTTCTCTTGGGCTAAAATATGAGGTGGTGTTAAAGCTAGTCCATCCTTAGAAGTCTCTACAAGGACTATGGGGTACTCATAAAAGCATGATTAATTCGACCACTGGGTTAAATCAGTTAAATACTGGGCTAATTCGGTCCAGTATATATCTTGTAAAATAGGCCAAATAAATATGTAATATTAAGGCTATTTAATGCAATATGTGATATATATGTTTAAGTTTAGAAAAATAATAGGATGAAATAGTGAAAAATGGACCAACCATGTGACATTTGGGCCAACCACCATTATTATATAAATCAATCTACTTTTTTTGGAAAAATGGTGAGCAATCGTTACTCTATTACTACTTTTGCAACTTATCTCTCTATAATTCACATGTTTCTCACCTGGAATATTTGAATAACTTATCATATATTCTTAGACTATTTTTTCTTTTCTGATATTCCTGGTAGTCATTAATACCGATTGATGAATAATGAGTCAATCGCATTAGGATAATTCATCAAATACATATAAAATAATTAACCCTATAATATATTTAACTATATAATAACCTTAAATATACTTACTATTTTTCACGTTATCATTATCCATTAATCTAATCTTCGCTATTCAACAGTTATTTATTAGATGAATATCATTTTTACAGATACCAATTTCTCATATGAAGATGAGTCTACTCGTCTAAAAGTTGTTTGGTTATGTCGGCTCATTTTATTTTAGAGATAAGTAGGACATTTGTTTGATTACATATATAACTTTTTAGTCTTAAGATGATATTTTATTCGTTCCCCGTTTAACTTAAGAGGATGAACCATCGAATAATACTAGATTGACCCTGTTGTTTTTGTCTGAAACATCTATGACAATGACATATTTGTTCCGGAATTGGTAGATATGCATATCTCCAATTATGACAAAACCTAGCCCCTACCTCGGTCATTAGATATGCTAAGGCAATATTAATCACATTCAATTTTATAAAATAGATGCATATTTTGAACATGAAAAACTATAGAAGCAACAAATAACGTCTCCTACAATTGGTGCGGGAGTGTGAAAAAATCTCATCAAGTTTTCCGAAAAGCCTATAATTAAGTATATTAAGACAAATGTGAAAAAACCCTTTTTTCTTGGCACGAACTAGTTACGATATAATATGTCTCATTTTTTTAGACAAAGTGGACTGAATGGCTATCTCGATTGTAACCACGACAAACTGGCGGTCCAAATGTAAAAAAAGCCAACACCCCAAAGCTACATAAAATATGATTGAACGTTTCATGTAAATATGCACCGTTCATTCAATTTTCAAATCCATCTAATAAGAATACACAAGTACTATAATATATTTTTTCAGCAAAATTCAATTAGAAATGTTCATGACATTTTTTATTCTCTATTTTATTGAGTTAATAATTATTTTACACAAATACTTTGTCGTCTCCTTGTAATTATATTATTTTCCCTTTGTCTTTTTGTTTCATATGTACATATTTTGTTTATTTTGAAACTTCCAGGCAGTTTGTTATTTGAATATTTATAGAGATGCGTTTAGTGTCAGACTCTTCAACTTTCAGGATGGTGATCAACCCACCACTGTTATTCCCTTCGTCGATGTAAGTTTTTCTCAAACAATTCTTTAATGTTTCTAAAATAATAGATAACAGTATATCTTATGTTTTTTTGTTAGCATATATAAATTAAGCTCACAAGTTTATGTATTTAATTTATTTTTCTCTAATGATTTTGAAAAATTGTAGTGGTTGAATTGTAAGTATAGTATAGTTAGTTAACTACTTAATAATATTAGTTAGTCTAGTTAGTAGATTGGTTAGTAAGAAGTGAGTGAAAATATACTCCTATATAAAATTAATTTCTTTCACTAATACATGCACTACATGAAATACAAAATTAATAAAATTATTTATTTTCTATTCTTTCCATCTTCTCTTTGCCTTTTGTTTTTCATACTTCAAGCATGCTATTCATGAACACCTTATTAATTCTTGAATGTATAAAAAATAAAATAAAGAAAACTGATAAAAGGTTGATGAAGACACGATAGTGAAACTCAAGCTTGTATTTCGGTGGACTAGTAATTGTTAAGGAAGTTTTCAAAAGTCCATTGAAGAAAAATGTTATGCATGGAGCAGATTGAGATATCTCGTGGGTTCAAATGAAATTTGTCATTTACGTCTACAACATGTTCGATACTTGTCAAGCTTATAAGATATTAAAATTAGAGAAAATAGTTAGAGAAAATAGTTTTGAGTTTCTTCTGTAATATTTTTATGGCGTTACTAGAAACAAAGAGTACCACATATCAAATCGGAGAATATATTCCCGATGAATGTTTATTATATTAACGAGGTACGTTAGAGGAGAAGATTTATCTCGAGTTATTTTTATTATTTTTATATGTTATTATCAATCACCGGTATTGATAAGATAGTCGTTCATGGTGGTTTAAAAACTTAATAACAAGGTTTAACCACGAACTCAAAGGTTTACGGTAACTTAAACAATCAAAAGAAAAGAAAACCAAAATCTAATAATAATTTATTTTTAAATATGAGAAAAGAGAATTACGAATTTATAAAATAATAAAAACAAGTGCATAAGTAACCGTGTAGAAGAATATATTTAAAAATAATAATATTTTATTAGTTAAAATCTTTTGACATATACTTAAATAGTAATTTTTAATCTGTTTAATACATGAATGCTCACTTTTAAAAATGACAATAGAATCCAAATAGATCTTCGTATAGCTAAGCGGAAACTGTTTTTATTTTTCCGAACCAGAACACGGATATCGACTTACTATTTATTCAACCATAATTTGTTTTATAAAATGTAAAAATAAAATAAAAAAATTACATAAACAGCAGCTGCCCTCAAATATTACTCAGTAAGTTGTATTCGGTTCCTATAATATTCCTCCAATAGTAACTTTTTTTAAACCAACCATTTGATCCGAATCTAAAAGATAATTAGTAATTTTCAAACTCCTTGTCAATTCCATCCTGATCTATTAAATCAATCTATAGGATAGATATAAGTTTTATAATATATTATAATTTTTTTCTTTTAATTATATATATGGTTACAAAATTAACGTGATTGGACGAATACATATATCTTTTTTTCTCCAAAAAAAAGTAAGTAAGACTATCAATAAATAAAATAAAAAAATTAAAATATTAGAAGACCGACGTTTTTGAACACGCTGGCAACTAAACACGCGTTAAAGATAATTCTGCGTTCAAGCCGTTGATACAATCTCTATTGATCTGACCGTTAATATGCGTATATATTATATATACGCACCCTCGTTAGCTCTACTTCGTTGTATAGGTCAAGGATTTGCTTTTGGAGTTCTTTGACGATTTAAGAACGTTCTCTGACTTTATGCATGAATGAAGGTTCGCGATTCTTAATCCTCAGATTAGTTTGGTATAGTCTTCTTTATGGCCTTGCTGTATCTCAATTTGATTCGGTTCGTGATTGGTTGATATCGGAGATGCCTAATTTTTTTTTTAGGTTTATTCGATTTTCGTTCTGCCTCGATACAAATCGCACCTACCTTGATTGTCTGAGTTGATTATTGTGTTATGTCCAGGATGATGATCCATCTCTTGGTTTGTCTGTGTATTTCAGTTCGTAGGATTATATACTGCCATTAGTTGGCCCACAGCATATCGTCTAAGTTTCTTTCAGCTCCCTGATTGTATACAGGGCTCGTGCAGGGGTTGTTCACCACGTACCGGCACATTGAGCATAGTTTCCTATCCCAGAGACACAGGATTGTATTCGTTACTTTTTCTTCTAGGGTTTTCTCATCAAGTTTTATTTGGGGGACTACCATGATTGACCTGGTTTCATTTGACCATCGTAGGGATTGTGGTTTGTTAATCTTTGTCCGGTATCCTTTGGGTTCAGATTGTTTGCTTTTGGGTCACAAGAAGTTAAAAGACCTATACTGGACAAACTTGTCAGGGGAGTACTGCCGTCTTAAATAAATTTTCATTTATTATTTGTACTTGCCCAGTGTCTAAAATTCATGATTCTTTGTTGGTTAAGAAAGCCGATTGTAAGAGTTATTTTTGGTTTAACAGAGAGGAGACGGACCATGGACCTCATGCATCTGGGGTGTCTAGTATCCGCTATAGTCAAAGTGGTGGTTGACTATTATAATCTATAACCCTTTCTCTTAGTTCTCCATCAACGCTGTTTGTTCAGATTCATTGTTTCATTGTGTTTTTCTTCGCATCAGGGAATGGTAATAACCTTTGAAGTGGTGGATCTTTGATTTTTCCTTGCTGATGATTGTGCACATGTCCATCTTCTTGGCTGGGAGGCTCTGGAAACACACTTTGTCTGGTTGCGAGATTTCTACTGTCTTGAATTGGATGGACTTTCTAGTATCGCTTTCTTCGTCTTTATGTCAATAGAATTCCTCCTTTCCTTCTTTCAAATCCACTAGCTTTGAGTACCTGTCTGATCCTTGTAGGCTATTTCAGAACAAGTCAGCGGACATAATTCGAAACTTCAATCCTTGTAGGCTATTTCAGAACCAGTCAATTTAAACCTTTGACCAGATTATGCAGTTTGGGTATTTGTGGGCACATTGGGAGCTTGCAGGTGTTAGCTGAAAGAAGATCAGAATTAGCTTATTTTCTTTATCCAATACTACCTGTTATTTAGGCTAGGTTGCTTACTTAACGATGGCAAACTTTGTGTTAGGGCAGGTTCCGTGGAAAATCTGTTTGGGACTTTTAGCCTGTCTAAGTCAGGGAAGTCTTGTTTGTGATTATATTCTTGTTATTTCTAATTTCTTTCCCTTTTTTGTTTTTCCTGTGGCTTTACTTTGGATATTGATGTTCTTCTCTTGTTGGGGGTGGTAGTTTGAGAAACTCATTTACTTCAGTTGTCAACTCATAGTCTTGATCAGTTATCCATTAGTTTTTAAGCTGCTATTTGGGTATCGTAACATCTCTGCAATTAAACTTTAGGATGATCGTTTTGTTGGATCGATGCAGGATGTCTAATGAAAGACAGATGTAATAGAGATTGATGTCCATCTTTTGGAATGAAGTTTGATCTACGTTGGGTTAGATTCTTGTCTTCAGCTTTGGGTTTACTCTTTGCTTTATTTGCATTTCGTCTTTCTTCTCTCTTGGCCAGGTTGGCCTTGGCCACACGTTTCTCTCTCTCCTTGGCTGGTATATTAAAGTCAACAAGTACCAAAATTTTACGGGTTTTGCAGTATGTTTATTTGGGTACCTCTCTGTTTTCAGTTGTGCATCTCTCTGTCTTCTTGTTTCGTATCTCTAAATGTGTGCGCAGGTCATGGATTTGTCATCGTCGTAGTTTAAACCCAAGACGTGTCTCATTATTTATTCCAGTTACGGACTTCAAGATTTTGTGTTTCAATGTGGCATTGTTGGAATGACTTTGTTTGCGTACAGAAGCTTTTTAGACGTCTACCACAAGAACAAAGCTTCTGAGAGAGTATTGTGGTTTTCAATCTGGGGGAAGTTATTTTAATATTATGATATTTTGTTGGGTCGTGAAAGATTATAAGAGGAGTTGATTCTAGTGTAGCATAGGGGAGAGTGACCAAACCACTTCTGCGTGTGAGCATGTGGCATCAGCTAATCATTGACCAATATGGTTTGTTGTTAACCTTGTCTGTGTATCTCAGTTTGGTTTCAGTTCGTAGGATTATATACTGCCATTAATTGGCTCACGGCATATCGTCTTTGTTTCTTTCAGCTTCCTGACTGTATACAGGGCTCGTGCAGCCATTGTTCAACATGTACCGGCACATTCAGGATAGCTTCTTATCTCAGAGACACACGTAGGATTATATTTGTTACTTTTTCTAGGGTTTGCTCATCGAGTTTTATTTTGGGGACTTCCATGATTGACTTGGTTCTATTTGACCATTGTAAGGATTGTGGTTCGTCTAATATTTGTCTGGTATCCTTTGGGTTCAGATTGTTTGCATTTGGGTCAGAAGAAGTTAAAAGACCTATACTGGACAAACTTGTCAGGGGAGTACTGCCGTGTTAAATAAATTTTCATTTATTATTTGTACTTGCCCAGTGTCTAAAATTCACGATCCTTTGTTAGTTAAGAAAGCCGATTGTAAGAGTTGGTTTTGGTTGAGCAGAGAGGAGACGGACCATGCTAATCATGCATCTGGAGTGTCTAGTATCCGCTATAGTCAAAGTGGTGGTTGACTATTATAATCTATAATCCTTTCTCTTAGTTTTTCATCAACGCTGTTTGTTCAGGTTCATTGTTTCATTGTGCGTTTCTTCGCATCATAGAATGGTAATAATCTTTGAAGTGGTGGGTCTTTGATTTTTCCTTGCTGATGATTGCACATGTCCATCTTCTTGGCTGGGAGGCTCTGGAAACACACTTTGTCTGGGTGCGAGATTTCTACTGTCTTGAATTGGATGGTCTTTCTAGTATCACTTTCTTGTTCTTCTTTATGTCATTAGAATTCCTCCTTTCCTTCGTTCAAATCAACTGGCTTTGAGTACCTGCCTGATTCTTGTAGGCTATTTCAGAACGAGTCAGCGGGTATAATTTGAAACTTCAGTCCTTGTAGGTTATTTCAGAACGAGTCAGCGGATATAATTTAAACCTTTGACCAGCTTATGCAGTTTTCAATCTGGGGGTAAGATATTTTAATATTATGATATTTTGTTGGGTCGTGAAAGATTATAAGAGGAGTTGATTCTATTGTAGCATAGAGGAGAGTGACCAAACCACTTCTGCGTCTGAGCATGTGGCATCAGCTAATCATTGACCAATATGGTTTGTTGTTAACCTGAGGAGAGTGACCAAACCACTTCTGCGTCTGAGCATGTGGCATCAGCTAATCACTGACCAATATGGTTTGTTGTTAACCTTGTCTGTGTATCTCAGTTTGGTTTCAGTTCGTAGGATTATATACTGCCATTAATTGGCTCATGGCATATCATCTTTGTTTCTTTCAGCTTCCTGACTGTATACAGGGCTCGTGCAGCCGTTGTTCAACATGTACTGGCACATTCAGGATAGCTTCTTATCTCAGAGACACACGTAGGATTATATTTGTTACTTTTTCAAGGGTTTCCTCATCGAGTTTTATTTTGGGGACTTCCATGATTGACTTGGTTCCATTTGACCATTGTAAGGATTGTGGTTCGTCTAGTATTGGTCTGGTATCCTTTGGGTTCATATTGTTTGCATTTGGGTCCGAAGAAGTTAAAAGACCTATACTGGACAAACTTGTCAGGGGAGTACTGCCGTGTTAAATAAATTTTCATTTGTTATTTGTACTTGCCCAGTGTCTAAAATTCACGATTCTTTGTTAGTTAAGAAAGCCGATTGTAAGAGTTGTTTTTGGTTGAGCAGAGAGGAGACGGACCATGCACCTCATGCATCTGCAGTGTCTAGTATCCGCTATAGTCAAAGTGGTGGTTGACTATTAAAATCTATAACCCTTTTCTCTTAGTTTTCCATCAACGTTGGTGCTGTATAGATATTCCTTGTTTCATTGTTTGTTTCTTCTCATCAGGAGACGGACCATGCACCTCATGCAGCTGGAGTGTCTAGTATCCGCTATAGTCAAAGTGGTGGTTGACTATTATAATCTATAACCCCTTCTCTTAGTTTTCAATCAGCTTTGGTGCTGTATAGATATTCATTGTTTCATCGTTTGTTCCTGGGCATCAGGGAGTGGGATTTAACAACCTTTGAAGTGGTGGATTGCTGATTTTTTGTTGCTTATGGTTGGACATGTCTATCTTCTTTGTTGGGAGAGGCTGTGGAAACACACTTTGTCTGGTTGCGAGATTTCTACTGTCTTGAATTGGATGGTCTTTCTAGTATCACTTTCTTGTTCTTCTTTATGTCATTAGAATTCCTCCTTTCCTTCGTTCATATTAACTGGCTTTGAGTACCTGTCTGATCCTTGTAGGCTATTTCAGAACTAGTCAGCGGGCGTAATTTGAAACTTCAATCCTTGTAGGCTATGTCAGAACGACTCAGCGGGTATAATTTAAACCTATGACCAGCTTATGCATTTTTGGGATATATGGACTTCGCACATTGGGAGCGTTGCAGGTGTTAGCTGAAAGAATTTCAGAATTAGCTTATTTTCTTTATCAAATACTATTTGTTTGGGACTCTTAGTTTGTTTAAGTCAGGTAATCTTGTTTGTGATTATATTC
The DNA here is from genome assembly GCA_036936605.1 of Limnanthes douglasii subsp. nivea. Classification (NCBI taxonomy): domain Eukaryota; kingdom Viridiplantae; phylum Streptophyta; class Magnoliopsida; order Brassicales; family Limnanthaceae; genus Limnanthes; species Limnanthes douglasii. Next base: position 258,907,242 of record JAUPFV010000005.1, on the reverse strand, counting down.
TTGTTATTTCTAATTTCTTTCCCTTTTTTGTTGTTCTTGTGGCTTTACTTTGGATATTGATGTTCTTCTCTTGTTAGGGGGTGGTAGCTTGAGAAACTAATTTACTTCCGTTGTCAACTCATGGTCTTGTTCAGTTATCGTTTACTTTTTAAGCTGCCATTCGGGTATCGTAACATCTCTTCAATTGAACTTTAGGATGATCGTTTTGTTGGATCCCTGCAGGATGTCCAAGGAAAGACAGATGATCTATGTCCATTTTTTGGAATGAAGTTTGATCTACCTTGGGTTAGATACTAGTCTTCAGCTTTGGGTTTGTTGTTTGTTTAATGTGCATTCCTCCTTTCTCTCTTGGCCAGGTTAGCCTTCGTCACCTCTCTCTCTCTCTGGTATGTTAAAGTCAACAAGTACTGAAATTTCACTGGTTTTGCAGTGTGTTTATTCCGGTAACTCCTCTCTTTTCCGTTATGTGTATTTCTCTCGTCTTTTTGTTTCCTATGTCCATGGATGTGTGCGTAGGTCATGGATTTGCCATCGTCGAACTTGACCAAGACGTTGCTCGCTATTTATTTCAATTAGGACTTCAAGGTTGTGTTTCAATGTGCCATTGGTGAAATGACTCTGTTTGTGGACTGTAGGGTAAGGGTAAGACAGTCTGAATTAAAACTATTTTTGGGTTTTGCAAAATTCTAGTTTAGGTGTGCTATCTTTTCAAAGTTACATGTTCATAATTATCGTTTTTGGACAGTTTCTTGGGATACTTCATTGGGATATCAGGTGTCTTTAGGAAAGGGAGTTTCTTCTTTCAACGTGTATCAGTCTTTATTTTTTATTTTTGTGTCCTTTCTATTTCATTTTTGCTTTACAATTATGCAAGCAAACATTTTGTGTCAGGGCAAGGTATTTTGTGAAACTCAGGCATTTCCTGGATGTTAATATCTGGGAGTCCCTTTTTTCAGCTATCATTTTTATTCCATTTTATCTTTAAAACACACTGATTCTGTCTTAACCTCTGTTGATTGTTCCTGCGGTTTATTTTGTTGACTATAGATTTTGCTTGCTGTTAAATGCACAAGATATTTTTAGGTTCGGTTATTATCTGGTAGGACAGAAGCTTTTTAGACCCTTACCACAAGAACCAAGCGTCTGAGAGAGTATTATGGTGTTCAAACATCTATCCTTAGTTGTTTGTATCTGGCTGAAGTTTTTTTATTATTATGATATTTTGTTGGGTCGTGAAAGATTATAAGAGGATTTGATTCTAGTGTAGCATAGAGGAGAGTGACCAAACCACTTCTGTGTCTGAGCATGTGGCATCAGCTAATCATTGACCAATATGGTTTGTTCATACCCTTGTCTTTTGCATCAAATTCCTCTTTTATAGATATCTTATTAGTTATTTTGTGCTGCCTAAGATTCCTAATTCTTTCTTTGTTGGTTAAGAAAGCCAATTGTAAGAGTTGTTTTTGGTTGAGCAGAGAGGAGACGGTCTTTGCACCTCATGCATCTGGAGTGCCAGTGTCCACTATAGTGAAAGTGGTGGTTGACTATTATAATCTATGACCCTTTCTCTTAGTTTTCCATCAACTTTGGTGCTGTATAAATATTCATTGTTTCATTGTTTGTTCCTGCGCATCAGGGAGTGGGATTTAATAACCTTTGAAGTGGTGGATCTTTGATTTTTCCTTGCTGATGATTGCCCATGTCCATCTTCTTGGCTGGGAGGCTCTGGAAACACAGTTTGTCTGGTTGCGAGATTTCTACTGTCTTGAATCGGATGGACTTTCTAGTATCGCTTTCTTCGTCTTTATGTCAATAGAATTCCTCCTTTCCTTCTTTCGAATCCACTAGCTTTGAGTACCTGTCTGATCCTTGTAGGCTATTTCAGAACAAGTCAGCGGACATAATTCGAAACTTCAATCCTTGTAGGCTATTTCAGAACCAGTCAACTGGTATAATTTAAACCTTTGACCAGCTTATGCAGTTTGGGTATTTGTGGGCACATTGGGAGCTTGCAGGTGTTAGCTGAAATAATATCAGAATTAGCTTATTTTCTTTATCCAATACTACCTGTTATTTAGGCTAGGTTGCTTCCTTAACGATGGCAATCTTTGTGTTAGGGCAGGTTCCGTGGAAATCTGTTTGGGACTTTTAGCCTGTCTAAGTCAGGGAAGTCTTGTTTGTGATTATATTCTTCTTATTTCTAATTTCTTTCCCTTTTTTGTTTTTCTTGTGGCTTTACTTTGGATATTCATATTCCTCTCTTGTTAGGGGGTGGTAGTTTGAGAAACTCATGTACTTCAGTTGTCAACTCATGGTCTTGATCTGTTATCCTTTAGTTTTTAAGCTGCTATTCGGGTATCGTAACATCTCTTCAATTGAATGGATCGATGCAGGATGTCTAATGAAAGAAAGATGTAATAGAGATCTATGTCCATCTTTTGGAATGAAGCTTGATCTACTTTGGGTTAGATTCTTGTCTTTAGCTTTGGGTTTACTCTTTGCTTTATTTGCATTTCGTCTTTCTTCTCTCTTGGCCAGGTTGGCCTTGGCCACACGTTTCTCTCTCTCCCTGGCTGGTATATTAAAGTCAACAAGTACCGAAATTTCACGGGTTTTGCAGTATGTTTATTTGGGTCGTGAAAGATTTTTTAATATTATGATATTTTGTTGGGTCGTGAAAGATTATAAGAGGAGTTGATTCTAGTGTAGCATAGAGGAGAGTGACCAAACCACTTCTGCATCTGAGCATGTGGCATCAGCTAATCGTTGACCAATATGGTTTGTTGTTACCCTTGTCTGTGTATCTCAGTTTGGTTTCAGTTCGTAGGATTATATACTGCCATTAGTTGGCTCACAGCATATCATCTTTGTTTCTTTCAGCGTCCTGATTGTATACAGGGCTCGTGCAGCCGTTGTTCAACATGTACGGGCACATGCAGTATGTTTATTTGGGTAACCTCTCCTGTCTTATTGTTTCGTATCTCTAAATGTGTGCGTAGGTCATGGATTTGTCATCGTCGTATTTTAAACCAAGACGTTTCTCATTATTTATTTCAATTACGGACTTCAAAATTTTGTGTTTCAATGTGGCATTGTTGGAATGACTTTGTTTGCGTACAGAAGCTTTTTAGACCCCTACCACAAGAACAAAGCTTCTGAGAGAGTATTATGGTGTTCAAGCATCTATCCTTAGTTGTTTGTATCTGGCTGATTTTTTTTTAATATTATGATATTTTGTTGGGTTGTGAAAGATTATAAGAGGAGTTGATTCTAGTGTAGCATAGATGAGAGTGAGCAAACCACTTTTGCGTCTTCGCATGTGGCATCAGCTAATCATTGACCAATATGGTTTGTTCTTACCCTTGTCTGTGTATCTCAGTTTGGTTTCAGTTCGTAAGATTATATACTGCCATTAGTTGGCTCACTGCATATCTATGTTTCTTTCAGCTTCCTGATTGTATACAGGGCTCGTGCAGCCGTTGTTCAATATGTACCGGCTCATTCAGGATAGCTTCTTATCCCAGAGACACAGGATTGTATTTGTTACTTTTTCTAGGGTTTCCTCATCGAGTTTTATTTTGGGGACTTCCATGATTGACTTGGTTCTATTTGACCATTGTAAGGATTGTGGTTTGTCTAATGTGTCTGGTATCCTTTGGGTTCAGATTGTTTGCTTTTGGGTCAGAAGAAGTTAAAAGACCTCTACTGGACAAACTTGTCAGGGGAGTACTGCCGTGTTAAATAAATTTTCATTTATTATTTGTACTTGCCCAGTGTCTAAAATTCACGATTCTTTGTTAGTTAAGAAAGCCGATTGTAAGAGTTGTTTTTGGTTGAGCAGAGAGGAGACGGACCATGCTAATCATGCATCTGGAGTGTCTAGTATCCGCTATAGTCAAAGTGGTGGTTCACTATTATAATCTATAACCCTTTCTCTTAGTTTTCCATCAACGCTGATTGTTCAGGTTCATTGTTTCATTGTGTGTTTCTTCGCTTCAGGGAATGGTAATAATCTTTGAAGTGGTGGGTCTTTGAATTTTCCTTGCTGATGATTGCACATGTCCATCTTCTTGGCTGGGAGGCTCTGGAAACACACTTTGTCTGGCTGCGAGATTTTCACTGTCTTGAATTGGATGATCTTTCTAGTATCACTTTCTTGTTCTTCTTTATGTCATTAGAATTCCTCCTTTTGTTCGTTCAAATCAACTAGCTTTGAGTACCTGTCTGATCCTTGTAGGCTATTTCAGAACGAGTCAGCGGGCATAATTTGAAACTTCAATCCTTGTAGGCTATTTCAGAACGAGTCAGCGGGTATAATTTAAACCTTTGACCAGCTTATGCAGTTTGGGTGTTTATGGACTTTGCACGTTGGGAGCGTTGCAGGTGTTAGCTGAAAGAATTTCAGAATTAACTCATTTTCTTTATTAAATGCACTATGTTATTTAGGACTAGGTTGCTTCCTTAACCATGACAATCTTTGTGTTAGGGCAGGTTCTGTTGAAAATCTGTTTTGGACTTTTAGCCTGTCTAAGTCAGGGAAGTCTTGTTTGTGATTATATTCTTGTTATTTCTAATTTCTTCTTCTTTTTTGTTTTTCTTGTGGCTTTACTATGGATATTGATGTTCTTGTCTTGCTAGGGGTGGTAGTTTGAGGAACTCATCAACTTCAGTTGTCAAAATCACGGTCTTGTTCAGTTATCCTTTAGTTTCTCAGCTGCTATTCGTGTGTTCTTTTGTCTCTTTAATTGAAAGTTTAGGATAATCTATTTGTTTGATCCATGCAGGATGTCTAAGGAAAGACAGATGTAGTAGAGATTTATGTCCATCTTTTTTAATGAAGTTTGATCTATGTTGGGCTAGGTTCTTGTCTTCAGATTTTGGGTTTATTGTTTGCTTTATGTGCATTCCTCCTTTCTCTCTTGGCCAGGTTGGCCCTTGCCACACCTCTATCTCTCTCTGGTATGTTATAGCCAGCAAGCACTGAAATTTCACGGATTTTGCAGTATGTTTATTTGGGTAACTTCTCTGTTTTCAGTTGTGTATTTCTCTGTCATTTTGTCTCGTATGTCTATGGATTTGTGCGTAGGTCATGGATTTGCCATCCTCGAAGTTAACCAAAATGTTTCTCAATATTTATTTCGTTTACGTATCAAGATTTTGTGTTTCAACGTGCCATTGTTGAAATGACTTTGTTTGTGTACTATATAGAGTAAGGGTAAGACAATCAGAATTTTAACCATATCTGTGTTTTGCGAAATTATAGTGTAGGTTTGCTCTCTTTTCAACGTTAAATGTTTATAATGTTAGTTTTTGGACAGTTTGGTGGGATACTTTATGGAATATCAGGTGTCTCAATACAAGGGGGTTTCTTCTTTCAACATATATCGGTCTTTATTTGTTATTTTGGTGTCCTTTCTATTTAATATTCGCTTTACAATTATGCAACCAATGTTTTGTCAGGGCTGAGGTATTTTGCAAATCTCAGGCATTTCCTGGATGTTGATATCGGGGAGTCCCTTCTTTCAGCTATCATTTTGATTCCATTTTATTTAACACACCGATTCTCTGTCTTAACCTCTGTTAATTGTTCCTACGGTTTATTTGTCGATTATAGGCTTTGTTGCTGTCCGATTCAAGATATTTTTAGGTTCGGGTTTTTATCTGGTAGGACAGAAGTTGTTCAGACCCTTACCACAAGAACAAAGCTTATCAGAGAAGTATTATGGTTTTCAAACATCTATCCTTAGTTTTTTGTATCTGGCTATGTTTTTTTTATTTAATATTATGATTTTATGTTGGGTCGTGAAAGACTATAAGAGGAGTTAATTCTAGTGTAGCATAGAGGAGACGGACCAAACCACTTCTGCATCTGAGCATGTGGCGTCCAACTAATCATTGACCAATATGGTTTGTTTTTCCTAGTCTTTTGCATCAAATTCCTTGTTTAACATTATCTTGTTAGTAATTTCGTGTTCCCTAAGCTTCCTATTTCTTTAAAGTTGGTTTTGTGTTGATTTTTTGAGGCTGAATTGTGGAGTTCAGACGATCCTTAGGTCCATTTTCTTTGTTAGGAGGCGAAGTCTTTTAAAGACCCACTCAATGTCTAGCAGATAAGGCTTGAACTTTGCTTTATTCACATTTTCTGCCTCATTGTTTGCAAGGACGTTCCATTCAGCCTGTATGTATAGGTCTGATCCTTTCGGGTTTGCAGCTGATGCAAGGCTGGTAATATGCTCAATTAGTGTTATTTTCTGGGGACTTGTACTACTTTTCCTTGCCAGGTATATTCCCTTTTGTCTTGTGGCATAGTCCATGATTGTGCTTCTGTCGTGTCACGACAATAATTAAGTAACTTAATGGATCTGCGACTCGCGGGGAGCTATAAGAAGGAGTCTCTAGTACTTCGTTGTTTCTTTCGATATACAGTTAGCAGGAGTCGAGTTTGTGTTATTATTTGGATACATATATATTGTTTATCACACATGCGTATATGTAAGAAGTTTATGTGTAGGAGAAAGCTCTTCGGGAATCTTGTGCATAAACATGACAGACAACAGGTTTTTATGATGTACAGCTTTTAGATCCACTACTTCCCTTCCGCAAGTTTTGCTTGTTTAAGTGGATTATATATTTTCTTCCTTTTTTCGGTTGATGTAGGCTGCTAGTAATTCTTTGATCCTTGTAGCTTAAAGTAACATCCGCATTTAATCGGAGTCGGCTAGTGGTGAGAGGATCATCATTTTACTCGGGTAATGTTGAATCTATTTTAGGCTCAGTTCAGTTTATATTTTGGATTATTGGTTTTGTTTGCTTACTGTGCCCATTCGTTCTTGTGCATTTATCATTTCTCTCTTGCGAGCGACCACTATTTAAGGATCTCTTTCTGTGATGGTAGGAGAGGGGACTTCAAAGAAACCTCAATAGTGTTTGCAGTTGATGATTGTTTGGTATCATATTCGCTTTGTATGATTATTTGGATATTTATTCTGTATCTCTTTGCTGTGTATCCCTTTTTATATTGTGGTCTAGCAACTGTCCATGAATGTGCTTTTATGGTAGGGTAGAGCTGATTAAGGAATTGATGGATTGACCAAGCTAGAAGACTTAAACTAGGGAGTATCTAATGCCCCATTATTTTTATCAGCACACAAATGTTAGACTTTGGATTTTAATTATGATTTGCTTTCAAAGTTTGTATGCAGCATGGGCATAAAAGAATTTAATATTTCTGCCATTGATGTGGAGTTAGTCCCGCGTGTTTCTGAATGCTTCATAGTTCTTTTCAAGAGGCAGTCGTGGTAGGCTCGGTTTGTGTTATTATCTAGATTCAAGTCTTTCTACATGCGACCTATGTAGGGACTTTGTGTATGTAGGACCAGGCCTATTGAATACGTTCCATTGATTTAATGAATATTGGAGGTAAATTCTTATCTATTTCAATATTACTTGCAGTTGCCAATTAAGTTGTGTTTTACAATTGCATATGGCATTACTTGTGTCAGAATAATATTTGTTGAGAAACTGATTGTGTCTCCAATATGTCATGATTATGGCGCCTTTTGTACCAAGTAATGTTTGGTTTCATTTGTTTTTACTTTTATATATTCTGTTTTAGCTTTACAACTGTGTATGGATATTTCCTCCAATTAAACTCTCTCCGCAGAGTTTGTTTTGGCCACTACATAGATTCTCCTCTGATGTGAAGCATTTAGGCCACTACATTCAATTTAGTGTTTCGAGATTTAGTTATTTCTGTTCTGTGGTTGGCCACGAACTTATAGATCTCATTCTGTGGTAGGACAAGGTTCATTGGAATACTTCATGGGTTCTGCAGTTTTTACGAAGGGTTAGTATCATTCTGGATTAGTATAATAATTATTAAGGTAACTCTTTTGCTTTTATTTGTGCTGCGATCTCTTTGTCTGGTCTAGCATGTGCCTATGGATATGTTGTGGGACGACAAGTGATTTAAGGTATGTCATTGACGGAAGGTAAAAAATGTAGTTTCTAATGCTTTCATTATTTCTTTTGGTATACATTTGTACTGTCTGTGGTTGGATATTATTATTTGGTTTCATCATGCTGTACACAATCCTCATGGTTGGAGGACAGCGGCAGTTAATAACAACCCAAAACTGGGTTTTGCTTGATTTCCAAATTTGGTAATTTCCTTTTCTTTAGTAGACGTTCATAGCTGCTAGTTGAAAATCGAATTGGCACCTTTCGGTTGGGCAAAATCAGGAAGTCTTTTGCAACTACTATTTGTGCTTCATTTTCCTCTTCGCTCTACTAAAGATCTGGATGGATGTGTAACTGGCGCTGTTGTCTCGGCAGTTGGCTGTATCATTGATTAGTATATGTGCAAAGTTGATTTTTTCTGTTGACTATTGAGATATTTAGATGTAAAACTGCAAATGTAAGACATGATTTTTTTATAATAAAAGAAAATTTATTTTCATCTTTTCCGCCTTTCTAAATTTTGCTCACTTTGTAACTCTTGATTTGTTGTTATAATTTGCAATAGAATGAAAAACTATTTGTTTTGATTGATTTCACAACACAGTACAAAGGGAGACCAAGACCGAATTTATCTAATCCATAAAAGAATTATTTTTAAGTTTTAAATATAAAATGCAATGAAAAATTTATTTACGCAAACTGTCTTAGAATTTTTCTTGATAAAATTACAAGCGAGTTAAAACTCCAACTCCAAGAGCTAAAAATAAACTTTTGGACAAATATTTGTAGCTTCGTAATTTTGGAAAGTTTTAGCAAAACCATTTATTATATGGACAAAGCTATATCTAGACCCTATTTTGCTATAAAGAGACCTTAAATCAAATTTTTTATTTTATTTTATGTAAAATGACTATTTTACCTATCATATAAAACCAAGTTTTGGACCAAAATCTAAATAATTTTCTTCCTCTTCTCCAACCAAACTTCTCTCTAAAACTAATCTAATACCCAAAGAATGAATTACATTAAAATCTAACTATTTTCATCCTCTTCTTTAACACAACTTCTCTTTATTTTTTAATTATATTTTAATATTACTTTGTGGAACTTTCCGATTTTTCATCAGCGTAAAAAGAATGAATCATACTAGTCGAAGAGCCAATTTTTTTTACAGAATTATATTTCAATGAAGTAATCTGTGGACCCAGTAATTTGTATAATTTTCTATTAAGAAATAAACTAGTAACTGCGAAATCTTGTTCGAAACCCGATCATCTTGATGGCAAGATAAAACGCAAGCTACAATTTTTTTTAAAAACGAAAGAAATCAATATTTGAAATCAAGATCTTTCATTAATAGCGAAATCAGAAACATCAATCAGATTACAAAACCACAGGAAAGAAAACAACACATCGATTTCTAAGTTTGAATTAAATTTACAACCAGAAACCCTAAATCCCCAAATTCCATAACCTAAGAACTTGTAAACTTTGTAATAGCCTTCGTTCCTTTAGATACAGCATGTTTAGCCAATTCACCAGACAACACCAACCTCACCGCAGTCTGGATTTCCCTTGAAGTGATAGTCGGTTTCTTGTTGTACCTGGCAAGCTTCGCAGACTCACCAGCCAATTTCTCGAAGATATCGTTGATGAAACTGTTCATGATTCTCATAGCTTTGCTGGAAATACCGATATCGGGATGAACCTGCTTCAAGATCTTGAAGATATAGATCTTGTAGGTCTCGACACTTTTTTTGGATCGTTTCTTCTTTTTATCAGCTCCGGTGCCAGCTTCTTTTGGTAACTTCTTTCTGGCCTTTGGTTTCTTCTTAGCTGCTACGACGGCCAACGAATATTTCTCGGCGACCTTCTTCTCAGTCGGCTTCTTTTCTGCTTGGGGTGCTATTGTTGATTTTGATTAGGAAATAAGTTCTCTAGAGAGAGAGATTAATTGGAGAAGAGAAATAATTTTCTGATTTTGATTGGTGAAATGCGAGCTGCAACTTGAATTTGATAAAAAAGAAAAAAAAAACTTGAATTTGATAAAAAAAGAAAAAAAAAGAAAAGGGAAAAAAGAGAAGAGAGATAGTCGGCTGAAAAAGGTTTATATATTAAGGGTATTTTAGTAAAATTTGGGGTCTCAGTATAGCTGAAGAAGGTCTCATTATAACAGAGTCTCATTATAACCAAAACGGGTCTCGGTTTAGCGTTGCCCTTATTATAATATTGAACCATTTTTATATGTCACATGAGTAATAAAATAAAATGAGAATGAAAAAACTAATAAACTTCAATAAAAAATATTTTAACTAGTAAAAAACTTTTTTTTAGCTATCACCTGGCATGATGTATTGTTAATAAGAAACTGTGAATCGCTTATTGGACAAATTATACGATGGAAAATAAAGTACTCATGGATATAAGGCACGCAACCGTAGATTCTTTCTCCAAAGCTATAATTGGCCTACAATAACGGAAGATATGCCAACTCCATACAAATCATGGTAAATACTATTGGGAACAATAGCCGAAGCAATCTCATTCGATAGACGAGGATTCTATATAATTTCAAGGTGCGGTTCGTGAGTTTTGACCCAGTATACATGGTGTTACAAAGCAGAAAAAGACAGGTCTCGGAAAATTGGCTCTAAACCGAGAGGGTTAGGACAAAGCAGAAAAAGACAGGTCTCGGAAAATAGACCCAGTATAACTTGAAACTTTATAATAGCCCTACAAAATTTAAGCTCGTAACTTACTACTACATGTAAAGCGTATTTATTAAACCATATGGATTTATTATTTTCTATTTCGGTACCATGAGAATGTTTTAAAAATGAATTCAACATTAATAAAATGTTTTATTGCCAAAAATAAGTTTCATTTCATATATCCAAGAAGAAACATATTTCTAAGCACACAGATGGTCAACATACTAAAAAAGAATATTCCATGAGGAACATGGAAAACAAATATTTGTAGCTTAATATTTTTGGGAAAGTTTCTAAAGAGAGTACTTTAAGAAAGAAATCCAATGTGAATCCATTTTTCATGAATATGAAGTTTCCTTTTTAAAGTATTTTTTTTCAACAAAACCATTTATTATATTATTTAACCATTTTTATCTGTCCACATAAGTACTAAAATAAATTGAGAAATAAATAAATAAATAAATAAAATAGAGATAAAATCAATAAGATTTGTCTCGAGTTTGCACACATTGTACAATAGAGGTCTAACTTAGATCATAATGTGGTTTTTATGTATAAATGAAGAAGTTTCCATCTCGGAAGACTTATACGATGGAAAATAAGGTGCTCACCATGGATACGCAACCGTAGAATAAACGACTATGACTGGTCTGACTCAATGCTGTTGAAGCTTCTCAGTCGATCAGGAGTTGTGTTGCAGAAGGAAAACCCGATAGATTTATCGGCTGCGTCGCAAGTCTAGTCATTAGGTTGTTTTTACTTAAATAAATATTGCAACACTAACATAGAGCTCATGATGACCATAATTTTCCCGGTGCAACCCTTCGTCACGGAGCACACAACAATTGGACTAGAGCTCGTAAAGCCAAATCTGATCCCAAGGTTCTTCAAATGGTGGGGATTGGAGTCCAAACAATCGACCTTCCAACTGATTGGAAGGTTGCCTATGCTACAAGATGATGAAGTATGAAATATATATCTATATAAAGAACTCGTGTGGTATAATTACAACCAATACTTAGGTTATAGAGTTGCAAACAACTCTCATATGATAAAGTTGAAATAACTCTCAGGGTTAGAGTTACATACAATTCTCGGGTAGTAAAGTTGCAAAAAACTCTCAGGTAATGGAGGTGCATACAACTCTCAGGATATGATAGTTGTAAACAATCCTCAAATCTTTTACGAACAACTCTCAACACTCTAGTTATTGTTGCAAACAACTCTCATGGTATAAATTGGTATTAAACAACTAGCGCCCAGGTAATAACTTGGATGTTTTTCACTGTGTAGGTTGTGGAGGATGCCCTATGTTGGATAGAGGTTGAAATAGAAGCATTTGGAGTAGTAGCAGGAAATGTAGATCCAGATGTTGCACCTGTTTACCGGAAGAAAGACTGAGTAAAAGAAAGAAAAACACAACCCCAAAAATCGGGAAAAAGACGCGACACACATGGCAAGACTCTAATAAGGACATCCCAACCATAGACCAACAACAAACAGTCACAAGAACAACGATTCCATCAAGGACAACTGAGATGAACCAACCGGAAGCCGATGAAGTAGACGATGATAGTATGAGTGAAACGCTAGGTTGTTTTGTGCTCAAATGAAGAGATAGTCCAAAGAAGACTAGAGCTGAAGCAATATCAAAGTGTTTGAAAACCTATACCGATAAGAATAAGTACTAGCGCAAGATCAACCAACAGGCGAAAGAAGTAATTAAATTCCTTGATATGTATATTTAATATGTTTAATCCACACTGAACAAATTATAATGATTATGGTTTTCTTGTCGCAGCTTGAAGAGTTAAGGTTAAAGGTAGCAAGACCCGAAAAAGAACAACTCCACAATGCTCTCTATTTGCCTTTTTGCTCCCCTGTAATGCCTGCAAATGAGAAGCAACCAGAGAAGAAGAAGGACGCGATACTGCCAACGAAAGTTGCGTCCACTGATCAGGACCTGAATCAGGTTAGGCAAATGCAGAAAGCTGAAAAGCATTATGGAATACTACAAGAGAAGATTTATAATGATGAGACCATTCACCAGTACGATCTGGTGTGAGACCGGAAGAGTTATCGGTCACAACAGAGTCAGACACAGTGGAGAGACAGACAGACAAGTCTCCACCTACAGAGGAGGCAACGACAGTTCTGAGTCCTAATAAGGAGACATAAACCGATGACTCTCTTCCGAATGACCGACATCTCGTACCTCCCATAACAAATGACATAGGTTGCGAAGGATATAGAGCCAAGGAGGTAGAAGATCGTGTGAAGGAAGTCGCAATCGAAGAGTCTAAACTTACGGTTGCAGAAGGCCGTGAAGATGTAAGTGGATCTTAAGTACAATAAGATACAACTATGCAAAAATGTTGGGTTGTTAAGTTGTTTTTTTTCCAAAATCTAACAGGTGTAATGTTTTAAAAGAACCAACATGTATGTATTTAAACACAACTCGCATCTTAAAATGTGTTCTGGATTTCAAACAAATCGTGTGGTATATATACGAATAATTCGCAAATAGTTGTGTTCAAACAAATCGTGTTGTTTACTCACACACAACACTCAAGTAGTATTCATAATGTTTAGACACACACAAATCTCATCGTAACCTGAGAGTTGTTTTTTACTGCATAACCTGAGAGTTGTTTGGATAAGTAAATGAGTGCTGTTTCCACACCTCCACAACTCTCATAATGACCTGAGCGTTGTTTGTAGAAATATATGAGTGTTGTTCCCATTGTATAGCCTGCGACTTGTTTGCTATAAGTCTCAGGTTTGTTTTGCAACTAGTGCAAATAACTCCCTCCTTACCTATGAAACAACATGTCGATCGACAACAACCACAACAACAACCACCACCACACCAATAACAACAACAGCAATGACAACCACAACGACAACCACAACAACAACAACAACAACAACCACAACCAAAACAACAACAACAGATTTAAGGAGAACAACAACAACAACAACAGATTCAAGAAGAACAACAACAACACCCAGCCTTGGAAAAAATTGAAAGGATAACACAGAACAAAGATGCACAACCTGTAGCGGTAGAAGCAGAGTCTGGCCATCTATGTAAGAAGTCAGAACTGCTCAGCCAAGAAGAAACACCATTAGAAGTCAAAACTGCCTAGCCAGCTGAAGTCCGAAAAATGGCCAACGCAAAGTCATAACCACTGAGCCAAACAAAAATTGTGGTACCAGTACCGAATCAACAGGAAAACAGAGAAGACCAAGTTCCAGAGTCTTCTGATACACAAGATAACATAGTACGTTTACAAAATATTTTTTTGATGGTTATTACTCGCAAGTTTCACGATCAGTATTAGATGAAATTGATGATCTTGAAATTGATGATATGATACATCAGCATTTGGAGAATATGTTGGAGGATGCAATAAATAAATTTTGTCAACAAGCTCTTGACATTATCCCGGAGTAGTCAACGGCATTGGTCGTCGCAGATTGTGTGGTGAGTGGATTTTTAAATAATAATACATAGGAGGTGTGTATTTTTTATTTTATAATTTAACAACATTATACATGTTTATGTTCAAGTCAAGGGAAGAGACAGTGGAGGAGGATGACATACTGCCTAATTTTAATCTACTGACACTGACCCATCAACCGATGGAAGAGGTAAGTCTTTTAGAAAATCCACAGCCACTTGCACTGGTAACTCTCACTAATTGGCCAGAAAAAACACCGAGAACTGAATTGATTGATATCGGTGAATACCACAAAGTACAATTAATTTAAGGCAGAGAAGACGGGGCCGATCCTCAGGTATGATTACTAATGTCAGAGTTTACCTACAGACTTCACGTGCCCGCAAGTGATGTGTTGGCACTACCTTTCGAAAAGGACCTTGACTACAAGGTATCCGCTTAACAAACAACTCTCATATATGTTTCAAACAACTCTCATATATTGTATTTAATAAACAACTCCCCACATATTGTGGATGCTTGGATTCTAAAGATGCTTAAAACAACAAATTGGAAAGTTCCATGCAAAACTTTCACTGAAGTCAAATTTGGCATTATACAAATTTATGGCATGCAATAAATTGAATGCAATACCAACTGGAAAAAGAGAGGAAATAACAAATGTAGTTGACGATGTACATGTAAAAATTCCTTCAGACACAAACATTGTGCTCATTCCAATCTGTAGCACTAAGAAGGATACAATGAACCATTGGATGTTGCTCGTTATTGATATAGACGCAAAGACGGAAACAAACTACAACCCACTTATGCCTCGTCTAAATGTAGTGGACTACACAACAAAGATACCTGGTCCGTTGGTAAAGTTACTAACTGTTACCATCATCCTAAAAGTTGTTTTGAACTTCTATAAAGTATGAGAATTGTATGCAATTCCCATCATGTCCTGAGAGTTGTATGCAATTCGCATCATGGCATGAGAGTTGTTGCAATTCTATCACATGGGAGTTGTTTGTAACTCTACAAGTTGGGAGTTGTCTACAACTCTATTTCTTGAGAGTTGTTTACAACTACATTTCCTGAGTATTGTTTCCTGAGATTTGTTGACAGCAATATTTCCTGAGAGTTGTCAACAATTTTTATATTATAAGAGTTCTTCGCAACTCCATTTCCTGAGAGTTGTTGACAACTCAATTTCTTGAATATTGTTGACAACTATATTTCTTGAGAATTATATGCAATTCCCATCATGGCCTGAGAGTCGTATGCAATTCACATCATGGTCTGAGAGTTGTCGCAATTCTATCATTTGGGAGTTGTTTGCAACTCTACAACTTGGGGGGTTGTTAGTAATTCTGTTACCCGAGAGTTTAATTGTACCTGATGTCTGATACAAACTATTATTAATAGTTGGAATATTATCTCGAGAGAAAATACCTCCCAGATGCTAATACAAAGTCAAGAACGCGAGAAATATTCCATAACAAAAATAAGGCACCCTCGACTGCGGTATTTTCATCTGTGAATACACCGGAGATATTATAAAAAATGATATGTCCAGAAGACTTACCGAAAAGATATGGTAAGAGAGGTTAGAGCTGAAATACTTTATTATTTCATAAACGATGAAAACACTAACCGACACTGGTAATCATCTTTTTTGTGTTCCAACCTGTGGAGGGAGCCAGTTTTTTGGTGTACATATATTGCTTGTAATTTTTTGGTGTATATATAAAGTTTTTTATTTCAAAAATATGCAGTGTATGATATTTTCGAACTCACTTGACAAAACAATGCACAACTTATTTAACAAACTACCCATACAGCTTGACAAAACAACTCGCACCTATTACAAAAAATCTACTTCTAAACAACTTTCAACAATTACCTCCATATGTAATTCGCATGATTCCTTAATTAGTACTAAATAATTCAAAAACATACCAAAAGAATACGAATAGATTATGGTGTCTGCCTTAGTAACCGGTAATTGCATTGAGCACGTAAAAAACCATATAATCAATCATAACCCATTAATTGTTAAATTGACAGAGATGAGACTGTGTAATCATTAACATAGCCACCACCTCATTAAGACTCCCTCCCTGATTATAAATAGTTATAACTAGAGGAGGATTTTAAAAATAAACTCTATAATCAAAAGATCATAACATATTCTTTTACAATCACCATGCATACTTTCGGTTCTTTAGGCAACTCTTGGTCTTCTATAACGACCAACAAACGCTCCAGATTAATCTCTCTGGTGGCACCACCAAACAGCCCAGTCTCTGTAATGGACTTTGATATAAAAAATTACTGCTCTGCTGACTCTGGACCAGTTGAAGTGGTTGAGATGTTGGTTGACGCTCAACCAGCAGAGGTTCCAAACAGGAAAAAGAAGAGGGAAGACACGAAGGAGGAAGATGAGGAAAATGAGGAAGATGATGAAGATGTTGGTACATCGTTGAAGATCCATCATATGGAGCCGAAGAATCCTCTTGTGATGACTGATCGTTACTACTTATGTTTTTTGTTTTGTTTTTCATGCAAACTGACAAACACTAAAGATGGTAGTATTTTTTTGGATGTGTTTAATGCATGAAGTCTGTTATGGCTATGTAATCATTGTTTTGTATAAATTGTTGATCAATTTTAAAAAGTTTATGAATCATTGATATGTTACAAACAACTCGCAGGTCCTATTGACAAAGAACTCTCTTGATCTATGTTCAAACAACTATTAAGGAAATAATATACAAACAATTCGCATCAATGTCTTACACCATGTGTGTGCAAACAATTTGCATCATAGTATCTTGTTATTGTTTGCAAACAACTCTCAACTATGCATGAGAGTTGTTAGCAGATATATTTCTTGATAGTTGGTTGCAAACAACTCTCAACTATCCCTAAGAGTTGTTTGCAACAATATGATATGAGAGTTGTTTGCAACTCTATTTCCTGAGAGTTGTCTGCACCTCTAATCCCTAAGTGTTGTTTCAACTCTATAAGCTGAGAGTTGTTTGCAGTTATATTACCTGCGAGTTGTATGCAACTATAAAGTATGAGAGTTATTTCAAACTACATTCCATGAGAGTTATTGACAGCTCTATCACATGAGAGTTGTCAACAACTCTACAAGCTGAGAGTTGTTTGTGACTTTCTACCCTGAGTGTTGTTTGCAACTATATCCTTAAAGTTGTTTCTACGTATAAGGTAGTTGTGTTGTACTATTGTAATGCAAACAATTCACAGTGTATGTAATAAACAACTCTCAAATTGTATCGATAATACAGATTAATGTATTGTCCACAACACGCGCGATAATACAGATTAATGTATCGAATAGATAGACTTTTAAACTAGAACCATATAGGTTCTCTTGTTATGACCTGATTTCGAACAACGACCACATCTCAGTTTCTTGGTTGCAACTTCTTCTCTAGATATGATTCTATTTTTCTTAGGCCTTCTTGGGGCGTCTTTTCAAGTTGGGAGACAAAATTTCCACCTCTGGTGGATCGTTAGAGCTTGATCCTTCACCGAAATTGGTTATCACCGGTATGCTGAAAGAGTAACTTGACTAGTAATTCTTAACCGTAAAGAAAGACTCTATTATAGATAGAGAATCTTGGCTAGTAGAATGAATTGACGCTAAAGCGCAAGGACATGAAAAACACTCATGTTGCCATGCTCCGCAAGAACATTTGAAATCCAACAAGTTTACAACTGTTACAGGGTCTGAAAAGACTTCGAACAATGCTGCAGAAGACTTACGTACTACCCAAGTTCGGCATTTCTCAACATTCTGCTTTAAATTTTTTTCATACTCGTGGCATAAATTAGTACTCCATCTTAACCCCTCTTAGTATCTTCGTGAAACTTGAGTCATAAGAAAGACTCTAATTCGGTAAATCAACTCAACAATGAGTAGGCTGCATAATTTTTTGACATGGTTGTTAAAATATTTGATTGCAGTGGAAGTCATGACCCGTATCGTTTCCCTTTAACGTATGCCTAAGCATACTTATTCGGAGGTAAATTTTCAAGATTTTTTTTAATTCTTTCACCACCTTCACATAGGAAATTTGTTACTATATCATTAGATCTTGAGTGGGAGTATAAGCACATCGATGGAAGAAATTTAGCATTGTAGACTTATAGTCTCTGTTAGTATGCTCCAAAGCTTTTCTCAAATTTTGAACAAGATGGAAATAACAGTACCCATGGAAACAGATTGGATACAAGATAGAAACAACATAATTATACCGGAACTTAGTACCCTGAGAGCTGTGTACAACTATATTCCATGGGAGTTGTTTACAAATCTTCCCTGGGAGTTGTTTGCAACTCTTCCCTGGGTGTTCTTTGTAACTCTATACCTGAGAGTTGTTTGCAACTCTTCCATGGGTATTACCTGGGAGTTGTTTGTAACTCTTCCCTGAGAGTTGTATTGCAACTCTACTATCGCTGAGCATTGTTTGCAACTCTTCCCTGGGTATTATATGGGAGTTGTTTGCAACTATTCTCTAGGAGTTTTTGTAACTCTATCCTTGAGAGTTGTTTGCAACTATTCTCTGAGAGTTCTTTGCACAAACCTAATAATCAATCAAATTATAAAATCAGTATGGAGCTAACCGTTGTTGTCGTATTTTTCTACGGCAAAAAATAATACACCCTTATATTTCTCGTGCAAATGGGTTCCATCGACATACAACATTGGACGACATGAATGAAAACCTTGAAGACATGAACCGAATGCTATAAAACAATGATTGAAGAAGTTTCTAGCCGATACTTCCAACTGGCAGTCGGTAGTAATATCGTGACTCTTCAATAGTTTGAAGTACCCCAGTAGTAAACCAAAAGAACTCGAACTGTCTCCGAAAACTCCCTTCTTTGCCTTCTCCAAAGCATTTCATGACAAACAGTAAGGGATGTCTAGACCGTAATCTTGTTTGACAGAAGTTTGTATGCTTTTGGATAGCAACAAATGAGATATCCTGATAAAATCATGAATTTCCTCAGCAATCAAATCCGATATCAAATGCCTATGCCCTTTTATGTTTTTGGAAGAAAACAGGACTGCAAGTATGTTGCGCAACATACCTCTTAATCGTCATTAATCTGGTGCCGGAATCAATTGATGTGTAAAGTCTCCATTTACATCTGGTTGTGAATTTATTTTCAAAATAAACATTGATCTTGTTTGCTGTAGTGTGCATGTATTTGAGAAAAAAAACATCCTCTAAAGCATATCGGCACAAAGATAGCCTTAAAGCTGCAGCACCTTCTTTGAAATATTGACCAACTCTTGAAATAGCATAAGCCCAACCAGTAGTAGCAAGTTGTTTTGTTCTCTGATCAGAATTACCTTAACCATTACAACCCTCCTCACTGTTTAGTTGATAATGAGAGGGTTCTCCCTAACTTATTTAGGATGTTTACGCTTTTGACCAGAACCCTTATCACCAGAACCCTTAAAACCAGAACCTTTATCAAGGACTTGTTATTCTATGAGAAACTAACCCGTTTCAAATGCTCTAAATCAAGATATAATTCTAAACCAACAAAATATTTTTCATTATTAAAGAAACTATTCATGTGATCCCAGCAAGAGTAGGTAATTAGGTAGTTACCTCTGACCAGCTCCTCCCATGCGATCTCCACGTACACTTGGATACTTTGAAAGTTTTCAAACTCTGTCAAAGGCACAATTATAGTTTGTTGACCATGTTTTAAAATACAAACTCGTGATTTAGACATATCTTACCGTGCATTGAATAATTACAAAGCAGTCACGCGACAAGTTAGTGATAGCATACCATTTTGCACTACCACAAATAATTATAAAGAAGTCAGTTGTATTTCCCTAGAGTTATGTTAGACGATCATGAGAGTTGTTTATAATTCTCTTATTTCCCGAGAGTTATCTGCAAATTTGTTATCTGGGAGTTGTATGCAACTCTATTTCATGGAGTTGAATGCAATTCTATTTCCTGAGAGTTGTAGGCTACTCTATTTTCCAGAGAGTTATCCGTAACTCTGTTATTTGGGAATTATATGCATCTATGTTTCTTGAGAGTTGTATACGACTCTATTTCCTGAGAGCTGTAGTCTACTCTGATGAGTCCGGATTTTCTCACCACTCACTGTAGAAACTGGACAGGGGCAATTCGGATAAAAGCCACCCACTGAACCATCCGAACAAGACTAAAGTATTAAAAATTAATCACTTTATGACTAAGCTAATTACCAACCTACTTAATAAACTAATGGGCCTTTGAATTCGACCCGGTTTCATGAGTTTGACCCGAAAACCCATGAGGCCCATAATTAAGGGTATAAATACCCAACCACTTTCATTAATGAGGGTAATGAACATTTAATACAACCAGGCATCTCAAATCTCTCACTACAAACTACCCAAACATTAAATACCCTTGAAACATCACAAAACTTCTGCCAAAATTACCCTCAGACTGAAATTATCCACACCAAATTGACGACCATAGTGGGAGGAGAAGGTACCTGAATCAAGCATTCAAAACCATCAAGAAAGATCAGTTCGGATGAATCCGGACAAGCAGGATATACCACCAACTTTGGCAGAAGTGGTGGGAGAAAATGATGAATATACTATCAAGGAGTGAGATAGACTAAAAGTTGAGATAAAAGCCTTGAGGGTTGCTAAAAGGGCAGAATTAGGAGTGAAAGAAAAGTCAAAAGTGTCAGCAGTTCACCATACTGACAATCCAAGAGAGCATGAGCCATCAAAAACCCATGTGAGCACTAAAAAGACTCATGCTAGCTCAAAGAAGTCTCACCGGTCTAAACCGGTGGAGAGCTCAGATTCAGACTCAGAATCTTCCAGCAGCTCCTCAAACGAAGACGGAGTCGACGAATCCATGTCATCCAGTAGTGATGAAGGCCGTTATAAGAAGAAACAAAAGTTGGTTAAAAAATACTCAAGAAAAAGGAACAGACATGGAAGATTGAAGAGGCATCTAGGTAAAGGGTCGTCTCATAGTCATGGCCATGGCCAGAGGCACGTAGACCGATTACTAATGGATCATTTTTCCTTTCATGATGAGCCAGGTATCTTTGCAACTCCCAACGAAGATACTGTATTCAGCCGTGACCGCAATTGGAGACAATCTCCATTGTCCTCCAAAATACTGTCCGGAAACCTTCCTAAGAGGTTTGACAGCACAAAGATGGAAAAATATGATGGTTGGTAAAGATCCAGATAACGATCTGGAGAAATTCAAAAAATTTATGATGAACTTTGATGATGATAAGCTACTCTGTCGAGCATTCTCCCAGTCTATTACGGGGAGTGCTCTGAAGTGGTACAATAGTTTGCCACAAGGCTGCATCAAGAATTTTGACACTTTTTGGGTGGCTTTCCGAAGACAGTTCGTTGGAAGTAAAGAAGTAAAGGGAAATGAAGACACTATTATCCATTGTGCCCAAGAACCAAATGAATCTTTGAACGAAAACATGATTCTCTTCGTGAACACCAAAAATGGATTAGCTGATTGCTTTGAACAAATGGAAATAGCTTCTCTGAGGCAGGGTTTGAACCCTGGCAATTTGGTTCATTCAGTAACCAGGAAAAAGGCCATGACATGGGGAGGTTTACTGAATCAGGTCGGCAAACAGATTAATGTGGATGAAACAAAGAAAACTAGAGTGCACCGGCAAGTGAGATCTACCCCAGCTGCACCAAATCAAAACCAGAATCAGTCCTGGTATAAGGCCAAAGAAGCCGGACATGGTCAAAATAGGGTCAAAACTCAGTCCCACCCGGCTGCACCAGCTCAAAGCCAACAATCTAGAAATAAGCAAGGACCTTGGGTTCAACCGGGCTGGTTCGCTGAATTAAAAGAAAATATAGCCACCATTTATGATAAGACGAAAGACGAAGTCCATTTCAGAAAGTCGGCTGCATTACAATCTCCCAGGGAAAGTCGAAATAATAGTTTTTGTCAGTATCACCATGATACTGGTCATACCACTGAAGATTGCATTGTATTGAAACAAGAAGTGCAGAATTTGATTGAGAGAGGAAAGTTGGGGGCCTATGTTAAAAGAAGAAGTGGAAACAGGCCTGATAATGCTCATCGGACTGGCCCGAACAACGCAGGGACATCGGCTCCGGATGGGGCTATGGTGATAATTGAAAGGTTTGATGTAAAATCAGAATATTTGGATCATGATCCAACTCGAAACATGGTGGGTGTTATCACAAAGCATTGCAAGATAGTGTCCGGCCTCATCAGTTTTTTCGAGTCGCTTACAATATTTGGGGGAGACACTATGACTGCACCAACTACTTCTTCGAGAAAGAGGCATGTTCAAACTCTAGCTACCCAACTGGAAGGAGGCATGACTTCCTATCAATCATAAATCCAATTTCCCTTCATTGTTTTTGATGAGGATGACTTGAGGGACATAGCTGGTCCCCATGAAGATGCTGTTGTAATAGGAGCATCTGTTGGGGGCAATGATTTAAGGCGAATTTTGGTGGACATTGGTAGTTCAACCAATATCCTCTTTTTAACTTCCGACAAACAAATGAAGAACCTATCAGTAATTCAGCGTTCGAATAGGTCAATTATGGGTTTCACTGGAAGCTCAGCAGATGTGATCGGGAAGTTTGAGGAGGAGGTTTTGTTAGGCAAAGGCCCTTTTAAGAAGATGGTCAGGATACTTTTTATCGTGGTGGATTGTCCCACTTGTTACAATGCCATTTTGGGGGAGATCTTGGCTCTCTAGGATGCATGCTGTGGCATCAACAGTCCACCAATGTTTGAAATATGTTGTACAAGGACAAGTGGGAGTTGTCAGGAGCAGACAGAAGGTGGCAAGGGAGTGTTATGAAACAGCACTGGCCCCTCGAACGTTGGGGGCGGTTCGGATCAGTGAGGATTAGCAGTTTGAGGGGCCCTCTGGGGGAGAGGGTGAAATTGATGACCCTAGAGAGACCCCTGGCGTTTTAATACCTATTGAAGAAGTTGAAACTTACTCTATGGTTGAAGGAAAAAGTGTAAAGATCGGGTCCAAGATGACATCGGAATTAAAGGATAAAATGTTAGCTTTTTTGAAAGACCATCAGCATGTTTTTGCTTGGTGAATTCCTGATGTAACCAGAGTACCAGCAGACATTATATCACACCAGTTATCCGTTCGGAGGGATATAACACCCGTTGTGCAAAAGAGGAGAGATTTTTCTAAAGAGAAAGCTGATGTCATAGTTCAAGAGGTTGACCGGCTTACTAAGATGGGGCACATAAAGAAATCTCAATACCCTTTATGGACAGCCAATCCGGCGTTGGTAAAGAAGAAAAATGGAAAGTGGCGTATGTGCATCGATTTTACAGGATCTCAATAGAGCTTGCCCGAAGGATCTGTATCCAGTTCCTCGAATTGATCAGTTAGTAGACTCCACGTCTGGGAACAAGTTACTGTCCATTATGGATGCCTTCTCCGGGTATAATCAGATTCAAGTAGATCCGAAGGATCAAGAACATACTACGTTTGTTACTGATAGGGGCCTCCATTATTATAAGGTAATGCCGTTTGGATTAAAGAATACTGGGGCTACTTATCAGAGGCTAGTAAACAAGGCTTTTGGTGATCAGATTGGAATTAATATGGAAGTTTATATCGACGACATGATGGTAAAGAGTGTGGACGAAGAGCTACACTTGGCAGATCTCCAAGAAACTTTTGCCAACTTAGTAAAAGTAAATTTGAAACTAAATCCAGAGAAGTGTGTGTTCGGAGTACAGTCTGGAAAATTCTTGGGGATGTGATAAGTGAGAAAGGGATACAGCCTGATCCAGACAAGCTTAATGCTTTTTTACAAATGGAGCCTCCTCGGAATATTAAAGAAGTATAAAGATTGATAGGGAGGTTGGCTGCTCTAAACCGTTTTATCTCAAGGTCTTCGGATAGGTGTGCCCCGTTTTTTCAAACTTTGAAAGGTGCAAAAGAGATTAATTAGTTTACAGTGCGACGAAGCATTCAATGAAATTAAGAAGCACTTATCCTCCCCTAAAACTTTGTTTAAATCTGTTGATGGAGAGACGCTTTACATATACCTGGCAGTTTCTCAGTGTGCCCTAAGTGCAGTGCTAGTAAGGGAGGTGGATAATTAATCCTCGACCCATATACTATATCAGCAAAAGCTTGATTGATGTAGAAAAAAGATATTTGAAACTTGAAAAACTAGCACTGGCATTAGTAATTGCTGCTAGGAAAATGAGGCCATACTTTCAGTCTCATTCGATCATCGTCCGGACGTCTTTTCCCTTAAAAAACGTTCTTCAAAAGATAGACATTTCAAGCAGAATGACCAAGTGGTCAGTGGAGCTGGGAGACTATTATATTGTATTCGCCCCTCAAACGACAGTCAAAGCTCAAGCTGTGGCTGACTTCTTGGTTGAATTCCATTCAGACAGAGGTACTAAGCAAGCAACCAGTGAAAAAGATAAAAAAGTATGGGTTGTCCGGACTGATGGTGGATCAAGTACCATGGGTTGTGGTGCTGGGATATGTTTAACCTCTCCGTACGACGACAAGATATACCAGGCTATATGTTTTGCATTCAGGGCTTCTAATAATGAGTCTGAATATGAAGCTGCTATAGCTGGCTTGAAATTAGCTCTTATTTGTGGAGCCAAAATGGTCAGGTTAATGAGCGATTCTCAGCTTCTTATCCATCATGCACAAGGTCAATCCGAAGCAAAAAAGGAGCAGCTGATTAAATAGTTATTTCTTCTCAAAGAAGTGGCACTTAATTTCAAAAGCATCACCTATGAGCACATACCCCGAACAGAAAATACGCTAGCAGACTCTTTGGCAACCAGAGCCTATACTAAGTCATACCCTTGGATTCATGTGCTAGAATGCCCATCCATTCAAATCAATCCGGATAAGTAAGAAGAGAGCTTGAATATACAAGTAAAACAACCCCAAGATTGGAGATTTCCTCTCCTCCAATATCTCTCAGATGTCATCTTGCCTCCGGAAAAAGCAGTAGCAAGGAAGGTAAAATAAAAGGCTCGTGGTTTTGTCATCTTAAGAGACGTTCTTTATAAAAAAATCCTTTAGTAAACCTCTCTTACGATGTGTGGGGATCGAAGAGTCCCAAATAGTGCTCTCTGAATTACACGATGGCGAGGGATCAACACATTGTGGATTCAGGGCTCTAACTAGAAGAGTTTTGTTGGTTGGGTACTACTGGCCCTCCATAATGCAAGATGCCAAGGAATTGATAAAGAAGTGTGATCCATGCCAAAGATACAACAATGAAATTCATTAACCAGCAGTCCCTTTAAAGTCAATTTCTGAGTCAATACCTTTTGCTCGATGGGGGCTGGATTTAGTGGGACCTCTACCCATGGCATCCGAAGGGTGCAGAACTATAATTGTTGCTATTGATTACTTCTCCAAGTGGATCGAAGGAGCCCCATTGGCAGGAATTACTTTGAAAGCTGTTATAAAATTCATCATGTCCAACATTTGTTGTAGATTTAGGGTTCCACAAAAGATAACTACCGACAATGGACCACAATTCGATAAGAATGAGATGAAGAATTTATGTGCTACTAGAGGCATTCAACATTGTTTTTCTTCTCATTTCCACGCACAAGCAAATGGTCAAGTTGAAATGGCTAACAGGACGTCCCTGTCCGGTCTTAAAAAGAATCCAGAGGGAGATGCTGGAAAATGGCCAATTAATCTACAAGAAGTATTATGGGCCTACCGAACCACTCTTGGGGCTGCAACACAAGAGTCTCCCTTTGATTTGGTATATGGGATGGATGCTATAGCTTACATAGAGGCCACTCTCCCTTCATTTCGAGTTTATAATTTTTCCGAACAAGCTAACGAAGTGGCAATAAGAAACCAGCTTGATTTGATGGAGGAAAGAAGAGTTAAGGCTCACCTCAGAGCCACACACTATCAGGGTTTGATGAGAAGCAGGTTTGCTTCTAAAATCAAAAGGAGGGATTTTCAACCAGGTGATAAGGTGCTGAGAAAAGTCTTCCTCCATACCAAAGAGAAGCAGTTCGGCAAGCTAGCTCCAACATGGGAAGGACCCTATGTGGTCATTGAAAAGCTTAAGCCTAGGACGTACAGGCTCAAAGATAAAGATGGAAGGATTTTGAATCACCCCTGGAACATCGAACACCTTCGGTTGTATTTAGAATAGACTATGTAAATATTTACTTGTTTAAAGTCCACGCAAATATTTGAGGGCATACTCTTTCCTACTCTGGTGGCGCGAGGAGGTTTTAATGAGGTGTCTGGGTTTTTTAAATAAAATTCGATGCCTTCTTGAAAAATTCGAAGTGGTTTGACTAGCAGTTCGATTTAATTCGATGGGGTGATGACTATTTAAAAATGTGTCATTGGAGAATTTGAACACTCTCACTTTAAAAAAATTATGAAATAACTAAAGGCCATTTGAATACAAGCCATCAAAATTAAATAACTACAGAACGATGTAAGAATTATGTAAGATAAAATTTCCCGATAGACACCAAAGAGTGATATTAAATATATAAAATGCCTTGGCCATCCAAGGACTTTGAAGTTTCAAAAGAAAAGTTTTGTCCGGACAAGTGTCAAACACGATTACAAAAATGCCTTGGCCATCCAAGGACTTTAGTTCAAACATAAAATTAAAAGATAGTTGGCATTTTGAGGACTTTAGTTCTTAGATGTCCCAGCTTCACTCGGTTTTTTCTTGGGATCGGTGGGTTCCTCATCTGGACTTTCTCCGGTCTTCTCATCTTCATAAGTGGTGTCATCCCAACCACTGGAATAACCGTGCTTATCACCATCAGCCATAGTATGGTGAGGAAGGTTTTCGTATTCCATGAATCGCCATAAGTCCCCGAGTGTCCTCTTCAGAAATTTCTGATGAAAGAGTAGGACCATGTCTGACTTGACCTCAACGTACCTTTCTTCTTGGGAGTCTATAACATCGTTGGTGTATGCATCAATCCTAGCTTGGATTGTCTTTTCATGCTCCTTTAGCAAGTCATCTTTCTTTTGCTTAGCCCGGGACACAGCATCTTCAAGCAATATTTTGTCATTTGTCAGAGTCTGAATGATGTTGTATTTGGCCTTCACCTCCTCTTTCGAAGTAGAAAGATTTTTCTCCAAGTCAAAATACTTGGATTGAAGTTCTGTGACAACCCTCTCCGAAGTGGCCAGCTTGGTGGCCAAATCTTCCTTCCCCCTCTTCAACTCTTCATTTTCTCTTTTTAATGCCTCAATGCTTTGGTTGGCAGTAAGGAGGTTGTTAGACAAACTCTCTTTATCAGAGGTGAGTGTGTTGATAATAGTTGACTGATTTCGCACCTACTTCTCTAAGTTGAGCACCGGTTGGATATTGCTCAACAATGAGTGGGTCACCATGTCCTTCTCCCCTGAAACAGAAAAAGAGTTACCATTGAAAGTGACCATGTTCGAGAAGCTTGGGGGAGGTAAGGGCCAGCAAAATCATCCTTCTCAAGGTCATTAAAGTAAAGACCAATCCCTTGAAGCCCGCTGATGTCTACTCTATCGATGTTGATGTCCCCTCCGGCGCCCTCTCCGGTGTGAAAGTCACTTGGGATTTCCTTTGCTTGAGTTGGGTCTGTTGGGTCAACCAGAGGAAAAGACTCCGGAGGCCGGAGAGCAACTTCTTCCCCCTTGGAGATTTTCTTCTTCTTGGCCTCCCTATCTCCACCTTCTGCTCCCCGTTTTCTGTCTTTCTTGGGAGCCTTTGGGGGCTTTGGAGATCCAATCACCTCTTCGGTATTCTCGTTTTCTACTACTTGTAGCAAAGCAGCATCAATCCTTCCTTGTTCTTGCCCCTCCGGGTTTACAGGGACAGTGTTCTCAACATCACCTGGGTTGACTTCAGCCACATCTTGCTTAGCCTTGCCTTTTTTGCCCTTCATTTTACTTGGGGCTTTAGCTCTGCCCGGAAAGGCTAGATTTCCATCCTTTCCATCTGTCTTTTGAAGAATCACCCCCGGAGGAGGTGGAGTGGTTAATTCCTCCCAAGACAAGTCCCTCCGGCCAGTTGTATTCCAGAGATGAGATCTTACCAAGTTGGTAAAACAGTTGTGGAAGCCATTTCCCCATTTCTCAGCAGCCCAAGCATTTAGCTTGGCACAAGTAGTCTGCCACCCTCTAAGTAGTCGTTGAACTCCTTAGGCAGAACTACCAAAAAACAAAAGAAGATAAATTAAACAAACAAACTTACTATAAGAAAAAATAGAAAAAAGTTTTTACCCGTACTCCTCCATCTGCTGGTAAGCATGCTTGGATTATCACCAGCTTTAATCTTCCTCCCGTTCTCCCAAGCACCACTGATGAACAAAAATTGAGTCTTCCAGTTCTTCTCTGACTCAAGCAAGTCGTCCACCACTTTGTAATTGTCACCCATATTGTAGTGGTAGAAGGGGATGATATGGTTTCTGCAAAGGCTGGCCGCAGCAGCAAATTGCTCCATCGGAAGAGGAATTCCGGAGAGCCTGGAGGCCATGATACAGGTCATGAGGGTGAACCAGGCGTTGGGGCTCAGTTGACTTTAGCAGAGCTTTATCAGATGAAAATACCTGACAATCTCTGGATCCAAGGGAAACCTAAGCCCTCAGTTAAATAACTCCGTGTAGAAAACTATCTCACTAAGTTTGCAATCCATTGGCATCTCCGGATCGACTGGTATCCTCACTTTAACATTTTCTGGGATCCCCCACTTCGTCCGCATCCGGCCAAGTTCAGCTGTATGAATAAAAGCATAATTGATCTTCTGCATGGCTAGCAGGTACTTCACACTTACTTTGTGGAAACAAGGTCCCACTTTTCCTACAAGGCACTCCGGCAGGTCCGGGTGCTTTAAACATAACTTCTCTTTGCCTTTGCTTTTCTTGACAATGGCAGTCTCACTCGTCTGCCCGGAGACATCGGTCTCGAAAGGGGCTTCTTCAACATTGTCCTCCATCACATCTTCCATTATCATGGAAGGGTTATCAGCTGCTTTTTGGGAGGGAAGTGCTAATGGTTGGCTTAGTAAGCTGTCCAGATGGCTGAGCGTTGCTAGTTTCTTGTGGTCTGGAGTCCGGCTGAGGCTCAGATCCGGAGGGTTCGTTTCGGAGACTTGAACCGATGACCTCCGGACCAGACATTTTTTCTTTAGGAACCTTGATGGGTGCTTCTGACCCTGTAATTTTATCTTTGGCCCCAGACTTAGAGGGCACGGATTTTGGAGATGTAGGCTGTGGAACAGCCTGGCTTTTTACTAGACGACCTCTTCGTCGATTCACTAGCTTTTCTGGGGAGATGTCAGCATCCGATCCCATGGCTATAAACGTAGAGGGTCTCCTAGCACTTGTAACTGCTTGTTCTTGTTCAACAATAGGCTCCGACTCCTGAACCGATGAGCCTGAGATGATCGGTGAAAGACTAGGTTGAAATAACCTTATGGGTTTAGAGCTTCTGGCAGAAGACGAACCTCGATCAGGCTCTGAGGTTAGTGTTTCAGGTTTGTCAATGGGAGAGACTGGGAGGCCTGCTGTGATGCGCCTTTCTCGTTCAACCCTTTGTGCTTTCTCCAACTCCGATATATTTATCCACCCACCTTTTACTAGAGCGTTTCTTGTTGTAAACATAAACTTACACTAAAATGTGTTTTTGAGAAGAGAGGTAAAAGCTCTGAAGATTAGAAGTGAAAAGATGTTGAAGATGGTAAAACAGTGAAAAATGATTTAATTTATACTAAAGAGACAAAAGATACCTTGAAATCTAGGAGAATTCGAAAAAAGTAATGATTAAAGACGGTACTGCCATCACCAGCATTAATTGAAGAGGTTACTTTTGAGGTTAGTGGGAGCGCCATTCTAGGAGAAAAAACGGCTGGTGAGGTGAATCAGGAAGGGACACGTGTCCCACGATCTGTGAACAAAACCTTTGAGCTTCTGAGAGATTTGCTAGTCCGGATAAATCCGTTATATAAATCGAAATATGTCCGGACATTGTTTCAGATGCTCATGAGCGATTTTTTAGGTCTTGCCAAAGGCCTTCGAACATAATTTAAAAAAGGGGCTACTGATGAGTCCGGATTTTCTCACCACTCACTGTAGAAACCGGACAGGGGCATTTCGGACAAAAACCACCCACTGAACCATCCGAACAGGACTAAAGTATTAAAAACTAATCACTTTATGACTAAGCTAATTACCAACCTACTTAATAAACTAATGGACATTTGAATTCGACCTCGCTTCATGAGTTTGACCCGAAAACCCATGAGGCCCATAATTAAGGGTATAAATACCCAACCACTTTCATTAATGAGGGTAATGAACATTTAATACAACCAAGCAGCTCAAATCTCTCACTACAAACTATCCAAACATTAAATACCCTTGAAACATCACAAAACTTCTGACAAAATTACCCTCAGATTGAAATTATCCACACCATACTCTATTTTCCTGAGAGTTGGTTCAACTCTATTTCCTAAGAGTTGTTTGTAACTATACTGCCTGAGAGTTGTATGTAACTCTATTCCTGAGAGTTGTATGTGAATCTATTCCTGAGAGTTGTGGTCTACCCTATTTTCCTGAGAATTGTTTGCAACTATACTGTTTGGGAGTTGTTCCATTATATTTCATGAGAGTTGTAGTCTAATCTATTTTCCTGAGAGTTGGTTAGACTCTATTGTCTGAGAATTGTATGCAACTATACTGCCTGGGAATTAATCCTGGTTTGGTTTATTTTGGGTTGGGGGTACTTTTGTAAAGTATTTTAGTAAGTTTGGGGTATTTTGTGTTTAATGTGAGGAGTAGTGAGATACTTAAGCAGCCTACTTGTATTAAATGTTGATCACCCTCATTAATGAGAGTGGTTGGGGTATTTATACTTTTAATTAATGACTCGTGGGCTTACCTTGTCAAGTTGTGAAACGTGGTCGAGTTTAAGGAGCCATTAGTTTTTAAGTAGGTTAGCAAATAACTTAGTCAAAAGGAGTTCATATTTGTCCTGTTCGGATTTATAGTGGAGTGATAAGTTCCGAATAACCCATATGCGGATTAAATAATCGGCTGTGACTGTAATATCAGAACTCATTAGTAGCCCATTTTTCTAAGCCTTGCAAAGAATCGTTGGAAGGGTTTAAAAAATCTACCAAGTCAAAATCACGGTCAATTTCGTCTGATCTGCTTGCGTTGTCCGAACTGAGAAGCTTATTTTCAACATAAATCCAGTTCGAACTTCATCAGGAATGTTTTTTCTTCCCAAAATTCTAAGAGTTTTCTCTTGAATCGTGGGACACGTGTCAGTATTTGGTTTGACCTACCAGCCGCTATTTTTCCTATTTCGGCGCACCTACTAGGTCTAGAAAGTTACCTAGGTTTCGATTTTTCACACGTTTGCGCAACCCTTAATCATTGCAAAAAACCTTTTCAACTTCTCCTTGGTAACTAATATTTTTTACTATTCCATTGCCTTCCACACTCAAAGCTTTCCTAGAGAGAAATTCATCTTCACCTTCAAATTGTTCTTGAGCGATAATATGTTCACAGCCAGAAACGCTTTAGTTAAAGGTGGTTGGTTGAATTTTTTAGAGTTAGAGAGAGCAAGGAAGGTAGAAAGAGAAAATCGTATCGCTGTCGGTCTCCCTGTTTCTCCAGGTGAGAAAATTAGTCAGCCAAATCAGGACGCCGATCAAGGGTCATCTTCCTTAAAAAACCATAGACCCAAACAGTTCTTATTAATGCCAAATCTTTCACCCCTCCCTTCTGGTTCTTCTGTTCAAGAGTCTCAACACCCTGTTTCTTAGGAAAAAGACGTTTCAAGTCTCAGAAAACCCTCGCCATTTATAGCAATGGGTTCTGACACAGAAAATTCACCGAAGAAGATAACCCCTCACCGGACAACTCGTCAAACCAAATCCCAGTCCACACCATCAACGTTAAAACCCTTCGGATCGGAGGTAGTTAGAGCAGCTCCACAGGCCAAGCCCTCCGGATCACAACCTCTACTAGACATTAGGCCTTCTGAGGCAACAAGCACTCAACTACCCAAACACCCTCTGATGAAGGAAACTAAACAACCTTCCTCAAAGACAACTGACAAACCTTCCACAGTGATGGAAGATATTATGGAAGACAACATCAAAGAGACCCCTTTTGAGACCGAAGCATCAGGTAAGACAGGGGATGCTGCTTCTGATAAAAAAGGTAAAAGTAAAGTAATAGTTTGCATGACTCATCCGGACTCGCTTCCGGAGTGCCTAGAGGGCAAGGTAGGTCATTGCTTTACACATGTCAGTGTCAAATATTTTCCAAGTTTTGTAAAACATCAACTATGTCTACACCCATACTACTGATTTGGGCCAAATCCGAACCAAATAGGGGATTTCAGAGTCTGTAAAGGTAATGATACCGATTACTCTAGAGACCCCCATGGACTGAAAATTGAATGAGGTGGTAGTGTACACCGAAGTGATGAGTTGGGGACTCCGGTTTCCTCTAGACCCAGAGGTCGTTAAGTATTTTCATTTGGTCAAGCTCTATCCCAGCCAGTTAAGCCCTAATGCCTGGTACTCACTCCTTGCTTGTATCATGGCATCCAGACTATCAAAGATCCCTCTTCCGATAGAGCAGTTTGCTGCTGTAGCAAGTTTGTGCATAAACCATCAGATTCCATTTTACCACCACAACATGGGGAATGATTTTAAGGATGTGGACGACCTTCTAGAGTCCGAAAAACACTGGAGGACATAGTTCCTATTTGTTAGAAGAACATGGTAAAATGGCAGGAAGATTAAAGCCAACACCAACCCTAGCTTGCTGACCAGTAGGTGGAAAAACACTGGTAATTTTCTCTTTCTCCTATAGGTTGTTCTTCTTAAACTACAGGCTTTCTTATTCTGAATAGTATGTTACTTGTTTTTAGTTCTACCGAAGGATTTCACCAGCCATTTGGAAGAAGGGAAAAAGACTTGTGCAAAGCTCAAGGCATGGGCTTCGGAACGCTGGGGGAATGTCTTCCACAATTGTTTTACATCGGGAAATTTTGTGAGGTACCACCTGTAGAAAACCACAGGCCTGAGAGACCTTTCATGGGAAGAGCTAACCACCTCTCGTTCGTCAAAAGGACAGAATCAAAAGATGCTAAACAATTCTTACCTTCCAAGGCTAAGGCTCCTAGCAAGATGAATAACAAAAAGAGGAAGCTTGCAACGGAGCTGGCTCAAACAGCTACAAAAGGGATTAGTTCGGGGAATCATGGGGCATTGATGCAGACTTACTTAAAGCAATAGAAGTTGAAACAATGAGGGAAGTTGGAGGGTCAAAGAACCCACTAAAGCCTCCTAAAAATGATAGGAAGTGCAGGGCCAGCAGTGATGAGAAAGCTGCCAAGAAGAAGAAAGTTACCTTAAGGGAAGAAATAATCCTTCGTCCTTCGGAAATCCAACCACCACCAGCCCCTGCCGACCGTACTCTACAAGAGGAGATCCCAACAGACCTTCAGTCTGTAGAAATTGGTGGTTGAGGGAACGATGAAGTGAACATCAGTGCCCTTCAAGACATTGATTTTGTAGGTCCCTACCGTCCTTCTAGTTCCTCCAACATGGTGACCTACAATGGGAAATCGTTCTTCGTATCCGAAGAGCAAGATGTCCTAAGCCACGTTCTCCTCGGTTATATCCAGCTAGTACTTGCTCTGGAGAGGAAAGTGAAAAGTCAGACCAACCTTATTAACTCTCTTACTTCTAACAAACAATATTTGTCAAGCAGTCTCCTAAGTGCTCAGCAAAGTATAGAGGCACTGAAGAAGGAGAAGAAGGATCTGGAAACCAAGCTAGCTGCATCGGAAGCAGCCAAAAATGAGCTCTAGACCCAGTACTCTAACTTATAGACTTCTTTCTTACAAAACCTCACAGCGTTGAAGGAGGAATTGAAGACTAAGAATGGTGTTATTTAAACCCTAACCAACGAAAAGACTGAGTTGGAAAGCACCGTTTTGGAGATGACTAAGGAGAAGAAGGTCCTAAAGAATCAACAAGAGTAGCTATCAAGGCAGGTATTGAAGAGTATGCCAATGGAGTACTTAGAAAAAAGAGATGACGGGATTAAGTATGACATGGTGCTATTGTTCCATGAGACCTTTCCTAAGAGGACCCTTGGTCCCTTTTGGAAATACGTGGATTACGAAGACCTCCCATTTCATACTATGGCAGATGGCGATAAGCACAACTAGTGGATTTGATTTCACTGATAAAAAAGAAGGTACATGTGAGAGTTCAAGTGTTGAACTCAAAAGTCCCAAAAAGGTGGTGGTGGTGAAGGAACTTCCGAAAAGAACAAGCCCGAAGGTTTTATCATATATATATATTGAATAAACAAAGTCCTTGGATGGCCAAGGCATATTTTGTATTACTGTCCGGTTGAATCTGAATAGGTTTTTCGAACAATCAAAGTCCTTGGGTGGCCAAGCCATGTTTTGTACTATTGTTCGGTTTAAATCTGAACAGGTTTAATTTATCAAACTTTTTTTTTGTTTAATATTTTTCCTTAAATCTTTTATGAGTAATGTTTAAGTAGCTCCTAGAATTTCAGAAGTATTGAAGTGAGAGTGTTTAATATCTCAAATGACATGTATTTAATAGTCATGACCAACTATCGAGTTTATCCGATCCACTAAAGATTCAAGGTACTGAACAAGTGATCTATACTTGAATTGAATTGTAGTAAAATCACTCCAAATTTTTTATGAAGGAATTATACATTATTGAACAAAAGACCGGACACCTCATTAAAACCTCACCACGCCACCAGGATAGGAAATAGTATACCCCATAATATTTACATTGATATTTAACAAGTAAATATTTACACAAAAACTTTACTCTAAATATAACCTGAGATGTTCAATATTCCATGGGTGCTTCAAAACTCTCCTTGTTTGTCTTGAAGCCTATATGTCCCAGGTTTGAGATTTTCACAGATCTCATAGGGGCCTTCCCAGTTTGGAGCCAACTTACCAAATTGCTTCTCCTTGGTATGTAAGAAAACTTTTCTTAACACCTTATCTCTTGGTTGAAAATCTCTTCTTTTGGCTTTGGAGGCAAATCTGCTCCTCATTAAACCTTGGTAGTGAGTTGCTCTTAAGTGTGCTTTAACCTTTATTTCTTCTATTAAGTCCAATTGATTCCTAATTGCTACCTCATTAGCTTGTTTAGAATAGTTGTGGATTTTGTATGATGGTAAGGTAGCTTCTATGAGGATAATTGCATCCATCCCATACACCAAGGCAAAATGAGACTCTTGTGTAGCATCCCGATGAGTAGTTTGGTATGCCCACAACACTTCTTGTAAATAGCTTGGCCATTTCCCTGCAGCACATTCTAAATTCTTTTTTAATCCTGACAAAAAAGTCATGTTGGAAACTTCAACCTGGTCGTTTGCTTGTGGATGGAAAAGAGAAGAAAAATAATGTTGAACACCTCTAGAAGCACATAAATTCTCCATATCTTTGTTATCAAATTGTAGCCCGTTGTCCGTACTAATCTTTCGGGGGACCCCAAATCTGCAGCATATATTGGATAAGATAAATTTAATGACAACCTTTGATGTGCTCACTGCGAAAGGAGCTGCCTCTATCCATTTTGAGAAGTAATCAATAGCAACTATAATAGTTCTGCACCCCCCGGATACCATAGGTAGAGGTCTAACTAAGTTCATCCCCCATCTGGCAAAAGGTATCGGCTCAGAAATAGATTCAATAGGTATTGCTGGTACATGAATTTCATTCCCATACCTTTGACATGGATCACGTATCTTCATCATTTCTTTCGCATCTGCCATTATAGATGGCCAATAGTATCCAGCTAATAGGACTCTCCGGGTTAGCGCATGTATCAACAATGTGTTGAGCCCTCCCCATCGTGCAATTCTGACAAAACAACTTGGGATTCTTCAAACCCCAAACAACGTAGGAGAGGTCTACTGAAAGATTTCTTATAGAGAATTCCCATTATCATCAAAAATCCATGTGCCTTGTATTTAATGTTTTTTGCCACAGGTTTGTCCGAAGGAAAAACCCCATAAAAAATATATTGAAGGAGGGTATATCTCCAGTATTTAGGTTGAATCACACGTATGCTCATACTTTCCCCATCTTCTTTGTTTTGACTTGGCTGTATAGACGGGCATTCTTGTATGTGAATCCAATGGTAGGACTCATAATATGTTATAGTTGCTAAAGAGTCTGCCAGTGTATTCTATGATCTGGGTATATGCTCGTAACAAACACTTTTGAAGTCTGTCGCCACTTCTTTCAAAATGAGTAAGTACTTGATCAGTTTCTACTTCTTGGCCTCAGACTAACCTTGAACGTGATGGATGAGCAGCTGAGAGTCACTCATCAACTGAACTCTCTTAGCCCCACATAGGAAAGCCAATTTAAGACGAGTTATAGCTGCTTCATATTCGGACACATTGTTAGAGGCCTTGGACCCAAAGCATATATTTTGGTAAATTTTATCACCATATGGAGAGGTTAAGAAAACTTTGGCTCCACAACCCATTGTGCTTGATCCACCATCAGTTCGGACCACCCATTCTTTCTTGGTTTTATCTTCTGAAGTTTGTTTAGAGTTCCTGTCCGTATGGAATTCTACTAAGAAATCAGCCACATTGGGATTTAATAGTCGTTCGGGGGGGAAATCAATGTCGTAATTGCCCAATTCTATTGACCACTTAGTCATCCTTCTTGATATATCTGCCTTTTGAAGAACATTTTTTAGTGGGAAATATGTTTGGACCATGATGGAATGAGATTGAAAATATGGCCTCATCTTTCTTGCTGCAATCACCAAGGCTAGTTCCAACGTTTCCAGCTTTAAATGCCTATTTTCAGCATCTAATAAACTTTTGCTGATGTAGTACACTGGACAAGGATAATTTCCCACTTCTCTTACCAGGACTGCACTTATAGCACATTCTGACATAGCCAAGTATACATAGAGCGTTTCTCCTTAAACGAGTTTGAAAAGAGTCTTTGGTGAGGATAAGTGTTTCTTTATCTCAACAAAGGTCTAGTTGCATAGCGGAGACCAATTAAAGTCTTTAGCATTCTTCAAGGTTTGAAAAAACGGAGCACATTTGTCCGCAGAACTTGAAATAAACCGGTTTAAGGCAGCTAATCTTCCGGTGATCCTTTGGACCTCTTTAACATTTTGAGGATGATCCATTTCCAACAGGGCACTAAGCTAATCCTGATCGGGACAAATACCTTTTTCACTTATTCTATAACCCAAACACTTTCCAGATTGGACCCCAAACACATATTTCTCTGGATTTAATTTCAAATTCACAACTGCCAATTTAGGAAACGTTTCTTGAAGATTAATTATATGCAAATCATCCTCCAGGATTTTAACCTTCATGTCATCTATGTATACTTCCATATTTCTTCCAATCTGATTAACGAATGTTTTGTTCACTAACCTCTGATAAGTAGCCCCAACATTCTTTAACCCAAAGGGCATCACCTTGTAGCAATGGAGCCCTTTGTCTGTTATGAAGGTAGTGTGATCTTGATCCTTTGGATCCACTTGTATCTGGTTGTACCCGAAGAAAGCATCCATGAAGGATAACAACTTGTTTCCAGACGTAGAGTCTACCAATTGATCTATCAGGGGGACATGATAAAGATCTTTTGGGCAGGCTCAGTTTAGGTCAGTGAAATCAATGCACATACGCCATTTCCCGTTCTTTTTCTTGACTAACACCGGATTGGCAATCCATAAAGGATATTGGGATTCTATTATGTTTCCCATCTTGGTAAGCCGATCTAACTCTTGAACTATCACATCCGATTTTTCTTTAGAAAAGGATCTTCTTTTTTGTACAACAGGTGCAACATCACTCGGGATGGACAACTTATGTGAAATAACGCTTGCGGGTACTCCGGTTACATCACTATTGCACTAAGCAAACACATGTTGATTGTTTAACAAAAAAGACAACAATTTTTTTTTTAACTCTGGTGCCATCTTGGAACCAATCTTGATATTCTTACCCTCTGCAAGAGAGTGAGTTTCAACTTCTTCAATATATATTATAACACTATGAGCCTCTCTGGGGTCATCAATCTCACTTTCCCCAGCAGAGGCTCCAGTAGTTGCTAATCTGAACTGCCCCCAGAGTCTTAGAAGCAAGAGCTGTTGCATAGCACTCTCTAGTTATCTTCTGACTACTTCGGACAACGCCTACTTGTCCTTGAACTGCATATTTTAAACATTGATGGACAGTCGAGGCCACAACATGCATTCTGGAAAGTCCGGACCTTCCAAAAATTGTGTTGTATGATGTGGGGCAGTCTACCACAACGAATAATACCCTTACCATCTTTTTAAAAGGCCCATTGGCCAACAACACCTCTTTTTTCAAATTCCTCAATTACATCCACAGAGCTTCCTGTGAAGCCCACAATAGTTATGTTTGAGTGTTGAATAACAAATAGATTCCTCATCTGTTTGTAAGAGCTTAAGAAGATGATGTTTATTGAACTGCTTGTATCTATCAAAATTCGGCATATAACATTGCCCCCAATAGATGCTCCTATAACACCACATCCTCATGAGGCCCAGTAATACTCCTCAAATCATCATCATAAAAAACTATGAATGAGAAAGCGGTTTGGCACTGATGGGAAGACATTCCCCCTTCCAATTAAGGGGCCAAACTGTGGACATGCCTCTTCCTTGATGAAGGGGTGGATGTTGTCACAGTATCTCTTCCAAATATGGTTAGTGACTCAAAGAAACTGATCAGTCCGGACACTATCCTAGTTTGTTCTGTTATGACTCCCACCTTATTCCGAGTTGGATCGGGATCCAAGTACTCAGAATCAACAACGAATCTTTCAAGAATCACCATTGCCCCTTATTGAGTAGATGTTTCAGGATTGTTTGTAGGGCATGTCCGATGAGCATTGCCAGGCCTGTTTCCCCTTCTTCTTTTGACATAAGCTCCCAATTTGCCTCTTTCAATAAGGTTCTGAACTTCCAGTTTTAATGTTATGCAGTGTTGGGTGGTATGCCCTATATCATTGTGATACTGGAAAAAAAAAAGTATTTCGGCTTTCCTTAGGGGACTGCAAGGTTGTCGGTTTTCGAAAATGGACGTCCTCTTTAGTCTTATCATAAATTGTGGCTATATTTTCCCTTAACTTTACAAACCACTCAAGTTGAAACCAGGGACCTCTTTTACCTCTTGACTGTTGGCTTTGAGCCTGATTATGGTTGGATTGAGTTTGTTTAGACCGGTTGGAACCTTGTCAGGTCTCCTTAGCCTTGTAACCAGACTGGTTAGCTGTTGGATGAGCTGTTGTGGTGGATCTCACTTGACGGTGCACCCTGGTTTTCTTTGTGTCTTCCACATTAATCTACTTTCCCACTTCATTTAACAGACCATCCCAAGTCATAGTTTTTTTCCTGGTTACAGAATCAGCCAGGCTCCTAGGATTCAACCCCTGTCTTAGAGAAGAAATTATCACCTGCTCGAAGCAATCTGCTAACCCGTTATTTGTATTCACAAATAGACTTATGTAGTCCTTTAAAGACTCGTTCGGTTTTTGGGCACAGTGAATAATGGTATCCCCATTACCTTTCACCTCTTTACTTCCAACGAATTGCCTTCGGAAGGCAACCCAGAATGTATCAAAGTTTCTAATACACCCCTGAGGTAAGCTATTATACCATATTAAGAACACTTCCCGTGAAAGTTTGGGAAAAGGCTCTACACAAGAGTTTGTCATCATCATCAAAATTCATCATAAAGTTCTTGAATTTCTCTAGATGGTTGTCCGGATCTCGACTTCCATCATACTTTTCCATATTGGAGCTGTCAAATCTGTTGGGTAGGTTTCCGGATAGTATTTTTACAGACAAAGGTGACTGACTCCAGCTATTATTACGGCTAAAGACTGTATCTTCATTAGGTGTTGCAAAAATACCTAGTTTGGTCTAAAAGGCAAAAGGATCTATCAGCAACTGATCAAGATGCTTGTGGGATGACCCTCTGCCCAGATGCCTTTTAAGCCTACCATGTTTATCCCTCTTTCTTGAATAATTTTTAATTAACTTTATTTTTTTTACAGATCTCCCTTCATCACTGCTTGATGACAAAGATTCATCAAGCCCAGCCTCATTCGAATAGCTATTGGAGGACTCAGACTCTGAACTTTCAACAGGCTTAGACCGATAGAGCTGAGATAAGTCTTTTTTGAACTAAGATGAGTCTTTGGTAATGGATCATTCTCTCCAGGATTGTCAGTATGGTGAATAGTTGACGCCCCTGATTTCTCCCGGATACCTTTCTCTGCTTGTTTTATGGCCCTTAGCACCTCTATCTCTACTCTCAACTGATCTCGCTCCTCGACGGTGTGTTCCTTGTTTTCCCTGACCGTGTCCACCATAGGAGGTGGAGTACCTTTCTTGTTTGGATCCATCCGAACTGGTTTTCTTACTGAGTTTGAATATAAAATTCAGGCACCTTCGTGCTCCCACTGTGGTCGCCAATTTGGT
Organism: Limnanthes douglasii subsp. nivea; assembly: GCA_036936605.1. Lineage (NCBI taxonomy): Eukaryota > Viridiplantae > Streptophyta > Magnoliopsida > Brassicales > Limnanthaceae > Limnanthes > Limnanthes douglasii. Next base: position 258,866,491 of record JAUPFV010000005.1, on the reverse strand, counting down.
TTGGTTTATTTAGGGCTGGGGTAGTTTTGTAAAGTATTTTAGTAAGTTTGTTTTCTCTGCTTGTTTTATGGCCCTTAGCACCTCTATCTCTGCTCTCAACTGATCTCGCTCCTCGACGGTGTGTTCCTTGTTTTCCCTGACCGTGTCCACCATAGGAGGTGGAGTACCTTTCTTGTTTGGATCCATCCGAACTGGTTTTCTTACTGAGTTTGAATATAAAATTCAGGCACCTTCGTGCTCCCACTGTGGTCGCCAATTTGGTTTGGTTTATTTAGGGCCGGGGTAGTTTTGTAAAGTATTTTAGTAAGTTTGGGGTATTTTGTGTTTAGTGCGAGGAGTAGTGAGATAATTAAGGAGCCTGCTTGTATTAAATGTTGATCACCCTCATTAATGAGAGTGGTTGGGGTATTTATACTTTTAATTAATTACCCATGGGCTTACCGGGTCAAGTTGTAAAACCGGGTCGAGTTTAAGGACCCATTAGTTTTTAAGTAGGTTAGTAAATAGCTTAGTCAAAATGAGTTCACATTTTTCATGTTCGGATTTATAGTGGAGTGATAAGTTTCGAATTACCCATGTACGGATTGAATGGTAGGTTGTGACTATAATATCCGAACTCATCAGATCCAACTTTATTTCTTGAGAGTTGTAGTCTACTCTATTTTCCTGAGAGTTGTTAGACTCTATTCTCTGAGAATTGTATGCAACTATACTTCCTGAGAGTTGTTCCAACTTTGTTTTCCTGAGAATTGTGTCACCTCTATTTTCGGAGAGTTGTTCCAACTCTATTATCTGAGAATTTTATGTACTTATATTTCCATAGAGTTATCTACAACTCTGTTATTTAGGAATTGTATGCAACTATATTTCGTGAGAGTTGTATGTGACTTTATTCTCTGAGAGTTGTAATCTACTCTATTTCCTGAGAGTTGTTTCAACTCTAATTAACAACTCGCATCTTCATTTAATACAATTCACATCTTCTACATAAAAGAAGCCAAACAATTCGCATTTCTGTCACGAATGCCTGAACACCTAAAACTCATACTCTATATATTATTTCACGTTCAAATTAACATCGAATATACTAAAAACTAGTATATAACTACTTAAACAACGACTAATGCTTTAGATTAACAGAATACCAAACAATCGCTCAAAAAAACAAAAAACAGAGAAAATGGGTCGAACTATCTTCACTAACGCACGAAGCAATAGAATAACCCATACCTCAACTCATAAAATCAAGAAGTAACCTCGCAATCAGTAGTTAAACACCATTAGGTAGACATAAACATGTAAGATGAAAATAGTAGTGGTTGCAAAAACACCATGAACGTATGATCATCTATTGTGCGTGTAAATCATGCGTTAGATATATTAATTATCAAAATTACACAAATATACACACCTTAAACTAGCCGATCACCTGAAAATTTTGGATTTTTGGTGGTTCATGGTGGTTCTTGGTAGCCATAGGGTTAGGTGGTTAGAAAGCGGCTTCAAAATTTCAAATCTTTAAAATCTAGAAAAGGGGGATGAAAACAGAAAATTTTCCTTATATAGTTGGTAGAGGGTAGTGTGGGTATTAAAAACATGTTGGGTATTAAGTGTGAGTATAGTAGTTAAGATGAATACTAATGGTAATAAAAGTAAACTTGGGTATTAGATGGCACTATAATAGTTGAGTAGGTACTTTAGGTGAAATTTCCCATTTATGTAATCCATAAAAAAATCTTTTTCGGTCTTAAATATTAAATGCAATGAAAATTTTATTTACACAAAAATATCTAGGATTTTCCTTGATAAAATTACTGGTGAGTAAATATTCAAACTCTAAAAGTTAAAAATGAACTTTTGGATAAATATTTGTAGCTTAATATTTTTTTAGAAGTTTCCAAAGAGAGGTAACTCTAGCTCGTGATCAAAAGAATACTTTAATAAAACAATCCAATGTGCTGAAGCGACTTTTCGTAAATATAGAGTTTCCTTTTAAAAGTATTTTTTTCAGCAAAACCATTTATTATATTACTGAACCATTTATATACGTCCACATGAGTAATAAAATAAATTGAGAATAAAAAAATTGGTGAACTTCAATAAAATATTTTATTGGAGGTATACTCTCCGAAAAAAATAGAGATAAAATCAATAAGATTTGTCTGGATTTTGCACACATTGTACAATAGAGGTCTAACTAAGATCATAATTTGGGTTTTAGGTATAAATGAAGAAGTTTCCCTCTCGAAAGACTTATATGATGGAAAATGAAATGCTCACCATGGATACAAGGCACACAACCGTCTTCTTCAAAGCTATTATTGGCTTACAATAACGGATGATACAAAGAAAAATATAAAGTAATATGACACGTGCTAACGATTTGTCAACTTCATACAAATCCCGGTAATACTATTGGGAACAATAACCGAATCAATCTCATTCAATAGATGAGGATTCTATATAATTCCAAATGTTACGAGACACTCTTACAACTCACACTATAAGAGATAATGTTTTTTTGTCTCTCGTGTCTCTCTAATTTTATTCTTAGCTTTTTGTGTGTGTGTTTGCTATTAAATAATGTTTTTGAAATGGTGAGTGAGCTTTACTATATATAGAACCATAGTGGAAGCAATGATCCACATTTTAAGATTTTATGGATAGATATGCACTCCATCGCAAAACTACTCTCAACCTAAAATGAGTTTTTACACTGAACCCAAAGATAGTTTTACACACAACATCCCTACAAAAATAAAATATTATTTAATTATTTCAATAATATATTTTTTAATGGGTCTTCTTAAGTAGACTAGTCATTTCAATCGGTGGTGAACATCAAGATGCTTGCTTTGATCAAAGAATACTGGATTTTTGGCTAAAACAATGACTGACTTATTATCGACATACAACTTAGTGGGCTCATCTTGTGTTAAGTCTATCTCTTTGAATAAGTTTCTTAGCTAAATTTCATGACTAACACATGTAGTAGCAACGATGTATTCCGCCTCATAAGTGGACAACGTGTCAACCGGTTGTTTTTTGGCATCCATGTGAAAGAAATATTTGTCGTGAAAAACAAAAATCCAGTAGTACTCATTTGATTATCTATGTCTCCACCCGAATCACTATCGATATACCCAATAAGCTTGTAATCCTTTGAAAAAGTAAGCCAAAGTCGATTGTACCTTTCGGATAACGAAAAATTCTCTTTGCAACCTTAAAATGATTTATTGTTAAAGATTTCATGGAACGACTAACAAATCCAACTACATGAAGAAGATATGGTCTCGTGCAAGTTTGATAACATAGAATTCCCGCCAAGCTTTTGAATAATATTGGATTTACACTTTCGTCTTCTTCATGTTTGGATATATTGACTTTGAACTCCATGGGTGTGCTTATCGGGTTACACTTCTCTATCTTAAACTTCTCAATGATATATTTTGTTTAACTTTCGTATGAGATGAAAATTCCATATTTTCCCGCTTAACTTCAATGCCAAGGTAATAGCTATGAGCTTCATGTATGTCATCTTAAGTTCATTCGTCATCACTTCTTTGAATTTATTAGATATGTTTGGGGTGCTTCCGATGAAGATCATATCATCCACGTAGAGGCACGCAATAAAAATATCTTCATCTTTGACCTTGGTATATAGAGCATGCTCGTATGGATATTTTTTGAAGCCATTCTCTCAAAAATACTTGTTGATTCCACTGTTACATGTCATATGTGCTTGTTTTAACCCGTAAAAAGCCTTCTTTAGTTATCACCTGGCATGATGCATGGTTAATAAGAAGATGTCAATCGTTTATTGGACAAATTTTCTTGGCATCACAGATTTATGAAAGCTATAATTACGCAAAGGCTGTTTTGTATTATGCCTCGTTATTAGATGCTCTGAATTCAAAGCACATTGCTTGTTGCATTGCTTTTGTCGGTTAAAGCTACAAATTAGGGATGGCAATGGGACGTCTGCGGGTCGGATTTAGGTAGGCTCGCTCGAGCCCAATTTTTGGACACTTGAGCCTGAATTCGGCCTGACCCGCTCACAGACTTATATTTTCAAACCCGAGCCCGTCCGTTCATGTCCGTCGGTCAACCCGACTCGACTCGCAGACATTGATTTTGATATTTTTTATATATTTTTAATTTATTTTAAATATATTATTTGATTTATATATATATATATATATATATATATATATATATATATATATATATGTAAATATTATTCTATATATAGTTTTTATAATTTTCGGGTTGAGACGGTCAGACAAATTAAAATCCCGAGTCCGGCACTGCCCGGTTGCGGGTTACAATTTCTTAACCCAAACCTGACCCGTTCTATGGTCGGGCCGGATAAAACCCCACCGAGTCGGATCGAGTCAGGCAGGGTTGGGCCAGACAACACCCGGATTGCCATCCCTACTACCACCTGAACCTCAACTCCGCAATCTGAAATTCTTGAACCCTTATCGGTCTGAGTTACCCATTCATTATGAGACATGTCAATATTTGGCTAAAGCTCAAGTCATTCGGGATAAAACTCAACTAGAAATCTACAAAGGCCCACAATTTAATTGTTGTCTCAAATTCAAAATCAGTATCATAGTCTCTTAGTTCCACTGACCATATAGTCAAACGATATGATACATCAGGATTTTACAACACATTTTTTAGCGAAAAAGATGTTCAAAGCACAATAGAATGGGCATATAGATATGGACTTATTTTTCTTGTTTCCACCACTAAAGCCAAAACTAGCTTTTCCAAGTTTAATTACCTTTTTTCAAAATCCAACAAACTTTTATTCACGTAATAAACCGGACGTATATAAGTTTCAACCTCTCTAACTAACACTCCACTTACTGCATAATCCAATACCGCGACTTAAACAAATAATTTTTCCACCACAATTGGCTTGGCCAAAATTTTCGGAGAGGATAAATGTTCTTTCATTTTGACAAAAGCTTCGTCACACTCTTGAGTCCAATTGAAACGATTCTTTATCTCTAAACTTGAAAAAATTATGCACCTTTTTCTAAGATCTTGATATGAACCTGTTTAAAGCAGTCAATCTTCCAGTTAAGATCTATACCTCTTTAATGGATCTCAGGAAATCTACAATAGTAAATCATTCAATTGTAATGGGTCGGCTTCAATTCCTTTCGCTCGTTATATAACCTAATTTTTTTTGGATATCACCCCGGAAGTGAAATTTATGGATTCATTTCAAGTTTACGACCTTCATGTCATCAATATAGTCTTAAACATTTCTTCTGATCTGGCTAATGAAATCTTTGTTCACTAGTCGTTGATAAGTAGCCCCGACATTTTTCAAACCAAACGACATTACCTTATAGCAATTCAGACCCTTATTATGAAAGTAGAATTGTTTTGGTCTATTGGATCCATCTGTATATGATTATACCTTGTAAATGCATCCATAAAATATAAGAGTTTATTTCTCAAAGTCAGTTCTATAAGCTCGTCAATTTTAAGGATACAAAAAATCATTTGGACATGGTGTGTTCAAATCGATAAAATTAACAAACATTTGTCATTTCCCTTTTTTAAAAGAACTGGGTTTGTTGTCCATAATGGATATTGAGATTCTTTGATATGACCCATTTTTGTTAACCGGTCTATCTCTACCATAATTTATTCGGAATTTTCAGCAGAGAGCACTCTTTACTTTTGAATTATGAGATGTGCATTAGGTCGTACGACAAGTTTGTGACAAATGATACTCGCAGGTACTCCCATCACGTCATCTGTAAACCATAAAAACATATACAAATTTCTTGACAAAAATGATATTAATTGTTCTCTTACAAAATAAGATAACTCGATTGATCTTTAAACTTTTCCCATCAAGAAATGTATAAATTTCAATACCCTTATCGGGTGTTATCGAACGGAGAATCTCATTCGGATCATCTAGTGCATCTGACTCCAAAATGCACTGATAATTATATTTTCACATTCTTTCAGCATTTTTGTTTGTCTTTGGATCCAATCGAGTATTGTAATATTTTTTCAACTTCTTGGCTACTACAAACAAATCCCAAGTGACTCCAAACTACATACTTCAAGCACTAATGGATGGTTGAGGCTATATCATGCACTCTCGACGACTATGACCTGCTAAAAATTGTGTTATATGATGTTCGTCCGTCCACTACTATAAACATCAATTTTTCCAATTTCTTGAAAGACTCTCGGCCTAGTAACTCCTCCTCATTGAATTATCTAATGATATCAACGGTGATCCTAGTGAATTCCATTATCATTCAATTTGATCGTAAAAGAATACATGCTAGTTCCCGACAAAGTAACCCCATCAAACATAGTCAACGACTTAAAAAACATTGCACAAACTTTTGGCCTTCCCTTTGTATTTAGGTTTGTCAATTACTTCAAGACTAATTTGTTTGAGAGAAGTGTCTAAATACTTTGCATTCCTATCAAAATCGTTCAAGGGTCATGTTATTACCATTATATTTTCCTACTTTGGTGCAACCTCGATTACCTCCCTTTGATTGGCTGCTTAATTAGCCATCACAGCCTACTTTTGACCCTCATACTAGGCCTTAATAAATGTAGTCAACTTATAATTTTATATCAGAGTTTGAATTTTTCTATTAAAAAATATGTAGTTCTTCGTATCATGATAGACAGTAGTATAAAACTTGCAGAATTAATTTTTCCATCATTCTCTCGGACTCTGAATCTGAATAGGTTTCCTGAAATGAATGAAATTTTGCATCTTATAATAAATAGTTGCGACACTCTCGACCATTTTTGTATAGTTATTAGGCCGTACCCATTAATTCTCTCTATGCCTTTTCTCATGACCTGAGGTTGGCCGATATAGACATTGACTTGTGACTCTTGTAACACGCGTTGTGTCTTATAACATGTTTCACAATTATGTAAGATTATTTACACCTTTAGTATATAAAACCATATTGTTTTGTTTAATTTATTTTAATACGTTTTGTAGGTTAGAGCCATTCTACGATGCTACTCTATACACGGTTGTCTACGAAAGTGGGATTTGAGTCGTAATCAGAGTAGATTATGCGAGAGAGGGTACTCTTTGCACTGGTTGCGAGATACCTTTTCTGATAGACGGTATGATAACAGTAGGACCGCCGATCAACTATGTGAATCATACTACCGGTGCATATATATTGTACGTGTTAGGAGCTACTATATGCGTTAACAATATTGGCAGCAATATTTCGCTTAATTACTTACGGTTCGTCTACCAGTACCAGACGATGGATAGGTATAAGTGATATTTTTTTGAAAACATCTTATTAATCAATATTTTAACATACACTTAAATTGTAGTTTTTCATTTATCGACTACTTAATTGATTTTTTTCATTTTTAAATTTTACGATTAATTTAACTCATGTGATGTATATATAAATTTTAAAAAAATGAATCGTCGATGTACATTATGTAAACGTTACCATACAAATAATTGTAACAAAGTAAGTAAGAATATCAATAACTCAAGAATCATCTTAAAGATATTTGTGTCACTAACAAAGAATGGCTTATTGCCGAAAACTTCAATGTTATCTCCAATGTCTCTCAACAATTGGCTTGCAAAACATTAGATTTGATAGCTATTGATGACTTTAATAACATAATTTTGGATTTATAATTAGAGGATCCTGGCTACACTGGATCCAAGTACACATGGTCAAACAATACCAAATGGAAAGACTTGATAGGTTTTTAATAAATGCATATTAGAAAGAATTCTTTGATATCATAAAGGTGAAACACCTAGCCAGGACTGGATTAGATCATTCACCTTTGTGTATCACCATCTCAACCCTTCTCTAGGTTCAAACCTTATTCTAAATTCCAAAATGTGTGGTTGCTTCATAATGACTTCCTTCAATATGTTGAAAACAATTAGAAAATTCATATGTCAGGAAATCCTTTAACTATCTTTTGGGGTAAGTTAAAAAGACTAAAACAATATCTCAAAATGTGGAATACTGAAGTTTTTAGTAAAATATTTTGATAAGTCCGGATTCTGTCACCACACCTTATGGGAACCGGACAGGGTTAATTCGGACAATGTCCATTTCACCGAACATGGGTAGTTCGGACAACTTTCATTCACTGAACTATCCGAACAGAACTAAAGTACTTAAAACTTAATCACTTTTTGACTAAGCCGACTACCTACTTACTTAAAACTGATGGGTCTTTAAACTCGACCCGAATCCATTAAACACAATCCGAAAGCCCATATGGCCAAAAAATAAGGGTATAAATACCCAACCACCTACATTAAATGAGGGTAATAAAAATTAAATACAACGAGGCAGCTTAATTCTCCCTCTACATTCTACCCAAACATTAAATACTCTAAAAATTCCATAAAACTCTAGACAAAAGTTACAAACTTACCCTCAAACGAAAATAAAGCACATCAAATTGGTGACCACAGTAGGAGAACGACGGTGCCTGAATCTAGCATTCAAAACTATCAGAAAAACCAGTTCGAATGAATCCGGACGCACCGGAAGTACCACCAGCTTTGCTTGAAGTGGTGGGAGAAAATGATGAATATACCATCGAGGAGCGTGATAGATTAAAGGGCGAGATAGAAGCCCCGAGATCAGAGAGGGCAAAGATGGGCATAAAAGAAAAGTCAAAGGCATCAATTGCTCATCATACTGACAACCCTAGAGAGCATGAGCCCTCAAAAACCCATGTGAGTATGAAGAAGACTCATGCTAGCTCTAAAAATTCTCACCGGTCCAAGCCGGTAGAGAGCTCTGATTCAGACTCAGAATCTTCCAGTAGCTCCTCGGGCGAAGATGGAGTTGAAGAATCCTTGTCATCCAGTAATGATGAGGGTCGATCTAAAAAGAAACAAAAATTGGTTAAGAAGTATTCAAGAAAAAAGGATAGGCATGGAAAGTTAAAAAGGCATATAGGCAAAGACTCATCTCATAGCCGGAGACACATAAACAGGATGCTGGTGGATCCTTTTGCCTTTCATGATGAGCCAGGTATCTTTGCAACTCCTAACGAGGATACCGTTTTCAGTCGTGGCCGGAATTGGAGACAATCTCCATTGTCGTCCAAGATTCTGTCCGGCAACCTCCCCAAGAGGTTTGATAGTACGAAAATGGAAAAATACGATGGCAGTAAAGACCTGGACAATCACTTGGAACAATTCAAAAATTTCATGATGAATTTCGATGATGACGACAAGTTACTTTGTAGAGCATTCTCTCAATCCTTTACGGAGAGTGCCCTAAAGTGGTATAACAGCCTACCACATGGGTGTATTAGAAATTTTGATACCTTCTGGGTGGCTTCCGGAGGCAGTTTGTTGGAAGTAAAGGGGTGAAGGGCAATGGAGACACAATTATCCATTGTGCCCAAGAATCGAATAAATCTCTGAAGGAATATATAAGTCGCTTTGCAAACACCAAAAATGGGTTGGCTGATTGCTTCGAACAAGTAGCAATAGCTTCTCTAAGGCAGGGCTTAAACCCTGGAAATTTGGCTGATTTAATGACCAGAAAAAAGGCCATGACATGGGGAGTTTTACTGAATCAGGTTGGAAAGCAAATTAACGTGGATTAAACAAAGAAAAGTAGGGTGCACAGGCAGGTGAGGTATGCCCCAGCTGCACCAAACCCCAACCAAAATCAGTCCGGGAACAAGGCAAAGGAGACCGGGCAGGGTCATAACAGAGCCAAAGCTCAGTCTCAGCTAGCTGCGCCTGCCCAGAGTCAGCAATCTAGAAATAAGAAAGGGCCTTGGGTTCAACCGGAGTGGTTTTCTGAGTTAAAATAAAGTGTAGCCACCATTTATGACAAAACAAATGAAGAAGTACACTATAGAAGGCCGGCTGCGCTACAATCTCCTAGGGAGCATCGTAACAATTGTTTCTGTCAGTATCATAATGATACTGGGCATACCACTGAGGATTGTATTGCTTTAAAGCAAGAAGTCCAGAATTTAATTGAAAGAGGAAAGTTGGGAGCATATGTTAAAAGAAGAGGAGGAAATAGGCCTGATAACGCTCATCGGGCTAGTCCAAACAATGCAGGCACATCCGCTCCGGAGGGAGCTATGGTGATAATCGAGAGATTCGATGTAGAGTCAGAGTACTTGGACCCTGATCCAACTCGAAACAGAGTGGGTGCCATTGAGGAACGTTGTAAAACAGTGTCTGGGCTTATTAACTTTTTTGAATCACTCACAATTTTCGGAGGGGATACAATGACAGCACCCATTGCTTCTTCGAGGAAGAGGCATGTTCATACTTTAGCTACCCAACTGGAGGGAGGCATGACTTCCTATCAATCGCAGATTCCATTTCCCTTCATTGTTTTCGATGAGGATGACTTGAGGGATATAGCAGGTCCTCATGAAGATGTTGTTGTCATAGGAGCATCCATCGGGGGCAATGACATAAGACGAATTTTGGTGGATACTGGGAGTTCAACGAATATCCTCTTTTTAACTTCCTACAAAAAGATGAAGAATCCAACGGTAATTCAGCGTTCGAACAGGTCAATTGTGGGTTTCACTGGAAGCTCAGCAGATGTGATCGGGGAGTTCAAAGATGAAGTTTTGTTGGGCAAGGGCCCTTTTAAAAAGATGGTTAGAATACTGTTTGTTGTAGTGGATTGTCCCACTTGTTATAATGCTATTCTAGGGAGGTCTTGGCTCTCTAGGATGCATGAAGTGGCCTCAACAGTCCACCAATGTTTGAAATACGTTGTGCAAGGACAAGTGGGAGTTGTTCGGAGAGTGTTATGCAACAGCACTGGCTCCGCGGACGTTGGGGGCAGTTCGTATCAATGAAGAATAGCAGTTTGAGGGGCTTTCTGGGGGTGAGGGTGAAATTGATGACCCCAGAGAGACCCCTGGAGTTCTAATACCAGTTGAAGAAGTCGAAACACATTCTTTGAAAGAGGGAAAAAATGTTAAGATAGGGTCCAAAATGACATCCGAACTAATGGGTAAAATGTTGAAGTTCTTAAAAGACCATCATCATATTTTTGCTTGGTGCAATGCTGATGTTACCGCAGTACCAGCAACTATTATATCACACCAACTGTCCATCCGAAGAGACATGGCACCTATGGTACAAAAGAGAAGAGCTTTTTCCAAGGAAAAGGTCGATGTCATAGTTCAAGAAGTCGACAGACTTACCAAAATGGGGCACATAAAGAAGTCTCAATATCTTTTATGGACAACCAATACGGTCTTGGTGAACAAGAAAAATGGCAAGTGGCGCATGTGTATCGATTTCATAGATCTCAACAGAGCTTGCCCAAAGGATTTGTACCCAGTTCCTCGGATTGATCAGTTGGTAGATTTCACATCTGGGAACAAGCTGTTGTCTTTCATGGATGCCTTCTCCTGATACAATCAGATTCAAGTTGATCTGAAGGATCAGGAGCATACTACGTTTGTTACTGATAGGGGCCTTCATTGTTACAAGGTGATGCCATTTGGGTTAAAAAATGTTGGGGCTACTTATCAGAGGTTAGTAAACAAAGCCTTTGCTGATCAAATTGGAAGAAATATGGAAGTATACATCGATGACATGATGGTAAAAAGTATGGACGAAGAGCTACACTTGACAGATCTCCAAGAAACTTTTGCTAACTTAGTAAAAGTAAATTTGAAACTAAATCCAGAGAATTGTGTGTTCGGAGTACAGTCCGGGAAATTCCTGGGGTATATAATAAGTGAGCAAGGGATACAGCCTCATCCGGACCAACTTAATGCTTTATTCCAAATGGAGCCTCCTCGGAATATTAAAGAAGTACAAAGGTTGACTGGGAGGTTGGCTGCGTTAAATCGATTCATTTCAAGGTCTTCGGACAGGTGTGCCCCGTTCTTTCAAACTTTAAAAGGTACAAAGGGATTCGACTGGACTTCACAATGTGCTGAGGCCTGTAATGAAATTAAAAAACATCTGTCCTCCCCCAAGACTCTATTTAAACCTGTTGATGGAAAGACACTCTTCATATACTTGGTAGTTTCCAGTTGTACCATAAGTGCCGTATTGGTAAGGGAGGTAAATAATTATCCCCGTGCGGTGTATTACATCAGCAAGAGCTTGATAGATGCAGAAAAACGCTATCTGAAGCTTGAAAAATTAGCATTAGCCCTGGTGATTGCTGCAAGGAAGATGAGGCCTTGTTTCCAGGCTCATCCTATTATTGTCCGGACATCTTTTCCCTTAAAAAACGTTCTTCAAAAGGCAGACATTTCGAGTAGAATGACTAAGTGGTCAGTGGAACTGGGGGACTTCGATATTGATTTTTATTATCGGACAGCAGTCAAAGCCCAAACTGTGGCTGACTTCTTAGTTGAATTCTATTCAGATAGGGATACAGAGCAAACAACTGATGTGAAAGATAAAAAAGTCTGGGTCGTCCGGACTGATGGTGGGTCAAGTACTATGGGATGTGGTGCATGGGTATGCTTGACCTCTTTGTATGGTGACAAAATGTACCAAGCTATATGTTTTGCTTTTAGGGCTTCTAATAATGAGTCCGAATATGAAGCTGCTATAGCTGGTTTAAAGTTAGCTCTTATTTGTGGAGCCAAAAGGGTCAAGTTGATGAGTGATTCTCAACTTCTTATCCATCATGCTCAAGGTCAATCCGAAGCAAAAAATGAGCAGCTAATAAAATACATACTTCTTCTCAAATATGTGGCACTTAAGTTCAAGAGCATTGTTTATGAGCACATACCCCGAACAGAAAATGAACTGGCAGACTCTTTGGCAACCATAGCCTATACTGAATCCTACCCTTGGATCCATGTCCTAGAGTGCCCTTCCATTCAACTCAGTATGGGTAAGGAGGAAGAAAGATTCGATATACAGGTGAAACAACCTCAAGTTTGAAGGTTTCCTCTCCTTCAATATCTCTCAAATGGCATCTTGCCCCCGGATAAGTCAATAGCAAGAAAAGTAAAGTACAAGGCTCGTGGTTTTATCATCCTAAGAGATATTCTTTATAAGAGATCTTACAGTAAACCCCTCTTATGATGTTTGGGGGTTGACGAATCTCAAGTAGTGCTCTCCGAATTACATGATGGTGAGGGATTAGCTCACTGTGGATTCAGGGCTCTAACAAGGAGAGTTTTGTTGGCTGGGTATTATTGGCCCACTATAATGCAAGATGCTAAGGAGTTGGTGAGGAGGTGTGACCCATGCCAAAGATATAGCAATGAAATTCATATTCCAGCCATCCCTTTAGAGTCAATTTCTGAGCCTATACCTTTTACTCGATGGGGGTTGGATTTGGTGGGACCTCTACCTATGGCATCCGGAGGACGCAGGACAATAGTTGTTGCTATTGATTATTTTTCGAAGTGGATCGAAGCATCTCCATTGGCAGGAACAACATCAAAAGCTGTCATAAAATTCATTTTATCCAATATCTGTTGCAGATTTGGAATTCCACAGAAGATAACAACAGACAATGGGCCCCAGTTCGACAACAAGGAAATGGAGAGTTTCTGTGCCTCTAGAGGTATACAACATTGTTTCTCTTCACCTTTCCACCCACAAGCAAATGGTCAAGTTGAGGTGGCTAACAAGACTATACTGTCCGGTTTGATGATAAAATTAGAAGGGGCTGCTGGAAAATGGCCTAGTTATTTGCAAGACGTTTTGTGGGCTTACCGGACTACACCTGGGGCTGCAACACAAGAATCACATTTTGGTTTGGTCTATGGGATGGATGCCATAGCTCTCATAGAAGCAACTCTCCCTTCATTTCGAGTTCATAATTTCTCCGAACACGCTAACGAGGGGGCTATTAGAGGTCAACTTGACTTGATAGAGGAAAGAAGAGTTAAGGCTCACCTTAGAGCTGTGCACTATCAAGGTTTGATGAGAAGCAGGTTTGCTTCTAAAATCAAGAGAAGGGATTTTCAACCGGGAGATAAGGTGTTAAGAAAAGTTTTACTATACACTAAAGAGAGGCAGTTCGGTAAATTGGCTCCAACTTGGGAAGGACCCTATCTTGTCATTGAAAAACTTAAGCCTGGAACATACCGGCTCCAAGAAAAACATGGAAGAATTTTGAACCACCTTTGGAATATCGAACACCTCCGGTTGTACTTGGAATAAGAACTATGTAAATATTTACTTGTTTAAAATTTTATGTAAATATTTGGGGGCATACTCTTTCCTACCCTGGTGGTGCGGGGAGGTTTTGATGAGGTGTCCGGGCTTTTTTATAAAATTTTATGCCTTCTTAAAAATTCGGAGTGTTGTTACTTAATAGTTTCATATCAAATTTTTATTTCAATACATGCCAGATTAAATTAAAGGAGTGATGACTACTTAAACATTTGTCATCGGAGAATTTAAACACTCTCACTTTAGAATGTTTATGAAAGAACCAAGGGCTGTTTAAACATTAGCCACCAAAATTGAAAAAACTATGAAAGAATGCACGAGTTGTGCAAAATAAAGATACCCATTAAAACAACCGAAGTGCCTTGGCCATCCAAGGACTTTAAATTGTCAAAACAAACAGATCTATCCGGTCGAAGACAAGACACAGTTACAAAAATGCCTTGGCCATCCAAGGACTTTGGTTCAATCAAAACAAAAAGTGAAAAGATAATTGATACTTTAAGACTGAGCCTTTGAAGATGTCTCAGCCTCACTTGTTTTCTTCTTCTTGAGGTCATCGTTCTCCTCATTTGGACTCTCCCTGGTGTTCTCTTCCTCACCGGATGAGTCAGCACTAGAATAATCATGCAAGTCTCCATCAGCTATAGTGTGGAAAGAAAGGTCTTCGTACTCGACATAAGTCCATAAGTCTCCCAGATTTCTCTTCGGAAACTTCTCGTGAAAGAGCAAGACCATGTCCGACTTCACTTTGGCATACATTTCTTCCTGAGTATCTATCACATTGTTGGTATAAGCATCAATTTTGGCTTGAATTTTTGCCTCTTTCTCCCTTAGCAGATCAGTTTTTTCCTGTGCAGGCTGGGACACCGAGTCCTCGAGTAAAATCTTGTCATTGGTCAAAGTATGAATTACCATGTCCTTAGCCTTCACCTCCTCTTTCGAAGAGGAGAGATCTTTCTCCAACTCAGACTGCTTTGACCGGAGCTCTTTGATAGTATTTTCTAAGACAGCTACTTTTATGGCCCAACCCTCCTGATTCTTCTTTAACTCCTCATTTTCCCTCTTCAGAACATCAGCATTTTGGTTGGCAACGAGGAGGTCTTCGGACAATCTCTCATTGTCAGAATTAAGGGCCGTAATAATAGCTGACTGACCTCGCACCTGCTTCTCCAAACTAAGTACTGGTTGAATATTACTCAATATAGAGTGAGTAATAACATCCCTTTCACTCGAAACAGAGAAAGACTTACCATTGAAAGTAACAATGTTCGAAGTGCTTGGGGGAAGGTAGGGCCCAGCAAAATCATCTCTGGGGAGGTTTTCAAAATAGTCACCAAGCCCCTCAAGCCCAGTAATGTCAACGTCGTCAATACTGATGTCTCCTCCTCCAACCTCATCAGTTCGAAAGTCACCAGGGATCTCTTATGCTCTTGTTGGATCAGTAGGGTCAACAGGAGGAAGGGGCTCTTGGGGCCGGAGAGAAATCTCATCACCCCTGGAGGTCTTTTTCTTCTTGGCCTTCCTATCCTTGCTATCTGCTCCCCATTTCCTGTCTCTCTTAGGAACCCTTGGAGGTTTTGGAGATCCTGCCTCTTCCCTAGTACTCTCGTGCTCCACTACTTCTAGAAGAGCAGCATCAATCTGACTTGGAACTGGCCCTTCTTGGTTTGTTGGAGCAGTTTCCTCCGCTTCGGTGGGGTTAGCTTCAACCGCACTCTGCTTGCCCTTACCTTTTTTTCCTTTCATCTTACTTGGGGCCTTGGCTCGACCAGGCAGATACAATGCCCCGTCCGGTGCGTGTGTTCTCTTGAGGACTACTTCAGGAGGGGGTGGAGTGGTAAGTTCCTCCCAGGATAAGTCTCTCCGGTCATTAGTGTTCCAGAGATAGGACCTTGCAAGATTGCCTCCGGTAAAGGCATTGTGGAAGCGATTCCCCAACTTTCAGCAGCCCAAGCGTTTAGCTTGGTACAGGTGGTCTGCCCGGCCTTCAAGTGGTCATTGAAGTCTTTAGGCAGCACTGTCAAGAAATAAAAAAGAAAAGACAAGTCAGATAAACAAATTTATAAAAAATAATAAACCTTGTGGGATGTGAGATGGGAATCTTACTATCACTTCGCCATCTGCTGGTAAGGAGACTCGGGTTGGTGCCGGTTTTAATCCTCCTCCCATTCTCCCAGGCATCACTCACAAACAAAAAGTGAGTCCTCCAATTTCTCTCCGACTCGAGAAGGTCATCCACTGCTTTATAGTTGTCACCCATGTTGAAGTGATAGAAGAGATTATGGTGGTTTCTGCAGAGGTTGGCCACAACTTCGAATTCCTCCATTGGAAGAGAAATTCCGGAGAGCCTGGAGGCCATGATACAGGCCATGAGAGTGTACCAGGCATTAGGGCTCAGTTGACTTGGGCAAAACTTGATGAGGTGGAAGTATTTGACTATCTCCGGATCTAAGGGAAACCTTAGTCCCCAGTTAAAGAGTTCAGTGAAGATAACTATTTCACTAAGCTTGCAGTCCATTGGTGTTTCAGGGTCTATTGGGATCCTTATTTTTACATTCTCCGGAATCCTCCACTTTGTTCGCATCCGACCCAGTTCGGCTGTGTGGATGAAGGCATAATAAATTGTTTGCAAAGCAATTAAATACTTAACACTAACCTTGTGGAAACAAGGTCCCACTTTCCCCACAAGGACCTCCGGCAGATCTGGATGCCTTAGGCATAGTTTTTCTTTGCCTTTATCCTTCTTGGCAACAACAACATCACTCGTTTGTCCGGAGACTTCGGACTCAAACGGATCATCTTCAATAGAATCCTCCATTACTTCTTCCATTACCGAGGAGGGGTTTTCAGTTGTTTTTGGGTGAGGGGAGTCAGAAATTGGCTCAGCATGCCCTCCGGATTGTTGGGTTTCACTAGTTCCTTATACTCTGGCCTCCGGCGGGGGCTCAGATGCAGTAGTTTCTTTTCGGAGACTTGAGCTAGATGCCTCCGGTCCGGACAGCTTGTCCTTAGGAATTTTCATGGTTGCCTCTGACCCTTTGTTGCTGTCTTTGGCCCCTGATTTGGAAGGTGTAACTTTTGAAGCCTGCCCTTTTACCAAGCGGCCTCTTCTCTGATCAACTAACTTATCTGAAGAGGCATCAACATCTGATCCCATGGCAATAAATGGAGAAGGCTTCTTAAAACTGGTAACTGCTTGCCCTGGTTCAACAGTGGGCTCTGATTCCTGAACCGACGAGCCTGAAACGATTGGTGAGAGGTTGGTTTGAAATAACCTCCTAGGTTTAAAGCTTTTGGTTGAAGAAGAGCCCTGGTCAGACTCTGTGCTGGGTATTACTGGTTTGTCGACGGGGGAAACATGGAGGCCTGCAGCAATGCGCCTCTCATGTTCAACCTTCTGAGCCTTTCTAACTCTGATAAATTAAGCCACCCACCTTTGATTAAAGAGTTCCTAGCTGTGAACATAAACTCACACCGAGAAAAAATATTTGTTTTTGAGAGAAATCTTTGAAGTTTAAACGAAGTAAGGGTGAAGATGATGGTAAAACAGTAAAATAGTGATTAATTTATAGTAAACACACAAGAAGATGCTTAGGTACCTAGGAGAATTCGAAAGGGTTGCAATGATTAAGGAACGACGCTGATGTCATCTTCATTGAATGAAGAGGTTACTTTTTGGAGAATGTGGGAGCGCCATTCTAGGTGAAAAACGGCTGATGTGGCGAACCAGAGAGTGACACGTGTCCTATGAATTATGGTAAGAAACCGTTTAGTTTTCAAGAACTTTTTCAGTTCGGATAAAGCTATAACAAAGTTCGAAGGCCTTGTCCGGATACGACTGTGACCAGCTGTAGACTATTTTTTAGGTTTTGCCAAAGGCCTTTGAACACCATCTAAAAAAGAGGCTACTGATAAGTCTGGATTCTGTCACCACACCTTATGGGAACCGGACAGGGTTAATTCGGACAATTTCCATTTCACCGGACAGGGGTAGTTCGGACAACTTTCATTCACTGAACTATCCGAAGAGAACTAAAGTACTTAAAACTTAATCACTTTTTGACTAAGCTGACTACCTACTTACTTAAAACCGATGGGTCTTTAAACTCGACTCGAATCCATTAAACACAACCCGAAAGCCCATATGGCCCAAAGATAAGGGTATAAATACCCAACCACCTACATTAAATGAGGGTAATGAAAATTAAATACAGCCAGACAGCTTAATTCTCCCTCTACATTCTACCCAAACATTAAATACTCTAAAAATTCCACAAAACTCTAGACAAAAGTTACAAACTTACCCTCAAACAAAAATAAACCACGTCATATTTGATAGTATTTCAACTTCTAAAATCAATGTTCAATATGCTGAACACTGCTTAGAAGTTTTATACAACTCAGAAAATCAAATAAACTTATTTAAACCTAGGGTTGTTCACTTAAATTTACTTGCAAGAGAAGAAATGTTATGGGAACAAAAAACTCTTCTAATTGGGCAAAAACTAGTGACAAAAACACTAAAGTTTTCCATAATTTTATTAAAAAAGACAAAAAAATGAAATATAATTCATGGCATAATGATATATGACCAACGGACTGAAGATTAATCTCAATTTGCATCATCTGCCATTGATCATTTCAGAAATCTATTAACTTGTCAATCAAGTAATACTAATCTAGATGAATGTAACGACTTAATTCCTTATGCCATTACCGACCTTGATAATGAGATGATCCTTATCCATATGATGATGATGGGATTCACTTCAATATTAGATCTCTTAACACTAATAGTATTCCTGGAGTTGATGGCTTCAACTCTAGGTTTTACATTATATGTTGGCATATAACTAAAGTTGAATTATGTGATGCCATTAGAGCATACTTCACTGGCAACATTGCTCCACATGGAATTTATGCCACTGCAAGTTGTTTAATTCCTAAAAAGTAATCTCTTTCATTTTTTGCATGACAACAGACCTATCAATATGTGCAATGTCTTTAATATAATCATTTCTAAGATAATGAGCAGTAGACTAGCATCAATTATTTCCAAAATCATATCACACGAACATGGTGGTTTTGTCAATAATAAAAATATAAAGGACAACATTTTAATCACTCTTGAACTTGTTCATGGTCTTAATAAAAAAACAGAGGAGGCAACATTATTCTCAAGCTTAACATAGCCAAAACCTTTAACAAAGTTTCTTTAAATTTATCTTCACTATATTGAATATTTTTTGCTTCAAGGTTGAGTTAATTAAAAAAGATATACATAATGTTAACTTTTTTATACTTATTAATGCAACACCTCATAGATACTTCAAATCCAACAATGGTGTAAGGCAGGGTGATCCTTTATCACCCAACATTTTCATCATTGTTGAAGAATATATCTTAAAAGGTTTGAAAAATCTCTTACTTCAAATAACTAAATGTATTACTTTGTCAGAGGCTCTATCAAAATTCATTGTACTGCTTATGCTCATGATATAATCATCTTCATGCATGGTTCTTTAAATAATATCAAGAAAGTTAGCAAATTCCTTGATCATTACCAATCTATATCTGGTCAGCTAATTAATACTAAATTTTTTTATTTTCTCATATGAAAATATGAACAAAAATATAATAAATTCCATTAAAAACATTTGGTTTCTCCCACAGTATTCTTCCATTTAAATACTTAGGCATCACCATTCATAAATATAACTATATCAGTATTTATGATGACCTTGTATCTACAATAAGAAATAATCATGTGAAGTGGGACAAATAATTTGGTTGCAGATTGATATTAGTTTAATCAATCATTATGGCTGATCATATTTTCCTTATGGAAAGTAGTTATATTCTCAAAACCACCATTAAAATAATCAGTAACAAATTCATGTGGGGTTTTAAAGAAATTCACCATCAAATTATCTAATCTAACTGGTCCTTAATTTTTGAACCATTTTATGAGAATGGTTTGAATATAAGAAAGCTTTCTCATATTCAAAAAACCTTCTCTTGTCACCTATGGATGACTTTTAGAGTTAACAAATCCCTTTGAGCTCAGTTGATGTATTCTATCGATTTTCCTTCTTCTCATCCTCTACAAATCAATATTACATCTCATGATTCCAAAGTTTATAAAATAATTTTTAAAGTTAAAATTGTTAAATAACATATATTTTGGAATGTTGGTAAAGGTCATATTTACTTTTGGTTAGAAAATTAGAATAACCATCACCTTTTCATCACTTTTTCTAATCATGAGAATAATAACTGGTACAAATGCCATTTCATCACTTTTTCTAATCATGAGAATAATAAATGGTATAAATGCCCTCAAAAATCATATTTCCCCTCTAACATCAAGAGAATTTCTAAAATCTCCGTAACTGATTCCAATGAAGATTCCATCATCTGGAAACTATCCAATGATGGATCCTTCTCTTTTAAGAAAAATTGGCAAGCATTGAGAACTGTCCATCCAAAACTATTATGCATTCTAAAATTTGGAATCATATCACTCTGAAGAATTGCTCATTTCTCTTATGGATACTTCTTAATGGGTTTATTTATGTTGTTTTCTAGCAGCACAAAAACTTTTCCTTAGCATATAAAGGCCAACACTACCCAAACTCATAAATTATTTCTCATTTATTTGTTGAATGCTTGGAATTCTAATGGGCCATCACATGTCTCTTAATCACATGATACATTCATGGTTCATGTACACAAATAAAACCACTCATAGAAGAACAATCATTCATCCCATCATCTCTTGGATAATTTGGACAACTCGCAATAATTTGAAATATAAAGGCAAATGATGTTCTTCTAAAATCTTAATAATTAAAATCATATCCTACCTATTCAACTTAGATATTTCTAATCTTCTCAACTATTCTTATTAGTTTGATGACTTAAAAGTATCGAAACGACTCGGTTGCTTTAATCATATAACTACTCTAAAACCTATAATTGTAGTTAAATGGATCCCTCATATAAACAATCGTATTAAGCTGAATTGTGATGCTGCTTGTACTCTCGTGAGTGAATCCAGTTGTGGAAATAATTCATAAAGATAATACTGAAAATCTTATCAAATTCAGTTGTGGAAATAATTCATATAAACAATCGTATTATGCTTTAATTGATGATTTTAAGCCTCAATTGATGGTTTACTTTTCAGTTACACTAATAACCTAATACATGTAGATATTAAAACTCATATGTTATTGATAATTGAGATGTTATGATCGCGATTAGCTGCTTTATTCTACCCTCAATATATTGTTGTTTGGTTAAATCCGACCTCTTTCGATTACCAACCCCAATTTTAACTATTCCTCTACCAATTTTAAATAGCCCCATTTTTATACCCAAAACACCCCCATTACTTTTACGAAGTTCTAACCCTAAAGACTAACCATTCCTAAAACCAAATCAACCCCAAAACAAAGACTTTTGCCTCTCTTCTCATTCTTCAAACTTCTCACTACCCACAAAATCGAAATTTTCTTTCAACCATATATCTTTCTACAAGTAATCTGAGAGACTCAAACTCATTCAACAACAATAATGGGAAGAGGGAAAGTGTGAGTTACTGAATTTATATCTTGTTTTTTTGCAATACGTAGTTTTTTTTCTAGATTTATGCTTCATTGAGTGTTAGAATAGTTGAATGCATGTGTAATTAGGTGTTTTAAGTTCCATATTCATGTTATAAGGTTAAATTTGCGGTTGATTTGGTGTTTTGGGGCTGGATTTGATTTGGGGTCGATGTATTTTAATAATGTTTAGTGACTGTGTTCGTGCTCCCCCGCTGGGTTGGATCTAGTTCACCCGAGGAGGGTAATATTTTTTCCAGAAAGTTCATAAACTCTGTCGGGTGAGAACTAGTCCACCCAGCGGGATAGCTAAATTTTTCCCATAAGGTTCTTAAACCACGTCGGGTGAGGCTGGGTTCACCCGGCGGGGCAGATATGTATTAGAGAGTACCCTATTTTTTATCCCTGCCGGTTGAACCCAGCCTCACCCGGCGGGGACCTAGTTGTTTTGTTAGGTTTTAGTTATGTATTTTTAACTATGTATATTTTGCAGGTACGAGATATCTAGACCCATCGAAGAGATAGAGGAGAAGGTTGTTAGGCGCAAGTGAGAAGAAGTCCGACCTACGAAAATGTAAAGGTAGTAGTCGAACAGAGGGTGAGAGGGCCGAACGTGGGGATCATACGGTGCATACGTCACGCTCGACGAGTCACAAAAAATATGACGCCACAATGGAGCGTGGAGTTCATCAACGACGTGGGCTCATAGATGAGGAGGATGAGGAGGAGGAGACGGGGGTCCCCGAGCACACTTCCACGTGAGGTCCGTATCGAACCGCAATGTCGTTCAACCGATTCAGAGGGATGGAGGAACCTTTTCCTCGAATTGAACAACATTCTTCTCTTCCCATATTACATGCAGCACGAGACGTACTTCACGTTCATGGACAACGTAAGTTTTAAAATTTTTGAATTAAATATTTACGATTAACTGTAAATACGTTATTTACCGTTTTCCATGTTTGTTCTTTTTTCAGCCTCGATCCGTTATCATGGTCCACTCCAAGTATGGTCTCATTGGTAAATGGGACCTTACCAAACAGTTCGGGGTCAGGGCTCTATTGGAAGAAACCCCGTTTTGGCCACTGATACGTCATCTGCCAAAGTTCAACTTGCACCCACAGTTGGACGAGGTTTTCATTAAAAGACGTACCACCCGGACCGAGTGATGCGGCAATTCGTTTGGATACAAAAGAAACGGATGGATCCCCTTGTTCCTAGAACCGGTATATCAAGAGAAGATAATCTCTGTTACATGGTACAAGGTCTCCACTAGACCAACTAGAGGGAGCATATGTACGTCATCGATAGGTGCTCAAGGCCCTTGGAAGGGAGTAGGAACACATCATCCCCCCTAGTACGAACTGTACGTCAAGAAACACAGTTGGTTTAACATCACCCCTCGTATCCTTACTGAGCGCTCCACGGTGAATATGGTGAATACGATAAATCGTGTTCGGCCGTTAGACGAGACACCTTAAGAGCTAGTGTCTTTCGCAATGAAGGTGCTAGAACTCATTAGTCCATGGTTCGTAATAATGCTACTGTTGTTTGTTGTTTGTATGCTTTTGTAGTTTTCTTGACCATGTTGTTATGTTTTAGACTCAGTGTTTTAGATGTTTTTTTATGTTGGATTCAAAAGTTCATTCGGAAGTTTTAAAAGTAATTGGTTTCATTTATAATTTGTATCGTTTCTTTATATATTTATTAGTAATTGGTTATCTTGGTAATTGGTAACTGGTTTTCTTTAACCAAGTCAGTGTTTGCACAAGTTAAGTAAATTCAAAATTGAATTCAACCGGCGGTTGAAAACGTAGATATGGTGGTTACTAAGAGTGTAGGATTCTGAGTTTTCAATCGTCGGTTAAACATTTTTCAACCGACGGTTGACTACTACTCCGTTGGTTGAAATATATTGGGCCACCAAGGGACTAATCTGTCGGTTTGGGATATATAACCTGCCGGTGTAGTGCCCGACGGTTGAATAATTGTCAATCACCGGGAAAATTACCACCCCAACGGGTGACAGATCATTTCCATAAACCAAAGCTAACTATAGTAAAGAGTTAGATCCCCGACGGTTTGAGAATTGTCAACCGCCAGGGATGTTACCACCCCGACGGGGAAGTATTCAACCGACGATTGACAAATAGTCCACCACCGGTTACAATCTCTAACACTTTCCTCACATGTAGGTTATAATCTTAACTCCAAACCGGCGGTTAAACTTTTTTCAACCGTCGATTGACTACCTCCTCGTCGGTTGACAATTGTTCAACCCACGGTTAGACATTAAAGGAACTAATAATATTGTTTTTTTATTGGTTCCCGCCAAAACATATTAGCCCGCGAAAGGAATTTTTTTTTCCTGCTAAGCTTTTGGGGATATATCCTCCAACTCCCCTACTATAATTAGTATCACTGATATGTATCATTACACTTCAAAGAAAAAAGAAGGTGGTTCAACGTGGAACGTCCACGAAGATGCGAACCTCCTGAATGCATTTGAGTTCGTGAAAAGCATGCTTTGAGAGGAGAGTC
This sequence comes from Limnanthes douglasii subsp. nivea, assembly GCA_036936605.1. Lineage (NCBI taxonomy): Eukaryota > Viridiplantae > Streptophyta > Magnoliopsida > Brassicales > Limnanthaceae > Limnanthes > Limnanthes douglasii. The sequence continues at coordinate 258,842,164 of JAUPFV010000005.1, read as the reverse complement.
CAGGCTTTGTTGATGCTGTTTTATGCAGAATGTTTTTCAACCACGGTAGGGAGTCATTGTGTCCCTGATGTGTAACGCCTCGACTGCGAGGACGCGAAGAAGTGGCCGATAGGTTAGCATATCTCAAAATTGTGGCAATACCAATTGAGTCACTTACGTACGAAGTGCTGACTGAATCTCGTAATATATTTCGTATGAAATTTTAAAGTAATATTACTCAAGAGATAGTGGAACATACTTTGCAACAAATTCAAGAAATGACTGACGCGATAGAGACCGACGTTAGACTGAACCTAACTCTTGAAGAATCTAGCGAGGATGAGGACTACTCGTCCAAGAAACGCTTCGAGTATGGTTGGAACTATCTGTCGCCATGAAATTAAGTCTTCGTCTTATATGTCAACTAAGGGCTACTATCTTCCTTAATGTATTTTTAGTTATGTATTTTTAATTATATATTTTGAATTGTGTAATGTCTTAAATTAATGTGAAACTTAAGTTTAAGAAGAAAAAGTCACAATGTTTTTAAGTTAAACGTCATAATAAAGTACAATGATACAATGTCATTCTGAAGTAGAACTCATACAACTAATAATATCGTGCTTAAACAAATGCGGATAAATCGGTTACTTTGGGGCTGCAACTTCTAAGCTCTTCGTATCTCTTGCAACGAGAGAAAATCAGCAAAGCCCAACCTTCCTCCTCTAGTGAGAGAAACTTTAGACAACAAAGATGTATCATTGCGCATGGAGAACCCGACCTAATCATAAGCTACAAAATGAAAACACGTTTAAATGAATGTCTTAATAATATTTAAATTAATCGTCAACGAAATTAAATACTAACGTTCACGAAGTGGTTGGAGTTCACCTAACCCGATCCGATTTCCATTGGGTTTAGATCTGAGAGGGTGCACCTCTTAACGGAAGAAAAGTGAACCCAACATCCGTAGTTCGGTACTGTCCTACGAAATGAAGAATGCAGTTAAACGCGGAAGCGATTGCGACTCCCATCTCGGAAATGGACATCTAATGATCTTTAGTACCCACGTTACTAGAGCACTTCATCCGCTCCGTGATAAGTGCATTTCATATCACTTATTACGCTTCCATTATTCTTAAAATCGTCATCGGTTCTCAAATATTCGTTGAGTTTTAACGTATTTTTTTCAGTATTCTTAAAGACGCTTGTGCCGCGGGTAAATTGTGATAATATTAATAAATTTGGGGTTGAAATTGAAGAAACTGAAAAATTAATGTATTTAGGAAAATTTTGGAACAGTTGAAAAGAAAAGAAAATATATTAATGCTAAAAATATATTAGTGATTTTCCAAAAAATATATATTAATGCTAAAAATATATTATGACGAGTGATTTTCCAAAAAAAATATATATATTAATGCTTGAAATATATTATGACGAGTGATTTTCCAAAAAAATATATATTAATGCTAAAAATATATTATGACACTGATTTTCCAAAAAATATATATTAATGCTTGAAAAATATATTAATGTTGAAAAAAAGGGAAAATATATTTTCTAAGATATTGTTTAAAATATTAAATTAAGAAGAAATATATTAAAGCGAAGCATAAAAGGAAATTAATGCTGAATTAAGAAAAGAATATTAGATTAATCCGAATATTTTATTTAGCTATATTGTTTAAAATATTATTTTATTTAACATAAATATTTACGTTACAATTTAATTGTTTATATTATTTTATTTAACACAAATATTTACGTTACGTAATTTAATTGTTTTTAGGGTTTCGGCAGAATATCTATATAAAGAGACAGACGAAAAGGAGAAAGAGGTGTGCTGTTTGGTTTCTTGTCTTTCGGCAAAAATACAAATAAAAAAAAGAGAATAGAAAAAAGAAAGAAGAAAAAGTCGAATGGCCTACTGACTCTATTACTGTATTACGACAGACTCGAATACCATATACAATTGCCTGTTCGAAAATCAATTGGTGTCAGACTCGAAAAGTAAAGCCAATTGGTGTAAGCAAAACGTGTCAGACTCGAAAAACAAAGCCAATTGGTGTAATAAAAACGTGTCAGTCGAAAAGCAAAGCAGATGTTTTTTTAATTTATTTTTCTTTTCTTTACTTCTTTTCATTTTGTTTCATGGTTGAAAACTGGCCATTTACGTTAAGCTTTTTAATAGATTTGTAAGTATAATTTACATACAAAGCTCATACATCTGCGTTGCAGAGATGAACCAAAATATCTATTATTAATTAATCAATGGGAATTAAAGTTCATTATCTATTTTTATACAGAGTATAACACTTACTAATATATAAAAATAAGCGACGGCGATTTGACTTTGAGTTTTTTATGGTTTAATATTTTCTAAATTCTTCTCCGTTTATTTTTATTTTTATTTATATTCATCAAACTATGTTAATTTTTAAGACCATGATGATGATTTGTTCGATTATGAACTAATCGTTGTCATGGAACCTTAGTGGATTTGTTTGAATAATCTTTAAGGTTTATTGCTTAATTGATTTTTTGAGATATGTTTATCGGCTACCTAGTATGGTTGTGTTTTTTTGTTAGATGCGTCGCGAACATCTAGATTGTTTATCTTTAATGAATATGAAAGTATATTTAAGGGTTAGAACTTGCCATACTAGCATAGGTTCTTAAATGATTCATATTGTGATTGTTCATGATTCGTAATATGTCATTAACCATATCATATTACCCTATGTAATCGAAATAGGTAACTTGTGCTTAAAACCAATTGTACCTCAATTCATATAGACATATAGGATTGTCATGCATGCGGTGTCTGCTTAACAGCTATCTCTTTTGTGGTTGATTAAGTGGTTTGGTTTACGTGTATTGAAAGATAGCGTATTCTGATTTTGTGTTATCTGATTAGTAATCGTAGTTATCTTACATATTGATTAAGTATATTAATACTCTAAGTAAAATAAACAATAAAGTTAGGGTTCCATGTTTTCTCTCGCATAAGTAAAACTCATTAGATATTCTCGTTACTTGATTTGTTTAGTTACATTCATACTTTATTACTCGTTCAAGCATTAGTTTAATAATCATACGTTGTTGCATAAGTGAATTCTTGTCTTATACACCTAGTCTTCGTGGGAACGATCTTTCTTACTTATTACTTACTACGATTTGACCGCGTATACTTGCGTGAGAAAAGGACTAACAAGTTTTTGGCGCCGTTGCCAGGGACTCGGTGTTATTTGACAGTTTTATTGCTTATCAGCAGGGGTCGTTATAAAACTACTGACTTGATTCGGTTACTTTCTTTTCGAGTGTTTTTTGTGCTTCAGGTACTTGAGCGTGTATACAATGGGAGATCCAGCTCCAAAAACACTCATGGAGTACTCTCAACCAAAGATCATGGAAATTTAGTCTAGCATTGTTAGACCCAATATCGCTGCGAATAATTTCGAGATTAAACCCAGCACTATTCAGATGATGCAGAAATCTTGTCAGTTTGGGGGAGCTTCATCTGAGGATCCTAATATGCACATTATGACCTTCCTTGAAATCTGTGATACTTTCAAGTTCAACGGTGTTTCAGATGATGCCATAAGATTGAGACTTTTCCCATTTTCTCTGAGGGACAAAGCTAAGAGCTGGTTACACTCTTTACCAGCAGACTCGATCACTACTTGGGATATACTAGCACAAAAATTTCTCTCAAAATTCTTTCCTATGGCAAGAACAGCCGCCTTGAGGAATGCTATTACTCAGTTTTTTCAGTCATGTGGTGAATCTTTAAGTGAAGCTTGGGAGCGTTACAAGGAGATGCTCAGAAAATGTCCTCATCATGGGATGCCTGATTGGTTAGTAATAAATTTCTTCTACAATGGGTTGGGTGCGCAAACAAGGCCCATGGTCGATGCTGCATCTAGGGGAGCCTTATTAACAAAAAGCTATGAGGAAGCTCATAAGCTCCTTGAGATAATGGCTGCTAATGAATTCCAGAACCTTTCTCAGAGACAGTCACAACATAAAGTAGCTGGTATTCTTAACGTAGACACTGCCACTACTTTAGCAGCTCAGCTTGAAGCTCTAAACATGAAGGTAGATTCTTTGACTAAACTAGGGGTACAGCAGGTAGCTAGTGTGTGCGAGATTTGTGCTGGAGGGCATGACACTCAACAATGCCCAATATCTACTGAGTCAGTGCAATTTGTGAGTAACTTTCAGAGGCAGAATCAACAACCAATCTCAAACACCTATCACCCAAACAACAGAAATCATCCGAACCACGTTAGAATAACGCTACCTTTCTTTGGAGCGGGGGCGCTTTCCAAACCACGTTTCGGACCTGAAATTTTTTCCTTTTACTTGAGGTTGCGGTCGGAGGTTCAAATTCTTCAGCAAATGTAGGCGAAGTAGTTTTTTCCGAATCGAGCACATGCTCGTGCATGATTTTGTCGCATTTAGTGGTGATGAGGGTAGAATTTGCCGATATAAATAATAAGGCCTTAATTGAGAATAAAAGATACTTGGTGTAGTTATTAATGTATTTAGGATCTCTCAGGGACCAATTTGTAAACACGGTATTTACTAAGGAGCCTTATTAAATATGTAAACAGCCCACTAAGGATTTTAGCGGGTAGCGGGTCCACCTTATTTTAGTATAAAAGGTGACCCACTTTCTTGGTAGGTGGGACATTAAATATTATTCTATTCCATTCTCTCTCTCTACACTTTCTCTCTCTAGTCATATCAAGCACAAGATCCGAAATATTCTTCCAAACAATTATTGACTCATCATTGGCGCCGTCTGTGGGAACGAGTGATACCAAGAAGGAATCTTTTTTCTTTGAAAATCACGCTTTACGAGATGAACAGCAAAGCTGTAATAGAGAGGGTCGGTAGAGAAGTGATCCGAGCCGTCTCGTTGTCAGAGGGCGAGGAAGCACATGGTCGAGAACACCACGACCGAGGTCGGGACAAACGGTCGACCCTGATAATGACCCGAAAACAGCTCCTAGAAGACATTTCCAGATTAAACGCAGAAAGGGAGCGGGCACTGGACGAGAAAAGGGCCCGGGAAAAGAAAGGCAAGGAACCCTTCTTGGAGGATCGTGAGGAGGCCGACCCCACTGGGCCGCGCATCGAAGCCCGCCCTGTTAGATTTTATCGAGAGCCTCATCCCGAGGAAGGGCAAAACGCCAGAACATAGCGGTACCCAGAGGATCATCACGGCATGTCGGTTGACTACACCTCGGATAATTCGTCGGGCAGGGAGTATCGCCGGCGGGAAAGGGTCCAGTGCACACGGAAGAATCGTTCCCGACGCCTCCGAGGACCCAGGACGGACTCCCCAAAATACAAGAAGGGTAGCACCGAGAAGCAAACCCCGGTGTCTTTTGGGAAAGAAGAAATGCCCGCCGCCAGCCGAGAAGAGCGGGCGATGATGCCTCCAGTACCGTGGCAACCGACGAACAGCCAGAATTACGGTTACCGAACCAGCAGCCAGTTTATCAGCCCAGGAGATGAGGGACTCTACGGAATTCAGACAGAAGGGCTTGGAGGAGGAGCGTGCGGGTTCGGAGTCAACTGGAGGGCATCTCCATTATCCGACGAGATATTGGTAGGACCGCTCCCGAAGCGATTTGACATTTCTAAGCTAGAAAAGTATGATGGGAAGAAGGACCCAGATAATCATTTGGAAGCCTTCAAAAACTTCATGCTGAGTTTCGACAACGATGACAAACTCCTATGTAGAGCTTTCTCCATGACCTTCAGGGACCGAGCATCCAAGTGGTACAACCGCTTACCGCAGGGCAGCATCCGAAACTTCGGGATGTTTTGGACGATGTTTAGGCAACACTTTGTGGGAAGTAATAGTTTCCGGGCCAACGGAGACACCATTATGAATTGCATGCAGAAATTGGGGGAAAGCCTCAGAGAATACACCAGACGATTCATCGACGCGAAGACCGACCTAGACCACTGCGAAGAGAATGTGGCTCTAACTGCATTCAGCTTGGGTCTGCTCCCGGGACCAATGAAGCAAGCAGTAACGAAGAAACAAGCGTTCACATTTTCCGCACTTCTAGCTCAAATAGAAAAACAGATATTGATCGAAGAGACCGAAGCGTCTGAGTTGGCGGCACAAATTCAGCAAAGTGCCCAAGGGTCGGTAGTGATAAGGCAGGGCACCCGGTCGGATTACGCTAGGGCAGCCCAACCGGTCAGCACGTTACACCAAACCCCGCCTGTATCAGCCAAGCCTTCGGTCCTATCAAACCCAAAACCGAAACAAACAAGTCATACGGCTTCGCGACCCATGTCTAATAAATGGATCCGACCTGCATATTTCGCGGACCTTACAAAGTGTATAGCGTCGATCTACGAGAAGACTAAGAAGAGCGGAATGTACCGAAGACCTTTCCCGATACCCACACCTCGGGAACAAAGGAATAACCGCTATTGTCGTTATCACGAGGACGTTGGGCATAATACTAAAGATTGCATTGCCTTGAAGAAATAAATACAGATGCTCATAGAACACGAAAACCTCCTGGAGTACGTGAAGAAGGCAGAGCAAGGTGCGACCTCGAAGGAAGTCGTGATGATACCAAAACCGGAAACCACCATGGCAATTTCAGAGGTAACCGATCCGTTCGATGTTGCCATTGAGTACCTCGACCCTGAAGCAAACCGCAACATCATCGGGATTATCGAGGAGGAGGTCGAGGAGAACGTCGGTAGCGTACAAGGCCTTTGTAAATTTTTTGAATCCCTAACTATTTTTGGAGGAGATTCTATGGCAGGAGTTACACATTCGTCCAGGAAAAGGCACATCGTCAACCTAACCACTCAGTTGGAAGCCCGAACTCACTCCCAGTCCAGAAGCGTCCCTTCTCTGATTCTGTACTTCGACGACGACAACATGAGGGACATAGCCGGCCCTCATGAGGATGCCATCGTAATCGGGGCAGCCATCGCGGGGGAGGAGGTTCGGCGCATCTTGGTGGATACCGGAAGTTCGGCCAACATAATCTTCGCATCCACTTTCGCCAAATTTAGGACACCACCAGTGATTGCACGGTCCGACCGTACCATAGTAGGGTTCACAGGGTCAGCAGCCGACGTTATAGGAGAATTTGAGAGCGTAGTCCAATTAGGCCGCGGCCCATTCAAGAAAGAGGTTACGGTTTTATTCGTGGTAGTAGACGCGACAGCTTCCCACAATGCCATTTTCGGCTGATCGTGGATATCGCGAATGCATGCGGTATCTTCTACAATCCACCAATGTTTAAAATACGTGGTCAGAAACAACGTGGGAGTGGTCCGAAGCAGCCAGAAAGCAGCACAGGAATGTTACCGAGCAGCATTAGCACCTAAAAAGGATCAAGAGATTATTCAAGCTTGAAAATAGCAATTAAAGGGGCTCGCCCCGGAATCACTGCCCGTCGATGACCCCAGGGAATCCCCGAGCCCCTTGACGACGGACGAAGAATGCGAGCAGCACCAATTCGCTACGGGGAAAGTCCTGCGGATTGGGGTATGCCTCTTGCCGATCTTCAGGGAACAGCTGCTGACTATCCTACGGGAAAACCTAGATTTGTTCGCATGGTGCTCAAGAGATGTCACCGGGGTCCCGGAATCTTTTGATGTTCACAAGCTAACTGTCAACAGAAACGCCAGACCGATCTCCTAAAAGCGTCGGGCTTTTTCCCCAGAAAAAGCAGATATTATCTTACGAGAAGTCGAGAGAATGATCAGCGTCGGTCATATCAAGGAAGCAAGTTACCCGTTGTGGACTTCAAATCCCGTTCTTGTCAAGAAGAAAAACGGGAAATGGAGAATGTGCGTGGATTTCACCGACCTTAATCGGGCATACCCGAAGGACCCATCCCGATGCCAAGAATCGACCAGTTGGTAGATTCGACATCGGGTAACAAATTGCTGTCATTCATGGATGCATACGCCGGTTATAATCAGATCAAACTACACGCTGCGGATCAGGAAAGTACCACATTCATCACAGGCCGAGGACTATACTGCTACAAAGTAATGCCCTTCGGGCTGAAAAACGTCGGCACAACATACCAAAGGCTAGTCAACAAAACGTTCGAGGGTCAAATTGGGAGGAATATGGAGGTGTACATCGATGATATGTTGGTTAAAAGCGACACGGATGAAGCACACCTTATCGATCTGAGAGAAACCTTTGATAACTTGCGGGGAATAAATCTCAAGCTTAACCCGGAAAAATGCTCCTTCGGGGTCCGGTCAGGAAAGTTCCTAGGTTTCGTCATTAGCGAGAAAGGGATTGAAGCCGATCCTGTCCAACTTCGAGCTCTGACCGATATGACTCCGCCCCGAAGCATCAAGGAAGTTCAGATCCTAACTGGGCGTCTGACGCCCTTAAATCGATTTATTTCTCGCTCATCTGATAAGTGCGCTCCCTTTTTTCATGTCTTGAGACAAGCCAAAATTTTGTGTGGACTCCCGAATGTAATTAGGCGTTCTTGGGAATTAAACAATATCTGTCATCCCCGAACCTCTTGACAAAGCCTATCGCAGGCGAGACACTTTTTCTTTACGTTGCGGTTACCGACTTCGCGGTTAGTGCGGCTTTGATCAGCGAGTCGGGCCCGACCCCTACAGCGGTTTACTTTGTGAGCAAAAGCTTGCTGGATGCGGAAACCCGGTATTTAAAGTTGGAAAAAATGGCGCTCGCCGTGGTAACAGCAGCGCGAAAAATGCGCCCATACTTTCAAGCCCACCCTATCATAGTCTGAACGTCATTCCCACTCAAGTACATCCTCCAGCGACCAGACATGTCCGGGAGAATGTCCAAATATTCGGTCGAAGTGGGCGATTTTGACATCGACTTCGAACCTCAGACGGCCGTTAAAGGCCAAGTCCTGGCCGATTTTTTAATAGAGTTCCATTTCGAACGACCTGATCAGGACGCGCCTTCCCAAGAAGCCGCGTTGAGCGAATGGTTTCCATACTTCGAACAATGAAGCTGAATACGAGGCTGCTCTGGCAGGATTACGGTTAGCGCAGGTATGTGGGGCAAAGCAGGTACGCCTCATAAGTGATTCCCAACTTTTGATAACTCAAGCGTCGGGGAGTGCGGAAGCTCGGAAAGAACATTTGGTACAATACCTAGCAGCGCTCAGGGTTCTAGCCGCCTCGTTTGACAAAGTCACCTATGAAGATGTCCCGAGAAGCGAAAACATAGTCGCAGATTCTTTGGCAACACTCTCCTGCTCCAGTAACTATCCTTGGGTGATCGAACAAGAAAGCCCGTCTATTATCAAACGTCAAGAGTTAGACAACCGACCTGAAATCGCCTGTCAGATCTCTTCGGTAACAATCTCAGATTGGCGGCGTGACATTATCGCCTTCTTAGCTGAAGGTCTGTTACCTAGTGATAACTCCTCAGCTCGGAAAATACGCAACAAGGCTCGGGGTTACGTCCTTTTAGGTGAAGTGCTATACAAGAAATCCTTCAGCCGCCCCCTGTTCCGATGCTTAGGGGGCCATGAATCGCAAATAATTGTATCTGAGCTGCATGATGGTGAGGGCAGCACATTGCGGTTACAAAGCCTTGATCAGAAGGATTCTTCTCGCAGGATTCTATTGGCCGACGATAGCAGCAGATGCGCGACTAATAGTCAAAACTTGCGATACATGTCAACTATTCGGAAACGCGATAAACGTCCCTGCGGCTCCTCTAGAGTCCATCTCCGAAGGACTACCCTTTGACCGATGGGGAATCGACCTTGTCGGGCAGCTACCAATGGCGTCGAGAGGAAGACAGACGATCGTCGTGGCAGTGGACTATTTTTCTAAGTGGGTCGAAGCTGAACCTTTATCCGCCACCAAGACCAAAGATATCATCAAATTTATCTGGTCTAACGTATGTTGCCGGTTCGGGGTACCACAGCGGTTAACTATGGATAATGGACCGCAATTCGATAGCGGGGAAATGAAAGCTTTCTGCACTACGCATAAGATCAGGCAATGTTTCTCCGCTCATTTCCATCCTCAAGCAAACGGGCAAGTCGAAGTAACCAACCAGACCACTTTGGACGAACTTAGAAAAAAACTTGAAGGAAAGGCCGGAAAATGGCCCGACTACCTACAAGAGGTATTGTGGGCTTACCGAACCACCCCCCGGACGGCTACTCAGGAATCACCTTATGCTTTAGTATATGGTATGGACGCGGTAACTCCTGCGGAATCCATTTTTCCATCTTTCAGGGTCGGTACTTATGCGGAGGAAGCGAACGACGACAGCCGACGCCTCGAGCTCGATCTTATAGAAGAGAAGCGCAATCGCGCCCAATTGAACTCTTTGCACTATCAGACCCTGATGAGAAGTCGATACGCTTCTAAAGTCCGCCGTCGGGAATTTAAGGTCGGTGACAAGGTTTTGAGGCGCGTCTTTCTTCACACCAAGGACAAGAGCCTCGGTAAACTCGCCCCGAATTGGGAAGGGCCCTACGAAATCGTGGAAAAATCAAGAGCGGGACATACCGCCTGTAAAACAGGCTCGGGCACCATTTGAGGCTACCGTGGAATATTGAACACCTAAAATTGTATTTAGAATAGTGGCAAAATGTTTGTAGTTTGTTCGACGTAGTCTGTAAAAACTTATTGGTCGGGGATGCACTATTTCCTACCTCGGTGGCGCGAGAAGGTTTTAACGAGGTATCATAAATACCCGATCACCTGATTACATTAATCAATTTTTTTCTTTTGCCTTCCAAATGTTAAAGTGTTACGACCTTGGTCAGCTGACGAGCTGGTCAGCGTTTGTTCCTGCTAATGTTAATGGATCTACATGTTTAATTTTTCCGACCTTTTGGGAAAAGTTTCAATGATACATTGATCTACAGAACCTTAATAGGTTTTTCAGTTTTTACGACTGATCTACATGTTTAATTTTCCCGACCCTTTGGGAAAAGTTTCAATGATACATTGATCTACAGAACCTTAATAGGTTTTTCAGTTTTTACAACTAATCTACATGTTTAGTTTTCCCGACCCTTTGGGAAAATTTCGATGACACATTGATCTACAGAACCTTAATGGGTTTTTCAGTGTTTACAACTGATCTACAAATTTAATTTTCAGACCCTTCGCATAAGCATCAATATTACATGTGTTTCTTTTCCAGACCCCATCAGAAATTTTACAAATAACGCTGATCAGACCCTATTTTGGTTTTTCACAAAAACATTTTGGTTTACCCAAGTAAAATTATCCACACATTATGGTAAGAAACAACGATTGATTACTCAAACACAGAGGTCGAAATGTTCACAGGCAATAATGTTAGGGGACCCCCCGGCCCCCAAAGATATTACAAAAAAAAAAAACCAAACGTAACGAAACAGCCGGCCGATCACTCGCTATTCTCCTCCTCGGACTCCGTCTCGTCCGACTCATCCTCGCAACTCACTCCCTCAGGTCGGTCCGCCTCGGGTACATCTAGCCACATCGCCCCAAGATGAAGGGTCGGGAAACGGTTGTGGAACGAAAGCACGTAGGCGGCTTTAGCATCGGCCGCCTCTTTATCCGACCACTTCTTGCACTTATCTGCAAAGGCGGTGTTCGAAGCTTTCAGCTTTTGGATCTTCTGAGCTAGAGCGGCAGCACGATCTTCCCCGGTCTTCTTCGTCTCCTCCGAGATACGGATAGCCTCTGTAGCTTACCCCTCTGCTAATTCCTGCGTGTTTTTAGCACTCTGCACCGCCTCCTCTAAATGAGCGATTTCAGCCTCCGCGCCCGCTAGCTTCTGGCTCAGCTCGGCCGCCCTACGCTCCTTCAGGGCCGCGGGTACAAGCAGGTTGTATAAAGACAAGGCCAGTCCATCCGATCCTTTCAGCGGGAAAGTGTGAGTGAACCAAGCATCGTTAGCACCGGGAACCAAGGACCGCTGGAGGATGCTGCGGCTGGATCCGATGCGTTGGGAGGGTCGACCTCATCCGGAACCACAACTACCGGATCCATTGGCGATTTCCCTTTAACCCCACCAAACTGATCAAACAGCTCCGGTACGGTGGGATTGTCCGCCCCAGCCACGACCTCGCTCTCTTTGGCCCGTTTTTGCTTCTTCTTTTTGGCCCCTTCAGCGTCGGTTCAGTTTTTCCTCTTAGGCACCGGAGGCTGGGCAGGGTTAGACGCGCCACCCTCAGCATCATTCGCCGCTATACGACCCGCTCCCTCCCCACCAACTGCAGTGTTCCCCCTGACCTCGTCATCCGACTTTGGGCGCTTGCTAGACGCCTTATTGCGCTTGCTAGGCACCTTATTGCGCTTCGGGAGGTACAACTGATACCCGTGAGCATCGGTTTTAGCAATAATGTCCTCCAGGCTGGGGGGGCTCCCGCAGTTGCTCAATGGTCAGTATTTCCGACGAGCAACGCCATAGGTTACTCTTGAGCAAGTTGGTATCCTTGAAGGTCCGATACATCGCCCGACCCCACTGCTTCTTCGAAAAATCCTTCAACATTTGGAAAGTGTCTTCAGCAGCCTTCGATAAGTCCTTCTTTAGCCCTTGTAAAAACTCCTTCGACACTGCACGGAGGGTCGGTATATATAAAAAAAAAAGAAAAAAAAGTGGCACCGTCATGGACCCAGGTCCGAAGCAGCTGTCTTTTGTTCTCCGGGGTATAGGGAAGACCGTTCTCCCAGCATCCGCTCAGAAACACAAACCGATGCTTCCAGCCTTTATCTCCCTCCAAGAAGTCATTAACTATTTTCCACTTGTTTCTCAAGGAAGAGTAGAAGAACGGGGACTTTGGAGTCTTGGACAGACCTGACATAGCGTTATATTCGTCCATAGGCATAACCCGACCTGAAAGGCGGGAAGCCATTATGCAGACATTCGGCGTCAGCTGCGATGGGCAGATCTGGAGGGTGCGGAAGTAAAGCGTGATCTCAGGATCTAAGTGCAAACGCATACCCCAATTGAATAGCTCGGTAAACACCACAATTTCCCGAGATCGGACGTGAACAGGGGTTTCCCCAGGGACCGGGAACCGAACCGTGACGCATTCAGGAATTCCCCAACGGATCAGCAGATCCTTGTGCTCGGACTCGGGGAAGTAGAGGTACTTTCCTTCGTAAAGAGAAACGACGTCCTTCGAAGGAAGCCAGCCGAAATAGGTGGTGGTGATTGCGGCCTCAACTTCTTCGGGCAGAGGATCATCAGAAGGGTTAGCAGCATTCCCAATAGCGGCAATGATGACCTCCGCGGGTGCAGCATCCACCTCTGATTCTCCCAAATCTGGGTTCGGAGCTTGGTCAGAGCTTCGGGCTGTAGCAGCGTTCGGATCCGATGATCGTACCCCAGAGGTGGAGGGTTCAGCTGTATTTCCTGAATGAGCCCGATGAGCCGTATCCAATTCCTCTGGCGTCAACCGACTCTTAGGCAGACCTAAAAAATTTACGGCATTGTTAGTACCTGTAGGGGGGACTGCTTTCGCCCATGGTCAAGAACTTAGTTTTGCGAACGCGTCGGGGCGGGAACGGAGGCGACGGAACGTACGAATTGACAGACGATGGAGTCGGATTCTCCGACCGAACTGCAGGGGAACGAGAGGAGCTGTTACTGGAAGAAAGGACAACAGTTTCCGGAGATAGGCTGATCCCGGGAGACAGAGAGCCGGGAGGGTCGGGCAAAAGGAAGGATTCAGCAGGGATCGGGGTAGCTAAAACGGGGTCGTGAGGATGCGGGATGGGAGCAAAGGGTTTGGAATTAGATCCCAAAATCAAGCCGGCGCGTCGGTATTCTTCGGCTCAGTCTCCGATGCTAGCCCACTCTTTGAAACTCCACACAGGATTTTTCTTTTTCTTGGCTGAGGTTTGCTTCGGGTGTCTGGGTTTCATAAAATAAACATTCCCTCTCTAGAAATGGTCTGACAGCACTTTCCCTCTCTAGAAACGATCTGATAGCACTTTCTCTCTCTAGAATTCCTCTGAGAGAAATCAATAATTGTGGAATATTTATAAGCAACGTTGAATGACCGGGGAATACCAATCGACAAGAGCACAGCGGGAAGGCGAAGAGTCTCCCTAAAAATCTAGTTTGGCAAAGACGCACCCCGTAAACAAGTGACACGTGTTGACCGCCTTCTGACGAAGGCTTACCTAGGCTACCCCCTTCGAACCGACTAATAAGATGGGCTTTATTAACCGTATCCACCGCGAAGAGTCGGCCCATCACATTGGAGCCAGGGGTAGAAGCTCAAGAAAACGCGGGAACCGACCTGTTCAGAACTATGAACATCGGGCAAGAAAAATCCAACAGAGCTCGAGTATTGCTTTTGGGTGAATTTAATTAAAAAGCGCTGCGGGAGTGTCATCGAACGCCCGTAGGACAGATCGGGACAGACAACGGCGTGGAACGACCAACGCTTTTGGAAAAAGGATAATTCGTCCAAAGGAAAGCCGTTGGCCCGGAGCACAGGAGACTGCGGACGACAGGTGTAGGCTCGGTAGTGAGTCTCCGCTCCTAATACTCCCGAAGACTGGGGGGCTACTGATGAGGGTAGAATTTGCCGATATAAATAATAAGGCCTTAATTGAGAATAAAAGATACTTGGTGTAGTTATTAATGTATTTAGGATCTCTCGGGGACCAATTTGTAAACACGGTATTTACTAAGGGGCCTCATTAAATATGTAAACAGCCCACTAAGGATTTTAGCGGGTCCACCTTATTTTAGTATAAAAGGTGACCCACTTTCTTGGTAGGTGGGACATTGAATATTATTCTATTCTATTCTCTCTCTCTCTACACTTTCTCTCTCTAGTCATATCAAGCACAAGATCCGAAATATTCTTCCAAACAATTATTGACTTATCAAGTGGATGATTCAGATACGACAATAGACAACTTACGTTTGATAGGTGGACGACCACGTGCTTTTTGCTTCACCAATGGATCCAAAAGGGAAGTTGTTTCGGGATGGACAACGACAAACCATTTCTTATAAACGTGCTCTATGCATGCTTCATCCTTGGATTCCATGATATCACATACTAGCTTATCAATTTTGGCTTTTAGTTGCTCGATCTTCGTGAGATTTGTACGAACTAGAATGTCCAACCTCTTCCAATGTTCGTTAAATAAATCTAGAGGCACTTCTACGCCTTTGGCAAAAAACTCGTAGATTTCGTGCGCGCATGGGATACCGTACGTAGTTCATATTGCACAACCGCAGGGCATGCAAGTCGCGATTGTCATGTTGCGGGCATAATCTACTTTTGCGGATAAAATTTCCAAAGCATAGTGGGAGACTTTTAGTATATTCAATTGCTTTTGGATACTCTTTGAAGTCATGGTGCAATTTGGACCGATAGTTGTTGAAGGCTACTTTCGTTTCCGCCATAATCATTTGATTTCACACTTTGAAAAAGGCATTGGACACTATTTTCTCCTTTATGATTTTTTCGTTTTGCCCAAGATGTTCATGTTGATGTGCCATCTGAAGAGTTCAAGAATAGCTTGAGGGGTAATTTTGCGTTACGAGAATCTTTTAGTGTCAAAATAGTCTTTAAGTTCTTTGTTAAGCAGCCTTTCTAGAGAGAGAAAGTGAGAGCAAGATTAAGTAGAGAGAGAGAGAGAGAGAAAATGATATTATATTAATCATCGAATCTATAAAGAGTGTGTGGTACTTATATAGTACAATTATGGGTCTCACACGCTTCAATTCCCACTAATTACATCTTTGGTCTCTATATCTTTTCACCTCTTCATAATGACTATTTCTATTGTATTCTTTACAATTCTTCCCTAATACAACTTCTTCTTTATAATTCTCTCCTAACAAACTTCTTCTTTATAATTTTGCCATACATATTTTACTCTCCCTCATCAGTAGCCCCACAGTCCTTGTAAAAATATTTTTGCTGGGACTGTGAAGAAGTCTCTATCGCTTATTTTAATCCTCCTCAGAAATTTGCTTCCTCGAATATCTTCTCCTCGGATAATTCCACTTCAAATACAAAATTTCTCCTAAAAAATGCCCTTAAACAATGTTTCAAATACCACATGTCTCTTCGAAAAAATGTCTTCCTAACCAGTGTATCCTTCGAATACAAAATACCTTTTATGCCATAGTAACCAGTAGCCCCCTAATCCTTGCAATGTTTTAGCAGGACTTGAACCAGACCTTGTCAATATCGTGCATCAGAATTAACCGTATCAGCATAACATAGCCACCAATACTAGGCTAATAGATTGCAAGGATTGGATCAAAATGTTATGACGTCAGCAGTTGTATTTCTCTGTCAGCGAATCTTGTTAGAGATCTTTTCCTATTCCCCAGACGTTTGCATCATTGGATTGCCTCTGCATCTTCTCACGCGTTTTTTGAATCAACAATTGTGCACCTATGTTACCCATAATGCCCCTAGGCAAACAAGAGAAAATGTCCGCAGGCCTGACTGACCCTAAAAGCCCATTGTCTTCTATAAATACTGATATCCTGCCTTAGCATTTCAAATTTTCCACCCTAAAATTTCTAGAGAGAGAAAGCTGGTTTATAAACCTCGTCGGATTCCAGAGTGGCTTCTTATTAGCAAAAAAATTGAAGAGAGAGTTGATGCTGGTGAATACATTGAGCCTCAACCCCAACCTCCTGTGACTACGTTTTACGGTTCGTGGCCTCCACCAGAAGACTCTACTTCCATCATTCCCCTCGAAATATCACAACAAAACCAAATTTCCGATCTCATCACCCTCAGACTAATGGGGAAAGAAAAACACCATAAACACTCATTTGGGAAAAGGAAAAGACACCATAAGGATAAAAAGAATTCACAGGAGCGCAAACGTGCCAAAGGGACGCCATCGGATACCCCATAACCCCCTCGAACTTTAGTGGTTGAAAACCCTATTCCGAAGACCGGTAATTCTGGGTCCAGCCTTCCAGCCACTCCTTCGATAACAGCAACTGGGAGCCCTCGATTTTCTCCAGGAAGAAATACCATAACCGACGACGAGCTTCGAGAGATGCGAAATAGAGCCTTAGCTGTCAAGGGAAAAGCAATCTCCTTGGATAATCCGGAGCCAACGGCTCAATTAACTCCCATCGCAGATCAGAGCAAAGGCATCGAAGTTCTCTCATAGTCATCTAGTCAAAAGTCCACCGCTCCTCCAACAATATCCGAAGAGCAAGAGAGCCGCATTGCCCAAATCTAGAGGAGATATTGCAATCCCCCTGGAACTTGATGCCATTGCAGGCAACAATATTCGAGGGATCGAAAACAAACACATAGTTGTGCTGCATAACATATCTTACAAGTACTTTTTGCCTTTGGAGGAAACTATGCTGAGGACCCGGCGGTGTATTCCTTCGTATATCAACATTAGGTTCCCCTCAGAAGATGAGAAGCCTTTATCAGTGAGGGATAATGAGCTGGTTGTGTATACTGAAATTATGAACTGGGGACTAAGATTTCCTTTAGACCCATTTTTTGTTGAATATTTTGCCAAGATTAACCTCTGTCATTCTCAAGTCGGTCCCAATATGTGGTTCACACTGATGGCATGCATCATGGCTTCAAGAATTTCAGGGCTGGAATTTTCCTTGGAAGAGCTGATCGGACTATCTGGCCTAGCCAGAAATCCCTTCTTCCTTTTTTACTCATTGACTTTTGGTCGAAGATAAAGAGTTTTAAAGAATTTACTAGAGGCTGACAAGAAGTGGAGGTAGCAATTCATCTATTTTTCAGGTCATTGGGAGACAGGCTCAGAGTCAACCCCTTCGAATCCTTACAAGCTATCCCTCATGTGGACCAACAAATGTAAGTCCTCGAATTGTTTCATTTACATTGACTCTTCGAATAATTAGGTTCCAACTTAAGGTCTTTGTAGCTATGACTAGTGTCTCAAAACCATACGCAGACTATGTGGAGAGTGCCACCACCATCTTTACCAAACTGAGCGAATGGGCCAAAGAACACTGGGAAAATAGATTATGCTTGTGCTTCGTGAACAATAACTTAGCCATGAGTCGGCTCTGGAGGTTAAACCCCCTCGACCGGTTGAACCTAAAAGAACTGATGACCCCCCCCCCCCCCTCTCAGGAAGAATTCTTAGAGCGAGTAACCAAAAAAGATATAGTTATTTATCTTCCGAAGCATTCTCATGCTAAAAGCCATTTAGGTGGATCCGACGGGGAAGTTTCCACAAAAGACCTTCAGTCAGATACTGAAGGGTTAGTTACTAATGAAGAGCCACCCGCATCGGTGAACACTGTTGTACCTAGTGCAATTTCCCCTCCAAATAAATCGGTCCACCCTTCCAAGAAAAGAGATCACAAGATACAAGAGAAGAAGAAACAGACTGTCTTGGACCCTAGCCAAGAATTATCCGAAGATGGTAAAATACAAGATAATGTCCAAGAAGATGTTCAAGGCGCAGAGCCCCAGGATAATGTCCAGGAGGTGTTAAGTGGGCCAAAAAAAGAAATTAGAGAAAACTCTAATCCAACACCCAATTCTCCTCTTACCTAAGCTTCAAATCCTTCTCATTTTGACAATACTCCCACGATAGCTCCTCTCCCAATTCCCCGAAGCCATCCTCCTCTTAACATGGATCTTAATGTGCTAGCAGTGGAGACGTCGGACTACGATCCCACAGTACTAGGCTCACCCTCTAATTCCTTCGAAGTTCCTCAGCACGATGAATTCTAATTAAGTCTTTGCAGCCTTCTTTATTCTTCCGTTATCATGGGACGAAGAATGCAGCAATTGGAAGAGCAAAAACATCATTACAAGTTCAAGGCATCACTTGCCTCCTCGCAACTTGAAGAGCTAAAGAAACAATATGCCATTGTTGAAAGTCAGGCAGATGCACTGTACGAGAAACTGTCAGCCTCAGAAAGTTACGTAATTATGTTAGAGAGATGCTACCAAGAAGAAAGAGACCTCTATCAAAAGAAAGCGGGGGCGCAAGAAAAAAATTTGACAGAACTTCAAAAAGCCCACGAACTGGCATGTAGGGGGTTTAAAGACTACTGTGATGACTATGAAAAGGTGACGAAGGACAGAGAAAAGTTGGTGAAGCAAATCGAAGATTTTCCTCGGAAAGTTGAAGAGAAGGAAACAACCGTGAATACCTATGCGGCTAAGTGCACAGATAACCTTAATGCACGAGATGCTACAATTCGAGTAGGGCTGATCACCTAAATTCATGTAGAACATCATGAGTATGACTTGGGTAGTTTTTGGAAGCTTGTCGCCCCCAACCTTCGCCCTCCTAACATCGTGGTGAGTGATAGTGAAGCGTCAGACTCAGATGAGAGTAACTCCTCAAAAAATTCTGAGTAAAGAAAAATTGTTAAGTCTTTTTGTGGCGATTTTTGTGCATAGTCCTTGTAAGGCAATTTTTGTAACCCATCTGATGTTCTCCGAGGAGCATTTTATAACTTGTAGCTCCTCGACTTTTTGTGTATGCCACGTTGTTGAAATGATAATTTTATAACTTGTTAATCTCCATGTTTCTCATATGAAAAAATAAGTGTGCCAACTTGCATTGAATGGTTGCTTTTGTACCGATTTGCATCGGAATATTCAATATATGATGCGCTAAGACTAGCTAAGAAAAAATAATTCGAGCCACCAAGAAGTTGTCACCAAAAGAATTGTGAAGCGAGAAATAGCGTTTCACAAAGAATAGTCCAAGGTATCAAATATTGCCTCATAAAGAATAGTTCGAGGCATAAGATATTGCCTCACAAAGAATAGTTCGAGGCATGAGAGATTGCCTCTCAAAGAATAGTTCGAGGCACCAAAAAGTTATTACCAAAAGAATAGTATGAGGCAAAAAATGCATTTGCATTAATTAGCTCATAGTGGCACCTCATTAAAACCTTCCTGTGCCTAATAGGGTAGGAAAGAGTATGCCCTCGCTGTAAACCTGGAAATACATAAAAAACAAACATTACACGCAAACTTATTCCTCATTCTAGATATAATTTTAGGTGTTCGATGTTCCATCGATGTTTAAGACTTCACCCTTCTTTGTCTTTTAATCGATAC
This sequence comes from Limnanthes douglasii subsp. nivea, assembly GCA_036936605.1. Classification (NCBI taxonomy): domain Eukaryota; kingdom Viridiplantae; phylum Streptophyta; class Magnoliopsida; order Brassicales; family Limnanthaceae; genus Limnanthes; species Limnanthes douglasii. The sequence continues at coordinate 258,822,128 of JAUPFV010000005.1, read as the reverse complement.
GTTACCTGCTTTACTTTCTCCGTTATCTTATAAGGGTCCTCCCAATTTGGCCTCAACTTCCCGAGACTCTTCTCTTTAGTATGTAGAAAACCTTTGCGTAATACATTGTCCCCCACTTTCAAATATCTTTGCTTTAGTGTGGAGGCATACCTACTCCTCATCAACGTTTGATAGTGCAAGGACTTCAACTGTGCGCGTCGTCTTTTTTCTTCCACCAAATCCAATTCCAAGGATCTGCTTTGGTCGTTCACATTTTCCGTATAAACTGCCATTCGATAGGATGGGAAAATAATTTATGAAGGGACAATTGCATCCATACTATACACTAGTGCAAATGGAGATGTGGCAGTTGCAGTTCGAGGAGTTGTTCTATAAGCCCACAACACTTCTTGTAAATAGTCGGGCCATTTCACGGCCTTGCCTTCCAAATTCTTTTTTAACCCATCCAAAATGGTTCGATTGGTTACTTCCACCTGACCGTTAGCCTGGGGATAGAATGGAACAGAAAAACATCGTCGTATGCCCTTGGAGAGGCAAAAACGTTTAAACTCTTTGTTGTCGAATTAAGGTCCATTATCAGTTGTGAGTCATATTGGTACCCCAAAACGACAGCAAATATTCGAGACAACGAATTTGATAACATCTTTTGCTTTTGTCCCTGCTAGAGGTTCCGCTTCCACCCACTTAGAAAAATAATCCACTGCCACAATTATAGTTTGTCTTCCACCAGACGTCATTGGTAAAGGCCCAACTAGGTCGATGCCCCACCTATCAAATGAGATTGCTTCAGAAATACTTTCGAAGAACACCCCGGCTTATGTATTATGTTTACATAGCGCTGACACGTGTCGCAACGTTTTACCAAATCTTTCGCATCAGCAGAAATAGTGGGCCAGTAATACCCAACCAAGAACACTCGTCAGATTAACGCTTTATATCCACAATGGGCCGAACCTTCTCCATCATGTAATTCTGAAAGGAAAAACTGCGACTCGTCATTGGCCAGACACCTCAGTAATGGTCTTCTTAAGGATTTCTTGTACAAAACTTCTCCTAGCAGGATATAACTGTGAGACTTAAACCTAACCCTTCTGGCTTCAGACTTTTCTGTGGGTAAACTATATTTTTCCAAGAAATCTACGATTTCTGATCGCCAATCATTTGGTATCACATTACTTGCTTCTTGAATGTTCATCGAATGCTCTGTACTGGCCCTAATTGAAGGGTGCTCCTGAATCAAGACCCATGGATGACCCTCCAATCGTGAAGCTGTAGCCAAAGAATCGGGGACGACACTTGCCTCCCTTCGAACATACTCGTATTGAACCTCATCGAATTTAGCAACCAAATCCTTTAATGTCTTTAGGTACTGTATCAGCTTATCTTTTTTAGCCTCAGACTCACCCAAAGCTTGATTTATCACCAATTCTGAATTACTGATCAATCTAATTTTTTTGGCCCCACATATTCGGGCTAATCGCAAACCCGCCAAGGCTGCTTCGTACTATGCCTCATTATTAGTTGCCTTGAAACCGAATCGAAAAGCTTGGAACATGGCTATCCCTTCTGGAGAAGTTAATTGGACGCCTACAGACGGCGCCACTGAAGAGTTCAAGAATAGCTTGAGGGGTAATTTTGCGTTACGAGAATATTTTAGTGTCAAAATAGTCTTTAAGTTCTTTGTTAAGCAGCCATTCTAGAGAAAGAAAGTGAAAGCAAGATTAAGTAGATAGAGAAAATGATATTATATTAATCCTCGAATCTATAAAGCGTGTGTGGTCCTTATATAGTACAATTATGGGTCCCACACGCTTTAATTCCCACAAACTACATCTTTCGTCCTTATATATTTTCACCTCTTCATAATGACTATTTCTATTTTATTATTTACAATTCTCCCCTAATACAACTTCTTCTTTATAATTCTCTCATAACAAACTTCTTCTTTATAATTTTGCCATACGTCTTGTATTCTCCCTCATCACTATCGACACAACATGTACGTTGCATTGGGGAACACTTTCTCCACCGCTTTCACAAACACTAAGTCTCTATCCGTCAAAACAATGGACGGTGGTTCGATGGATTAAGTTACCATCAATGAATGTAAGCACTCTAACACCCATTTGTAGCTCTCAATTTTTTTGGCCGACATAAACGCGAAACCGATGTAGAAAGTTTTCCTAGTACTAGTGGCTCCACCGACCTCGTACAACGGCATCCCATATTTTATTACTTTGTATGTGTTATCCATTTCAATGACGTTTGGAAATGTCCATAACAAATCCAAACTAACCGGGTGTGCGAAGAAAAGCTTGCCTATGACAATGCTTCTGTCTTCCAACTTTCTATGGAATTCGTAGTGGTTCAACCTCTTCAGTTCACCTAACAAGTATTGGAATTGCGACCGACCACCTTTCTCGATCTTGCGGTGCTTTAGTTGAGCGTTATACACAGTGCCCATTGAAGACGGATTCTTAGGGAACAATTTCTTCACCTCACCAAGAATGTCGCGAGGACATGATCCTATTTTCATAGAACTAACTACAAAATTCATCTATTCTTTGTTGAATCATACCAAGTACGAGTGACCTTCTTTGTAGGATGTTGTATCGTGATTATGAATGCCGCATTCGACCTCTAATCCCCACAAATCATCATCCATCTTGATTTCTTTAAGGGTGAACGAGCATCCGCATTTTTTTTGTCGGTAGACTTCCTCTTTAGATGCTTCAGATCTACCAATTTTTTGTAAACTCTAAATCTTTCGCACACAAAAACTAAACTCGGAGTTTTTCGAGCAAGTCTATCACATCGACGTAATATAACCACAAACTCGTTGTCTAACGCGGTTTGATAAACCCATTCAATCAACTCGTCTTGAGTGTAGTGAGATTTTGTGCGAACATGTGGTTACAATCGACGAAGAAACGCCAAGCCATTTCCTCATCCTTCACCATACTCGAACCATAAAAATCACCATTTAACTCTTCTTCCTCATCCTACATAAAACAAGGGTTCAATATGTCAATGTGGCACAAAAACAAAATGCTCGCCTCGCACCGGCGGTTGACAATTGTTCCACCGTCGGGGACGTTGTCAACCGCCGGTTGATAATAGCCCACCCGCCATGTCAATCGGCGGTTGACAATCACAACACCGACGGTTGGTGTTTGTAGCACCGCCGGTAACCTAGTCCAAAAAATGTATTCCCACTTAAAAAATTATCTTGGTTCAAAACCGGTTGGGATAATGCTCAACCCCGGCGGTTGAAATCTAACTCCAGCGACGGTTGGGCATGGATTGCCCCGGCGGATAGAGATGGCATTTTCCGGTGGGAAAGGTTCATCTTCAAAATTGTTAGTTCTTCATCCACACCGGTTGAAGATGCATCCATCGATGGGAAGGTCGGATCCAACCTTCTAAATTTAGAAGAGCTACAAAAAATGAAACTTTTTGTAAAATATTGGTTAGAAAGACTACCATGTTTGGAGTTCCATATTCTTCACCAAACCTTTTATGCTCTGAATCCATCCTTCAAAAATTTGGGTTTTTTGGAAGCTTTGTAGATTTTTGGAGTGTTTTGGGAGGTTTGAGGGTTGAATTTAGTTTTTTTAATTTTTTGAATTTTTTTAAATTTCTGATAAATATTGAATATAAAAGGGTTGTTAGGAGCAATAATTTTGCGTTCTTGATTTTTTGGTTGATTAAAAACCACAATAAAATATGCTAGGTCAAACGACAAAAACATAAAACTATTTATTTAAAAAGATTATTCGAAATTTGGGAATGGTTAAAAAAAATATGACGAGCCAAAGCTTTAAATTAAAGGGACATTGAAATTTGGGAGAAGATTTTCAACTCTGATCTGATAGCCAACGTTCTTTCTCCTTTAGGGATTCATTTCTTCCTCCCTCTCTGTTCTTCAGAGTTTCGAGCTATTCTGATTTTGGTGATTCTTGTGTTGATGTTATGGTCTCTGTTTTTCTGCGAAACAGAGTATCATTCTTGTTGCTAGTTATCCGCTTTGATTATGGCGTTTAACATTCAAAATGATGAAGAATTTCTTGTTCTTCACCAAGGATCTGGTAGTGTTCAAGATTGTGCGAAAAAATCATTCGCAGAGGCCCTTAATCCAGCTCTGGCTAGGACTGCTATGGCTATTGCTAAGCCTGAATCTGTCAAGTTCTCACAGGACCATAAATCTATTCAGTTTGATATGGATACTTATGGAACTCTTTTAAAACAATCACGAACTACTGTTATTGCCAAATTCAGTTTGGGTATTCCTAAGAAATCTGTGTTTCAGTCATTCTTGGAATCGTTCCGTTTTAAAGGTGCTTACTCATACGTTACTACTGATTCTCGTCAAATCTTGGTGGAATTTTGCTTGCTTGAGGATGTCACCAAGTTCTGGTCTAAGCCAATATGGAAGGTAGATGGAAAGACTTTGCGAATCATAAAATGGAGCCCTGATATTCAAAAGAACAGAGAGTCTCCTATAGTGCTTCTATGGGTTCGCTTCGATAGTATGCCTGAATACTTGTACAATGAGTCAATTTTTGGGGACATGGCATCGTCTCTGGGTAGGGTTCATCGTACGTATGTTCCTCAATATAATAGGGCTAAGTCCAATGCCTCTTATACCCAAATAGAAATAGATATTTCGATCAATCTTAAACGAAGACTTTGGATTGGTTTTGGTGAAAATTTAGGCTGTTAGGTGGGTGTAAGTTATAGGAATGTCCCAAATTATTGCTGTTAGTGTTATCATTTGGGGCACAAAGATGTTGATTGCAAAAAATCTGATTCAAGAAAGGTTGAAAGATCAGGAAATGAAAAGCAAGATGTTCTTATTGCTTCAAAATGTGTTACAGACTCTGTTGAACAAAATCATTCTGTTCCTATACATGAAGATGTGCCTAAAGATACTAAGAAGCAGCCTAAAGTTTCTAAGGAGCAGCCTTTTATTCAAGTGTACAAACGTAGACTTAAGTCTATAATAACTACAAAGGATAAGGAAAAGGACTCTGAAACTGTAAATCAAAGTTCTTCCTCTAATGTTGCTGCTTCTTCTCACGCCAATCTTGAAGTCATTGGGGCTCTTCAGGATCTGGAGAAGGATGTCATCTCTCAAAGTGTGAAAACCTTTAAGGAATCTCCAAAAGAGGCGAATGCTGGCAGTTGCAATGTTTCCCCATATTACAGTTCTTCAGACCAGGATTTCAATACCATTATAAGTAAGAAAATCAGATCTGCAAAAAAGCACAGAAATGTTAGTAAGTTGTCTATTCACTCTCTGCGTAAAAGAGAGAAATCATTCTACAATTTTTTGTCGGAATGATTAAAGTCCTCTGCTGGAATGCTCGAGGAGTCAGTAATAACTCTACTTTGTCAAGACTTAACTACATTATTAATAAGGACAAAGTTAAAGTTATTGCTCTTCAAGAGCCTATGGTCAGGTTTGAGAAAATTAACTCTATTGCTAACAGACTTGGTTTTTCTAATTATATGAATAACAGCTCTAATAAAATTTGGATCCTATGGTCTGATGATGTTAACGTTTCTATAATTGAAAATCATGATCAATTTCTTCATTTAGAAATTAGATATGCTTCTCTTACTTGTTTGTTTACCTGTGTCTATGCTAAGAACCAGAAAGTTCAGCGTAGATTGCTTTGGACTAAGTTGTGCTTGCTTGCTAATGAGGATCTGCCTTGGACTGTGGCTGGGGACTTCAATGCTGTCTCTTGTCCTGAGGATCAGCTTTGTTGTGTCTCTTATGATGCAGGCAGTGCTGAGGAATTCAATGACTGTGTGAGGTTTTGCAACTTGGTGGATCCTGGTTACAGTGGATCAAGGTTTACCTTGAGCAACAATAAAATTTGGAAAAGGTTAGATAGGGTTTTGGTGAACCAGAAAATGCTTTCTCTTTGGCATTCTCAGGTTTCCCACATGGTCAGATCTTGTTCTGACCATGCTCCCCTTATTATCTCTATTTCTAATAACAATAACAGAAGCTCTAATAATAAAAAATGTTGTTTTAGATTCATTAATGTCTGGGCCAATCACTGTGACTTTCTTAATTGTGTAAAGAACAATTGGGATAAGCACTGTAATGGTAGTCCTAATGATTTCTTCTGGTTTAAGCTCAAAAGGCTTAGAAAATGTCTTAAAGATTGGAATCACCCTACTTTTGGTAATATATTTACTAAAGTCTCTGATGCTGCTAAGGAGGTTGAGATCTGTGAAGCTAATCACCAGGCTTATAATAGTGCTGACACTAAGGCTTGTCTTTCTAAAGCTAACAGTTTATACATTCTTGCTCTTAAAAACGAGGAGTCTTATTGGCGTAAAAAAATGTTACAATACATGGCTTAATAATAGTGATGGTAATACCAGGCTTTACCATAATTATGTGTCTAAGAAAAGGCTTAAGAACACTATTAATGGTATTAAAGATGGTGACTGCTGGCTTACTGATCATGTGGATATCTCTAAGTCTGTTGTTTCCTATTTCTCTAATCTCTTATCTAATGACTCTTGTGGTGATGATTCTGTTGACTCTCAGGACTCCATTCTTTGTAACATCCCTAATCTCATTCTTGACAATGACAATGATTCTATTCTTGAGCCTGCTAGCAAGGAGGAAGTGTGGTCTGTCATTCAGGGAATAAGAAATGACAGTGACCCGGGAATCGATAGTTTTAATTGTTTCTTTCTAAAGTGTTGCTGGGATATTATATGTAATGATGTCTGTATGGCTCTGAACTCCTATATAAAGGGCTACAGAATTCCCAGTGGTGTTTTTGCCACTGGGATCTGCCTTATTCCTAAGGGGCCCAATCCCATTACCTGGTCTAATTACAGACCAATAAGTCTCTGTACTATTTTTAATAGGCTTGTCTCTGGTCTCATTAATCTTAGACTTTCTCATCTTCTCCCTAATATAATTTCTAGGGGGCAGGGTGCGTTTGTCAAAGATAGGTTAATCCATGAGAATGTCCTTATCATTAAAGAGATGTTGAATAACATCAAGAGAATGCCTTCTAAAGGTAACATTATCATTCAGCTTGATATGACAAAGGCATTTGACAGAATGTCTCATGCCTTTGTCATCAAGACTCTTAAGGGCTTTGGTTTTTCTGATGGTGTTACTTCTCTCATCAAAAGCCTTATCTCTAATATTATGGTCTCAGTTATTGTCAATGGTAATTGTGAAGGTTATTTCTCTCAGAAGAATGGCTTAAGGCAGGGGGATCCATTGTCCCATAGCCTATTTATTCTTGCTGAGGAGGCCTTGCTTAGAGGTCTTGCTAACCTATATCATTCTAATAATGCTTTAAGATTCTATTTAAAATCTGATTTTGTATTACCTTGTTTAGCCTTCGCAGATGATATTATTATCTTCACAAACAGCTCCTCTTCCTCCATTGAGAGCATCAGTCACCTGTTAAGCAAATACCAGTTAGAATCTGGGCAGTTGATTAACAAGCAAAAGACTAAAGTGATTACCTCTTCTACTTGCACTCTTGCAAACTCTGCCAGGATAAAGACTTCTACAGGCTTCAACACTGATTATCCTTCATTCACTTACTTGGGGATTACCATATCTGCCAATAATAAATGAAAGAATTACCTTCCTCTTCTCACTAAAATCTATAATCGAATATATGATTGGGATTTGAAGAGTCTCTCCTTTGGAGGCAGACTCTCTCTTATAAAAAATGTTTTATATCCTCTTACTTATTATTGAATGCAAAATAGTCAGATTCCAATTGGTATTCTTAACAAGTTGGAGCTTTGCTTTAATAGATTTCTTTGGAGGTCTAATTACTCTACTAATGCTATTCATTGGTCATCTTGGCATAGTTTGTGTAAGCCCTTTGATGAGGGAGGGTTAAATGTCAAGCTTTTGTCTGACATCCAACTCTCCTTCTCTTTTAAGCTCTGGTTTTTGTTTAGAAAAAGATGTTCTCTTTGGTCTGACCTAATGCATTCCATTTACTGTAATTTTTCTCATCCCTTAAGTGTTGAGAGAAAGACTACAGACTCTTCTACTTGGAAAAGGCTTAGCTCTATCAAAGACCAGGCTGATAAATGGATTTATTGGAGGCTGGGCAAGGGTGATATTGATTTCTGGAAGGATTCTTGGCTTGGAAAGGATCCTATTGCTAATGACTTTAGTCTAAGCAGAGTATTTCTTACTGTTAAGGTCAATTCATTCTGGAATAATGAGCAGTGGGATTTTCCTACTCTTTCCTCATTTCTTTCTCAGGACAAGCTATCTTGCATAACTAAAACCAGTATCAATTGCAATAAGGATGACACTATCTATTGGAGGCTCTCTAACAATAACGGTTTTAATACTAATAGTACCTGGAACAATATAAGAACTACTTTTCATAAGCAAGCTATCTTCAAAAAGATTTGGCATTCTTTTATTCCTACCAAGTTCTCTTTTTTAACCTCGAAACTTCTTAAAATTGTTGCACCACTGGCATGGTGTTGCTGATGTAGGGGCTGCTATGGGCTGCTTATCTACTGAGAAGAGAAAAGTCAAGTACCTTAAATGGAGTCTTCCGGTGACTGGAAGACTGAAAATCAACATTAATGGTGCCTGTAATTGCTTTGGTGAGGCTTCAGGTGGGCTGATTGTTAGGGATTCCCAAGGTCATGTCATTGAAGGTGCTGGCTTTCTTCTTGGCAAGCAAACACCCCTTCTGGCTGAAAGTAGAGCGTTGCTTGAGGCTCTGTTGCTGTGTAGAAATCGTTGTTGGCGAGAAGTAGATATTGAGACCGATTGTCTCACCCTCGTTCGAAATATGTCCACTGAAGCTGTTCTCAACAATTCTCTGATTCCTGTTTGCCGATCTCTCTTCAATTCTTCTATGAAGCTTCATCATGTGTCTCGAACTCAAAATGCGGCTGCCGATTGGGTGGCGAAGTGGGCTTTGAAGGAGAACTCTGCTCGCCATTTTACAAACTCCGATGCTCCGATCATATTACTAGCCATCATTACTCTTGAAAGTCTGGGAGTGGGTTACCTTGATCCTGGATAGTTTTTCTTGTGCCCGATTTAAGCACTGGTTGGCGATTGGTTCCGATCTAGGGCTTCTGCTCGAAATTAGGGTTTAGGTTTATATTCGATTTTGGAGTTGGATTCCGATTCATTCGAAGGAAGTTTGGTTTGGAAATGAAGGTGTTTTTCGGTGGATGCATTTGGTTGCAGCTGCTCAAGGTTTGGGTTATGATCGTGCTGTGGTGGTTGAGCTTAGGTCTGTGAAGAAGATGGAAAGATCGTAGTCAAAGGGAAAGTTGTGTTAGGGCATCTGATTAGGGCTCGATCCTGATTTGGGGATTTTTAATTAGACTATTTGCTTTTGAGTCCTCCAATTTTTGTTTGGTCTTTAATTTGACCTTGGGTCTTGTACAAATTCTTATTTTCTCAGTAATATATTGCTCTTTTGGAAAAAAAAAGAAAAAAAGGGACATTGAAAGTTATTTCCGTAACAATTCTAGCGAAATAAGTATTAATATCAATAAATAAAATAAAGTATTAAAATATTAGAAGACAGACGATTTTTATCACGCTGGCAACTAAAACCGCGTTCAACTGAAGCATCATACATGAAACAGAAAGAAACAGAGCTAAATGGAATGCATGTTTTGCTGTGATAGAAGTTGATCTCTCTAAGTCACTAAAAAGAATGTTGAGTGTGGATTTTGGGGATGGACATGAGTATACTATAAGGGTAAGCTACAAAAATATTCCTGATTACTGTATGGGTTGTTGTCATATTGGACATAGCCTAAATGAATGCAAAAAGCACAAAGGTATGGAGGCCAAGAAACATAATGAAGTTGTTCTTGATATTGATAAAAATAATGTTCAACAAGGAACTACACAGAGTTTACAAGATATAAACAAGATCGATAATCAGCAACAAACTGATACTTTACCTACAAAGGTTAAACCTTTCACTCATGTCTATAGGAGGAAACTCAAGTCAATAATTACAAAAAAAGATAGACACACTATGTCTTGTCCATCAACTAATGTTGGGAGCCCTACAAAAGAGAGAACAGATTCGAGCACTGACCCTGATATCATAAGCGCACTTCAAAATCTTGAGGAAGAGGAGAACTTCATGACCAGAAACATATCTCCTAGAAGATGCAGATCTGGTAGCTTAAATCCCTCCCCAAAAGCCAGTTCCAATGATCCTGAAAGAGACTTTGAAACCATCATTACAAGTAAGATTAAGTCTGCAAGCAGAACTTCTAGAAGACTGTCTATTAACTCTCTTGGGAAGAGAGAATTGGTTACAAAAAAATATGCATCTGATAATGATTAATTTCGTTAGTTGGAATGCAAGAGGAGTTCATAACAACCCTACATTGGCTAGGCTTAAGTTTATAATTAACAGTGAGAAGGTCAAGCTAGTTACTATTCAAGAACCAATGGCTAGGTTGGATAAGATTGAATTGGTAGCTAAACGAATTGGTTTTGAGCACTGGGCTTCTAATGCTACTAATAAAATATGGATCTTCTGGTCTAATGATGTTGAGGTTTCAATTATTGATGACCAAGATCAATTTCTGCATGCTGAGCTAAGTTACATTTCATTTAAATGCTGCTTTACTTCAGTTTATGCAAAAAATAACAGAATTTTGAGAAAAGCTTTGTGGAGACAGATTAGCAGTATTACATGTGACATACCTTGGATATTAGCAGGGGACTTTAACTCCACAAGATGCCCTGATGATCAATTAAACTGTGCTTCATATGATGTGACTAGTGCTGAGGATTTTGATTGCTTTATCAGAAGCTGCAACTTGGATGTACCTGCACATACAGGAACCCGTTATACTTGGAGCAATAATAAAGCCTGGAAAAGGCTGGACTGGGTGCTCACAAACCAGCAAATGCTTATTAACTTAAGCATTCAGGTTTGTCACATGGTCAGAACCTGTTCTGACCATGTTCCTCTTTTAATTTCTATTAATAATCAAATTACTTCTAATACAAAGAAAGGATCTTTTAAGTTTCTCAATGCATGGGTTAACCACCCAGACTTTATGAGTTGTGTAAGCCAGGATTGGTCTAAACAATGCAATGGAGAGGATAACATGGTTTTTTGGTACAAACTCAAAAGATTGAAAAAGCATTTAAAACAGTGGAACATTACAGTTTTTGGAAATATTTTTAATAAAGTAAAAGAAGCTACTTTAGATGTTGAAAACTGTGAAATGTTACACCAACAGGCTAATGACAATGTGTCTAAATCTAATCTGTCCAAAGCCAATAGCATTCTCATTCTTGCATTAAAGAATGAAGAATGCTTTTGGAAACAAATGTGTTTCAACACATGGCTTAGTGAATGTGATGGAAACACAAAATTGTATCACAGCTATGTTAATAAGAGAAGAAAGAAAAGCATTATTACAGGAATAAAGGACAAAGAAGTCTGGCTTACTGCTCAAAGTGATATAGCTGTCTCAGCTGTTGAGCACTTTAAAACGATCCTTTCAGTTGAACCTGATATTTTGAATATTGAAAATGTTAGTGAGTCTATATTGGATAACATTCCAAAACTTGTTTTGGATAGTGACAATACAGACATTTCAAAGCCTACAAATGCAGAGGAGGTCAAAGCAGTCATATGGAGCATGAAGAAAGATAGTGCCCCTGGCACTGATGGGTTTAATGTCTTCTTCCTAAAACACTGCTGGGATATTATAAGTATTGACTTATGTAGAGCTTTAAATGCTTTTCTATCTGGTAAAGATATTCCTAAAGGTGTGTTTGCCACAGGGATTGTCCTAATCCCTAAAATGGCAAACCCTATAACTTGGAATAATTACAGACTTCTGAGCATGTGTACTATATTAAATAGGTTGTTTTCTGCCTTAATCAATAGGAGAATATCTCTTATTCTACCTAGAATCATTTCTAAAGGCCAAGCTGCTTTTATAAAAGATAGACTAATACATGATAATGTTTTAACATTAAAAGAAATGCTGCATAACATAAAGAGGAAGCCTTCCAAAGGAAACATTATCCTACAACTGGATATGTCTAAGGCCTTTGATAGGCTGTCTCATACATTTGTTATTAAAGTTCTAAAAAGATTTGGGTTTTCTGAGTGTATTGTTTCTCTTATACACAGGCTCATTTCAAATGTGATGCTATCTGTTCTCCTAAATGGGACTGCTAATGGTTATTTTCCCCAGAAAACTGGTCTTCGACAAGGAGATCCTCTATCTCCTTGTCTGTTTATTCTAGCTGAAGAGGCTCTTCTAAGGGGTCTTGAGAATTTATATTTGTAGAATAATAAACTACAATACTATGTTAAGTCTGGAAATATCTTACCATGCCTGGCTTTTGCAGATGATGTGATAGTTTTCACTAACAGTGCTCCTTCCACTATCAAGTGTATTAGCATCCTGTTAAACCAGTATCAAGCAGAATCAGGTCAGCTGATAAACAGTGAGAAGACAAAGGTCATAACATCCTCAAGAAATTCAAATATAAACACAGCCAGAATCAATACAACTTGGGGCTTTAGGACTGAAAATGCACCATTCACATACTTGGGCATAACAATAGCTTCAAACAACACAGGGAAGAACTACATTCCTCTTTTAAGTAAAATCTATAATAAGATTGCAGAATGGGATTTAAAAAACCTGTCTTTTAGTGGAAGGTTATCACTAATCAGACATGTTCTTTATCCCATCGTATTTTATTGGATGCAAAGTTGCATCATACCCAAAACAATCCTGACCAAATTAGAGCTTTGTTTTAACAAGTTCCTTTGGAGGAACAAAGTTAACGACAAAGCCATTCATTGGACAGTATGGGGTAATCTATGCAGGCCTTTTATGGAAGGTGGGTTGAATATCAAACATTTGTCTGATATTCAACTTACTTTTGCTTACAAACTTTGGTTCTTGTTTAGAAAAGGAGGCTCACTATGGTCTGACCTAATTACTAATACTTATTGCAAAGACATACATCCTCTAAATGCTAAGTGTGGTTCTAATGATTCAATTGTTTGGAAAGGCCTTTGTTCAATTAGAATAAAGGCTGATCAGTATATTCAATGGAAAGTTGGTAAAGGCAATGCTGATTTTTGGAGAGACTCATGGTTACAGTCTGGTCCTATTGTCAATGATCCAAGTTCATGGTATCTTCCAGCCAGGATTAAAACTTTTTGGAAACAAAATAGTTGGGATCCATCTCTTGAGTCATTTCTGTCTCATGATAGATACCAGCAAGTTTGTGGTATTAAACTCAACCATGAGCAGGATGACTGTATTGAGTGGAAAATTTCAAAAAATAAAAAGTTTTGCACAAAAACCACTTGGGAAAACATTAGAGCAAAAAATAATGTTTCTTTTCTTTTTAAAAAAATCTGGCATAGTTTTATACCAGCCAAATTTTCTTTTTTAACTTGGAAGATTATAATGAACTATGTGTCTACTGACAGTGAGCTTAAAAAGAAACACTTTGCTATAGTGTCCAAATGCCAGTTCTGCTACAACTGTGAAGAGACAATACATCTTTTTATCAGTTGTAGTTATGCCTGGCAAATTTGGAACTATTATGGGAACCTGTTTAAAGTCTCAGTGAGGCGTTTTATGTCTATTAGGCACATGCTCCTAATTTGGTTTAAGCCTGCTTACAGTAAATTTCATATTAATCATATTGTTCCACAATTGATTTTATGGACAATATGGTTAAATAGGAATCACTGTAAGCATGATAAACCTACTGATAATTTCTTCAATGCTATATGCAGAATTAATAGATTAATTGTGGCTGTGGACATGAAATTGAAAACTAAGCACTGGCGAAATGTTATTGATGCAGGTGTATCTATTGGTGCAATGTCTTTAAGCAATAGAAAAATGACTTACCGGTTGTGGAAGGCCCCAACAGCAGGAAGGTTGAAGATCAATGTTGATGATGCTCGTTGCTTCACTGGGGAATCTGCTGGAGGGCTTATTGTTCGTGACGAACGAGGAAACTGTGTAGAAGGAGCTGGTTTCCTTTTTGGAAAGCTCAGTCCTCTTCAAGCTGAAAGGAGAGCACTGGTAGAGGCACTACTCCTTTGCAACAGAAGAGGCTGGAGATGTGTTGACATTGAGTCTGACTGTTGGACTCTAGTCAGTAGACTCAATGTCAATACATATGTAACACTCACAGACGAGGAGACGCTTTGTCGATCTTTAATCCACCCAGATATGAAGATAGGTCACATTTCCAGAATGGAAAACTTTGTGGCCGATTTCATATCCAAATGGACTTTTGTCAAAAAATCGAGTCACTCTTTCACAATCCAGGACGTCCCCAACCAGCTTCGAGCAATAATTGTTCTCGAAAGCTTAGGTGTGGGTTATATAGACCCAGGATAGGGTTTTTGTGTGGTGGAGGTATGAAAAGGTTGAAAAAGCTTGAAGAAGATATTGTCGATTCAAAGAAGCTTCTAATGGAAGGTTTATGGAAGCTGATATGATAGGGTTGCTGTGCAAAAATGGTGACTTTTGCAGAAGGAGAGTAGTCGAAACAAGGAAGAAGATCTAGGGTTCCATTTGGTCTTCTGATTTGGGACTAGGTTTTAGTTCTGAATTGGGTGTTCCTTTTGGGCTTAGTCTGTTTACTTGGATCTAAGCCTTATGGGTCTTTTCTATTATTGTAAGCCTAATTTGTTTGGGCCCTGATTGTAATCTTCTTTCCTTTATTAATATATCTTGCCAATTAAAAAAAAAAAAAAACTAAAACCGCGTTAAAGATAAGTCTCCATCCAAGCCGTTGATGCAATCTGTATTGATCTGACCGTTCACGTTGGCGGTGCCTATATGTTATATATATGTACCCTCGTTAGCTCTTCTTCGTTGTATTAGGTGAAGGATTTTGTTTTGGAGTTCTTTGACGATTTAAGAACGCTCTCTGACTTTGTGCATGAATGAAGGTTCGCGATTCTTAATCCTCAGATTAGTTTGGTATAGTCTTCTTTATGGCCTTGCTGTATCTCAATTTGATTCGGTTCGTGATTGGTTGAAATCGGAGATACCTAATTTTTTTTTAGGTTTATTCGATTTTCGTTCTGCCTCGATACAAATTGCACCTACCTTGATTGTCTGAGTTGATTATTGCGACGGTGTTATGTACAGGATGATGATCCATCTCTTGGTTTGTCTGTGTATTTCAGTTCGTAGGATTATATACTGCCATTAGTTGGCTCACAGCATATCGTCTTAGTTTCTTTCAACTCCCTGATTGTATACAGGGCTCGTGCAGGGGTTGTTCACCACGTACCAGCACATTGAGGATAGTTTCCTATCCCAGAGACACAGGATTGTATTTGTTACTTTTTCTTCTAGGGTTTTCTCATCAAGTTTTATTTGGGGGACTTCCATGATTGACTTGGTTTCATTTGACCATAGTAAGGATTGTGGTTTGTTAATATTTGTCCGGTATCCTTTGGGTTCAGATTGCTTGCTTTTGGGTCACAAGAAGTTAAAAGACCTATACTGGACAAACTTGTCAGGGGAGTTCTGCCGTCTTAAATAAATTTTCATTTATTATTTGTACTTGCCCAGCCTCTAAAATTCATGATTCTTTGTTGGTTAAGAAAGCCGATTGTAAAAGTTATTTTCTGTTTCACAGAGAGGAGGCGGACCATGGACCTCATGCATCTGGGATTCTGGGGTGTCTAGTATCCGCTATAGGCAAAGTGGTGGTCGACTATTATAATCTATAACCCTTTCTCTTAGTTCTCCATCAACGCTATTTGTTTGTTCAGATTCATTGTTTCATTGTGTTTATCTTCGCACCAGGGAATGGTAATAACTTTTGAAGTGGTGGATCTTTGATTTTTCCTTGCTGATGATTGTGGCTCTGGAAACACAGTTTGTCTGGTTGCGAGATTTCTACTGTCTGGAATTGGATGGACTTTCTAGTAACGCTTTCTTAGTCTTTATGTCAATAGAATTCCTCCTTTCCTTCTTTCAAATCCACTAGCTTTGAGTACCTGTCTGATCCTTGTAGGCTATTTCAGAACGAGTCAGCGGACATAATTTGAAACTTCAATCCTTGTAAGCTATTTCAGAACCAGTCAACGGGTATAATTTAAACCTTTGACCAGCTTATGCTGTTTGGGTATTTATGGACTTTGCACATTGGGAGCTTGCACAGGTGTTAGCTGAAAGAATATCAGAATTAGCTTATTTTCTTTATCCAATACTACCTGTTATTTAGGCTAGGTTGCTTCCTTAACGATGGCAATCTTTGTGTTAGGGCAGGTTCCGTGGAAATCTGTTTGGGACTTTTAGCCTGTCTATGTCAGGGAAGTCTTGTCTGTGATTATATTCTTGTTATTTCTAATTTCTTTCCCTTTTTTGTTTTTCTTGTGGCTTTACTTTGGATATTGATGTTCCTCTCTTGTTAGGGGTGGTAGTTTGAGAAACTCATGTACTTCAGTTGTCAACTCATGGTCTTGATCTGTTATCCTTTAGTTTTTAAGCTGCTATTCGGGTATCGTAACATCTCTTCGATTGAAGTTTAGGATGATCGTTTTGTTGGATCGATGCAGGATGTCTAATGAAAGAAAGATGTAATAGAGATCTATGTCCATCTTTTGGAATGAAGTTTGATCTACTTTGGGTTAGATTCTTGTCTTCAGCTTTGGGTTTACTCTTTGCTTTATTTGCATTTCGTCTTTCTTCTCTCTTGGCCAGGTTGGCCTTGGCCACACGTTTCTCTCTCTCCCTGGCTGGTATATTAAAGTCAACAAGTACCGAAATTTCACGGGGTTTGCAGTATGTTTATTTGGGTAACCTCTCTGTTTCCAGTTGTGTATCTCTCTGTCGTCTTGTTTCGTATCTCTAAATGTGTGCGTAGGTCATGGATTTGTCATCGTCGTAGTTTAAACCAAGATGTGTCTCATTATTTATTCCAATTACGGACTTCAAGATTTTGTGTTTCAATGTGGCATTGTTGGAATGACTTTGATTGCGTACAGAAGCTTTTTAGACCTCTACCACAAGAACAAAGCTTATGACAGAGTATTATGGTGTTCAAGCATCTATCCTTAGTTGTTTGTATCTCGCTGATTTTTTTTTTTAATATTATGATATTTTGTTGGGTTGTGAAATATTGTAAGAGAAGTTGATTATAGATGAGAGTGAGCAAACCACTTTTGCGCCTTAGCATGTGGCATCAGCCAATGATTGACCAATATGGTTTGTTCTTACCCTTGTCTGTGTATCTCAGTTTGGTTTCAGTTCGTAAGATTATATACTGCCATTAGTTGGCTCACAGCATATCTTTGTTTCTTTCAGCTTCTTGATTGTATACAGGGCTCGTGCAGCCGTTGTTCAACATGTACCGGCTCATTCAGGATAGCTTCTTATCCCAGAGACATAGAATTGTATTTGTTACTTTTTCTAGGGTTTCCTCATCGAGTTTTATTTTGGGGACTTCCATGATTGACTTGGTTCTATTTGACCATTGTAAGGATTGTGGTTCGTCTAATATGTGTCTGGTATCCTTTGGGTTCAGATTGTTTGCTTTTGGGTCAGAAGAAGTTAAAAGACCTATACTGGACAAACTTGTCAGGGGAGTACTGCATTGTTAAATAAATTTTCATTTATTATTTGTACTTGCCCAGTCTCTAAAATTCATGATTTTTTGTTAGTTAAGAAAGCCGACTTTAAGAGTTGTTTTTGGTTGAGCAGAGAGGAGACGGACCATTCTAATCATGCATCTGGAGTGTCTAGTATCCGCTATAGTCAAAGTGGTGGTTGACTATTATAATCTATAACCCTTTCTCTTAGTTTTCCATCAATGCTGTTTGTTCAGGTTCATTGTTTCATTGTGTGTTTCTTCGCATCAGGGAATGGTAATAATCTTTGAAGTGGTGGGTCTTTGATTTTTCCTTGCTGATGATTGCACATGTCCATCTTCTTGGCTGGGAGGCTCTGGAAACACACTTTGTCTGGTTGCGAGATTTCTACTGTCTTGAATTGGATGGACTTTCTAGTATCGCTTTCTTCGTCTTTATGTCAATAGAATTCCTCCTTTCCTTTTTTCAAATCCACTAGCTTTGAGTACCTGCCTGATCCTTGTAGGCTATTTCAGAACGGGTCAGTGGACATAATTTGAAACTTCAATCCTTGAAGGCTATTTCAGAACGAGTCAGCGGGTATAATTTAAACCTTTGACCAGCTTATGCAGTTTTGGTATTTATGGACTTTGCACATTGGGAGCGTTGCAGGTGTTAGTTGAAAGAATTTCAGAATTAGCTTATTTTCTTTATCAAATACTATTTGCTATTTAGAATTAGGTTTCTTAACCATGGCAAACTTTGTGTTAGGGCAGGTTCCGTGGAAAATCTGTTTGGGACTTTTAGCCTGTCTAAGTCAGGGAAGTCTTGTTTGTGATTATATTCTTGTTATTTCTAATTTCTTTCCCTTTTTTGTTTTTCTTGTGGCTTTACTTTGGATTTTGATGTTCCTCTCTTGTTAGGGGGTGGTAGTTTGAGAAACTCATGTACTTCAGTTGTCAACTCATGGTCTTGATCTGTTATCCTTTAGTTTTTAAGCTGCTATTCGGGTATCGTAACATCTCTTCGATTGAAGTTTAGGATGATCGTTTTGTTGGATCGATGCAGGATGTCTAATGAAAGAAAGATGTAATAGAGATCTATGTCCATCTTTTGGAATGAAGTTTGATCTACTTTGGGTTAGATTCTTGTCTTCAGCTTTGGGTTTACTCTCGCTTTATTTGCATTTCGTCTTTCTTCTCTCTTGGCCAGGTTGGCCTTGGCCACACGTTCCTCTCTCTCCCTGGCTGGTATATTAAAGTCAACAAGTACCGAAATTTCACGGGTTTTGCAGTATGTTTATTTGGGTAACCTCTCTGTTTCCAGTTGTGTATCTTTCTGTCCTCTTGTTTCGTATCTCTAAATGTGTGCGTAGGTCATGGATTTTGGGTCGTCTTAGTTTAAACCAAGACGGGTCTCATTATTTATTCCAATTACGGACTTCAAGATTTTGTGTTTCAATGTGGCATTGTTGGAATGACTTTGATTGCGTACAGAAGCTTTTTACACCTCTACCACAAGAACAAAGCTTCTGAGAGAGTATTATGGTTTTCAATCTGGGGGTAAGATTTTTTAATATATTGATATTTTGTTGGGTCGTGAAAGATTATAAGCGGAGTTGATTCTAGTGTAGCATAGAGGAGAGTGACCAAACCACTTCTGCGTCTGCGCATGTGGCATCAGCTAATCATTGACCAATATGGTTTGTTGTTACCCTTGTCTGTGTATCTCAGTTTGGTTTCAGTTCGTAGGATTATATACTGCCATTAGTTGGCTCACAGCATATCATCTTTGTTTCTTTCAGCTTCCTGATTGTATACAGGGCTCGTGCAGCCGTTGGTCAACATGTACCGGCACATTCAGGATAGCTTCTTATCCCAGAGTTTGTTACTTTTTCTAGGGTTTCCTCATTGAGTTTTATTTTGGGGACATCCATGATTGGCTTGGTTCTATTTGACCATTGTAAGGATTGTGGTTTGTCTAATATATTTCTGGTATCCTTTGGGTTCAGATTGTTTGCTTTTGGGTTAGAAGAACTTAAAGACCTCTACTGGACAAACTTGTCACGAGAGTACTGCCGTGTTAAATAAATTTTCATTTATTATGTGTACTTGCCCAGTATTTAAAATTCATGATTCTTTGTTAGTTAAGAAACCCGATTGTAAGAGTTGTTTTTGGTTGAGCAGAGAGCAGACGGACCAAGCATCTCATGCATCTGGAATGTCTAGTGTCCGCGATAGTCAAAGTGGTGGTGACTATTATAATCTATAACCCTTTCTCTTAGTTTTTCATCAACGTTGGTGCTGTATAGATATTCATTGTTTCACTGTTTGTTCCTTCTCATCAGAGAGTGGGATTTAATAATCTTTGAAGTGGTGGGTCTTTGATTTTTCCTTATGTCAATAGAATTCCTCCTTCCCTTCGTTCAATAGAATTCCTCCTTCCCTTCGTTCAAATCAACTAGCTTTGAGTACCTGTCTGATCCTTGTAGGCTATCTCAGAACGAGTCAGCGGGCATAAATTGAAACTTCAGTCCTTGTAGGCTATTTCAGAACGAGTCAGCGGGTATAATTTAAACCTTTGACCAGCTTATGCAGTTTGGGTATTTATGGACTTTGCACATTGGGAGCTTTGCAGGTGTTAGCTGAAAGAGTTTCAGAATTAGCTTATTTTCTTTATCAAATGCAATATATTATTTAGGACTAGGTTGCTTCCTTAACCTTGACAATCTTTGTGTTAGGGGATTAGCTTATCTTCTTTATCAAATGCAATATGGTATTATTTAGGACTAGGTTGCTTCCTTAACCATGGTTTTTCTTGTTTGTGATTATATTCTTGTTATTTCTAATTTCTTTTGCTTTTTTGTTATTTTTATGGCTTTACTATGGATATTGATGTTCTTCTCTTGTTAGGGGTGGTAGTTTGAGGAACTCATCAACTTCAGTTGTCAAAATCATGGTCTTGTTCAGTTATCCCTTAGTTGTAAGCTGCTATTCGGGTATCGTTTTGTCTCTTTAATTGGGCTTTAAGATGGTCATTTTGTTGGATCCATGCAGTAGGTTTAAGGAAAGACAGATGTAATAGAGATTTGTGTCCATCTTTTTGAATGAAGTTTTATCTATGTTGGGGTAGGTTCTTGTCTTCAGCTTTGGGTTTACTCTTTGCTTTATGTGCATTTCGTCTTTCTTGGCCAGGTTTGCCCTTGGCACACCTCTATCTCTCTTTGGTATGTTAAAGCCAGCAAGCACTAAAATTTCACGGATTTTGCAATATGTTTATTTGGGTAACTTCTCTGTTTTCAGTTGTGTTCTCTGTCTTTTTGTCTTGTATGTCTATGGACGTGTGTGTAGGTCATGGATTTGCTATCGTCGAAGTTAACCAAAACGTTTCTCATTATTTATTTCGTTTACGGAGTTCAAGATTTTGTGTTTCAACGTGTCATTGTTGAAATGACTTTGTTTGTGTACTATTTAGGGTAAGGGTGAGACAATCAGAATTGTAACCATATCTGGGTTTTGCGAAATTATAGTGTAGGTTTGCTCTCTTTTCAACTTTACATGTTTATAATTTTAGTTGTTGGACAGATTGGTGGGATACTTTATGGAATATCAGGTGTCTCAATACAAGGGAGTTTCTTCTTTTACACATATATTGGTCTTTATTTGTTATTTTGCTGTCCTTTCTATTTAATTTGCTTTACAATTATGCAAGCAAACGTTTTTGTCAGGGCAAGGTATTTTGCGAAAATCAGGCATTTCCTGGATGTTGATATCAGGGAGTCCCTTCTTTCAGCTGTCATTTTGATTCCATTTTGTCTTTAAAACACACTGATTCTGTGTCTTAACCTCTGTTAATTGTTCCTGTTCTTTATTTTGTCGACTATAGGCTTTGGTTGCTGTCCTATTCAAGATATTTTTAGGTTCGGGTTTTTATCTGGTAGGACAAAAGTTGTTCAGACCCTTACCACAAGAACAAAGCTTATCAGAGAAGTATTATAGTTTTCAAACATCTATCCTTAGTTTTTTGTGTCTGGCTAACGTTTTTTTGTTTTAATATTATGATTTTATGTTGGGTCGGGAAAGATTATAAGAGGAGTTAGTTCTAGTGTAGCATAGAGGAGACGGACCAAACCACTTCTGCGTCTGAGCATGTGGCATCCAACTGATCATTGACCAATATGGTTTGTTTTTTCCCTAGTCTTTTGCATCAAATTCCTTATTTTTATAGTTATCTAGTTAGTAATTTCGTACTACCTAAGCTTCCTAATTCATTAAAGTTGGTGGTGTGTTGATTTTTTGAGCCTGAATTGTGGAGTTCAGACGGTCCTTAGGTCCATCTTCTTTGTTAGGACGCGAAGTCTTTTAAAGACCCAATCAATGTGTAGCAGATAAGGCTTGAACTTTGCTTTATTCACATTTTCTGCCTCATTGTTTGCATGGATGTGCCATTCAGCCTGTATGTATGGTTTGATCCTTTCTCGTTTGCACCTGTATGTATGGTTTGATCCTTTCTCGTTTGCAGCTGATGCAAGGCTGGTAATATGCTCAATTAGTGTTATTTTCTGGGGACTTGTACTACTTTTCCTTGCCAGGTATATTCCCTTTTGTCTTGTGGCATAGTCTATGATTGTGCTTTTGTCGTGTCACAACAATAGTTAAGGAACTGAGCTAAACGAAAGGAGTTTCTAGTACTTTGTTGTTTCTTTCGGTATACAGTTAGTAGGAGTTGAGTTTGTGCTATCATTTGAATACATATATATATATATATATATATATATATATATATATATATATATATATATATATTGTTTATCACACATGCGTATATGTAAGAAGTTTTTGTGTAGGAGAAAGCTCTTCGAGAATCTTGTGCAAAAACATGACAGACAACAGGTTTTTATGATGTACAACTCTTAGATCCACTACTTCCCTTCCGCAAGTTGTGCTTGTCTAAGTGGATTATATATTTTCTTCCTTTTTTCAGTTGATGTAAGCTGCTAGTAATTGTTTGATCCTTGTAGCTTAAAGGAATATCCCCAAATCGAACCTATTGTCCACGGTTCGTCCAGTTTCATCTGAGTCGCTTAGTGGTCATTTTACTCGGGTAATGTTAGGCTCAGTTCAGTTCATATTTTGGATTATTGGTTTTGTTTGCTTACTGTGCCCATTCATTCTTGTGCATTTCTCATTTCTCTCTTGCGAGCGACCACTATTTAAGGATCTCTTTCTGTGATGGTAGGAGAGGGGACTTCAAAGAAACCTCATAGTGTTTGCAGTTGATGATTGGTTGGTATCATATTCGCTTTGTATGATTATTTGGATATTTATTCTGTATCTCTTTGCTGTGTATCCCTTTTATATTGTGGTCTACCAACTGTCCATGAATGTGCTTTTATGGTAGGGTAGAGCTGATTAAGGAATTGATGGATTGACCAAGCTAGAAGACTTAAACTAGGGAGTATCTAATGCCCCATCATTTTTATGAGCACACGAATGTTATAGACTTTGGATTTTGGTTATGATTTGCTTTCAAAGTTTGTATGCAGCACGGATATTAAAGAATTTAATTAATCTGCCATTGATGTGGAGTTAGTCTCGGGTGTTTCTGAATGCTTCATAGTTCTTTTCAAGAGGCAGTCGCGGTGGGTTTGGTTTGTGTTATTATTTAGTTTCAAGTTTTTCTACATGCCACTTATGTAGGGACTGTGTGTATGTAGGGCCAGAGCTATTGAATACGCTCCATTGATTTAATGAATTTTGGAGGTAAATTGTTATCCATTTCAATATTACTTGCAGTTGCCAATTAAGTTGTGTTTTACAATTGCATATGGCATTACTTGTGTCAGGATAATATTTGTTGAGAAACTGATCACTCTGATCAGGTTCTACTTGTTCTTAGGACAAGGGTTACTAAACTTATATGGATGAAGATCAGGGATAGTTCCTTCAATTAAGCTCTCTCCACAAAGTTGGTTTTGGCCACTACGTAGATTCTCCTCTGATGTGAAGCATTTAGGCCACTAGATTCATTTATGTTTCTAGATTTAGTTATTTCTGTTCTGTGGTTGGCCACGAACTTATAGATCTCATTCTGTGATAGGACAAGGTTCATTGGAATACTTCATGGGCTCTGCAGTTTTGACGAAGGGTTAGTATCATTCTGGATTAGTATAATAATTATTAAGGTAACTCTATTGCTTGTATTTGTGCTGCGATCCCCTTTGTCTTGTGGTCTAGCATGTGCCTATGGATCTGTTGTTGTGGAAGGACAAGTGATTTAAGGTATGTCATTGACGGAAGGTTAAAAATGTAGTTTCTAATGCTTTCATTATTTATTTTGGTATACATTTGTACTGTGTGATTTGATATTATTATTTTGTTTCATCATGCCGTACACAATCCTCATGGTTGGAGGGTGGTGGCAGTTAAACAACAACCCAAAATTGGGTTTGCTTGACGGTCAGAGCTAAGTTTTATTTTCATATGGCCTTCTTTTATGACAGGACATGGTTAGTTGAAAATCGAATTGGCACCTTTCGGTTGGGCAAAATCAGGAAGTCTTTTGTTTCAAATAATATCTTTTTTGTTTATTATTTTATACTACTTTGCAGCTTACCACTAAATATAGATGTATATGTGACATGATTCATTGGCATGCGGTGAATGTCGGCCAGTGGGTTTGCAACTACTATTTGTGCTTCATTCTCCTCTTCGCTCAATCAATATTTTTAAGTTCTACTTAAGATCTGGATGGATGTGTAACTGGCGCTGTGGTCTTGGCGGTTGGTTGTATCATTGATTAGTAAATGTGCTAAGTTAGTTTTTACCATTGGCTATTGAGATATGTAGATGTAAAACTAAATACTCAATGTAAGACATGATTCTTTTTATAATAATAAAAAAATTATTTTCGTCTTTTCCGCCTTTCTAAATTTTGCTCACTTTGTAACTCTTGATTTGTTCTTATAATTTGCAATAGAATGAGAAACTATTCGTTTTGATTGATTTCACAACACAGTACAAAGTGAGATGAAAAAATAAAACATTTGCCACATGGAACTGCATCTCTTACGTATAGTTTTTAAATCTAAGTTGGAGACCAAGACCGAATTTATCTAATCCATAAAAAAATTATTTTTCAGATTTAAATATGAAATGCAATGAAAAATTTATTTACACGTAAATGTCTAAGGTTTTTCTTAGATAAATAGGAGTATAAAACTCAACTTCAAGAGTTAAAAGTTAACTTTTGGACAAATATTCGTAGTTTAGTATTTTTGTTTAAAAAGAAGCAATTCTAGTGCATAATCAAGAGAATATTTTAAGAAAAAAATTCAGTGCGTTGGAGTGATTTTTTGTGAATATGGATTTTTTTTAATTTTTTTTTTAGCAAAACCATTTATTATGTCACATAAGTAATAAAATAAAGAGAAGAGTACCAGTAAATACCCGCTCAAGTATCTAATTACCCGGTAGTACCTAAATTTTAGATAGTATTACTTAGTACCTCGAGTTAAAAATCAGATAAAATTACCTCCGACTATATATACCATTTTTTCACTTCAAACCCATTTTTTTACCACTTCCCATCACTTTAAACCAACCCAAACACGAAACTACTAGAAATCGTTCGACTTCGTGATACTCTCTCTCTCCAACCCCAAACCCTTCCAGTTTCTCTATGAAATCAGTCGTTCTTCGCACCTTCAACGCAATTGGACCGGTCACCGCCTTTTACTCCGTCCAACGACTAACGACCTTATGTTTGATAACTTGCCGTCAAGTGGTCGCTTGCCGGTGAAACTACAGTGTTTAGCAGTAGCCAGGTAAGCTTTTTCGTGGAAAATGTATTTTTTTTTTGCGTTTTTATGACTTCGAACCACTTGTTTCCATTATTTCACGATCGACGTTGCTTTTTATAGTGACGATAGTTGGACAGTTAGTTTCTGGGTTTATCGTCGAACCCAGGGTAGAAGTTAGGTTGCATGTAATGTTAATACTTTCCTGAGAATTGTGATGTATGTTAGATGTGCATTAGGTAGTTGATTGTTGATTTTGGTGTTGTTTCCATATTTCCCAGATCCCTGCAACGTGCATGTAAAAAATAGAACAGTTCGCAGCTTGTACATGTACGTTGTAGATACAATTCGCATCTTCATCACCTAAGATGCAAGCAATTCACAGCTTCATATATGTTTATATTTCATACCAATTCTCAGCTTGATTAGATATGTATGTCATACATTTCGCAGCTTATATTTGCAAATAATTCGCAGGTCAGCCTACGAATTGTTTGTAAATACTCTATTGACATGTAGGCAGTTCGCAGTTTGTTATGCGAGTCGTGTGACACTCCAATTGGTAGATAGGAAGTTCGCAGCTTGTCATGCGAGGTGTGTGACACTCCAACTGATTTGTGTTTGTGCATGAAGTATGACAACAAAACCAAGCTATTACTGGTCAGGGTTGGTGAGCCTTCTCAAGCTGTTGAAAGAAAACCATATTACCCGTGCCCACATTGAAGCTGCAAGAAACACACCATTCTACACGCTTTTGAAAACGGCTTTCGACATCCGTAATGAGGCAGAGCTGCCAAAGAATAAATTTCACTCGCTCATTCAGTATGTTGTCGAGAGGTTCTCCGTCGATGAAGACGCCTTCCATATTGGCTCAAAGTTTGTAAAACTAACTGCAGACGATGTGAAGGTCATATTCGGGATGCAGCATGGCACAGAGGAAATGTCGTTAACAAAAACCGGAGCATTTCACAACAAATACGCGCCCGACGAGAGGACGAATCGAGGATGATGAAGAAATACTTCATGGGTAAACGTCCAGGAAGATATGACCAACAAATACTAAATCAATAACGAACGCCATTTTAAAGGTACCTGTAAAATAGACAATATCTTATAAAGCATGATGTTGTACTTTACTAACATTGCAGGTTGTCGTGGGTTTTACAGGCAGGTATAGAAACAGCCATAAGCGAAGGCTATTGATACTGTTTTTGTGTTCAACCCTATTCTACTCTGTATCTGGAGATATCATGGGTTGGAGTACACTTTATTTTTTTGAAGAGCGCAGCAAAATAAACAATTACGACTGGTCCGGATCAATATTGTTCAAGCTTCGACAGTTTATCAGGAGTTGCTTAGCTATCGAAAAACCCGATAGAGTCGTCGGCTGTGTCGCCCTTCTAATTGTAAGATTGATTTATTTAGTTTAAAACTAGTTATGTACAGAGCATATTGATGATAATACTTGTCCCCATGGAGCCCTTCATCATGGAGCACTCAACAATCGGACTAGAGGTAGCGAAGCCGACCTCGATCCCAAGGTTTTTCAAATGGTTGGGATTAGAGTGTCAAACATCTACTGTGTCACTGCTTGCTAGAATACCCAATCTGAAAGATGATCATGTATGAGCTTTATATAGGTATTGAATTGGGGTTACAAACAGTTCGCAGCACATCCTGCGTTTTCTTTCGTATTATATTACAATAAGGTATCAAACAATTCGCAGCCTACTCTGCGTTATGTTTGGTACTTTGTATAATTAAGGTATCGAACAGCTCGTAGCCTATTGTTTGCAGACAGTTTGCATGCTAATATGCGAGTTGTTTGCAACTCTATACTGATAGAGTTCCACACAATTCGCAAAATATAATGCGAACTGTTTGTAAAAAACAATCTGTCTGTGTACACCCCGATACTCTCCAAACAAACCGTTTGCAGCTATTTACTTTCATGTGCCTCTATTGGTAGGTTTTGGAATGTTTACTATGTCTTACGGAGGTTGAAAGCGAAGCTTTCGGAGGAGCAGTAGATAATGGAGATGCAGAACCAAGGAGACGAGCATCACAGAAACAGAAAGAATCGAATCAGGTGATATCACCCAGACCCCAACCACCAAGACTCCTCCAGGCAACGATTCCACCTCCAAGACTCCCCAAGCCAACAATTCCACCACCACCGATCGGCACATCCCAGCAGGAGCCCGACGACGAGGGCACCACTAGTATGAGTGAAGCAATCGATAATTTGGTCCTCAAATGCAGAGCGACTACTCCAAAGAAGTCTGTAACTTTAGGGAAATCAAAGCGTTTGAAGACATATGCCGACAAGAACAAGTACGAGAGAAAGATATAAAAACAGGCCAAAGAAGTAAGTATGAAATTGAGCCTTACATAATCGTTATAATCAGCACGTAATATGTTATAAAACTTGTGCTATTAATTTTTCAGCTGGAACAATTAAAACTAAAGATAGCGGAGCTTGAAGCACAAAAACTCCACAATGCTATCACTCAGCCAATTTGCCAGATTGGATGCCCAGAATTTGAGAAGGTACCAGCATGTCCATCTAGAGTGGCGTCCACTGAATTGCAGGCATTTGTGCCTGCTGAAAATCACGATAAGGACACGAATCAGGACGGACAAATGCAGGATGCTGATTAGCATGATGCTAATGGAGTACTGCCAGAAGAGAGGGATGATGATGGGAACCATTCACCCATACCAGTACCATCTGGTAGGATGCAGGAAGAGTTGTTGGTGTCCAGAGAGACGAACACCACGAAGAGAAAGACAGACAAGTCTCCTCCTACACAGGAGGCAGCCACAGTTCTGAGTCCTCCAACGGAGAAAGAAAGACACGAGTCTCTTCCAAATGACCAATAACTCGTACTTCACGTAGCAGAGGAGATAGAAGTTCGTGAGAAAGAAGTGGCAGACCCAAACAACCTTGAAGATGTAAGTGGATCAAAAGTACAATAAGATTCAAATATCTTATTTGTTGTTGTGATGAAATTGTTTTTTATAATAATATTTATTGTTGTATACATATTCAAATTGTCCAAACAATTCACATCGTATATTGCAAATTGTCTTATACTCTATTGGGTTGGTTATTTCACAGATTCCAGCTTACCATGCGAATTGTTTGAGATGGATAACTCAAACAAATCTTAGGTTAGCATGCGATTTGTACCCAACTATGATTACAGTATGCTTAACCCCTCCACCTTTTTATTTTGGAATTTGTATGAAACAGGAGGCCGACAAACAGCCCAGTATATGTCCTTGATTTAGACATTGAGGACTACTTTTCAGTTGACTCTCAACCAGTGGAAGTGGTTCCAATGGTTGCTGCTGAACCTCAGCCAGCAGAGGTTCCACCTTAGACGACAGAGGTACCAAACAACAAACGGAAGAGGGACGACGACGCGGGTCCATCAAGGACCAATTTTTATGCATGATGGACGTAGATAACGAAGAAGAAGAGGAAAATGAAAAGACTGATGATCAGCACGAGGAGGAGAAAGATGGTGAAGTATCCTTTAGTGATGACTGATAGAGTCTTTTTTTAATGCAACTGACAAACACTAATAGGTTATAGTGATTTTTTTGAAAATTTGTTAGTGCATGAAGACTGTAATCCTCTTTTTAAAATCCATTTTTTGTATGAAATTTGAATCATATATACAATTCGCATCCTATTACCACTTGCAAACAATTCTCATCTTAACCTGAGATGTTGTTTATCAATATTACTGATTTACACACAATTCGCATACGGACCTGAATATTGTAATGATGTGTAGTTCCATTCAATTCGTATCATATCATGCGATTTGCAACCAACTAAAAGTCCTGCTATTTGTATGAAACCATGATTCGCAACATAAAATGCGATATGTGAGAAAATATCAGGACTTATGGTTGTTTATAATTCGCAGCATATCATGCGATATAAAAGCAACCAGAAGTCCTGATATTTGTTTGAGACATAATTCGCAGCATATCATGTGATTCGTAAGCAATTAAAAGTCCTGATATTTGTTTGAAAACACAATTCGCAGCATATCACGCGCTTTGTGATATTTTGTTTGAAAATGCAATACTTTAGAGTTGAAGTCAATTTGCAGCATATCATGTGATTTCGTAAGAAACTAAGAGTCCTGATATTTGTTTGAAAAAGCATTACGTTGGAGTTCAATACAATTCGCAGCATATACTGATAGTTGTTTGA
Organism: Limnanthes douglasii subsp. nivea; assembly: GCA_036936605.1. NCBI lineage: Eukaryota > Viridiplantae > Streptophyta > Magnoliopsida > Brassicales > Limnanthaceae > Limnanthes > Limnanthes douglasii. The sequence goes on along the minus strand of JAUPFV010000005.1, from coordinate 258,792,481 downwards.
TATGATATCGAGATGTTTCCGCATCCTGGTGAAATTTCACACAACTCGCATGCACCTCAAAGACCAACGGTGGTGTGCATAAAGTCAGAATTTCTAAGACAACGTGAAATTGTAGTACCAGTACCAAATCAACTGTAAGATCCAGAGTCCAATGATAACAAAGTAGGTTTACCCGATGCTTCTGTTGATGGTATTTGCACTCAAGTTTTACAGACATTTTAAATGAAATTGATAATGTATATTACGATTGTGTAATACAACAGTCTTTGGAGAACATGTCGGAGGATGACTTTAATGATTTCTGCTGACACGATCCAGATCCTATGCCGAACCAGTCAACGACATTGGTTGTCGCTGACCGTGTGGTAAGGCCTATTTTGAATGATTTCGCAGCATATTATGATTATAGTGTGCCTATATTTTAAGTTTTACAAACGAATATCAGGGTAGCATACGAACTGCTCAGTGGAACCTCGATCAGCTCGCATGCTATCCTAATAGTTACCCTGTAATGTATTCTGCTAGAACCAAACAATCTGCATGTTAGCATGCGAATTTTTTGGGGTCGTTAACATTATAATGACTGACACATTCTTTTAATTTTTGTTATTTAATAAGCACGAGTCAAGTAAAGAGACAGAGGAGCCTAATTTTAATCATCGGTCGGAGATGACTTGACGACAACTTTCTCGACAAAAAGGTGGTTACTCGTTGGACTGAGTAAAAGACGGTGAACGGTGCGATTCCGTTGCAGGTGCGAACGACGATTGATTTCGAACGGTGAGAAGCTGTAGGGGTTGTGGATTTGAGAGAAAGTATCACGAAGTCGAACGGTTTTTGGTGGTTTCTAAAATTAGACGTGTTTGGGTTTGTTTAGGGTGATGGGAAGGTGGAAAAAAGTGGGTTTGAAATGAAAAATTGGTATATATAGTCGAGAGGTATTTTTGTCCAATTTTTTAGTCAAGGTACTTGGTAACACTATCCAAAATTTAGGTACTACCACATAATAAAATACTGGAGTGGGTATTTACGGATACTTTTTCCTTAAATTAAAAGGACATTAAACATTATTTGAGTAAAAAAAAAAGGACAATTCTAGCGAAATAAGTTGGAATATCAATAAATAAAATAAAGTATTAAAATACAAGAAGATAGACGATTTTTATCACGCTGGCAACTAAAACCGCGTTAAAGATAAGTCTCCATCCAAGCCGTTGATGCAATCTGTATTGATCTGACCGTTCACGTTGGCGGTGCCTATATGTTATATATATGTACCCTCGTTAGCTCTTCTTCGTTGTATTAGGTGAAGGATTTTGTTTTGGAGTTCTTTGACGATTTAAGAACGCTCTCTGACTTTGTGCATGAATGAAGGTTCGCGATTCTTAATCCTCAGATTAGTTTGGTATAGTCTTCTTTATGGCCTTGCTGTATCTCAATTTGATTCGGTTCGTGATTGGTTGAAATCGGAGATACCTAATTTTTTTTTAGGTTTATTCGATTTTCGTTCTGCCTCGATACAAATTGCACCTACCTTGATTGTCTGAGTTGATTATTGCGACGGTGTTATGTACAGGATGATGATCCATCTCTTGGTTTGTCTGTGTATTTCAGTTCGTAGGATTATATACTGCCATTAGTTGGCTCACAGCATATCGTCTTAGTTTCTTTCAACTCCCTGATTGTATACAGGGCTCGTGCAGGGGTTGTTCACCACGTACCAGCACATTGAGGATAGTTTCCTATCCCAGAGACACAGGATTGTATTTGTTACTTTTTCTTCTAGGGTTTTCTCATCAAGTTTTATTTGGGGGACTTCCATGATTGACTTGGTTTCATTTGACCATAGTAAGGATTGTGGTTTGTTAATATTTGTCCGGTATCCTTTGGGTTCAGATTGCTTGCTTTTGGGTCACAAGAAGTTAAAAGACCTATACTGGACAAACTTGTCAGGGGAGTTCTGCCGTCTTAAATAAATTTTCATTTATTATTTGTACTTGCCCAGCCTCTAAAATTCATGATTCTTTGTTGGTTAAGAAAGCCGATTGTAAAAGTTATTTTCTGTTTCACAGAGAGGAGGCGGACCATGGACCTCATGCATCTGGGATTCTGGGGTGTCTAGTATCCGCTATAGGCAAAGTGGTGGTCGACTATTATAATCTATAACCCTTTCTCTTAGTTCTCCATCAACGCTATTTGTTTGTTCAGATTCATTGTTTCATTGTGTTTATCTTCGCACCAGGGAATGGTAATAACTTTTGAAGTGGTGGATCTTTGATTTTTCCTTGCTGATGATTGTGGCTCTGGAAACACAGTTTGTCTGGTTGCGAGATTTCTACTGTCTGGAATTGGATGGACTTTCTAGTAACGCTTTCTTAGTCTTTATGTCAATAGAATTCCTCCTTTCCTTCTTTCAAATCCACTAGCTTTGAGTACCTGTCTGATCCTTGTAGGCTATTTCAGAACGAGTCCATTTGAAACTTCAATCCTTGTAAGCTATTTCAGAACCACAAAAACAAAGCTTCTGAGAGAGTATTATGGTGTTCAAGCATCTATCCTTAGTTGTTTTTATCTGGCTGATTTTTTTTAATATTATGATATTTGTTTGGCTGTGAAAGATTATAAGAGGAGTTGATTCTAGTGTAGCATAGATGAGAGTGAGCAAACCACTTTTGCGCCTTAGCATGTGGTATCAGCTAATCATTGACCAATATGGTTTGTTCTTACCCTTGTCTGTGTATCTCAGTTTGGTTTCAGTTCGTAAGATTATATACTGCCATTAGTTGGCTCACAGCATATCTTTGTTTCTTTCAGCTTCCTGATTGTATACAGGGCTCGTGCAGCCGTTGTTCAACATGTACCGGTTCATTCAGGATAGCTTCTTATCCCAGAGACACAGAATTGTATTTGTTACTTTTTCTAGGGTTTCCTCGTCGAGTTTTATTTTGGGGACTTCCATGATTGACTTGGTTCTATTTGACCATTGTAAGGATTGTGGTTCGTCTAATATGTGTCTGGTATCCTTTGGGTTCAGATTGTTTGCTTTTGGGTCAGAAGAAGTTAAAAGACCTATACTGGACAAACTTCTAAGGGGAGTACTGCCGTGTTAAATAAATTTTCATTTATTATTTGTACTTGCCCAGTCTCTAAAATTCATGATTCTTTGTTAGTTAAGAAAGCCGACTGTAAGAGTTGTTTTTGGTTGAGCAGAGAGGAGACGGACCATTCTAATCATGCATCTGGAGTGTCTAGTATCCGCTATAGTCAAAGTGGTGGTTGACTATTATAATCTATAACCCTTTCTCTTAGTTTTCCATCAATGCTGTTTGTTCAGGTTCATTGTTTCATTGTGTGTTTCTTCGCATCAGGGAATGGTAATAATCTTTGAAGTGGTGGGTCTTTGATTTCTCCTTGCTGATGATTGCACATGTCCATCTTCTTGGCTGGGAGGCTCTGGAAACACACTTTGTCTGGTTGCGAGATTTCTACTGTCTTGAATTGGATGAACTTTCTAGTATCGCTTTCTTCGATTCCTCCTTTCCTTCTCTCAAATCCACTAGCTTTGAGTACCTGCCTGATCCTTGGAGGCTATTGCAGAACGGGTCAGCGGACATAATTTGAAACTTCAATCCTTGAAGGCTATTTCAGAACGAGTCAGTGGGTATAATTTAAACCTTTGACCAGCTTATGCAGTTTGGGTATTTATGGACTTTGCACATTGGGAGCGTTGCAGGTGTTAGTTGAAAGAATTTCAGAATTAGCTTATTTTCTTTATCAAATGCTACCTGTTATTTAGAATTAGGTTTCTTAACCATGGCAAACTATGTGTTAGGGCAGGTTCCGTGGAAAATCTGTTTGGGACTTTTAGCCTGTCTAAGTCAGGGAAGTCTTCTTTGTGATTATATTCTTGTTATTTCTAATTTCTTTCCCTTTTTTGTTTTTCTTGTGGCTTTACTTTGGATATTGATGTTCTTCTCTTGTTAGGGGGTGGTAGTTTGGGAAACTCATTTAGTTCAGTTGTCAACTCATGGTCTTGATCAGTTATCCTTTAGTTTTTAAGCTGCTATTCGGGTATCGTAACATCTCTGCAATTAAACTTTAGGATGATCGTTTTGTTGGATCGATGCAGGATGTCTAGTGAAAGACAGATGTAATAGAGATTGATGTCCATCTTTTCGAATGAAGTTTCATCTACTTTGGGTTAGATTCTTGTCTTCAGCTTTGGGTTTACTCTTTGCTTTATGTGCATTTCGTCTTTCTTCTCTCTTCGCCAGGTTGGCCTTGGCCACACGTTTCTCTCTCTCCCTGGCTGGTATATTAAAATCTACACGTACCGAAATTTCACGGGTTTTGCAGTATGTTTATTTGGGTCGTGAAAGATTTTTTAATATTATGATATTTTGTTGGGTCGTGAAAGATTATAAGAGGTGTTGATTCTAGTGTAGCATAGAGGAGAGTGACCAAACCACTTCTGCGTCTGAGCATGTGGCATCAGCTAATCATTGACCAATATGGTTTGTTGTTACCCTTGTCTGTGTATCTCAGTTTGGTTTCAGTTCGTAGGATTATATACTGCCATTAGTTGGCTCACAGCATATCATCTTTGTTTCTTTCAGCGTCCTGATTGTATACAGGGCTCGTGCAGCCGTTGTTCAACATGTACCGGCACATTCAGGATAGCTTCTTATCCCAGAGTTTGTTACTTTTTCTAGGGTTTCCTCATTGAGTTTTATTTTGGGGACATCCATGATTGGCTTGGTTCTATTTGACCATTGTAAAGATTGTGGTTTGTCTAATGTTTGTCTGGTATCCTTTGGGTTCAGATTGTTTGCTTTTGGGTTAGAAGATCTTAAAGACCTCTACTGGACAAACTTGTCACGGGAGTACTGCCGTGTTAAATAAATTTTCACTTATTATTTGTACTTGCCCAGTGTTTAAAATTCATGATCCTTTGTTAGTTAAGAAACCCGATTGTAAGAGCTGTTTTTGGTTGAGCAGAGAGCAGACGGACCAAGCATCTCATGCATCTGGAGTGTCTAGTGTCCGCGATAGTCAAAGTGGTGGTGACTATTATAATCTGTAACCCTTTCTCTTAGTTTTTCATCAACGTTGGTGCTGTATAGATATTCATTGTTTCACCGTTTGTTCCTTCTCATCAGAGAGTGGGATTTAATAATCTTTGAAGTGGTGGGTCTTTGATTTTTCCTTGCTGATGATTGCACATGTCCATCTTCTTGGCTGGGAGGCTCTGGAAACACACTTTGTCTGGTTGCGAGATTTCTACTGTCTTGAATTGGATGGACTTTCTAGTATCGCTTTCTTCGTCTTTATGTCAATAGAATTCCTCCTTTCCTTTGAAACTTCAATCCTTGTCAGCTATTTCAGAACCAGTCAACGGGTATAATTTAAACCTTTGACCAGCTTATGCAGTTTGGGTATATATGGACTTTGCACATTGGGAGCTTACACAGGTGTTAGCTGAAAGAATATCAGAATTAGCTTATTTTCTTTATCCAATACTACCTGTTATTTAGGCTAGGTTGCTTCCTTAACGATGGCAATCTTTGTGTTAGGGCAGGTTCCGTGGAAATCTGTTTGGGACTTTTAGCCTGTCTAAGTCAGGGAAGTCTTGTTTGTGATTATATTCTTGTTATTTCTAATTTCTTTCCCTTTTTTGTTTTTCTTGTGGCTTTACTTTGGATATTGATGTTCTTCTCTTGTTAGGGGGTGGTAGTTTTAGAAACTCATTTACTTCAGTTGTCAACTCATGGCCTTGATCAGTTATCCTTTAGTTTTTAAGCTGCTATTCGGGTATCGTAACATCTCTGCAATTAAACTTTGGGTTCAGATTGCTTGCTTTTGGGTCACAAGAAGTTAAAAGACCTATACTGGACAAACTTGTCAGGGGAGTTCTGCCGTCTTAAATAATTTTTCATTTATTATTTGTACTTGCCCAGCCTCTAAAATTCATGATTCTTTGTTGGTTAAGAAAGCCGATTGTAAAAGTTATTTTCTGTTTCACAGAGAGGAGGCGGACCATGGACCTCATGCATCTGGGATTCTGGGGTGTCTAGTATCCGCTATAGGCAAAGTGGTGGTCGACTATTATAATCTATAACCCTTTCTCTTAGTTCTCCATCAACGCTATTTGTTTGTTCAGATTCATTGTTTCATTGTGTTTATCTTCACACCAGGGAATGGTAATAACTTTTGAAGTGGTGGATCTTTGATTTTTCCTTGCTGATGATTGTGGCTCTGGAAACACAGTTTGTCTGGTTGCGAGATTTCTACTGTCTGGAATTGGATGGACTTTCTAGTAACGCTTTCTTAGTCTTTATGTCAATAGAATTCCTCCTTTCCTTCTTTCAAATCCACTAGCTTTGAGTACCTGTCTGATCCTTGTAGGCTATTTCAGAACGAGTCCATTTGAAACTTCAATCCTTGTAAGCTATTTCAGAACCAGTCAACGGGTATAATTTAAACCTTTGACCAGCTTATGCAGTTTGGGTATTTATGGACTTTGCACATTGGGAGCTTGCACAGTTGTTAGCTGAAAGAATATCAGAATTAGCTTATTTTCTTTATCCAATACTACCTGTTATTTAGGCTAGGTTGCTTCCTTAACGATGGCAATCTTTGTGTTAGGGCAGGTTCCGTGGAAATCTGTTTGGGACTTTTAGCCTGTCTAAGTCAGGGAAGTCTTGTCTGTGATTATATTCTTGTTATTTCTAATTTCTTTCCCTTTTTTGTTTTTCTTGTGGCTTTACTTTGGATATTGATGTTCCTCTCTTGTTAAGGGTGGTAGTTTGAGAAACTCATGTACTTCAGTTGTCAACTCATGGTCTTGATCTGTTATCCTTTAGTTTTTAAGCTGCTATTCGGGTATCGTAACATCTCTTCGATTGAAGTTTAGGATGAGCGTTTTGTTGGATCGATGCAGGATGTCTAATGAAAGAAAGATGTAATAGAGATCTATGTCCATCTTTTGGAATGAAGTTTGATCTACTTTGGGTTAGATTCTTGTCTTCAGCTTTGGGTTTACTCTTTGCTTTATTTGCATTTCGTCTTTCTTCTCTCTTGGCCAGGTTGGCCTTGGCCACAAGTTTCTCTCTCTCCCTGGCTGGTATATTAAAGTCAACAAGTACCGAAATTTCACGGGGTTTGCAGTATGTTTATTTGGGTAACCTCTCTGTTTCCAGTTGTGTATCTCTCTGTCGTCTTGTTTCATATCTCTAAATGTGTGCGTAGGTCATGGATTTGTCATCGACGTAGTTTAAACCAAGATGTGTCTCATTATTTATTCCAATTACGGACTTCAAGATTTTGTGTTTCAATGTGGCATTGTTGGAATGACTTTGATTGCGTACAGAAGCTTTTTAGACCCCTACCACAAAAACAAAGCTTCTGAGAGAGTATTATGGTGTTCAAGCATCTATCCTTAGTTGTTTTTATCTGGCTGATTTTTTTTAATATTATGATATTTGTTGGGCTGTGAAAGATTATAAGAGGAGTTGATTCTAGTGTAGCATAGATGAGAGTGAGCAAACCACTTTTGCGCCTTAGCATGTGGCATCAGCTAATCATTGACCAATATGGTTTGTTCTTACCCTTGTCTGTGTATCTCAGTTTGGTTTCAGTTCGTAAGATTATATACTGCCATTAGTTGGCTCACAGCATATCTTTGTTTCTTTCAGCTTCCTGATTGTATACAGGGCTCGTGCAGCCGTTGTTCAACATGTACCGGTTCATTCAGGATAGCTTCTTATCCCAGAGACACAGAATTGTATTTGTTACTTTTTCTAGGGTTTCCTCGTCGAGTTTTATTTTGGGGACTTCCATGATTGACTTGGTTCTATTTGACCATTGTAAGGATTGTGGTTCGTCTAATATGTGTCTGGTATCCTTTGGGTTCAGATTGTTTGCTTTTGGGTCAGAAGAAGTTAAAAGACCTATACTGGACAAACTTCTTAGGGGAGTACTGCCGTGTTAAATAAATTTTCATTTATTATTTGTACTTGCCCAGTCTCTAAAATTCATGATTCTTTGTTAGTTAAGAAAGCCGACTGTAAGAGTTGTTTTTGGTTGTGCAGAGAGGAGACAGACCATTCTAATCATGCATCTGGAGTGTCTAGTATCCGCTATAGTCAAAGTGGTGGTTGACTATTATAATCTATAACCCTTTCTCTTAGTTTTCCATCAATGCTGTTTGTTCAGGTTCATTGTTTCATTGTGTGTTTCTTCGCATCAGGGAATGGTAATAATCTTTGAAGTGGTGGGTCTTTGATTTCTCCTTGCTGATGATTGCACATGTCCATCTTCTTGGCTGGGAGGCTCTGGAAACACACTTTGTCTGGTTGCGAGATTTCTACTGTCTTGAATTGGATGAACTTTCTAGTATCGCTTTCTTCGATTTCTCCTTTCCTTCTCTCAAATCCACTAGCTTTGAGTACCTGCCTGATCCTTGGAGGCTATTGCAGAACGGGTCAGCGGACATAATTTGAAACTTCAATCCTTGAAGGCTATTTCAGAACGAGTCAGTGGGTATAATTTAAACCTTTGACCAGCTTATGCAGTTTGGGTATTTATGGACTTTGCACATTGGGAGCGTTGCAGGTGTTAGTTGATAGAATTTCAGAATTAGCTTATTTTCTTTATCAAATGCTACCTGTTATTTAGAATTAGGTTTCTTAACCATAGCAAACTATGTGTTAGGGCAGGTTCCATGGAAAATCTGTTTGGGACTTTTAGCCTGTCTAAGTCAGGGAAGTCTTCTTTGTGATTATATTCTTGTTATTTCTAATTTCGTTCCCTTTTTTGTTTTTCTTGTGGCTTTACTTTGGATATTGATGTTCTTCTCTTGTTAGGGGGTGGTAGTTTGGGAAACTCATTTAGTTCAGTTGTCAACTCACGGTCTTGATCAGTTATCCTTTAGTTTTTAAGCTGCTATTCGGGTATCGTAACATCTCTGCAATTAAACTTTAGGATGATCGTTTTGTTGGATCGATGCAGGATGTCTAGTGAAAGACAGATGTAATAGAGATTGATGTCCATCTTTTCGAATGAAGTTTCATCTACTTTGGGTTAGATTCTTGTCTTCAGCTTTGGGTTTACTCTTTGCTTTATGTGCATTTCGTCTTTCTTCTCTCTTCGCCAGGTTGGCCTTGGCCACACGTTTCTCTCTCTCCCTGGCTGGTATATTAAAATCTACAAGTACCGAAATTTCACGGGTTTTGCAGTATGTTTATTTGGGTCGTGAAAGATTTTTTAATATTATGATATTTTGTTGGGTCGTGAAAGATTATAAGAGGTGTTGATTCTAGTGTAGCATAGAGGAGAGTGACCAAACCACTTCTGCGTCTGAGCATGTGGCATCAGCTAATCATTGACCAATATGGTTTGTTGTTACCCTTGTCTGTGTATCTCAGTTTGGTTTCAGTTCGTAGGATTATATACTGCCATTAGTTGGCTCACAGCATATCATCTTTGTTTCTTTCAGCGTCCTGATTGTATACAGGGCTCGTGCAGCCGTTGTTCAACATGTACCGGCACATTCAGGATAGCTTCTTATCCCAGAGTTTGTTACTTTTTCTAGGGTTTCCTCATTGAGTTTTATTTTGGGGACATCCATGATTGGCTTGGTTCTATTTGACCATTGTAAAGATTGTGGTTTGTCTAATGTTTGTCTGGTATCCTTTGGGTTCAGATTGTTTGCTTTTGGGTTAGAAGAACTTAAAGACCTCTACTGGACAAACTTGTCACGGGAGTACTGCCGTGTTAAATAAATTTTCACTTATTATTTGTACTTGCCCAGTGTTTAAAATTCATGATCCTTTGTTAGTTAAGAAACCCGATTGTAAGAGTTGTTTTTGGTTGAGCAGAGAGCAGACGGACCAAGCATCTCATGCATCTGGAGTGTCTAGTGTCCGCGATAGTCAAAGTGGTGGTGACTATTATAATCTATAACCCTTTCTCTTAATTTTTCATCAACGTTGGTGCTGTATAGATATTCATTGTTTCACTGTTTGTTCCTTCTCATCAGAGAGTGGGATTTAATAATCTTTGAAGTGGTGGGTCTTTGATTTTTCCTTGCTGATGATTGCACATGTCCATCTTCTTGGCTGGGAGGCTCTGGAAACACACTTTGTCTGGTTGCGAGATTTCTACTGTCTTGAATTGGATGGACTTTCTAGTATCGCTTTCTTCGTCTTTATGTCAATAGAATTCCTCCTTTCCTTTGAAACTTCAATCCTTGTCAGCTATTTCAGAACCAGTCAACGGGTATAATTTAAACCTTTGACCAGCTTATGCAGTTTGGGTATATATGGACTTTGCACATTGGGAGCTTGCACAGGTGTTAGCTGAAAGAATATCAGAATTAGCTTATTTTCTTTATCCAATACTACCTGTTATTTAGGCTAGGTTGCTTCCTTAACGATGGCAATCTTTGTGTTAGGGCAGGTTCCGTGGAAATCTGTTTGGGACTTTTAGCCTGTCTAAGTCAGGGAAGTCTTGTTTGTGATTATATTCTTGTTATTTCTAATTTCTTTCCCTTTTTTGTTTTTCTTGTGGCTTTACTTTGGATATTGATGTTCTTCTCTTGTTAGGGGGTGGTAGTTTTAGAAACTCATTTACTTCAGTTGTCAACTCATGGTCTTGATCAGTTATCCTTTAGTTTTTAAGCTGCTATTCGGGTATCGTAACATCTCTGCAATTAAACTTTAGGATGATCGTTTTGTTGGATCGATGCAGTATGTCTAATGAAAAACAGATGTAATAGAGATTGATGTCCATCTTTTGGAATGAAGTTTGATCTACGTTGGGTTAGATTCTTGTCTTCAGCTTTGTGTTTACTCTTTGCTTTATGCGCATTTCGTCTTTCTTCTCTCTTGGCCAGGTTGGCCTTGGCCACACGTTTCTCTCTCTCCCTGGCTGGTATATTAAAGTCAACAAGTACCGAAATTTCACGGGTTTTGCAGTATGTTTATTTGAGTAACCTCTCTGTTTCCAGTTGTGTATCTTTCTGTCCTCTTGTTTCGTATCTCTAAATGTGTGCGTAGGTCATGGATTTTGGGTCGTCTTAGTTTAAACCAAGACGGGTCTCATTATTTATTCCAATTACGGACTTCAAGATTTTGTGTTTCAATGTGGCATTGTTGGAATGACTTTGTTTGCGTACAGAAGCTTTTTAGACCTCTACCACAAGAACAAAGCTTCTGAGAGAGTATTATGGTTTTCAATCTGGGGGTAAGATTTTTTAATATACTGATATTTTGTTGGTTCGTGAAAGATTATAAGCGGAGTTGATTCTAGTGTAGCATAGATGAGAGTGAGCAAACCACTTTTGCGCCTTAGCATGTGGCATCAGCTAATCATTGACCAATATGGTTTGTTCTTACCCTTGTCTGTGTATCTCAGTTTGGTTTCAGTTCGTAAGATTATATACTGCCATTAGTTGGCTCACAGCATATCTTTGTTTCTTTCAGCTTCCTGATTGTATACAGGGCTCGTGCAGCCGTTGTTCAACATGTACCGGCTCATTCAGGATAGCTTCTTATCCCAGAGACACAGAATTGTATTTGTTACTTTTTCTAGGGTTTCCTCGTCGAGTTTTATTTTGGGGACTTCCATGATTGACTTGGTTCTATTTGACCATTGTAAGGATTGTGGTTCGTCTAATATGTGTCTGGTATCCTTTGGGTTCAGATTGTTTGCTTTTGGGTCAGAAGAAGTTAAAAGACCTATACTGGACAAACTTCTAAGGGGAGTACTGCCGTGTTAAATAAATTTTCATTTATTATTTGTACTTGCCCAGTCTCTAAAATTCATGATTCTTTGTTAGTTAAGAAAGCCGACTGTAAGAGTTGTTTTTGGTTGAGCAGAGAGGAGACGGACCATTCTAATCATGCATCTGGAGTGTCTAGTATGTCTATGGACGTGTGTGTAGGTCATGGATTTGCTATCGTCGAAGTTAACCAAAACGTTTCTCATTATTTATTTCGTTTACGGAGTTCAAGATTTTGTGTTTCAACGTGTCATTGTTGAAATGACTTTGTTTGTGTACTATTTAGGGTAAGGGTGAGACAATCAGAACCATATCTGGGTTTTGCGAAATTATAGTGTAGGTTTGCTCTCTTTTCAACTTTACATGTTTATAATTTTAGTTTTTGGACAGATTGGTGGGATACTTTATGGAATATCAGGTGTCTCAATACAAGGGAGTTTCTTCTTTTACACATATATTGGTCTTTATTTGTTATTTTGCTGTCCTTTCTATTTAATTTGCTTTACAATTATGCAAGCAAACGTTTTTGTCAGGGCAAGGTATTTTGCGAAAATCAGGCATTTCCTGGATGTTGATATCAGGGAGTCCCTTCTTTCAGCTGTCATTTTGATTCCATTTTATCTTTAAAAGACACTGATTCTGTGTCTTAACCTCTGTTAATTGTTCCTGTTCTTTATTTTGTCGACTATAGGCTTTGGTTGCTGTCCTATTCAAGATATTTTTAGGTTCGGGTTTTTATCTGGTAGGACAAAAGTTGTTCAGACCCTTACCACAAGGACAAAGCTTATCAGAGAAGTATTATAGTTTTCAAACATCTATCCTTAGTTTTTTGTGTCTGGCTAACGTTTTTTTGTTTTAATATTATGATTTTATGTTGGGTCGGGAAAGATTACAAGAGGAGTTAGTTCTAGTGTAGCATAGAGGAGACGGACCAAACCACTTCTGCGTCTGAGCATGTGGCACCTAACTGATCATTGACCAATATGGTTTGTTTTTTCCCTAGTCTTTTGCATCAAATTCCTTATTTTTATAGTTATCTAGTTAGTAATTTCGTATTACCTAAGCTTCCTAATTCATTAAAGTTGGTGGTGTGTTGATTTTTTGAGCCTGAATTGTGGAGTTCAGACGGTCCTTAGGTCCATCTTCTTTGTTAGGAGGCGAAGTCTTTTAAAGACCCAATCAATGTGTAGCAGATAAGGCTTGAACTTTGCTTTATTCAGATTTTCTGCCTCATTGTTTGCATGGATGTGCCATTCAGCCTGTATGCATGGTTTGATCCTTTCTCGTTTGCAGCTGATGCAAGGCTGGTAATATGCTCAATTAGTGTTATTTTCTGGGTACTTGTACTACTTTTCCTTGCCAGGTATATTCTCTTTTGTCTTGTGGCATAGTCTATGATTGTGCTTTTGTCGTGTCACAACAATAGTTAAGGAACTGAGCTAAACGAAAGGAGTTTCTAGTACTTTGTTGTTTCTTTCGGTATACAGTTAGTAGGAGTTGAGTTTGTGCTATCATTTGAATACATATATATATATATATATTGTTTATCACACATGCGTATATGTAAGAAGTTTTTGTGTAGGAGAAAGCTCTTCGAGAATCTTGTGCAAAAACATGACAGACAACAGGTTTTTATGATGTACAACTCTTAGATCCACTACTTCCCTTCCGCAAGTTGTGCTTGTCTAAGTGGATTATATATTTTCTTCCTTTTTTCAGTTGATGTAAGCTGCTAGTAATTGTTTGATCCTTGTAGCTTAAAGGAATATCCCCAAATCGAACCTATTGTCCACGGTTCGTCCAGTTTCATCTGAGTCGCTTAGTGGTCATTTTACTCGGGTAATGTTAGGCTCAGTTCAGTTCATATTTTGGATTATTGGTTTTGTTTGCTTACTGTGCCCATTCATTCTTGTGCATTTCTCATTTCTCTCTTGCGAGCGACCACTATTTAAGGATCTCTTTCTGTGATGGTAGGAGAGGGGACTTCAAAGAAACCTCATAGTGTTTGCAGTTGATGATTGGTTGGTATCATATTCGCTTTGTATGATTATTTGGATATTTATTCTGTATCTCTTTGCTGTGTATCCCTTTTATATTGTGGTCTACCAACTGTCCATGAATGTGCTTTTATGGTAGGGTAGAGCTGATTAAGGAATTGATGGATTGACCAAGCTAGAAGACTTAAACTAGGGAGTATCTAATGCCCCATCATTTTTATGAGCACACGAATGTTATAGACTTTGGATTTTGGTTATGATTTGCTTTCAAAGTTTGTATGCAGCACGGATATTAAAGAATTTAATTAATCTGCCATTGATGTGGAGTTAGTCTCGGGTGTTTCTGAATGCTTCATAGTTCTTTTCAAGAGGCAGTCGCGGTGGGTTTGGTTTGTGTTATTATTTAGTTTCAAGTTTTTCTACATGCCACTTATGTAGGGACTGTGTGTATGTAGGGCCAGAGCTATTGAATACGCTCCATTGATTTAATGAATTTTGGAGGTAAATTGTTATCCATTTCAATATTACTTGCAGTTGCCAATTAAGTTGTGTTTTACAATTGCACATGGCATTACTTGTGTCAGGATAATATTTGTTGAGAAACTGATCACTCTGATCAGGTTCTACTTGTTCTTAGGACAAGGGTTACTAAACTTATATGGATGAAGATCAGGGATAGTTCCTTCAATTAAGCTCTCTCCACAAAGTTGGTTTTGGCCACTACGTAGATTCTCCTCTGATGTGAAGCATTTAGGCCACTAGATTCATTTATGTTTCTAGATTTAGTTATTTCTGTTCTGTGGTTGGCCACGAACTTATAGATCTCATTCTGTGATAGGACAAGGTTCATTGGAATACTTCATGGGCTCTGCAGTTTTGACGAAGGGTTAGTATCATTCTGGATTAGTATAATAATTATTAAGGTAACTCTATTGCTTGTATTTGTGCTGCGATCCCCTTTGTCTTGTGGTCTAGCATGTGCCTATGGATCTGTTGTTGTGGAAGGACAAGTGATTTAAGGTATGTCATTGACGGAAGGTTAAAAATGTAGTTTCTAATGCTTTCATTATTTATTTTGGTATACATTTGTACTGTGTGATTTGATATTATTATTTTGTTTCATCATGCCGTACACAATCCTCATGGTTGGAGGGTGGTGGCAGTTAAACAACAACCCAAAATTGGGTTTGCTTGACGGTCAGAGCTAAGTTTTATTTTCATATGGCCTTCTTTTATGACAGGACATGGTTAGTTGAAAATCGAATTGGCACCTTTCGGTTGGGCAAAATCAGGAAGTCTTTTGTTTCAAATAATATCTTTTTTGTTTATTATTTTATACTACTTTGCAGCTTACCACTAAATATAGATGTATATGTGACATGATTCATTGGCATGCGGTGAATGTCGGCCAGTGGGTTTGCAACTACTATTTGTGCTTCATTCTCCTCTTCGCTCAATCAATATTTTTAAGTTCTACTTAAGATCTGGATGGATGTGTAACTGGCGCTGTGGTCTTGGCGGTTGGTTGTATCATTGATTAGTAAATGTGCTAAGTTAGTTTTTACCATTGGCTATTGAGATATGTAGATGTAAAACTAAATACTCAATGTAAGACATGATTCTTTTTATAATAATAAAAAAATTATTTTCGTCTTTTCCGCCTTTCTAAATTTTGCTCACTTTGTAACTCTTGATTTGTTCTTATAATTTGCAATAGAATGAGAAACTATTCGTTTTGATTGATTTCACAACACAGTACAAAGTGAGATGAAAAAATAAAACATTTGCCACATGGAACTGCATCTCTTACGTATAGTTTTTAAATCTAAGTTGGAGACCAAGACCGAATTTATCTAATCCATAAAAAAATTATTTTTCAGATTTAAATATGAAATGCAATGAAAAATTTATTTACACGTAAATGTCTAAGGTTTTTCTTAGATAAATAGGAGTATAAAACTCAACTTCAAGAGTTAAAAGTTAACTTTTGGACAAATATTCGTAGTTTAGTATTTTTGTTTAAAAAGAAGCAATTCTAGTGCATAATCAAGAGAATATTTTAAGAAAAAAATTCAGTGCGTTGGAGTGATTTTTTGTGAATATGGATTTTTTTTAATTTTTTTTTTAGCAAAACCATTTATTATGACACATAAGTAATAAAATAAAGAGAAGAGTACCAGTAAGTACCCGCTCAAGTATCTAATTACCCGGTAGTACCTAAATTTTAGATAGTATTACTTAGTACCTCGAGTTAAAAATCAGATAAAATTACCTCCGACTATATATACCATTTTTTCACTTCAAACCCATTTTTTTACCACTTCCCATCACTTTAAACCAACCCAAACACGAAACTACTAGAAATCGTTCGACTTCGTGATACTCTCTCTCTCCAACCCCAAACCCTTCCAGTTTCTCTATGAAATCAGTCGTTCTTCGCACCTTCAACGCAATTGGACCGGTCACCGCCTTTTACTCCGTCCAACGATTAACGACCTTATGTTTGATAACTTGCCGTCAAGTGGTCGCTTGCCGGTGAAACTACAGTGTTTAGCAGTAGCCAGGTAAGCTTTTTCGTGGAAAATGTATTTTTTTTTTGCGTTTTTATGACTTCGAACCACTTGTTTCCATTATTTCACGATCGACGTTGCTTTTTATAGTGACGATAGTTGGACAGTTAGTTTCTGGGTTTATCGTCGAACCCAGGGTAGAAGTTAGGTTGCATGTAATGTTAATACTTTCCTGAGAATTGTGATGTATGTTAGATGTGCATTAGGTAGTTGATTGTTGATTTTGGTGTTGTTTCCATATTTCCCAGATCCCTGCAACGTGCATGTAAAAAATAGAACAGTTCGCAGCTTGTACATGTACGTTGTAGATACAATTCGCATCTTCATCACCTAAGATGCAAGCAATTCACAGCTTCATATATGTTTATATTTCATACCAATTCTCAGCTTGATTAGATATGTATGTCATACATTTCGCAGCTTATATTTGCACATAATTCGCAGGTCAGCCTACGAATTGTTTGTAAATACTCTATTGACATGTAGGCAGTTCGCAGTTTGTCATGCGAGTCGCGTCACACTCCAACTGGTAGATAGGAAGTTCGTAGCTTGTCATGCGAGGTGTGTGATACTCCAACTGATTTGTGTTTGTGCAGGAAGTATGACAACAAAACCAAGCTATTACAGGTCATGGTTGGTGAGCCTTCTCAAGTTGTTGAAAGAAAACCGTATTACCCGTGCTCACATTGAAGCTGCAAGAAACACACCATTTTACACGCTTTTGAAAACGGCTTTCGACATCCGTAATGAGGCAGAGTTGTCAAAGAAGAAATTCTACTCGCTCATTCAGTATGTTGTCGAGAGGTTCTCCGTCGATGAAGACGCCTTCCATATTGGCTCAAAGTTTGTAAAACTAATTGCATACGATGTGAAGGTCATATTCGGGATGAAGCATGACACAGAGGAAATACCGTTAACAAAAATCGGAGCATTTCACAACAAATACGCGCCCGGCGAGGACAACGAATCGAGGATGATGAAGAAATAATTCATGGGTAAACGTCTAGGAAGATATGACCAACATATACTAAATCAATAACAAACGCCTTTTTAAAGGTACCTGTAAAATAGACATCATCTTATAAAGCATGATGTTGTACTTTACTAACATAGCATGTTGTCGTGGGTTTTACAGGCAGGTATAGAAACAGCCATAAGCGAATGAGGGGAGCATGAGTTGGAAGACGTTGCAAGGATGTTGATGCTGTTTTTGTGTTCAACCCTATTCTACTCCGTATCTGGAGATATCTTGGGTTGGAGTACTCTTTATTTTGTTGAAGACCTCAGTAAAATAAACAATTACGACTGGTCTGGATCAATATTGTTCAAGCTTCGACAACCTATCAGGAGTTGCTTAGCTATCGAAAAACCCGATAGAGTCATCGACTGCGTCGCCCTTCTAATTGTAAGATTGATTTATTCAGTATAAAAACTAGTTATGTACAGAGCATATTGATGATAATACTTGTCCCCATGGAGCCCTTCATCATGGAGCACTCAACAATCTGGCTAGAGGTAGCGAAACCGACCTCGATCCCAAGGTTTTTCAAATGTTAGGATTAGAGTGCGAAGCATCTACCGTGTCGCTGCTTGCTAGAATACCCAATCTGAAAGATGATCATGTATGAGCTTTATATAGGTATTGAATTGGGGTTGCAAACAGTTCGCATGGATATTTTTTGAAGATCATATCATCCACGTAGAGGCACGCAATAAAAATATCTTTATCTTTGACCTTGGTATATAGAGCGTGCTCGTATAGATATTTTTTGAAGCCATTCTCTCAAAAATATTTTTGGATTCCACTGTTACATGTCATATGTGCTTGTTTTAACCCGTAAAAAGCCTCTTTAGCTATCACCTGGCATGATGCATGGTTGATAAGAAGATGCCAATCGTTTATTGGATGGCATCACAGATTTATGAAAGCAATAATTATGCAAAGGCTGCTTTGTATTATGCCTCGTTATTAGATGCTCTGAATTCAAAGCATATTGCTTGTTGCATTGCTTTTGCCGGTTAAAGCTACAAATTAGGGATGGCAATGGGACGTCTGCGGGTCGGGTTTGGGTAGGCTCGCTCAAGCCTAATTTTTGGACACTTGAGCCCGAATTCGGCCTGACCCGCTCACAGACTTATATTTTCAAGCTCGAGCCCGTCTGTGCATGTCCGTCGGTCAACCCGACCCGACTCGCAGACATTAATTTTGATTTTTTTTTTTAATTTTTTTAATTGATTTTAAATATATTAATTGATTTTTTTATATTATTATTATATATAGATAGATTATTTTTATTATATATAAATATAATTTTATATATAATTTTTATAATTTTCGGGCTGAAACGGGTCAGACAAATTAAAAACCAGAGTCTGGCACTGTCCGGTTGCGGGTTACAATTTCTTAACCCAAACCTGACCTGTTCTATGGTCGGGCCGGACAAAACCCACCGAGCCGGATCGAGTCAGGCAAGGTTGGGCCAGACAACACCCAGATTGTCATCCCTACTACCACCTGAACCTCAACTCCACAATCTGAAATTCTTGAACCCTTATCGGTCTGAATTACCCATTTATTCTGAGACATGTCAATATTTGGCTCAAGCTCAAGTCATTCGGGATAAAACTCAACTAGAAATCTGCCAAGGCCCACACTTTAATTGTTGTCTGGAATTCAAAATCAGTATCATAGTCTCTTAGTTCCAACGATATGATACCTCAGGATTTTACAACATATTTTTTAACAAAAAAGATGTTCGAACCACAATAGAATGGGCATATAGATATGGCCTTATTTTTCTTGTTTCCACCACTAAAGCCAAAACTAGCTTTTCCAAGTCTAATTACCTTTTTTCAAAATCCAACAAACTTTTATTCACGTAATAAACCGGACGTATATAGGTTTCAACCTCTCTAACTAACACTCCACTTACTGCACAATCCAATACCGCGATTTGAACAAAAAAAATTTCCACCACAATTGGCTTGGTCAAAATTTTCGGAGAGGATAAATGTTCTTTCATTTTGACAAAAGCTTCATCACACTCCTGAATCCAATTGAAACGATTCTCTTTTCTCGAAACTTGAAAAAATTATGCACATTTTTCTAAAGATCTTGATATGAACCTGTTTAAAGCAGTCAATCTTCCAGTTAAGATCTATACCTCTTTAATGGATCTCAGGATATCCACAATAGTAAATCATTCAATTGTAATGGGTCGGCTTCAATTTCTTTCGCTCGTTATATAACCTAATTTTTTTTGGATAGCACCCCGAAAGTGAAATTTATGGATTCATTTCAAGTTTACGACCTTCATGTCATCAATATATTCTTAAACATTTCTTCTGATCTGGCTAATGATAGCTTTGTTCACTAGTCGTTGATAAGTAGGCCCGACATTTTTCAAACCAAACGACATTACCTTATAGCAATTCAGACCCTTATTAGTTATGAAAGTATAATTGTTTTGGTCCATTTGATCCATCTGTATATGATTATACCTTGTAAATGCATCCATAAAATATAAGAGTTTATTTCTCGAAGACAGTTCTATAATCTCGTCAATTTTAAGGATAAAAAAATCATTTGGACATGGTGTGTTCAAATCGATAAAATTAACAAACAGTTGTCATTTCCCATTCTTTTTTAAAGAACTGGGTTTGCTGTCCATAATGGATATTAAGATTCTTTGATATGACCCATTTTTGTTAACCGGTCTATCTCTATCATAAATTTATTCGGAATTTTCAGCAGAGAGCACAATTTACTTTTGAATTATGAGATATGCATTAGGCCGTACGACAAGTTTGTGACAAATGATAGTTGTAGGTACTCACGTTACGTCATTCTAGTAAACCAGACAAACATATACAAATTTCTTGATAAAAATGATATTAATTGTTCTCTTACAAAATAAGATAACTGGATTGATCTTTAAACTTTTTCCATTGAGAAATGTATAAATTTCAATATCCTTATCGGGTGTTATCGAACGGAGAGTCTCATTCGGATCATCTAGTGCATCTGACTCCAAAATGCACTGATAATTATTACTTTCACATTCTTTGAGCATTTTTGTTTGTCTTTGGATCCAATCAAGTAGTGTAACATTTTTTTCAACTTCTTGGCTACTACAAACAAATCCCAAGTGACTCCCAACTACATACTTCAAACACTAATGGATGGTTAAGGCTATATCATGCACTCTCGAAAACTATGACCTGCTAAAAATTGTGTTATATGATGTTCGTCCGTCCACTACTATAAACATCAATTTTACCAATTTCTTGAAAGACTCTCGGCCTAGTAACTCCTCCTCATTGAATTATCTAATGATATCGACGGTGATCCTAGTGAATTCCATTATCATTCAATTTGATCGTAAAAGAATACATGCTAGTTCCCGACAAAGTAACCCCACCAAACATAGTCAACGACTCAAAAAATATTGCACAAACTTTTGGCCTTCCCTTTGTATTTAAGTTTGTCAATTAATTCAAGACTAATTTATTTGAGAGGAATGTCTAAATACTTTGCATTCATATCAAAATCATTCAAGGGTCATATTATTACCATTATATTTTCCTACTTTGGTGCAACCTCGATTACCTCCCTTTGATTGACTGCTTAATTAGCCATCAAAGCGTACTTTTGACCCTCATACTATGTCTTAATAAATGTAGTCAACTTATAATTTTATATCAGAGTTTTAATTTTTCGATTAAAAAATATGTAGTCCTTCGTATCATGATAGACAGTAGTATAAAACTTGCAGAATTAATTTTTCCATCATTCTCTCGGACTCTGAATCTGAATAGGTTTCCTAAAATGAATGAAATTTTGCATCTTATAAAAAATAGTTGCGACACTCTCGACCATTTTTTGTATAGTTATTAGGCCAGACCCATTAATTCTCTCGATGCCTTTTCTCATGACCTGAGGTTGGCCGATATAGACATTGAATTGTGACTCTTGTAACACGCTTTGTGTCCTACAACATGTTTCACAATGATATAAGATTGTTTACACCTTTAGTATATAAAAACATATTATTTTGTTTAATTTATTTTAATACGTTTTGTAGGTTAGAGTCAGTCTACGGTGCTACTCTATACACGGTTGTCTACGAAAGTGGGATTTGAGTCGTAATTAGAATAGAGTATGCGAGAGAGTGATGGTTACTCTTTGCACTGGTTGCGAGATACCTTTTCTAATAGACGGTATGATAACAGTATGACCACCGATCAACTATGTGAATCATGCTACCGGTGCATATATATTGTACTTGTTAGGAGCTACTATATGTGTTAACAATATTGGCAGCAATATTTCGCTTAATTACTTACGGTTCGTCTACCAGTACCAGACGATGGATAGGTATAAGTAATATTGTTTTTTGAAAACATCTTATTAATCAATATTTTAACATACATTTAAATTGTAGTCTTTCATCTTTCGAATATTTAATTGATTTTTTTCATTTTTAAATTTTACGATTAATTTAACTCATGTGATGTATATATAGATTTTAAAAAAATGAATCGCCAATGTACATTATGTAAACGTTACCATACAAATAATTGTAACAAAGTAAGTAAGAATATCAATAACTCAAGAATCATCTTAAAGATATTTTTGCCACTAATAAAGAATGGCTTATTGCTGAAAACATCAATGTTATCTCCAATGTCTCTGAACAATTGGCTTGCAAAACATTAGATTTGATAGCTATTGATGAGTTTAATAACATAATTTTGGATTTATAATTAGAGGATTCAGGCTACACTGGATCCACGTACACATGGTCAAACAATACCAAATGGAAAGACTTGATATGTTTTTAATATTTGCATGTTAGAGAGAGTTCTTTGATATCATAAAGGTGAAACACCTAGCCAGGACTGGATCGATCATTCACCTTTTGTGTATCACCATCTCAACCTTTTCCTCTAGGTCTAAACCTTTTTTTAAATTCGAAAATATGTGGTTGCTTCATAATGACTTCCTTCAATATGTTGAAAACAATTAGAAAATTCATATGTCAGGAAATCTTTTAACTATCTTTTGGGGTAAGTTAAAAAAACTCAAAAAATATCTTAAAGTGTGGAATACTAAAGTTTTTAGTAACACATTGGATAGTATTTCAACTTCTAAAATCAATGTTCAATATGCTGAACATTGTTTAAAAGTTTTAAACAACTCGAAAAATTAAATAAACTTATTTAAATCTAGGGTTGTGATGCAGACAGTTTAGCGCTGAAATTTATGAAGACTGTCGATCACCCGAAGAATGCGGTGAATTGACAGTTTGGAGCTCCGGTGTCTGATTTGGACCCACAACACCTTGTTTCAAAGGAAACGATGCCACGAGTGCAAGTCACCAGATTTGCTTGTGATATATGGGCGTTTTAGGCATTTGGGCTCATCTATCAGCTTATTTCGAGTTTTTAATACTTTAGAATATTTTAGTAATTTTCTTATTTTAGTTTTATGGTTTTAATTGAAACCTTATATAAACATATCTTCTTTACATTGTTTGGGGAGTTGTTTTGATTAATAAAATTAGGTTTTATCCCTATATCTAGCTTCTTTTGCGTTTCACTATGAATCATAGTGGTATCAGACACAGGTAGTCCTGCGAGATGGTGCGAGAAAGAACCAGAGGTCGCGGTGGCGCTGCAGTGGCTAGAGATGCAAGTGATTTTGGTGACCGTGAAGATGCTGACATGCGCCGTCAGGTGGCTGATCTTACCCGTCATATGGTTGATCTTAACGTCAGACAACAAGGCACGGAGGTTGAAGGTATCGATAACCCTTTTGGGGATGGGTTAGAACAAAATACTTATCACGGCCGCCGCTGGGAGCTTGGATTTAAGGTAGACATCTCGAACTTTGATGGTAGCCTTAAGGCATAAGCGCTTGTTGATTGGTTATCCCGGGTTGAGGAAGTGTTGGACTTCAAGGAAGTTCCTAAGGAGAGAAGGGTCGCGTTGGTCACCATCCACCTGCGCGGCAGGGCACAGGCTTGGTGGCAGCAAGTGAAGAAGACCCGTGAGCGTGAAGGCAAGGAGAAAGTCCGCAATTGGGAGAAGTTCAAAAAAAAATCCACAAGGCTTTCCTACCTTACAACTTCGAGCGGGAACTATTCCAGCGACTCCAGAATCTTCGTCAAGGACCACGATCTGTGGCCGAGTATAAAAAATAATTCTTTCAGCTGCTGGCTCGTACGGATATGAACGAGTCGCCGCATCAGCGGGTATCCCGCTATATTGGTGGGCTGCGTCTTTAGCTTCAAGATGTGTTGAACATGTTCGACTCGTGCTCTGTTTCCGAAGCCCATCGGCGTGCCCTCTAGACAGAAAAAACAGTTGGCTCGCCGGACCCAGATTGGCGTAAGGATTGGTGCTCCTTCACGGACTTCGGCGTCCAAACCAGTTCCACGTTCAACCGTTCCCATTGTTCCCATTGGTGCAACCAACCGTTCTGCTGGTAAGTTACGTTGCTTTAACTGTGGAGAATTAGGGCATCGTCAAGTAGAATGTTTGAATGCTGCGGGTGCTAGGGGTCTTTTCTCTCACGAGAAACTTGAACCGGCCCCCATTGTTCCTGATGGTCTCCCAAAGTTTGATACATATGATGATGATATGGCAGAGGTTACGGTGGAGATTATGACAGGTGATGTTGGTGCAGTTATGATGGTACGGCGCACTTTTCTTTCCCCTCGTGATCCTGATCAGAGTGACTGGCTGCTGAATGATGTGTTTCCCGTTGCTAGCCCTGTTGGGACTGATGTGTTTGCAGACGTGGTTCCTGTTGTTAGCCCTGTTGGGACTGATGTGTTTGCAGATGTGTTTCCCGTTGCTAGCCCTGTTGTGACTAATGTGTTTGCAGATGTGTTTCCTATTGCTAGCCCTGTTAAGACTGATGTGTTTGCAGAGGTGTTTCCTATTGCTAGCCATGTTGGGACTGATGTGTTTGCAGATGTGTTTCCCGTTGCTAGCCCTGTTGGGACTGATGTGTTTGCAGATGTGCTTCCTGTTGTTAGCCTTGTTGGGACTGATGTGTTTGCAGATGTGTTTCCCGTTGCTAGCTCTGTTGTGACTAATATGTTTGTAGATGTGTTTCCTATTGCTAGCCCTGTTGGGACTGATGTGTTTGCAGAGGTGTTTCATATTGCTAGCCATGTTGGGACTAATGTGTTTGCCGTTGCTAGCCCTGTTGGGACTGATGTGTTTGCAGATGTGTTTCCCATTGCTAGCTATGTTGTGACTGATGTGTTTGCCGCTGTGTTTCCTATTGCTAGCCCTGTGTTTACAGATGTGTTTCCTGTTTCTGACTGTGACACCAGGTTTGTGAGTCATTTCTGGCGCAGTTTATGACGCATGGTGAATATGCAGCTCAGTTTCAGTAGTACCTACCACCCCCAGACTGATGATCCGACAGAAGTGGTTAATCGTTCCCTCGGTAACTTGTTGCGCAACCTGGTGGGAGATCACCCGAAGGCATGGGATCAGCGCCTATCGCAGGCAGAGTTTGCCCACAATCATGCCTTTCACTGCTCGACGAGTCTTTGTCCTTTCCAGGTGATGTATGGTGTTGTGCCCCGGGGTCCTGTCGACTTGCTCGTCCTGCCTAGTAAAATTCGTGTTCACATAATTGCTGAGGAGCTTGTATCGCAGATTCGCCAAACCCACCAGACGACTTACGATCAGCTTGTCTTGAGCACCACCATGTATAAGTCTCATGAGGATTCTCATCGTCGTCCTGTTCAGTTCAAAGTTGGTGACTATGTGTGGGCAGTTTTAACCAAAAATCGGTACCCTGCTAGTGAGTACAACAAACTGGACGCCCGGAAGATTGGCCCGGTGGAGATTGTGGAGTGGATCAACCCGAATGCTTATCGATTGCGTTTGCCTAGCCATGTTCGTTCGTCTGATGTCTTTAATATTAAGCATCTGATTCCTTATGCAGGTGACTCTTCTAACGAGGAGACTGGTTCTGATTCGAGGACGGATCTTCTCGACCCCGGCGGGAATGATGCAGACAGTTTAGCGTTGAAATTTATGAAGACTGGCGATCACCCGAAGAATGCGGTGAATTGACAGTTTGGATGATTGAGAGTGAAACGCAAAAGAAGCTAGATAGAGGGATAAACCCTAATTTTATTAATCAAAACAACTCCCCAAACAATGTAAAGAAAATATGTTTATATAAGGTTTCAATTGAAACCTGAAAACTAAAATAAGAAAATTACTAAAATATTCTAAAGTATTAAAAACTCAAAATAAGCTGATAGATGAGCGCAACTTTAGACAACAAAGATGTATCATTGCGCATGAAGAACCCGACTTAATCCTAAGCTACAAAATGAAAACACGGTTAAATGAAAGTCTTAATAATATTTAAACTAACCGTCAACGAAATTAAATACTTACGTTCACAAATTGGTTGAAGTTCACCTAACCCAATCCGATTTCTATTGGGTTTGGATCTGAGAGGGTGCACCTCTTAACAGAAGAAAAGTGAACCCAACATCTGTAGTTCGGTACTGTCCTACGAAATGAAGAATGCAGTTAAACGCGGAAGCGATTGTGACTCCCATCTCGGAAATGGACATTTAATGATCTTTAATACCCACATTACTAGAGCACTTCATCCGTTCCGCAACATCAATCAACTCCTCTATGCTTGTAAATATCTTAACATACACTGATGCATAATCCATCAGCTCGTTGTAAAGGGCATCCCTTATCAACCTCCACCCATCTTGTTGCCCGTTCAATGCAAACACTATCGAGCGGTACCCATAATGGCCATCAGATTTAACGTCGCTAATAGACTCTACGAAAGGTCTAACGCAGATAAGGAATTGGTTTAAGTATTTTTTGGGGTTATCAAAGTTGCCTTAGTCGGCATCATAGAGCTTGACATACAACTAACCGTTCCAGTCAAAAGCATCGTCCCACTTGCTTGCGTTAGAATAACGCTACCTTTCTTTGGAGTGGGGGCGTTTTCCCAACCACGTTTCAGACCTGACATTTTTTCCCCCTTTACTTGAGGTTGCGGTCGGAGGTTTGAACTCTTCAGCAAATGTTGGTGACCTATCTTTTTTCCAAATCAAGCACATGCTCGTGCATGCTTTTGTCGCATTTAGTGGATGATTCAGATACGGTAATAGACAACTTACGTTTGATAGGTGGATGACCTCGTGCTTTTTGCTTCACCAATGGATCCAAAAGGGAAGATGTTTTGGGATGGACAACGACAAACCATTTCTTATAAACGTGCTCTATGCGTGCTTCATCATTGGATTCCATGATATCACATACTAGCTTATCAATTTTGGCTTTTAGTTTCTCGATCTTCGTGAGATTGGTACAAACTAGAATGTCCAACCTCTTCCAATGTTCGTTAAATAAATCTAGAGGCACTTCTACGCCTTTGGCAAAAAACTCGTAGATTTTGTGCGCGCAGGGGATACCGTGCGTAGTTCGTACTGCACAACCGCAAGGCATGCAAGCCGTGATTGTCATGTTGCGGGCACAATATACTTTTGTGGATAAAAGTTCCAAAGCATAGTGAGAGACATTGCTTTTTAGTTTACCGTACACAATGTTTGTGAATTTTTGTAGGGCTAACAATTGGCTGTTAAGAATGAACCTTTGATGTCCCTGTGTTGCAATCCTATCAAGGTATGCAACTTCAACAAAAAATATTCGAAGTTACCTTTGCTCGTACCGATGGAATTCTTGAGGCTCGAGTGAGCGCTCTCCACGCGGTTTGTGGTTTGGTTACCAAAATTCATCCACTTGTTAGTTCTCCACATGACAAAATTATCACCGTACGAGCCTAACCGACTTTTGGTATATTCAATTACTTTTGGATACTCTTTGAAGTCACAGTGCAATTTGGACCGATAGTTGTTGAAGGCTACTTCTGTTTCCGCCAGAATCATTTGATTTCACACTTTCAAGAAGGCATTGGACACTTTTTTCTCCTTTATGATTTTTTTGTTTTGCCCAAGACGTTCATGTTGATGTGCCATCGACACAACATGTACGTTGCATTGGGGAACACTTCCTCCACTGCTTTCACAAACACTAAGTCTATATCCTTCAAAATAATGGACGGTGGTTCGATGGAGTGAGTTACCATCAATGAATGTAAGCACTATAACACCCATTTGTAGCTCTCGAATTTTTCGGCCGACATAAACGCGAAACTGATGTAGAAAGTTTTCCTAGTACTAGTGGCTCCAACGACCTCGTACAACGGCATCCCATATTTTATTACCTTGTACATGTTATCCATTTCAATGACGTTTGGAAATGTCCATAACAAATCCAAACTAACCGGGTGCGCGAAAAAAAACTTGCCTATGACAATGCTTCTGTCTTCCAACTTTCTATGGAATTCGTAGTAGTTCAACCTCTTCAGTTCACCAAACAAGTATTGGAATTGCGACCGACCTCCTTTCTCGATCTTGCAGTGCTTTAGTTGAGCGTTATACACGGTGCACACTGAAGACGAATTCTTAGGGTTCAATTTCTTCACCTCACCAAGAATGCCGCGAGGACGGGATCATATCTTCATAGAACTAACTACGAAATCCATCTCTTCTTTGTTGAATCATACTAAGTATGAGTGGCCTTTTTTGTAGGATGTCGTATCGTGATTGTGAATGCCGCATTCGACCTCTAATCACCACAAATCATCATCCATCTTGATTCCTTTAAGGTTGAACGAGCATCCGTATTTTTTTTTGTCGGTAGACTTCCTCTTTAGATGCTTCAGATCTACCAATTTTTTGTAAACTCCAAATCTTTCGCACACAAAAACTAAACTCGGAGTTTTTCGAGCAAGTCTATCGCATCGACGTAATATAACCACAAACTCGTTTTCTAACGTAGTTTGATCAACCCATTCAATCAACTCGTCTTGAGTGTAGTGAGATTTGGTGCGAACATGTGGTTACAATCGACGAAGCAAGGATCCGTCATTTCCTCCTCCTTCACCATGCTCGAATCATAAAAATCATCATTTAGCTCTTCATCCTCCTCCTACATAAAACAAGGGTTCAATATGTCAATGTGGCACAAAACCAAAATGCTCGCCTCGCACCGGCGGTTGACAATTATTCCTCCGTCGGGGACGTTGTCCACCGTCGGTTGATAATAGCCCACCCGCCATGTCAATTAGCGGTTGACAATCACAACACGGGCGGTTGGTGTTTGTAGCACCGCCGGGGACCTAGTCTAAAAAATTTCTTCACACTTAAAAATTATCTTTGTTCAGAAGCGGCTGGGATAATGCTCAACCCTGGCGGTTAAAATCTAACTCCACCGACGGTTGGGCATGGATTGCCCCAAAATTATTAGTTCTTCATCCACACCGGTTGAAGATGCATTCATTAACGGGGAAGGTCGGATCCAAGTTTCTAAATTTAAAAGATCTACCAAAAAGGAAACTTTTTGTAAAAGATTGGTTAGAAAGACTACTATGTTTGGAGTTCTATGTTCTTCACCAAACCTTTTATGCTCTGAATCCATCCTTCAAAAATTTGGGTTTTTTGGAAGATTTGTGGGTTTTTGGAGTGTTTTGGGAGGTTTGAGTGTTGAATTTAGTTTTTTGAATTTTTTAGTTTTTTGAAATTTTGGTAAATATTTAATATAAAAGGGTTGTTGGGAGCAATAATTTTGTGTTCTTGATTTTTTGGTTAACTAAAAGCCACAATAAAATATTCTTGGTCAAATGGCAAAAACGTAAAACTATTTATTTAAAAAGATTATTCGAAATTTGGGAATGGTTAAAAAAATTGGACCCGCCACTTTAAATTAAGGGAAATTGCACCTAAAGTACCCACTCAACTATTCAATTGTCATCTAGTACCCAAGGTTTGATCAATTTTAACTTAATACCCAACTCAACTACCTTATTGTCACTTACTACCTAATATTATTTTAATACCCTAACTACCCTTAACCCACTATATAAATATAATTTTCTGTTTTCTTTCTATTTTTCTAGCTTTTTGAAGATTTGAATTTGTTAGCCGCTCTAACCACCTAACCCCACGAACCACCACGAAGCACGGTTGAAATCACATTTCCGGTGATCGGAGTGTTAGAAGGTCTGTTTATTTATGTAGTTTGTTGTGTAAAACCTATCTAACCACTATCTTCTACGTACAGGAACTGATCGTGTTTCTACGTACAGGAATCTGTTGTTTTGCAAGTAATCGTGTTTCTGGTTCTAGGTAATCGTAATTACCTACTGATTTCGAAGTTATTTTGTTGGGTTTCTCAGCTAGAGTAGGTTATATTTTATTGTTTTAGACGTCATAAGCTTATTTCGAGCTTTACTCTGTTTTTTGTTTGTTATAGTGATATGTTATTGTTTTGTTAATATTTTTCGTTATATACTCATGTCCTTGTTTTCTGATGTTATATACTAATTTTATAATGCATTAGAGTTTTATTTCGGACGGTAAACATGTGTAGATTACGAGTTTTAGTTCTCCAGGCGTTCCATGCAAGATGCGAATTGTTTGATGTATTTGATGAGGAATATGCTAATTGTGTTACCAATTCGCATGGTGACGTGCGAATTACATGAAAGAATTTCAAAATTTTCTTACAAATATGCTGCGAGTTGTATGGATGTTCAAACGTATATAAAGACTCTTAGTTGCTTACAAAACTCGAGATGGGTTGCGAACTATGCGGAACTCTAGAGTATTGTATTTTCAAACAAATACCATGATTTTTTTAGTTACTTTTTGACGTTTCGCATGTTATGATGCGAACTATGTGGACCTTTAAAGTATTGCATTTTCAAACAAATATCATGACTTTTTTAGTTACTTTCACGTTTCGTATGATAGGATGCGAACTGTGTAGAACTCTAAGGTATTGCATTTTCAAACCAAATATCAGGATTTTTTTAGTTACCTTTACGTTTCGCATGATAGGATGCGAACTGTATGAAAATCTAAAGTATTGCTTTTTCAAACAAATACCAGGACTGTTAGTTACTTTTACGTTTCGCATGATAGGATGCGAACTGTCTAGAACTTTTTTGAGTATTGTATTTCGAAACAAATATCAGGACTTTTTTTTAGTTGATTTAAAAATAATTATCAGGAGAGGATGCGAATTGATCACAGTTCGCAGCTTATAGATATATACAAATCGCAAGATAGGATGCGATATGTTCGATGCAGTAATATATAATTTGCACTTTATTTTTGGGACTGATAACTAATAGTTTGTTCGGTGCAGGGTAAGGTATGTCCAAATCACGAGTTTGTATTTTTAAATATGGTCACCAAACCGCAATTGCACCTTTCATGGAGATTAAAAGCTTTCAAAGTATCCAAGCTTATGTGGAGAACAAATGGGAGGAGCTTGTCACAGGTGACTACCATTTTACCTACTCCTGTGGGGATCACAATAATTGTTTTTTAATAACCAGAAGGATTTTGTTGGGTTGGTGTTATATCTTGATTTGGAGCGTTTAAAACGGGTTAGTTTTCTCATAGAACAACACGTCTTCAATAAGGGATCTGGTGATAAGTGTTCTAGTAAAAAATGTTCTGGTGATAAGAGCTCTGGTGGTAAGGATTGTGGTGTAAAGCGTAAAGAGCGTAGCTTGAGTTTGGGAGAACCATCTCCTGATCAACTAGTTAGCAGGAAGAGTAGTAACAGTTTAGTTAATTCTGAGCAGAGAAAAAAATAACTGGTTACTGTTGGTTGGGTTGGTGCTATTACAGGAGTGGGTCAAGCTTTTGAAGAAGGTGCTGCAGGTCTCAGGTTATCTTTGTGCAAGTTTTCTTTAGAGCATGGTTTTGCTTTCAAATACCTGCACAACACAACAACCAAGATCACTGCTTATTGTGAAAATAAGTTCACAAGCGGGTGCAAATGGAGGCTTTATGCATCTATTGATTCCAGCACCAGCTTGATGACGATCAAGAAGTATGTTTCGCACCATACTTGCAGTCCCGTTTTCTCCCAGAAGCATAAGCGGCACAGACATTTGACATCAAATTTGATTGCAGAGGAAATTCAGGATTCTCTCCGCAGCTGCCATTCGTTGACAGCCAAAACCATACAATCGACTGTCAAACAAGATTACGGTCTTGACATCTCTTACCGTTTGTCATGAAATGATTTAGAGAAGGCTAGGAGGGGAGTTTTCGGAAATAGTTCAAGTTCTTTTAGTTTACTAAGCAGATACTTCAAACGATTGAAGAGCCGGGATATTACTTCAGACTGCCAGTTGCAGTTATCAACTGGAAACCGATTCAAGCGTTGTTTTGTAGACTTCGGTTCGTCCCTTCAAGGTTTTCATTCATGTCGTTCAATGTTGTTTGTCGATGAAACCCACTTATATGGCAAGTACAAGGGTACCTTGCTTACTGCCGTAGCAAAGGACGGCAACAACGGTTAGTTACATTTAACTAGTTAATCTGAATGTGTTATGATGTTTTTGTTTGAAATTTTTGTGCAAAAGTTCGCATCCTATATATGCACACCATTGTGATGGAATCATGATATTTGAGAACGATTCGCATCATAGGCTGCGAATTATGCAGTGTTGTTTAGGTGATGACATTTCGCAATAAAGGATGCGAATTAGGCGATGAAATTTTGAGAAACGGTTCGCATCCTATATATGCACACCATTGTTGTTGGAATCCTGATATTTCATAACGATTCACATTCTAGGCTGCGAACTAATCAGTGTTTGAAACTATGATTAATTCGCAGCTGGGTTTGTACACAGTTCGCAGCGTGCATTTTGAGAACAAATATCAGGACAACATGCAAACTGTTTACATTTTTTAAACATTTGAGTACTGTTTGTAGTATTCATTTGATCTTCCTTTTTTCCAGGACTATTCCCTGTTGTTGTTGGTATAGTTAGCATTGAAGATTGGGACAATTGGATGTGGTTTTTGGGGTGTTTGAAACCACATTTGTTGGATCGTCAGATCACATTTATTTCAGACCGTCATACTGGTATCGTTAATGTTGTTTCTGTCTTGTATCCAAACTGCTATCATGCGTACTGTTATTTCCATCTCATGCAGAATTTGAAAGCGCAACTGGAACATACTAACAGAGACTATAAAAAAAGGATGTTGAGTTTCTTCCATCGTCTTGCTTATGCTCCTAGTCGAGAGCTTTTTAAAGATATACTAACAGGTTTTCAATGTGAAGGTGGTGACAGAATGAGTGATTTTATTGCAAATTTACCCCCGGAAAAGTATGCGCAGGCTTACGTAAAAGGGAAGCGATACGAATCTATGGCTTCTACTGCAGCAGAATCGTTTAACAATCAGATCAAAAAATATTGTGGCTTACCGATTGTTAAGTTTATTGACTGGATTAGAGTCTTTCTTATGACTCAAGTGTCACGAAGATACGAAGAGGGTCTCAGCTAGAGTACTAATTTGGTCCCCGAGTATGAGAAGAAGTTAAAGTGGAATGTTGACATGTGCTGAACTTGGGTAGTACGTAAGTCGTCTACCGCCATGTTCAAAGTCTTTTCGAATCCTGTGACTGTCGTTAATCTATTGGATTTCAAATGTTCTTGCGGATTATGGCAACAAGAGTGTTGTGCTCACGCTTTAGTGGTAATACAATATACCAACCAAGATACATTTACCGTAATAGAGCTCTTCTTTACGGTTAAGAATTACAGGGAAAGTTACTCTTTCAACAAACCAGCTATAACGGATTTCGGGGAAGGGTCCAGCGCTAACGATCCTTCGTTTGTTGAAGTTCTGCCTCCGAACGTTAAGAAACGCTCCAGAAGGCCTAACAAAAAAGCGAATCCCTTCTAGAGGAGAAATCTCAACCAAGCAGTTGAGGTGTGGCCGTTGTTCAAAATCAGGCCATAACAAGAGGACTTGTGATATTCTAGTTTAAGCACAATCTGTGTTCTGGACAATTCTCGTTGGCCACATTTATTTGTAATACTGTTATTGTTCTGTACAACAAACTAAACATTTTTATATTTTTGTGTTTTTAATGCTTTTATTAAAGTAAAGAAATGTTAAGTGCTTTGAGTTGCATGCAATTCACATCCAGTATTGAGAATTGTGTACAATATGTTGATATCATGTTGCAAACATCTATCAGGTTTCCATGCGATTTGTGTGAAATTTCACCAGGATGCGTATCGTTAGTAAAATCATATCAAACAATTATCAGTATTTTATGTTGCGAATTGTGTTGAGCTATAACGTGATGCCTTTTCAAACAAATATCAGGACTCTTATTTGCAAACAATTCGCATGATATGCTGTGAATTATGACCAGAACAGATATCAGGACTCCTGGTTGCTTGTGTAAAGAGATATGATGTGAATGGAGAACAACCAGAAGTCCTGATATTTAGTCACATGCTAAGCTGCGAAGCGTGCTTTGATAAAAATACCAGGACATTCAGTGGGTTGCAATTCGCATGGTAAGCTACGAATTGCATGAAAATCAGTAATATTGAAAACAAGTAATATATCAGGTTATGATGCGAATTATTTGCAAGTTGTAATTGGATGCAAATTGTTTATATGATTAAAAGTCTGTAAACAAATTGGATTACAAAAAAGGATTACAGTGTTCATGCACTAACAAATGGTTACACAGATCAATACAACCTATTAGTGTTAGTTAGTTGCATTCCAAAAAAGCAAAAAACAAAAGCCAACTCTATCAGTCATCAGTAGAGGATTCTTCACCATCTTTCTCCTCTGTGTGCTGATCATCAGCCTTTTAATCTTCCTCTTCGTTATCTACGTCCATCATGCATAAAAAATTTATCCTTTGGAACCTCTTATGCTGAGGTTCAGCAGCAACCATTGGAACAACTTCCACTGGTTGAGAGTCAACAGAGTAGTAGTCATCATATATGTCTAACCCAAAGACAGATAGTGGGATTTTTGGTGGTGCTGCTGGCATAATCAAGTCATCGCTCCAATTAACGGTTAAGGATGACCAGGAGTCACCCAGAGAACCAAGTGAACCAGAGTATGAGTATGAGGTGGTGGAAAAAGACATGACTGTTTGAATTCGAAGAGAACAAGAAGTGTTTTTTTCAAAAATATAGAGTTTGTTTTAAAATTAGCCTATGATTACTCGTGTTATTTATAGGGAAATGATGTAATCATTACATAGCCTCCATGTCCAATCATCAATTAATGGGTTCTGGACCTCTGGTGGTTAGATTATTTTTTGCATGCTCAATGCAATAAACGTTTACCAAGGCATACGCCATAGCCTGTCCGTATTCTTGAACGATATATTTTGAAGTATTTATTTTATACCAGGCTGCGAACTGTTTGTTAATGTGATATACCAGGAGGTGCTGCGAACTGTTTAGTGATAAGTAAGCATCTATCAGGTTAGGATGCGAATTGTTTGGTGAGGATCATATTTTAAGATATACCAAGGATTGCTGCGAAATGTTTGGTGGGAATTGTTCGAATATTAACTAACCCTTATATATCAGATTAGGCTGTGTACTATTTGATAAGAAATATGTCCTACAAACAATATGCACACCAAAAAATGTAATTGTAAAGATATGGACACAAAAAATTACAATCAATGTATTTACACCAAAAAATTACAATCAAGGTTTTACTTCGAATCACCTGTACGTCACAGTGTCTTTGTCATTTAAGAAGAAATCAAACATTTATGCTCTGAAGGAAGTGACCATATCTTCAGCGTATTTTGTCTGCACATATCCATGCTTGATAATATCTCTCACGTATTTGCAGACAAAAATACCACAGTCCAAGATGCCACGTTTTTGTTGTGGAATTTTTCTTTCATTTTTTACCTTTCACCCTGTCTTTGAAGTAGGTAGGAATCTTTTGTCCACTAAATATTTGATCCGGTTATAACAATTAGTGTTAGGAATCAACACAGAAACTTAAACAGTTGTTATCACACAATTCGCATCGTAGGCTGCGAATTGTGTGACAACCAATCCAACATGGACATGTCAAGCAATTCGCATTATAGGGTGCGAATTGTTTGATATCCAACCCATTTTGTCTGCAAGCATTTCGCAACTTATTTTATTGAAATGTGCATCATCCAAAACGATTCGCGTCATATACTGCGAAATGTGTTATGGATACGCTGCGAAATACAACTGATTTGCTCATATTTCGCAGCATATCTCGATCACAATTCGCAACATGTATTGATCATGCATAATTAAAAATGTGTTTAAATGTAAGTGTATAGGTGGGAATATTACAAGTTTTGTAGGTGTCCTTGTGGTGTGGTCTATGGCTTTCAGTTTAGGCAGAAGTGGGTTGTAGTTTGTTATCGAACTACCGTCGACGTCAATGACGAGCAACGTCCAATGGTTTATCTGGTCCTTTGTCTCGGTGCATATTGGAATCATGATGATGTTGAGGTTTTTAGGCGCATTGCTAAAAGTTGCGTCCACCAAATTTGTTACTTCCTAGCCCGATTCCAATTGATGTCGCATCCAAGAGAGAGTACATTATAATGAGAACATTTTCTGAAACTTTGAAATTTACCTTAGCTAAACTTACCGTAGTCATGCCCGAAATCAGTACGGTGTCATGTTGCACTCCTTCAACTTTATTGCATGGAACTTTGAAGTATGCTTCTTCAAGGATCTTTCGAATCCAAGCATCGATAACCTAAGAAATGAGTTGTTTACTTATGTTAAATATACAAGACATGTTTGAAATTTTAAGAAGAGAATTGGTTGACAATTGGATACCTTTACGTCCAGCTCCAGGTCTAAAGGTAGTGCCATCGCATCACTCGCTTGCACTCTAATTCCATATGTAAATTTGGACTCTGGTAACTATCATACCACTGGATCAGGGGTGTCACTCTCGTAGGCTTTAACTAATTGTATTTTGTGGTATTCTCCGACAGAGATACGGTCAGTCACTTTTGTTTTCTTTGGCCAACCGCTGTATTCTACTTTTGGCGGTTCTCGTTCTATTATAATTATATCTTCCTCTTCCTCTTCCAATGGAGGCTGTGTTGGTGTCAGTAGATCAAAATTTGGCTTCTCTGTCTCTTTACTTGGCTCGAGCTTAGTAAATAACAAAAATCAAAAGTAGAAGGGTGTTAGTCATTATAATGGTAACGACCCCAAACAGTTCGCATGCTAACATGCGAACTGTTTGGTTTTAGCTGAATACATTTCAGAGTATCTATCAGAGTAGTATGCGAATTGTTCGAGCTTCCACTGAACAGTTCGCATGCTACCCTGATATTCGTTTGTAACATTTAAAATAGATCCACACAATTCTCATGTTATGATGCGAAATCATTATAAGTAGCCCTTACCGCACGGTCAGTGACAACTAATGCCGTTGACTTATGCGGCATAGGATCTGAATCGTGTCGGCATATATCATTAAAGTCATCCTCCGACATGTTCTCCAAAGATCGTTGTATTATAGAATCGTAATATACATTATCAATTTAATTTAAAAATGTCTGTGAAACTTGAGTGTAAATATCATCAACAAAAGCATCGGGTAAACCTACTGTGTTATCGTTTGACTTTGGAGCTTACAGTTGATTTGTTACCGGTGCTACAGTTTCACGTTGGCTTAGCAATTCTGACTTTGTGTACACCACCGTTGGTCTTTGAGGTGCATCTCCATATGTGGTGTTGTCTTCTAAGGATGGTCCTTCCTGGCTGAGTAGTTCCATCTTCTTACATAGATGGACATGTTCTGACTCTTGCAGCGCTATCTCTTGCGTTAGCCTTTCTCTCTTTGCTAATGCTATCTGTTGCTGTTGTTGTTGTTCTTGTTGCTGTTGTTGTTGAACTTGTTTCTGTTGTTGTTGCTACTGTTGGTGTTGTCGTTGTTGTTGTTGTTGCTGTTGTTGGTGTTGAACTTGATGTTATTCGTGTTGAACTTGTTGCTGCTGTTGTTGTTGGTGTTGGTGTTGTTGTTGTTGTTGCTGGTGTTGAACTTGTTGCTGTTGTTGTTGTTGCTGCTGTTGTTCTTGTTGCTGTCCGTCGGTCTCCTATTTCATACAAATTCCAAAATAAAAAGGTGGAAGGGTTAAGCATACTATAATCATAGTTGCAAACGATTCGTATGCTGACCTGGTATTTGTTTTGTCCATATCAAACAAATTATAACTCATCATGCGAATTGTAAAATAAACAACCAACTAAAGTAATACACAATTCGCAGTATATGATGCGAATTGTTTGGACATGACTACACAACAGTCCTGATATTTGTTTGATATTATCATATCATGTGATGCATTGTTTTGAATATGTATTCAACTGGAAAACCCCGCTCACTGTTTTAACTAGATACACTGACTTTGTTTGAATATTTATACAATAGTAAATATTATTATAGAAACAATTTCATCACAACAAATAAATAAGATATTTGAATCTTAGTGAACTTTTGATCCCCTTACATCTTCTAGGCTGTCTGGTTTTTCCACTTCTTTCCCACGATCTTCTATCTCCTTTGCACTGTAAAGTACGAGCTGTTGGTCATTCGGAGGAGACTCGTGTCTTTCTTTCTCCGTCTGTGTCTCTGTGGTGTCCATCTCAG
The DNA here is from genome assembly GCA_036936605.1 of Limnanthes douglasii subsp. nivea. Taxonomy (NCBI): domain Eukaryota; kingdom Viridiplantae; phylum Streptophyta; class Magnoliopsida; order Brassicales; family Limnanthaceae; genus Limnanthes; species Limnanthes douglasii. The sequence goes on along the minus strand of JAUPFV010000005.1, from coordinate 258,754,527 downwards.
TGGACACCAACAACTCTTCGTGCATCCTTGCAGATGATACCGGTATGGGTGAATGGTTCCCATCATCATCCCTCTATTCTGGCAGTAATCCATCAGCATGGTGCTGATCAACATCAGACACGGATGCCTTCAATTCAGTGGATGCTGCTCTATCGGGAAATGCTGGTACCTTCTCAACTACTAGGCTTCCAATATGGCAAATTGGCTGAGAGATAGCATTGTGGAGTTGTTGTGCTTCAAGATCCGCTATCTTCCGTTTCAATTCTTCCAGCTGAAAAAATGATACAAGACGGTTTATAAACATATTAAGTGTTGATTATAGCGATTATTTAAGGCTCAATTTCATACTTACTTTTATGGCCTGTTTTTCTATCTTTCTCTCGTACTTGTTCTTGTCGGCATATGTCTTCAAACGCTTTGATTCAGCAACAATTACAGACTTCTTTAGACTTGGTGCTCTGCGTTTGAGTACATAATCACCGATTGTTTTACTCATACTGGTTGTGCCCTCGTCGTCGGGCTCCTGCCTGGATTTGCCTATCGGTGGTGGTGGAATCGTTTGCTTGAGGAGTCTTGGTGGTGGAATCGTTGGCTCGGGGAGTGTTGGTTGTTCGGGTATGGGAGATAACACCTGATTTGTTTCTTTCTGTTTCTGTGATGCTCGTCTCCTTTGTCTTGGTTTTGGTGCTGTGCTTTTCTTCCTCTTCCTTGATCTTTCTCCTGGTGAAATAGGTTCCTCATCTGCATCTCCATTATCTGGCCGTTCTCCGAAAACTTCGCTTTCAGCCTCGGTAAGAAGTAGTGGACCTTCCAAAACCTACCAACAGAGACACATGTAAGTAAATAGATGCAAGCGGCTTGTTTTGAAAGTATGATGGTGTAGACAAACAAATTGTTTTTTACAAACAGTTCGCATTATATGCTGCGAAATGTGTGAAATTCTATCCATGTTATAGTTGCAAACAACTCGCATGCTGAGCTGCGAATTGTGTGTAAACAATATGCTGCGAACTGTGTTGAAACAATAAGCTGCAAACTAAGTATGCATCTCAGGATGCGAAATGATTGATGCATTGTCTAATATAATACCAATCAAGACGCATGATATGCTGCGAACTGTTTGCAACCCCAATTCAATACCTATATAAAGATCATACCTGGTCATCTTTCAGGTTGGGTATTCTAATGAGCAGCGCCAGGGTTGTTGCTTGGCACACTAATCTTAACCATTTGAAAAACCTTGGTATCAAGGTCGGCTTTGCTACCTCGAGGCCGATTGTTGTGTTCTTCATGAAGAATGGTTGCATGGGGACAAGTTTTATCATTAAGATGCTCTGTACATAACTAATTTTTATTCTAATAGATCAATCTTACAATTAGAAGGGTGACGCAGCCGACGACTCGATCAGGTTTTTCGATTGCTAAGCAACTCCGGATAGACTGTCGAAGCTTGTACAATATTGATCCGGACCAGTCGTAACTGGTTATTTTGCTGAGGTCTTCAACATAATAAACCGTGCTCCAACCCAGGATATCTCCAGATACGGAGTAGAATAGGGTGGAGCACAAAAACAGTATCAACAGTCTCGCAACGTCTTCTAACTCGTGCTCTCCCCCTTCGCTTATGGCCTTCTCTATACCTGCCTGTAAAACCAACGACAACATGCTATGTTAGAAAAGTACATAATCATGCTTTATAAGATGAAGCCGATTTTACACGTATCTCTATAATGTCATTCGTTATTGTTTTAGTATTTGACGGTCCTACTTTCCTGCCAGTTTTACCCATGAAGTATTTCTTCATCATCCTCAATTCGTCTTCCTCGCTGGGTGCGTATTTGTTGTGAAATGCTCCGGTTTTCGTCAACCGCATTTTCTCTGTGCCATGCTTCATCCCGAATATGACCTTCACATCGTATTCGGTTAGCTTTACAAACTTTGAGCCAATACGGAAGGCGTCTCGATCGACAGAGAACCTCTCGACGAGATACTGAATGATATAGTAGAATTTCTTCTTCGGTAGCTCTGCCTCGTTACGGATGTCGAAATCCGTTTTCAAAAGCATATAGAAGGGTGTGTTTCTTGCAGCTTTAATGTGGGCACGGGTAATACCCATCTCTTTAAGAAGCTTAAGAAGGCTCACCAACCCTGTCACTCAGCCAATTTGCCAGATTGGAAGCCCAGAAGTTGAGAAGGTACCAACATTTCCATCTAGAGTGGCGTCCACTGAATTGCAGGCATTCGTGCCTGCTGAAAATCAGGATAAGGACACGAATCAGAACGGGCAAATACAGGATGCTGATCAGCATGATGCTGATGGAGTACTGCCGGAAGAGAGGGATGATGATGGGAACCATTCACCCATACCGGTACCATCTGGTAGGATGCAAGAAGAGTTGTTGGTGTCCACAGAGACGAACACCACGAAGAGACAGACAGACAAGTCTCCTCCTACACAGGAGGCAGCCACAGTTCTGAGTCCTCCAACGGAGAAAGAAAGACACGAGTCTCTTCCGAATGACCATTAGCTCGTACTTCACGTAGCAGAGGAGATAGAAGATCGTGAGAAAGAAGTGGCAGACCCAAACAGCCTTGAAGATGTAAGTGGATCAAAAGTACACTAAGATTTAAATATCTTATTTCTTGTTGTGATGAAATTGTTTTTTTATAATAATATTTATTGTTGTATACATATTCAAACAAAGTCAGTGTATGTATTTAAAACAGTCAGCAGGGTTTTCTCGTTGAATACATATTCAAACAATGCATCACATGATAAATATCAAACACATATCACGACTATTGTGTAGTCTTGTCCAAACAATTCACATCGTATATTGCAAATTGTCTTATACTCTATTGGGTTGGTTATTTCACAGATCCCAGCTTACCATGCGAATTGTTTGAGATGGATAACTCAAACAAATCTTAGGTTAGCATGCGATTTGTACCCAACTATGATTACAATATGCTTAACCCCTCCACCTTTTATTTTGGAATTTGTATGAAACAGGAGGCCGACAGACAACAACAACAACAACGGAAACAACAACAACAACACCAACAACAACAGCAACAACAAGAACAACAAGAACAACAACAACAACAAAAAGAACAACAACAAATAGCTTTGGCAAAGAGAGAAAGGCTAACACAAGACATAACTCCGGAAGAGTCAGAACGTGTCAATCCCTGTGAGAAACTAGAACTACTGTGTCAGGGACGACCATCGTTAGAAGACCAAAACAAATACGGAGATGTACCTCAAAGACCAACGGTGGTGTGCGTAAAGTCAGAATTTCTAAGACAACGTGAAATTGTAGTACCAGTACCAAATCAACTATAAGATCCAGAGTCCAATGATAACAAAGTAGGTTTACCCGATGCTTCTGTTGATGGTATTTACACTCAAGTTTTACAGACATTTTAAATGAAATTGATAATGTATATTACGATTGTGTAATACAACAGTCTTTGGAGAACATGTCGGAATAATACCTTTAATGATTTTTGCTGACACGATCCAGATCCCATGCCGAACCAGTCAACGACATTGGTTGTCGCTGACCGTGTGGTAAGGCCCATTTTGAATGATTTTGCAGCATATCATGATTTTAGTGTGCATATATTTTAATTTTTACAAACGAATATCAGGGTAGCATACGAACTGCTCAGTGGAACCTCGATCAGCTCGCATGCTATCCTGATAGTTACCCTGTAATGTATTCTACTAGAACCAAACAATCTGCATGTTAGCATGCGAATTGTTTGGGGTCGTTAACATTATAATGACTGACACACTCTTTTAATTTTTGTTATTTAATAAGCTTGAGTCAAGTAAAGAGACAGAGGAGCCTAATTTTAATCACTGGTCGGAGACGACTTGACGACAACTTTCTCCACAAAAAGGTGGTTACTCGTTGGACTGAGTAAAAGACGGTGAACGGTGCGATTCCGTTGCAGGTGCGAACGACGACTGATTTCGAACGGTGAGAAGCTGTAGGGGTTGTGGATTTGAGAGAGAGTATCACGAAGTCGAACGTTTTTTGGTGGTTTCTAAAATTAGACGTGTTTGGGTTTGTTTAGGGTGATGGGAAGGTGGAAAAAAGTGGGTTTGAAGTGAAAAATGTGGTATATATAGTGGAGAAGTATTTTTGTCTAATTTTTTAGTCAAGGTACTTGGTAACACTATCCAAAATTTAGATACTACCACATAATAAAATACTGGAGTGGGTATTTACGGATAGTTTTTTCTTAAATTAAAAGGACATTAAAACGTTGTTTCATTATAAAAAATACAATTCTAGCGAAATAAGTTGGAATATCAATAAATAAAATAAAGTATTAAAATACAAGAAGACAGACGATTTTTATCACGCTGGCAACTAAAACCGCGTTAAAGATAAGTCTCCATCCAAGCCGTTGATGCAATCTGTATTGATCTGACCGTTCACGTTGGCGGTGCCTATATGTTATATATATGTACCCTCGTTAGCTCTTCTTCGTTGTATTAGGTGAAGGATTTTGTTTTGGAGTTCTTTGACGATTTAAGAACGCTCTCTGACTTTGTGCATGAATGAAGGTTCGCGATTCTTAATCCTCAGATTAGTTTGGTATAGTCTTCTTTATGGCCTTGCTGTATCTCAATTTGATTCGGTTCGTGATTGGTTGAAATCGGAGATACCTAATTTTTTTTTAGGTTTATTCGATTTTCGTTCTGCCTCGATACAAATTGCACCTACCTTGATTGTCTGAGTTGATTATTGCGACAGTGTTATGTACAGGATGATGATCCATCTCTTGGTTTGTCCGTGTATTTCAGTTCGTAGGATTATATACTGCCATTAGTTGGCTCACAGCATATCGTCTTAGTTTCTTTCAACTCCCAGATAGTTTCAACTACCAGCACATTGAGGATAGTTTCCTATCCCAGAGACACAGGATTGTATTTGTTACTTTTTCTTCTAGGGTTTTCTCATCAAGTTTTATTTGGGGGACTTCCATGATTGACTTGGTTTCATTTGACCATAGTAAGGATTGTGGTTTGTTAATATTTGTCCGGTATCCTTTGGGTTCAGATTGCTTGCTTTTGGGTCACAAGAAGTTAAAAGACCTATACTGGACAAACTTGTCAGGGGAGTTCTGCCGTCTTAAATAATTTTTCATTTATTATTTGTACTTGCCCAGCCTCTAAAATTCATGATTCTTTGTTGGTTAAGAAAGCCGATTGTAAAAGTTATTTTCTGTTTCACAGAGAGGAGGCGGACCATGGACCTCATGCATCTGGGATTCTGGGGTGTCTAGTATCCGCTATAGGCAAAGTGGTGGTCGACTATTATAATCTATAACCCTTTCTCTTAGTTCTCCATCAACGCTGTTTGTTTGTTCAGATTCATTGTTTCATTGTGTTTATCTTCGCACCAGGGAATGTTAATAACTTTTGAAGTGGTGGATCTTTGATTTTTCCTTGCTGATGATTGTGGCTCTGGAAACACAGTTTGTCTGGTTGCGAGATTTCTACTGTCTTGAATTGGATGGACTTTCTAGTATCGCTTTCTTAGTCTTTATGTCAATAGAATTCCTCTTTTCCTTCTTTCAAATCCACTAGCTTTGAGTACCTGTCTGATCCTTGTAGGCTATTTCAGAACGAGTCAGCGGACATAATTTGAAACTTCAATCCTTGTAAGCTATTTCAGAACCAGTCAACGGGTATAATTTAAACCTTTGACCAGCTTATGCAGTTTGGGTATTTATGGACTTTGCACATTGGGAGCTTGCACAGGTGTTAGCTGAAAGAATATCAGAATTAGCTTAATTTCTTTATCCAATACTACCTGTTATTTAGGCTAGGTTGCTTCCTTAACGATGGCAATCTTTGTGTTAGGGCAGGTTCCGTGGAAATCTGTTTGGGACTTTTAGCCTGTCTATGTCAGGGAAGTCTTGTCTGTGATTATATTCTTGTTATTTCTAATTTCTTTCCCTTTTTTGTTTTTCTTGTGGCTTTACTTTGGATATTGATGTTCCTCTCTTGTTAGGGGGTGGTAGTTTGAGAAACTCATGTACTTCAGTTGTCAACTCATGGTCTTGATCTGTTATCCTTTAGTGTTTAAGCTGCTATTCGGGTATCGTAACATCTCTTCGATTGAAGTTTAGGATGATCGTTTTGTTGGATCGATGCAGGATGTCTAATGAAAGAAAGATGTAATAGAGATCTATGTCCATCTTTTGGAATGATGTTTGATCTACTTTGGGTTAGATTCTTGTCTTCAGCTTTGGGTTTACTCTTTGCTTTATTTGCATTTCGTCTTTCTTCTCTCTTGGCCAGGTTGGCCTTGGCCACACGTTTCTCTCTCTCCCTGGCTGGTATATTAAAGTCAACAAGTACCGAAATTTCACGGGGTTTGCAGTATGTTTATTTGGGTAACCTCTCTGTTTCCAGTTGTTTATCTCTCTGTCGTCTTGTTTCATATCTCTAAATGTGTGCGTAGGTCATGGATTTGTCATCGACGTAGTTTAAACCAAGATGTGTCTCATTATTTATTCCAATTACGGACTTCAAGATTTTGTGTTTCAATGTGGCATTGTTGGAATGACTTTGATTGCGTACAGAAGCTTTTTAGACCCCTACCACAAAAACAAAGCTTCTGAGAGAGTATTATGGTGTTCAAGCATCTATCCTTAGTTGTTTTTATCTGGCTGATTTTTTTTTTTTAATATTATGATATTTGTTGGGTTGTGAAAGATTATAAGAGGAGTTGATTCTAGTGTAGCATAGATGAGAGTGAGCAAACCACTTCTGCGCGTTAGAATGTGGCATCAGCTAATCATTGACCAATATGGTTTGTTCTTACCCTTGTCTGTGTATCTCAGTTTGGTTTCAGTTCGTAAGATTATATACTGCCATTAGTTGGCTCACAGCATATCTTTGTTTCTTTCAGCTTCCTGATTGTATACAGGGCTCGTGCAGCCGTTGTTCAACATGTACCGGCTCATTCAGGATAGCTTCTTATCCCAGAGACACAGAATTGTATTTGTTACTTTTTCTAGGGTTTCCTCATCGAGTTTTATTTTGGGGACTTCCATGATTGACTTGGTTCTATTTGACCATTGTAAGGATTGTGGTTCGTCTAATATGTGTCTGGTATCCTTTGGGTTCAGATTGTTTGCTTTTGGGTCAGAAGAAGTTAAAAGACCTATACTGGACAAACTTCTAAGGGGAGTACTGCCGTGTTAAATAAATTTTCATTTATTATTTGTACTTGCCCAGTCTCTAAAATTCATGATTCTTTGTTAGTTAAGAAAGCCGAATGTAAGAGTTGTTTTTGGTTGAGCAGAGAGGAGACGGACCATTCTAATCATGCATCTGGAGTGTCTAGTATCCGCTATAGTCAAAGTGGTGGTTGACTATTATAATCTATAACCCTTTCTCTTAGTTTTCCATCAATGCTGTTTGTTCAGGTTCATTGTTTCATTGTGTGTTTCTTCGCATCAGGGAATGGTAATAATCTTTGAAGTGGTGGGTCTTTGATTTCTCCTTGCTGATGATTGCACATGTCCATCTTCTTGGCTGGGAGGCTCTGGAAACACACTTTGTCTGGTTGCGAGATTTCTACTGTCTTGAATTGGATGAACTTTCTAGTATCGCTTTCTTCGTCTTTATGTCAGTAGAATTCCTCCTTTCCTTCTTTCAAATCCACTAGCTTTGAGTACCTGCCTGATCCTTGGAGGCTATTGCAGAACGGGTCAGCGGACATAATTTGAAACTTCAATCCTTGAAGGCTATTTCAGAACGAGTCAGTGGGTATAATTTAAACCTTTGACCAGCTTATGCAGTTTGGGTATTTATGGACTTTGCACATTGGGAGCGTTGCAGGTGTTAGTTGAAAGAATTTCAGAATTAGCTTATTTTCTTTATCAAATGCTACCTGTTATTTAGAATTAGGTTTCTTAACCATGGCAAACTATTTGTTAGGGCAGGTTCCGTGGAAAATCTGTTTGCGACTTTTAGCCTGTCTAAGTCAGGGAAGTCTTGTTTGTGATTATATTCTTGTTATTTCTAATTTCTTTCCCTTTTTTGTTTTTCTTGTGGCTTTACTTTGGATATTGATGTTCTTCTCTTGTTAGGGGGTGGTAGTTTGAGAAACTCATTTACTTCAGTTGTCAACTCATGGTCTTGATCAGTTATCCTTTAGTTTTTAAGCTGCTATTCGGGTATCGTAACATCTCTGCAATTAAACTTTAGGATGATCGTTTTGTTGGATCGATGCAGGATGTCTAGTGAAAGACAGATGTAATAGAGATTGATGTACATCTTTTCGAATGAAGTTTCATCTACTTTGGGTTAGATTCATGTCTTCAGCTTTGGGTTTACTCTTTGCTTTATGTGCATTTCGTCTTTCTTCTCTCTTCGCCAGGTTGGCCTTGGCCACACGTTTCTCTCTCTCCCTGGCTGGTATATTAAAATCTACAAGTACCGAAATTTCACGGGTTTTGCAGTATGTTTATTTGGGTCGTGAAAGATTTTTTAATATTATGATATTTTGTTGGGTCGTGAAAGATTATAAGAGGAGTTGATTCTAGTGTAGCAGAGAGGAGAGTGACCAAACCACTTCTGCGTCTGAGCATGTGGCATCAGCTAATCATTGACCAATATGGTTTGTTGTTACCCTTGTCTGTGTATCTCAGTTTGGTTTCAGTTCGTAGGATTATATACTGCCATTAGTTGGCTCACAGCATATCATCTTTGTTTCTTTCAGCGTCCTGATTGTATACAGGGCTCGTGCAGCCGTTGTTCAACATGTACCGGCACATTCAGGATAGCTTCTTATCCCAGAGTTTGTTACGTTTTCTAGGGTTTCCTCATTGAGTTTTATTTTGGGGACATCCATGATTGGCTTGGTTCTATTTGACCATTGTAAAGATTGTGGTTTGTCTAATATTTGTCTGGTATCCTTTGGGTTCAGATTGTTTGCTTTTGGGTTAGAAGAACTTAAAGACCTCTACTGGACAAACTTGTCACGGGAGTACTGCCGTGTTAAATAAATTTTCACTTATTATTTGTAAAATTCATGATTCTTTGTTAGTTAAGAAACCCGATTGTAAGAGTTGTTTTTGGTTGAGCAGAGAGCAGACGGACCAAGCATCTCATGCATCTGGAGTGTCTAGTGTCCGCTATAGTCAAAGTGGTGGTGACTATTATAATCTATAACCCTTTCTCTTAGTTTTTCATCAACGTTGGTACTGTATAGATATTCATTGTTTCACTGTTTGTTCCTTCTCATCAGAGAGTGGGATTTAATAATCTTTGAAGTGGTGGGTCTTTGATTTTTCCTTGCTGATGATTGCACATGTCCATCTTCTTGGCTGGGAGGCTCTGGAAACACACTTTGTCTGGTTGCGAGATTTCTACTGTCTTGAATTGGATGGACTTTCTAGTATCGCTTTCTTCGTCTTTATGTCAATAGAATTCCTCCTTTCCTTCTTTCAAATCCACTAGCTTTGAATACCTGCCTGATCCTTGTAGGCTATTTCAGAACGGGTCAGTGGACATAATTTGAAACTTCAATCCTTGAAGGCTATTTCAGAACGAGTCAGCGGGTATAATTTAAACCTTTGACCAGCTTATGCAGTTTTGGTATTTATGGACTTTGCACATTGGGAGCGTTGCAGGTGTTAGTTGAAAGAATTTCAGAATTAGCTTATTTTCTTTATCAAATACTATTTGTTATTTAGAATTAGGTTTCTTAACCATGGCAAACTTTGTGTTAGGGCAGGTTCCGTGGAAAATCTGTTTGGGACTTTTAGCCTGTCTAAGTCAGGGAAGTCTTGTTTGTGATTATATTCTTGTTATTTCTAATTTCTTTCCCTTTTTTGTTTTTCTTGTGGCTTTACTTTGGATATTGATGTTCTTCTCTTGTTAATGGGGTGGTAGTTTGAGAAACTCATTTACTTCAGTTGTCAACTCATGGTCTTGATCAGTTATCCTTTAGTTTTTAAGCTGCTATTCGGGTATCGTAACATCTCTGCAATTAAACTTTAGGATGATCGTTTTGTTGGATCGATGCAGTATGTCTAATGAAAAACAGATGTAATAGAGATTGATGTCCATCAATTCCGAATGAAGTTTGATCTATGTTGGGTTAGATTCTTGTCTTCAGCTTTGTGTTTACTCTTTGCTTTATGCGCATTTCGTCTTTCTTCTCTCTTGGCCAGGTTGGCCTTGGCCACACGTTTCTCTCTCTCCCTGGCTGGTATATTAAAGTCAACAAGTACCGAAATTTCACGGGTTTTGCGGTATGTTTATTTGAGTAACCTCTCTGTTTCCAGTTGTGTATCTTTCTGTCCTCTTGTTTCGTATCTCTAAATGTGTGCGTAGGTCATGGATTTTGGGTCGTCTTAGTTTAAACCAAGACGGGTCTCATTATTTATTCCAATTACGGACTTCAAGATTTTGTGTTTCAATGTGGCATTGTTGGAATGACTGTGTTTGCGTACAGAAGCTTTTTAGACCTCTACCACAAGAACAAAGCTTCTGAGAGAGTATTATGGTTTTCAATCTGGGGGTAAGATTTTTTAATATATTGATATTTTGTTGGGTCGTGAAAGATTATAAGCGGAGTTGATTCTAGTGTAGCATAGAGGAGAGTGACCAAACCACTTCTGCGTCTGAGCATGTGGCATCAGCTAATCATTGACCAATATGGTTTGTTGTTACCCTTGTCTGTGTATCTCAGTTTGGTTTCAGTTCGTAGGATTATATACTACCATTAGTTGGCTCACAGCATATCATCTTTGTTTCTTTCAGCTTCCTGATTGTATACAGGGCTCGTGCAGCCGTTGTTCAACATGTACCGGCACATTCAGGATAGCTTCTTATCCCAGAGTTTGTTACTTTTTCTAGGGTTTCGTCATTGAGTTTTATTTTGGGGACATCCATGATTGGCTTGGTTCTATTTGACCATTGTAAGGATTGTGGTTTGTCTAATATATTTCTGGTATCCTTTGGGTTCAGATTGTTTGCTTTTGGGTTAGAAGAACTTAAAGACCTCTACTGGACAAACTTGTCACGAGAGTACTGCCGTGTTAAATAAATTTTCATTTATTATTTGTACTTGCCCAGTATTTAAAATTCATGATTCTTTGTTAGTTAAGAAACCCGATTGTAAGAGTTGTTTTTGGTTGAGCAGAGAGCAGATGGACCAAGCATCTCATGCATCTGGAATGTCTAGTGTCCGCGATAGTCAAAGTGGTGGTGACTATTATAATCTATAACCCTTTCTCTTAGTTTTTCATCAACGTTGGTGCTGTATAGATAGTCATTGTTTCACTGTTTGTTCCTTCTCATCAGAGAGTGGGATTTAATAGTCTTTGAAGTGGTGGGTCTTTGATTTTTCCTTATGTCAATAGAATTCCTCCTTCCCTTCGTTCAATAGAATTCCTCCTTCCCTTCGTTCAAATCAACTAGCTTTGAGTACCTGTCTGATCCTTGTAGGCTATCTCAGAACGAGTCAGCGGGCATAAATTGAAACTTCAGTCCTTGTAGGCTATTTCAGAACGAGTCAGCGGGTATAATTTAAACCTTTGACCAGCTTATGCAGTTTGGGTATTTATGGACTTTGCACATTGGAAGCTTTGCAGGTGTTAGCTGAAAGAATTTCAGAATTAGCTTATTTTCTTTATCAAATGCAATATATTATTTAGGACTAGGTTGCTTCCTTAACCTTGACAATCTTTGTGTTAGGGGATTAGCTTATCTTCTTTATCAAATGCAATATGGTATTATTTAGGACTAGGTTGCTTCCTTAACCATGGTTTTTCTTGTTTGTGATTATATTCTTGTTATTTCTAATTTCTTTTGCTTTTTTGTTATTTTTATGGCTTTACTATGGATATTGATGTTCTTCTCTTGTTAGGGGTGGTAGTTTGAGGAACTCATCAACTTCAGTTGTCAAAATCATGGTCTTGTTCAGTTATCCCTTAGTTGTAAGCTGCTATTCGGGTATCGTTTTGTCTCTTTAATTGAGCTTTAAGATGGTCATTTTGTTGGATCCATGCAGTAGGTCTAAGGAAAGACAGATGTAATAGAGATTTGTGTCCATCTTTTTGAATGAAGTTTTATCTATGTTGGGGTAGGTTCTTGTCTTCAGCTTTGGGTTTACTCTTTGCTTTATGTGCATTTCGTCTTTCTCTCTTGGCCAGGTTGGCCCTTGGCACACCTCTATCTCTCTTTGGTATGTTAAAGCCAGCAAGCACTAAAATTTCACGGATTTTGCAATATGTCTATTTGGGTAACTTCTCTGTTTTCAGTTGTGTTCTCTGTCTTTTTGTCTTGTATGTCTATGGACGTGTGTGTAGGTCATGGATGTGCTATCGTCGAAGTTAACCAAAACGTTTCTCATTATTTGTTTCGTTTACGGAGTTCAAGATTTTGTGTTTCAACGTGTCATTGTTGAAATGACTTTGTTTGTGTACTATTTAGGGTAAGGGTGAGACAATCAGAATTGTAACCATATCTGGGTTTTGCGAAATTATAGTGTAGGTTTGCTCTCTTTTCAACTTTACATGTTTATAATTTTAGTTTTTGGACAGATTGGTGGGATACTTTATGGAATATCAGGTGTCTCAATACAAGGGAGTTTCTTCTTTTACACATACATTGGTCTTTATTTGTTATTTTGTTGTCCTTTCTATTTAATTTGCTTTACAATTATGCAAGCAAACGTTTTTGTCAGGGCAAGGTATTTTGCGAAAATCAGGCATTTCCTGGATGTTGATATCAGGGAGTCCCTTCTTTCAGCTGTCATTTTGATTCCATTTTATCTTTAAAAGACACTGATTCTGTGTCTTAACCTCTGTTAATTGTTCCTGTTCTTTATTTTGTCGACTATAGGCTTTGGTTGCTGTCCTATTCAAGATATTTTTAGGTTCGGGTTTTTATCTGGTAGGACAAAAGTTGTTCAGACCCTTACCACAAGAACAAAGCTTATCAGAGAAGTATTATAGTTTTCAAACATCTATCCTTAGTTTTTTGTGTCTGGCTAATGTTTTTTTGTTTTAATATTATGATTTTATGTTGGGTCGGGAAAGATTATAAGAGGAGTTAGTTCTAGTGTAGCATAGAGGAGACGGACCAAACCACTTCTGCGTCTGAGCATGTGGCATCCAACTGATCATTGACCAATATGGTTTGTTTTTTCCCTAGTCTTTTGCATCAAATTCCTTATTTTTATAGTTATCTGGTTAGTAATTTCGTATTACCTAAGGTTCCTAATTCATTAAAGTTGGTGGTGTGTTGATTTTTTGAGCCTGAATTGTGGAGTTCAGACGGTCCTTAGGTCCATCTTCTTTGTTAGGAGGCGAAGTCTTTTAAAGACCCAATCAATGTGTAGCAGATAAGGCTTGAACTTTGCTTTATTCACATTTTCTGCCTCATTGTTTGCATGGATGTGCCATTCAGCCTGTATGTATGGTTTGATCCTTTCTCGTTTGCAGCTGATGCAAGGCTGGTAATATGCTCAATTAGTGTTATTTTCTTGGGACTTGTACTACTTTTCCTTGCCAGGTATATTCCCTTTTGTCTTGTGGCATAGTCTATGATTGTGCTTTTGTCGTGTCACAACAATAGTTAAGGAACTGAGCTAAACGAAAGGAGTTTCTAGTACTTTGTTGTTTCTTTCGGTATACAGTTAGTAGGAGTTGAGTTTGTGCTATCATTTGAATACATATATATATATATATATTGTTTATCACACATGCGTATATGTAAGAAGTTTTTGTGTAGGAGAAAGCTCTTCGAGAATCTTGTGCAAAAACATGACAGACAACAGGTTTTTATGATGTACAACTCTTAGATCCACTACTTCCCTTCCGCAAGTTGTGCTTGTCTAAGTGGATTATATATTTTCTTCCTTTTTTCAGTTGATGTAAGCTGCTAGTAATTGTTTGATCCTTGTAGCTTAAAGGAATATCCCCAAATCGAACCTATTGTCCACGGTTCGTCCAGTTTCATCTGAGTCGCTTAGTGGTCATTTTACTCGGGTAATGTTTAATCTATGTTAGGCTCAGTTCAGTTCATATTTTGGATTATTGGTTTTGTTTGCTTACTGTGCCCATTCATTCTTGTGCATTTCTCATTTCTCTCTTGCGAGCGACCACTATTTAAGGATCTCTTTCTGTGATGGTAGGAGAGGGGACTTCAAAGAAACCTCATAGTGTTTGCAGTTGATGATTGGTTGGTATCATATTCGCTTTGTATGATTATTTGGTTATTTATTCTGTATCTCTTTGCTGTGTATCCCTTTTATATTGTGGTCTACCAACTGTCCATGAATGTGCTTTTATGGTAGGGTAGAGCTGATTAAGGAATTGATGGATTGACCAAGCTAGAAGACTTAAACTAGGGAGTATCTAATGCCCCATCATTTTTATGAGCACACGAATGTTATAGACTTTGGATTTTGGTTATGATTTGCTTTCAAAGTTTGTATGCAGCACGGATATTAAAGAATTTAATTAATCTGCCATTGATGTGGAGTTAGTCTCGGGTGTTTCTGAATGCTTCATAGTTCTTTTCAAGAGGCAGTCGCGGTGGGTTTGGTTTGTGTTATTATTTAGTTTCAAGTTTTTCTACATGCCACTTATGTAGGGACTGTGTGTATGTAGGGCCAGAGCTATTGAATACGCTCCATTGATTTAATGAATTTTGGAGGTAAATTGTTATCCATTTCAATATTACTTGCAGTTGCCAATTAAGTTGTGTTTTACAATTGCATATGGCATTACTTGTGTCAGGATAATATTTGTTGAGAAACTGATCACTCTGATCAGGTTCTACTTGTTCTTAGGACAAGGGTTACTAAACTTATATGGATGAAGATCAGGGATGGTTCCTTCAATTAAGCTCTCTCCACAAAGTTGGTTTTGGCCACTACGTAGATTCTCCTCTGATGTGAAGCATTTAGGCCACTAGATTCAATTTATGTTTCTAGATTTAGTTATTTCTGTTCTGTGGTTGGCCACGAACTTATAGATCTCATTCTGTGATAGGACAAGGTTCATTGGAATACTTCATGGGTTCTGCAGTTTTGACGAAGGGTTAGTACCATTCTGGATTAGTATAATAATTATTAAGGTAACTCTATTGCTTTTATTTGTGCTGCGATCCCCTTTGTCTTGTGGTCTAGCATGTGCCTATGGATCTGTTGTTGTGGAAGGACAAGTGATTTAAGGTATGTCATTGACGGAAGGTTAAAAATGTAGTTTCTAATGCTTTCATTATTTATTTTGGTATACATTTGTACTGTGTGATTTGATATTATTATTTTGTTTCATCACGCCGTACACAATCCTCATGGTTGGAGGGTGGTGGCAGTTAAACAACAACCCAAAATTGGGTTTGCTTGACGTTCAGAGCTAAGTTTTATTTTCATATGGCCTTCTTTTATGACAGGACATGGTTAGTTGAAAATCGAATTGGCACCTTTCGGTTGGGCAAAATCAGGAAGTCTTTTGTTTCAAATAATATCTTTTTTGTTTATTATTTTGAATCTTTTTTATACTACTTTGCAGCTTACCACTAAATATAGATGTATATGTGACATGATTCATTGGCATGCGGTGAATGTCGGCCAGTGGGTTTGCAACTACTATTTGTGCTTCATTCTCCTCTTCGCTCAATCAATATTTTTAAGTTCTACTTAAGATCTGGATGGATGTGTAACTGGCGCTGTGGTCTTGGCGGTTGGTTGTATCATTGATTAGTAAATGTGCTAAGTTAGTTTTTACCATTGGCTATTGAGATATGTAGATGTAAAACTAAATACTCAATGTAAGACATGATTCTTTTTATAATAATAAAAAAATTATTTTCGTCTTTTCCGCCTTTCTAAATTTTGCTCACTTTGTAACTCTTGATTTGTTCTTATAATTTGCAATAGAATGAGAAACTATTCGTTTTGATTGATTTCACAACACAGTACAAAGTGAGATGAAAAAATAAAACATTTGCCACATGGAACTGCATCTTTTACGTATAGTTTTTAAATCTAAGTTGGAGACCAAGACCGAATTTATCTAATCCATAAAAAAATTATTTTCAGATTTAAATATGAAATGCAATGAAAAATCTATTTACACATAAATGTCTAAGGTTTTTCTTAGATAAAATTATAGGAGTATAAAACTCAACTTCAAAAGTTAAAAGTTAACTTTTGGACAAATATTCGAACCATAAAAGGTAAGCTTTCTCGTGGAAAATGTATTTTTTTTTTGCGTTTTTATGACTTCGAACCACTTGTTTCCATTATTTCACGTTCGACGTTGCTTTTTATAGTGACGATAGTTGGACAGTTAGTTTCCGGGTTTGTCGTCGAACCCAGGGTAGAAGTTAGGTTGCATGTAATGTTAATACTTTCCTGAGAATTGTGATGTATGTTAGATGTGCATTAGGTAGTTGATTGTTGATTTTGGTGTTGTTTCCATATTTCCCAGATCCCTGCAACGTGCATGTAAAAAATAGAACAGTTCGCAGCTTGTACATGTACGTTGTAGATACAATTCGCATCTTCATCACCTAAGATGCAAGCAATTCACAGCTTCATATATGTTTATATTTCATACCAATTCGCAGCTTGATTAGATGTGTATGTCATACATTTCGCAGCTTATATTTACACATAATTCGCAGGTCAGCCTACGAATTGTTTGTAAATACTCTATTGACATGTAGGCAGTTCGCAGTTTGTTATGCGAGTCGTGTGACACTCCAATTGGTAGATAGGAAGTTCACAGCTTGTCATGCGAGGTGTGTGACACTCCAACTGATTTGTGTTTGTGCATGAAGTATGACAACAAAACCAAGCTATTACTGGTCAGGGTTGGTGAGCCTTCTCAAGCTGCTGAAAGAAAACCATATTACCCGTGCCCACATTGAAGCTGCAAGAAACACACCATTCTACACGCTTTTGAAAACGGCTTTCGACATCCGTAATGAGGCAGAGCTGCCAAAGAAGAAATTCCACTCGCTCATTCAGTATGTTGTCGAGAGGTTCTCCGTCGATGAAGACGCCTTCCATATTGGCTCAAAGTTTGTAAAACTAACTGCAGACGATGTGAATGTCATATTCGGGATGCAGCATGGCACAGAGGAAATGTCGTTAACAAAAACCGGAGCATTTCATAACAAATACGCGCCCGACGAGAGGACGAATCGAGGATGATGAAGAAATACTTCATGGGTAAACGTCTAGGAAGATAGGACCAACAAATACTAAATCAATAACGAACATCATTTTAAAGGTACCTGTAAAATAGACAATATCTTATAAAGCATGATGTTGTACTTTACTAACATTGCAGGTTGTCGTGGGTTTTACAGGTAGGTATAGAAACAGCCATAAGCGAAGGCTGTTGATACTGTTTTTGTGCTCAACCCTATTCTACTCTGTATCTGGAGATATCCTGGGTTGGAGTACACTTTATTTTGTTGAAGAGCGCAGCAAAATAAACAATTACGACTGGTCCGGATCAATATTGTTCAAGCTTCGACAGTCTATTAGGAGTTGCTTAGCTATCGAAAAACCCGATAGAGTCGTCGGCTGTGTCGCCCTTCTAATTGTAAGATTGATTTATTCAGTTTAAAACTAGTTATGTACAGAGCATATTGATGATAATACTTGTCCCCATGAAGCCCTTCATCATGGAGCACTCAACAATCGGACTAGAGGTAGCGAAGCCGACCTCGATCCCAAGGTTTTTCAAATGGTTAGGATTAGAGTGTCAAGCATCTACTGTGTCACTGCTTGATAGAATACCCAATCTGAAAGATGATCATGTATGAGCTTTATATATGTATTGAATTGGGGTTACAAACAGTTCGCAGCACATCCTGCGTTTTCTTTCGTATTATATTACAATAAGGTTTCAAACAATTCGCAGCCTACTCTGCGTTATGTTTGGTACTTTGTATAATTAAAGGAATCGAACAGCTCGTAGCCTATTGTTTGCAGACAATTCGCATGCTAATATGCGAGTTGTTTGCAACTCTATACTGATAGAGTTCCACACAATTCGCAGCATATAATGCGAACTGTTTGTAAAAAACAATCTGTCTGTGTACACCCTGATACTTTCCAAACAAACCGTTTGCAGCTATTTACTTTCATGTGCCTCTGTTGGTAGGTTTTGGAATGTCTACTATGTCTTACGGAGGTTGAAAGCGAAGCTTTCGGAGGAGAAGTAGATAATGGAGATGCAGAACCAAGGAGACGAGCATCACAGAAACAGAAATAATCGAATCAGGTGATATCACCCAGACCCCAACCACCAAGACTCCTCCAGGAAACGATTCCACCTCCAAGACTCCCCAAGCCAACAATTCCACCACCACCGATCGGCACATCCCAGCAGGAGCCCGACGACGAGGGCACCACTAGTATGAGTGAAGCAATCGATAATTTTGTCCTCAAAATTAATAGGTTATAAAACTTGTGCTATTAATTCCACCACCACTAGTATAATTTTGAGCCTTACATAATCGCTATAATCAGCATGTAATATAAAACTTGTGCTATTAATTTTTCAGCTGGAAGAATTAAAACTAAAGATAGCGGAGCTTAAAGCACAAAAACTCCACAATGCTATCACTCAGCCAATTTGCCAGATTGGATGCCCAAAATTTGAGAAGGTACCAGCATGTCCATCTAGAGTGGCATCCACCGAATTGCAGGCATTTGTGCCTGCTGAAAATTAGGATAAGGACACGAATCAGGACGGACAAATGCAGGATGCTGATCAGCATGATGCTGATGGAGTACTGCCGGAAGAGAGGGATGATGATGGGAACCATTCACCCATACTAGTACCATCTGGTAGGATGCATGAAGAGTTGTTGGTGTCTAGAGAGACGAACACCACGAAGAGGCAGACAGACAAGTCTCCTCCTACACAGGAGGCAGCCACAGTTCTGAGTCCTCCAACAGAGAAAGAAAGACACGAGTCTCTTCCAAATGACCAATAACTCGTACTTCACGTAGCAGAGGAGATAGAAGATCGTGAGAAAGAAGTGGCAGACCCAAACAACCTTGAAGATGTAAGTGGATCAAAAGTACACTAAGATTCAAATATCTTATTTCTTGTTGTGATGAAATTGTTTTTTATAATAATATTTATTGTTGTATACATATTCAAATTGTCCAAACAATTCACATCGTATATTGCAAATTGTCTTATACTCTATTGGGTTGGTTATTTCACAGATCCCAGCTTACCATGCGAATTGTTTGAGATGGATAACTCAAACAAATCTTAGGTTAGCATGCGATTTGTACCCAACTATGATTACAGTATGATTAACCCCTCCACCTCTTTATTTTGGAATTTGTATGAAACAGGAGGCCGACAAACAACAACAACAACAACAGAAACAACAACAACAACAACACCAACAACAACAAGTTCAACAACAGCAACAACAAGAACAACAACAACAACAACAAGAATAAGAACAACAAATAGCCTTGGCAAAGAGAGAAAGGCTAACACAAGACATAACTCCGGAAGAGTCAGAACGTGTCAATCCCCGTGAGAAGCTGGAACTACTCTGTCAGGGACGACCATCGTTAGGAGACCAAAACAAATACAGAGATGTACCTCAAAGACCAACGGTGGTGTGCGCAAAGTCAGAATTTCTAAGCCAACGTGAAATTGTAGTACCAGTACCAAATCAACTGTAAGATCCAGAGTCCAATGATAACAAAGTAGGTTTACCCGATGCTTCTGTTGATGGTATTTACACTCAAGTTTTACAGACATTTTTAAATGAAATTGATAATGTATATTACGATTGTGTAATACAACGGTCTTTGGAGAACATGTCGGAGGATGACTTTAATGATTTCTGCTGACACGATCTAGATCCTATGCCGAACCAGTCAACGACATTGGTTGTCGTTGACCGTGTGGTAAGGCCTATTTTAAATGATTTCGCAGCATATCATGATAATAATGTGCCTATATTTTAAGTTTTACAAACGAATATCAGGGTAGCATACGAACTGCTCAGTGGAACCTCGATCAGCTCGCATGCTATCCTGATAGTTACCCTGTAATGTATACTGCTAGAACCAAACAATCTGCATGTTAGCATGCGAATTTTTTGGGGTCACTGACACACTCTTTTAATTTTTGTTATTTAATAAGCACGAGTCAAGTAAAGAGACAGAGGAGCCTAATTTTAATCTACTAAAACCAACACAACATCCAGTGGCAGAGGAAGAGGAATAGATAATTGTAACAGAACGTCAACCGCCAAAAGTAAAATACACTGACTGGCCAAAGAAAACAAAAGTAACTGACCGTATCGATGTCGCAGAATACCACAAAATATAGTTAATTAAAGCCTATGAGCATGACACCGTTGATCCAGTAGTATGGAATTTACCATCGTCCAAATTTTCCTACGAAATTAGAGTGCATACGAGTGATGTGCTGACGCTACCTTTAGAACTGGAGCTGGACGTAAAGGTATCCAATTGTCAACCAATTCTCTTTTTAATGTTTCAAACAAGTCTCGTATATTTAACATAAATAAATAACTCATTTCATAAGGTTGTGGACGCTTGGATTCGAAAGATTCATGTAGAAGTAAACTTCAAAGTTTTATGCAAAAACGTTCGAGGAGTGTATCATGACTGCGTTATGATTTCGGGCATGACTACGGTAATTTTAGATATGGTAAATTTCAAAGTTCCTCGCATGTTCCCATTGTAATGTACTCTCGCTTAAATGCAGCATAATCTGGAAATAGGGTGGGATGTATCAAATCTAAAGACCCCAACATCATCATCATTCCATCATGCACCGAGACGGAGAACCAGATAAACCATTGGACGTTGCTCGTCATTGATGTCGACGGCAGGTCGGTAACAAACTACAACCCACTACTGCATAAACTAAAGGCGATAGACAACACCACGAGGACACCTATCAAGCTGGTAAAATTCCTAACTATTCAATTACTTTTAAACACATTTTAAAATGCATGATCAGGATATGCTGCGAACTGTGACCAAGTCAATTGTCTTTAAATGCAAACAATTCTCATGTTGTCATGAGAATTGTTGGCAACTAAAAAGTCCTGATATTTATTTAAAAATGTAACCTGTTTGAGTTTCATTCAGTTCGCATCAACTCCTGATATAAAATAAATAATTCAAAATCTATCGTTGAAGAATACGAACAGGTTATGGCGTTTGCCTTGGTAAACGTTAACTGCATTGAGCACGCAAAAAACAATCTAATCACCAGAGCTCATTAAATGCTTATTGGACATGGAGGCTATGTAATGATTAATATAGCCACACCACCTCATAAGCTCAGACTCCCTCCATGCCTATATATAACACTAGTAACCACAGGCTAATTTTAAAACAAACTCTATATTTTTTTAAAAACACCTCTTGTTCTCTCCAAATTCCAAACGTCATGTCATTTTCCACCAGCACAACCACCACCACCACATACTCTGGTTCACTAGGTTCCCTGGGTCAATCCTGGTCATCCATAACCACCAACTGGAGCGATGACTTAATCATGCCGGCAACACCACCAAACAGCCCAGTATATGTCCTTGATTTAGACATTGAGGACTACTTTTCAGTTGACTCTCAACCAGTGAAAGTGGTTCCAATGGTTGCTGCTGAACCTCAGCCAGCAGAGGTTCCACCTCAGACGACAGAGGTTCCAAACAACAAACGGAAGAGGGACGACGACGCCGGTCCATCAAGGACCAATTTTTTTATGCATGATGGACGTAGATAACGAAGAAGAAGAGGAAAATGAAAAGACTGATGATCAGCACGAGGAGGAGAAAGATGGTGAAGTATCCTTTAGTGATGACTAATAGAGTCTTTTTTTTAATGCAACTGACAAACACTAATAGGTTGTAGTGATTTTTTTGAAAATTTGTTAGTGCATGAAGACTGTAATCCTCTTTTTAAAATCCATTTTTTGTATGAAATTTGAATCATATATACAATTCGCATCCTATTACCACTTGCAAACAATTCTCATCTTAACCTGAGATGTTGTTTATCAATATTACTGATTTACACACAATTCGCATACAGACCTGAGTATTGTAATGATGTGTAGTTCCATTCAATTCGCATCATATCATGCGATTTGCAACCAACTAAAAGTCCTACTATTTGTATGAAACCATGATTCGCAACATAAAATGCGATATGTGAGAAAATATCATGACTTATGGTTGTTTATAATTCGCAGCATATCATGCGATATAAAAGCAACCAGAAGTCCTGATATTTGTTTGAGACATAATTCGCAGCTTATCATGTGATTCGTAAGCAATTAAAAGTCCTGATATTTGTTTGAAAACACAATTCGCAGCATATCATGCGCTTTGTGATATTTTGTTTGAAAATGCAATACTTCAGAGTTGAAGTCAATTTGCAGCATATCATGCGATTTCGTAAGAAACTAAGAGTCCTGATATTTGTTTGAAAAAGCATTACGTTGGAGTTCAATACAATTCGCAGCATATACTGATAGTTGTTTGATATGATATCGAGATGTTTCCGCATCCTGGTGAAATTTCACACAACTCGCATGCAAACCTGAGAGATGCTTGCAACATGATATCAAGATATTGTAAACAATTCGCAATAGTGAATGCGAATTGCATGCAACTCAAAACACTTAGCATTTCTTTACTATCATAAAATCATTACAAACACAAAATGTAAAAATGTTTAGTTTGTTGTACAGAATAATAACAGTATTGCAAAATAAATGTGGCCAACGAGAATTGTCCACAACACGGATTGTGCTTAAACTAGAATGTCACAAGTCCTCTTGTTATGGCCTGATTTCGAACAACGGTCACACCTCAACTGCTTGGTTGAGATTTCTCCTCTAGATGGGATTCGCTTTTTCGTAGGCCTTCCAGAGCGTCTTTTAACGTTCAGAGGCAGAATTTCAACAAACGAAGGATCGTTAACGCTGGACCCTTCCCCGAAATCCATTATAGCTGGTATTCTGAAAGAGTAACTTTCCCTGTAATTCTTAACCGTAAAGAAGGACTCTATTACAGTAAAGGGATCCTGGTCAATATACTGTATTGCCGCTAAAGCGCGAGGACATGGAAAACACTCATGTTTCCATGATCCACAAGAACATTTGAAATCCAACAGATTAACAACAGCCACATGATTTGAAAAGACTTCGAACATGGCAGAATACGACTTACTTACTACCCAAGTTCGGCACATGTCAACATTCTGCTTTAGCTTCTTCTCATACTCGGGGACCAAATTAGTACTCCAGCTTAGCCCCTCTTCGTATCTTCGTGAAACTTGAGTCATAACTAAGACTCTAATCCAGTCAATAAACTCAACAATGGGTAGGCCACAATATTTTTTGATCTGATTGTTAAACGATTCTGCCGCAGTATAAGCTATAGAGTCGTATCGTTTCCCTTTAACGTAAGCCTGCGCATAATTTTCCGGAGGTAAATTAACAAGAAAATCACTCATTCTGTCACCACCTTCACATAGAAAAACTGTGAGTATATCTTTAAAAAGCTCTCGACTGGGAGCATAAGCAAGACGATGGAAGAAACTCAACATCTTTTTTATAGTTCTGTTAGTATGTTCCAGTTTTGCTTTCAAATTCTGCATGAGATGGAAATAACAGTACGCATGATAGCAGTTTGGATACAAGACAGAAACAGCATTAACGATACCAGAATGATGGTCTGAAATAAATGTGATTTGGTGCTCCAACAAACGTGGTTTCAAACACCCCAAAAACCACATCCAATTGTTCCAATCTTCAATGCTAACTATACCAAGAACAACACGGAATAGTCCTGAAAAAAGGCAGCTCAAATGAACAATACAATAGCACTAATATGTGTGAAAAATGTAAACAACTCGCATGCTGCCCTAAGAGTTGTTCTCAAATATACGCTGCGAATTGTTCACAGTTTATGGTTACACCGACTAATTTGCATCTTCTCTTGCGAAGTATCATCAAATAAAATTACTGCTTAATTCGCAACCTCCGATGCGATTTGTTCTCAAGTATCAGGATTCCATGAGAGTTGTGTGCTACTATCGGATGCAAAATGTTGCACAAAATTTCAAACAAAACATCATAATCATTCAGATTAGATAGTTAAATGAAACTATCTGTTGTTGTCGTCCTTTGCTACGGCAGTAAGCAAGGTACCCTTATACTTTCCATATAAGTGGGTTCCATCGAAAAACAACATTGGACGACACGAATGAAAACACTGAAGGGACGAACCAAATGCCACAAAACAATGCTTGAAGCAGTTTCTACCTGATAACTCCAACTGGCAATCTGAAGTAATATCGCGGCTCTTCAATCGCTTGAAGTACCCACTTAGTAAACTAAAAAACTTGAACTATCTCTGAAAACTCCCCTTCTTGCCTTCTCTAAAGCATTCCATGACAAACGCTAAGAGATGTCAAGACCGTAATTTTGTTTAACAGTCGATTGTATGGTTTTGGCTGTCAACGAATGGCAGGTCCGGAGAGAATCCTGAATTTCTTTCGCAATCAAATCTGATGTCAAATGTTTTTGCCACTTATGCTTCCGGGAGAAAACGGGATTGCAAGTAGGGTGCGGAACATACTTCTTGATCGTCATCAAGCCGGTGCTGGAATCAATAGATGCATAAAGCCTCCATTTGCATTCGCTTGTGAACTTATTTTCACAATAAACAGCGATCTTGGTTGCTGTGTTGTGCAGGTATTTGAAAGCAAAACCATGCTCTAAAGCAAACTTGCACAAAGATAACCTGAGACCTGCAACACCTTCTTCAAAATCTTGACTCACTCCTGTAATAGCATCAGCCCAACCAGCAGTAACAAGTTGTTTTTTTCTCTGATCAGAATTAACTAAACCGTTACTACTCTCCCCGTTAACTAGTAAATTAAGAGATGGTTCTCCCAAACTCATGCTACGCTCTTTACGCTTTACACCACAATCTTTACCACCAGAGCTCTTATCACCAGAACATTTTTTACTAGAACACTTATCACCAGATCCCTTATTGAAGACGTGTTGTTCTATGAGAAAACTAACCCGTTTTAAACGCTCCAAATCAAGATATAACCCCAACCCAACAAAATCCTTCTAGTTATTAAAGAAACAATTATTGTGATCCCCGCAGGAGTAGGTAATTAGGTAGTCACCTTTGACAAGCTCCTCTCATGTGTTCTCCACATAAGCGTGGATACTTTGAAAGCTTTCAAACTCCGTGAAAGGAACAATTGCAGTTTGGTGACCATGTTTAAAAATACAAACTCATGATTTAGACATACCTTACCCTGCACCGAACAAGCTATTAGTTATTAATCCCAAAAATAAAGTGCAAGTTATTTATTACTCCACCAAGAAACTCGTATCATATCATGCGATTCGTGTATAACTATAAGATGCAAACTATGTATAATTTTAGTCTATAATTGACCAATTCGCATCCTGTCCTGAGAGTTGTTTGTAAATCAACTGGTAACCTCTCATGGATCAAAGGATCTAGTGGACTAACTTTATCCCAACGCAATAGTCCAGGGACTGTCAACGGACATTTGAAAGTCAAGGGACTATCTGTCACCAAATGCGATAGTTGAGTGACGATGTAGAATTCATTGCCTGATTACTTATCTAACTTATTAACCATGAAGTTAATTGATCATGTAATAATGCAGAAAGAATACTTACAGGATGTAGACATTATTTGATCTTTAGATTCCGAACTTGAAGCACATGATCCGTTATCCTTTACTAATGGTTACGATTCTTCTAAGAGATGGCAACCAAAATCTAATAATTGATTCTGAAGGAAAAAACCAATATGTTTTTCTCAAAGGCCTATTTTCTCTCTGTATTTGATATCGCATCTCTTAAGAAATGAGAAACTCATTCTTATATAGAACTAAAGTGAGAAACGGTTCTTCTCTTTAACTGTTTGTAACTTCCAGACAGTTACTTAATGAAGACCAGTCCTTATTAAATTGTCACCCCTGGGGACCATAACCCGGTATTATTTTGTTTTACAAAATAACCCCAAAACTTTATGTTTTGCTTAAATTGTTTATTTCTGAATCCAATCATTCACATTATTCATAATTAAACTTGGTATCTGATATGGAAATAGAGTTTTAAGGATTAAATTGTAAATAATTTAAATTTAGGGATTTAATTGTAATTAATGTAAGTTTTGTCCTTAATTTGTGACTGGTGCAAGTTTTAGGAGATATTTGGAACTTTGAATAATTTATAAGGACTAAACGACAATTAGTCCATTTTTTGTAACAGATTCAGTTTGAGACTAAGTCTTGGCTCCTCTATATAAAGGACCAGACTACTCTAATAAAGGGGTTGAACACTTTTACTTTGAAAACTAAATTGTACTTGTGTTTTCTCTTTCTAAAAACTCGTAAGCTCTTCCTCTCTCTAGAATACACTCTTGATAGTTTACCAAGGCAAAACAGTAACTCATCAGTATCTATACAATTACCTTCATGATACATATTTTATCTATTAGTCCGTTCCTTTTTTTATGATTACTTTTGTTGGACTAATATTAACGATAGTCCAATACATCGATAAAACATGTGACAGTCCAACTCAATGGATAAATTTCAACATTCCTAAGCCTGAGTTTATAATGACCTTTTCGGCGTGAGCCATACAAAGTTGTTTTATTAATAGATAGTTATGAAGTTGCAGGAGTTTTGGGCAATATGTAGGATATTTCGAGAACACAAACTCAACGTCACAAGTAACTCTCTCTCTCGCTCTTTTGTTTGGCCGACGTTTTTCAAACTCAGCTTCCTACGCACCATTAGTCTACTATACAAATAATATCCTATTTGTTTAAGAATATTACACCTTGCTGCTCAAGAACATCAATTCTTATATATCTTTGTTTAAACCGACTTTCATTTTATCACATTTTCGTACGGCATTGTATGTCACGGTCGTCAACCACATCTCATATGGGCTCCTCTGGGTCTACATGTTGGCAAATATATAAAACAACCCCCATTAAACAAATAATTTTTATATTAATTAAAAAGGAGCAAATGTTACCGGACACTCTTACAACTCACATTACAAAAGATAATGTTTTTATATTCTCCACTCAATAGAGATTTTTTGTCTCTCTTTTGTCTCTAAATTTTCTTTTAGTTTTTTTGGTATGTGTCTAATGTAAACTAATATTTTTGAAGTGGTGGGTGAGCTTCACTAGTTATAGAACCATAGGGGAGGCAATGATCCAATTTTTAAGAGCTTATGGATAGATATGCACTCCACCACAAAACTATACTCAACCTAAATGGACTTTTTACACTGAACCTAAAGATAGTTTTACACAAACCCCCACTACAAAAATAAATTATTATTTAGGATCGGGTTATACATAACCAAAACCAATCTAATTATTATTTAGGATCGGGTTATACATAACCAAAACCAATCTAACTTTACTCAATTTTGAGTTTACTCATATTTGGTATAAGTACAGCCTTTTTTGGACCAAAATACCATTTTGGGGTATTGAATGGGTTTTTTTCCTACTAAAATACATTTACCCTATTTTGTCTAGCACTTATTCCTAACTCTCACTTCCCTCTCTGAAAAAGTTGTATTCTTTTTTGAAAAAAAACACACACTAGCACCATAGGTGCTAAATGCACAACACCTATGGAAGCCTCGTACCGATGGTGCACAAGGCCCGCACCATCGGTGTTGTGCATTTACCACCTATGGTGTGTAATGGCATGCACCATAGGTGCTAAGTGCATACCCACACACTTTAAAGTATTTAATGTTTGGGTTTTTTCCCTATCTATAACACATATGGAGACATTCAATATTTTTATAAGAGGAATAAGATTACAAATATGACATGCAGTTAAAACAGTTTCACCTTATAAATTAATATGCAATTTTGAATTGACTAGCATGGCATTGGTCATCTCGATCAAAGTTTTATATTTTATGTTCAACTAGTCCATTTTGTTGCACTGTGTAAGGCATCAAACATTTATAAATTATCTCATGCTCTTCACAAAAACAAGAATATTCTTCCAATAAACATATCCCTCATTTATCATTACGCAAGATTTAATCTTAGTGTCTAATTAATTTTCTACTTCCGTTTTGAAGATCTTAAACATACTAAAGCTCTCATCCTTATGTTTAAGTAAATAAACGTAATTAAATCTAGAGTAGTCATAGATGAAAGTTATAAAGTATATCTTAACCCCACGTGTCAAGTTACTGTTTAACTCACATATGTCGGTGTGTATTAAGTTTAGCAATTTGTGTATCTTTTACAAATTTGTAAGGAATTTCAATCATCATTTATTACGCAGACAACTTATATTGTTCATATAAACCTATATTACATTTTATAAGTTTGGTTTTCACAATTCTATTTATCGTATTATGTCATATATGAGCAAGTCTACTATGTCATAATAAATATTTATTACGAGAACAAGAGTAAACATAATTTTTTACTTCATTAACAATAGCTTCATGAGTACATAGTTTCACCATGTTGTTATAAGAGTCCACATTTCTAACAAAAATTCAACCCTTAGACAAAACAAGGTTGTCGGATTTGTACATTGACTAAATTCTAGCTTTACATAATAGATCTCCGAAAACTAAATTTTTGTTTCATTTCTGGAACATGTAATACTTTTGTAAGAGTAATTTTATATTTCCGCGTACCTTAACCTTGGAATTATTTTTGTTTCATATGTGCACCTCCTTTGCGTTATTTTTTGCTTCCATTGTTTTGAACAAGGATGTGTCATGGGAGACATGAATGGATGCGCATATATCGTACCACCAGTCTGAAGTCTTATCTTCAATAACATTGACCTCCATCAACGTTGAATCAATATTTTCTTCCACATAATTTATTTTATCATTATTGCTCTTAAAGTTGCATGTACGAGCAAAATGTCTTGATTTGCCACACACAAAACAATATCCATTCACACTTTTAAACGTATTCTTTTTCTTGTTGCCAAATGATTTTCGCCTAATTTTTTGTTTCTTTAACTTCTACTTTATTTTATTTACACCTCTAGAAGCTCCGATCTTGGATTATTATTCTGCATCTCTAGCACGTGATTTTTCTTCAATCTCTAAGTATATTTGGTGTTATGAAGTATCATATTCTGATAATTTTTCCAAGATAGAGGCAACTTTGATATTATTTATCCCCTTGAAAAATTTATGGAAGGACAAATTTTACGAACACGAGTTTGTTTACTATGATTTGAAACTCATGAATTTGGGGGAAAATTGTTTTACCATCTAAAAACTAAATATTATAATATTAAGATTTTAAGAATTTAAGAATTTTTTCATACCTTCTTCTTTGGTTTTGTAATTATCTTCAAGAATATTCCATATTTTTAATGTTGAAGATTCACTTGTGCAGAGGATGAAAAATGACCAGTTAAATCATTCAAAATATGTCCCGACATATAAGATTGTTTTCGTCATGTTTGTGCCTCTTAGCCTGAATTTCATAAGTGTCATTGTCACTTGCTTCAGAATTTTCTCCAAACTTGGATCCATAATATAATGAACATTAAGTATTGTCAACAAAAAAGTAGTATTCGCTTGCTTTCGAGTAAATTCGAACCATCGAAATAGTGTAGACGGATAAGATCTTAGTTTATCACTTTGATTGTAGTCGGGATTGTGGCCATTGCCATGATACTAATTATTTTTTATTATTAGAAAATAGAGGTATGGAAACAACAAGTTAATTGATCAAGACAAGTTAGTCGGAGATTCAACAGAAACTATGGAAGCTTGAGACACGTATATGAATTTTTTTTTCTAAAAAACATTATTATGATCTTCTCTATTGCTTAGATATTTTAATGAAGTTCTTTTGGGTATAACAAGCCCTTAAATTTATATTACAAACAACAAGAAAATCTAAACCAAAGACATAGTATTTTGAGTATCAAAAGAGATTTTTCATGTTTTTGACATTTGAGAGATTTTGTTAAAGTTGTGTTTATATTATTGAATAAGTTGCCTATTTATAAAAATAATTAAACATTTCCAAAATATTGTATCATTCATAAACATACAAGTAAGATCACAACCTTTTAAAAATACATTTTTGGAGACATGATTTCTTTTTTAAGAAAACATATCCATGTTCTGGTGGTGGCAAAGATGTCCTTGCATCAGTTATTCGAAAGTTAAATACAAGATATAAACTTTATGTCTTATTTTTTTGACTCATTCACCCTTATGTTATCGCGGCAAAAACCCATTATGTTATATATTGACATATTTGTCACGATTATTTTGAATCCAATCGTGAGAAATCTTCTTCTGAATTGTTTGTAAGCCTTTCTTGTTTCATTAGTTTTGATGATCGAAACTTCTCTATCGATCGTCCACATTTAATCAACATTTTTACATTTAAGGTTTGATCTATATCCTTCATTTTTTTTCTAAATGTTTTGAAAAACATGTTGCATCAATTCACATTTTTATTCTTGTTGAGTTGAGATATGCATAATATGGCGAGACAAACAGTTACAAGAATTGATTCTCTACGTTTATACAATTATATATTAACCATGATTTTGTCTTTTTTATGTGATAAGTCCAACTTAAATATTTTTTATCCAACAATATAAAGAGAAAAGAATCCATAAATATACCCTCAACTATCTCATTACCACATAATAACCAAAAATTGCATACTACCAATAGATACTTCAACGAAAGTGAAAAACGAAAAGTAACATTTTTTCCTTATTTAAACCAAATTTTTCTTTCTTACTTTCACTTTTTTATTTTTATTTTAAATAGTCAGTATCTTTCAAACCATATCTCGCGAGAAAATCTGAACATACCATCAGTTTTGTTTTTTTAAGACAAACAAAACTAGATACATTAATGATTTGTATTTGGATTTTTCTTGTATGTAAGATGCGAGATCATGCATAACCAACCATGAGAGACTCATTTTTTGATTTTATGTCAAATTGCATGTGAAAGTAACAATAAAATTTCATCTTCATCATCTAAAAATACATTAAACTCGTATATTCTTTAGCTGTTTTACGTAGAACTGGCATGGTTGTATTGTGCTAGGGCATACGAAGAACTCACACTGTTAGATTATATTAAAGAACTCTCATTTTTAATATTCAATAAACTTGAATTGTAAAATATGTAAATAACTCTCATGATTGGAAACATAATGTATATAACTCGCATGGATAAAATTGTACATAAATCTCATGGTTTGAACCATAAGCATCTAATAAAGAACTCTCACGGTTGGATTATAATGAAGAACTCTAATGTCTAATACAATAAACTCGCATGGTTAAAAATGTACAAAACTCTCATGGTTGAACTCTCAAGGTTAAAATCGAATGGTTTAATATACAAGAACTTGCATGGTTAGAATATAATGAAGAACTCTTATGCATAATATTCAATAAACTCGCATGGTTAAAAATGTACATAACTCTCATGGTTGGAAACATAATGTACAAAACTCCCATGGTTAAAAATTTATAGAACTCGCATGGTTGAAACCCTAAGGATCAAATGAAGAACTCCCATTGTTGGATTATATTGAAGAACTTTCATGTCTAATATTCAATAAACTCGCATGGTTAAAAATGTACAAAAGTCTCGTGGTTAAAAATGTACAGAACTCTCATGATTGAACTCTCACGGTTAAAATCCAATAGTTTAATATACAAGAACTCGCGCGGTTATATTATAATGAAAAACACTCATGTTTAATATTCAATAAACTCACATGGTTAAAAATGTACAAAAGTCTCATGGTTAAAAATGTAAAAAACTCTCATGGTTGAACTCTCACGGTTAAAACTGAATGATTTAATATACAAGAACTCGCACAGTTATATTATAATGAAAACCTCTCATGTTTAATATTCAAAAACTCGCATGGTTAAAAATGTACAAAACTCCCATGGTTGAACTCTTATGGTTAAAACGAATGGTTTAATATACAAGAACTTGCACGGTTAGAATATAATAAAGAACTCTCATGTCTAATATTCAATAAACTCGCATGGTTAAAAATATACAGAACTCTCATGGTTGCAACATAATGTATAAAACTCTCATGGTTAAAAATGTACAAGACTCTCATGGTTGAAACCATAATGATCAAATGAAGAACTCTCACGGTTGGATTATATTGAAGAAATTTCATGTCTAATATTCAATAAACTCGCATGGTTAAAAATGTACAGAACTCTCATGGTTGAACTCTCACAATTTAAATCGAATGGTTTAATATACAAGAACTCGCACGGTTATATTATAATGAAAAACACTCATGTTTAATATTCAATAAACTTTCATGGTTAATAATGTACAAAATTCTCATGGTTAAAAATGTACGAACTCTCATGGTTGAACTCTCACGGTTAAAATCAAATGATTTAATATACGAGAACTCGCAAAGTTATATTATAATGAAACATGTTTAATATTCAATAAACTCGCATGGTTAAAAATGTACAAAACTCTCATGGTTGAACTCTCATGGTTAAAATCGAATGGTTTAATATACAAGAACTTTCACAGTTAGAATATAATGAAGAACTCTCATGTTTAATATTCAATAAACTCGTATGGTTAAAAATGTACATAACTCTCATGGTTGGAAACATAATGTACAAAACTCTCATGGTTAAAAATGTACAGAACTCTCATGGTTGAAACCATAAGGATCAAATGAAGAACTCTTACGGTTGGATTATTTTAAAGAAATTTCATGTCTAATATTCAATACACTCGCCTAGTTAAAAATGTACAGAAGTCTCGTGGTTAAAAATGTACAGAACTCTCATAGTTGAACTCTTATAGTTGAACCCTCACAGTTTAAATCGAATGGTTTAATAAACAAGAAGTCGCACAGTTATATTATAACAAAAAAATACTCATGTTTAATATTCAATAAACTCGCATGGTTAAAAATGTACAGAAGTCTCATGGTTTAAAATATACAAAACTCTCATGGTTGACCTCTCACGGTTAAAATCGAATGATTTAATATACAAGAACTCGCACGGTTATATTATAATGAAAAACTCTCATGTTTAATATTCAATAAACTCGCATGGAAAAATGTACAAAACTATCATGGTTGAACTCTCATGGTTAAAATCAAATGGTTTAATATACAAGAACTTGCACGGTTAGAATATAATAAGCAGACCTCATGTTTAATATTCAATAAACTCGCATGGTTAAAAATGTACATAACTCTCATGGTTGGAAACATAATGTACAAAACTCTCATGGTTAAAAATGTACAGAACTCTCATGGTTGAAACCATAAGGATCAAATGAAGAACTCTCACAGTTGGATTATATTGAAGAACGTGCATGTCTAATATTCAATAAACTCACATGGTTAAAAATGTACAGAAGTCGCATGGTTAAAAATGTACAAAACTCTTATAGTTGAAATCTCATAGTTTAAATCGAATGGTTTTATATACAAGAACTCGCAAATACTCATGTTTAATATTCAATAAAATCGCATGGTTAAAAATGTACAGAAGTCTCATGGTTTAAAATGTACAGAACTCTTATGGTTGACCTCTCACGGTTAAAATCGAATGATTTAATATACAAGAACTCGCACGGTTATATTATAATGAAAAACTCTCATGTTTAATATTCAATAAACTCGCATAGTTAAAAATGAACCAAACTCTCAGGGTTGCACTCTTATGGTTATAATCGAATGGTTTAATATATAAGAACTTGCACAATTAGAATATAATGAAGACTATCAAGTTTAATATTCAATAAACTCGCATGGTTAAAAATGTACATAACTCTCATGGTTAGAAACATAATGTACAAAACTCTCGTGGTTTAAAATGTACATAACTCTCATGGTTGAAACCATAAGGGTCAAATGAAGAACTCTCACAGTTTGATTATATTGAAGAACTTGCATGTCTAATATTCAATAAACTCGCATGGTTAAAAATGTACAGAACTCTCACGGTTAAAATCAAATGGTTTAATATACAAAAACTCGCACAATTATATTATAATGAAAAACTCTCATGTTTAATATTCAATAAACTCGCATGGTTAAAAATGTACAGAAGTCTCATGGTTAAAAATGTACAAAATTCGCATGGTTGAACTCTCACGGTTAAAATCGAATGGTTTAATATACAAGAACTCGCACGGTTATATTATAATGAAAAAATCTAATGTTTAATATTCAATAAACTCGTTTGGTTAAAAATGTACATAACTCGTTTGGTTGGAAACATAAAGTACAAAAATCTCATGGTTAAAAATGTACGGAACTCTCATGGTTGGAACCATAAGGATCTAATGAAGAACTCTCAGAGTTGGATTATAATGAGTAACTCTCGTGCCTAATATTCAATAAACTCGCATGGTTAAAAATGTACAGAACTCTCATAGTTAAAATCAAATGGTTTAATACACAAGAACTCGCACGGTTAGATTATAATGAAGAATTCTCATGCTTAATATTCAATAAACTCGCATGGTTAAAAATGTGCATAACTCTCATGGTTGGAAACATAATGTACAAAAGTCTCATGGTTAAAAATGTACATAACTCTCGTAGTTTGAACCATAAGGATCTAATGAAGAACTCTACCGGTTGGATTATATTGAAGAACTCTCATGTCTAATATTCAATAAACTCGCATGGTTAAAAATGTACACAACTCTCATGGTTGAACATTAATGGTTAAAAATTGCATGTTTTAATATACAAGAAGTCGCACAACTAGATTGTAATGAAGAAGTCTCATGTCCAATATTCAATAAACTCGTATGGTTAAAAATGTACACAATTCTCATGGTCGAGCTCACATGTTAGTGACGATTTTAAATAATTAACATAAATCATTAATGGATCCAGTTTCATTTGTTTTTAAAAAAACAAAATAATTAAGATGATAAAAAAATAGTTTAAAAACCAACTGTGGTTATATGAGTGATAATGAAACATGAATAATTAAAATGATAAAAAAAATGGTTTAAAAACCAACGTTATGTGAGTGAGTGATAATGAAACATGAATAATTAAGATATTAGTAAAGAATTAGATATTTAATGGAAATTATTTAGAC
Organism: Limnanthes douglasii subsp. nivea; assembly: GCA_036936605.1. Classification (NCBI taxonomy): domain Eukaryota; kingdom Viridiplantae; phylum Streptophyta; class Magnoliopsida; order Brassicales; family Limnanthaceae; genus Limnanthes; species Limnanthes douglasii. The sequence goes on along the minus strand of JAUPFV010000005.1, from coordinate 258,719,287 downwards.
GAGTTCACATGTTATTCACATGTCAAAAAACGAATTAATTAAAATAGATAAAATATAGATATAAAAAAAGGATTGGTTTTTAGGATTGGATTAAAAACCGACCGTAGTTACGTGAGTGATAATAAAACATGAATAATTAGATATTATTAAAAATTTGGATAAATTGAAATTATTTACTTGACATAGACTTCTAGTAATGATAGCTCAAGCATTAGATTAAAACATAGTTTATTGAAACGAATGATATATCATCCGTTAATGGAGTAATTTTACTTCATGTTGAAAAAAAAGAATATAAATAAATTTAATTAAATTTAATTATATAATTATAAGTTTCGAGAGGTAAATAAATCAAAGTTATGCCCTCGCAACAAAAAGTATCTTATCACGTGAATCATCATTATTACCCCATCGAATTGACTTCCTAACTACGGCACAAATATCATAACCCAATCTAAGTATAATTTCAAGTGATATTCTTAAGAGCCCAAGTATAGCTACATTTCCAGAAGTTGAGAATTAGCTTCTTTATAATATTCAAGCCAGCCGGAGTTGATCCATCCAAGTGAAGGCATAGATTCTGAATAATATTATCCAAACTTACAGAGACGAACCAAACGAACAATTGTTAATGAACCAAAAGGGTTGACAAACATACGAATATTACCCCGCTTTGGCACCCTATTAATTGAACCAAAAAACAACATACGACTTCACAAACCCTACTCCATGCTGTGGAAGCTTTGTTGTAAAACAAGATTACTGTAAGCTTTGACTATGGTGCTCTATGATATGTATTTGTAATTCCTAAATGATGATGTGATGACGCTGAATAAGTGTAGTAGATGTCAACCAACTAAAGTACCCCACAACAAAAAAAAAACCTTGTGTTATGTCGCTCATAATTTGGATAAGAACATTAGAGTGGTCCCATACTAGATTAACAAGCCAATACACAAAAAGTTCACACTCAAGTATTCCATTTATGTATTACACCAAACAGAAAACAACCTACAATTTCTTTATATAATATAAAGAATTGATATCCATAGTACTATATCAGCAAAAGATACATCCATAGAAATATCAAAACAAAATTAAGTACCAATAATGGGATCAATGTATGTTTGATCGAGTGTAGCAATCACGGAACTTGTTTGCTCAAAACATAGTCGCCAGTAGTCAAGAATACGTGATCTCCTAAGATTACATCAACGGCAGGTTGGCTGTCAATGCAGTCTACTCTAATCTGAAAAGTATGAAGCCACAAAAATAATTACTAACAACCTTTTTAGTGCACAGTGCTATAACCATCGGCTACAAGGATTGTTCGAGTCAATAAAACAAACAAACCTTGCCGTTTCCTTGTTGGAACTCGGACTTCAAGTTAGAGTGGTCCCTTGATAAAAAGTATGTCTCCAGGCCAAGTGCGTATTTTGTGTTACCTTTAAAGTTTTTAACATCAGTTAGATTCAGAGAGAGAGAGGACTGTTAATTTCTTTTTTAGTGAGCCCTACCTGAGTATAACGCGGCAATTGCATCAGAGTTGAACATCAAAGCTTGTCTTCCTAAAATAATTTTAAATGATAACGAAGAAACGCCATGAAACTTCTCGGTGCAGATAATAACCTGCGGAGCAAAAAACCAATTAAATTAGACATGAGGGAGGACACTGAATAATTGCTACTGAACTGCACCTGTATTCCATAATTAAATAAAAAATAAAACAGAGCAAAAAATGATAAAAGGACACAAGACAGCTTACTTCAGTTCAGAAAAAAAGTGTGGTTGAGAAAAATGTTTCTTCAGTAAAGATTGAAAAAAGATTTGGAAACAGATTATACTTGGATATACTTTATCGCATTGTCATGGCACAACGCACATCGTAGTCAAATTGTCATTCGGATTTGATACCGAAGACGTAGATTACAATACAACTGATAGAAGATAGAGAAAAATATAGTTGGATACCAAAAGTAAACGAGTTTAAGGTCACAAGTCAACTTCGACCATCGTGTTATCTAGTGCAAAAGGAATAGAAAGCAGCTTACAGCATGCCGTGGCATAGAGGTTGAAGGAAGTAAAGGAGAGCCAATTGCATCTCTGATGTAGTCTCCCTGAACAAGCATACACAATTATTACACGACGCACAATCTAGTACGGATAGGAAGTACTGTTAATGTAAAAAAGCATAACATATGCTAAAAATACAACTCTACTATATAATGCATAGAGTCTGCACAAGAATATGACTGACTTTAGCATGCAAGACCCATAATGGGTGCATTTCGCAAGGCACATACGCAAGTATGAATAGTAAAAAAACACCACTCAGTGTAGTGTTACTCCTTTATAAGCAGATTGTAGAAGTGATCTGCTACAGACAATAATGTAGGCAGGTTTCATCTGTCGACCATTCTTGTACAATTATTGTCGTCTATATTGGTATGTATCATAGGGAAAGGGTGGCATGATATCCTATTCATTTTTCTCCAGGGGCTTATACTCCATGTTAGTTCGATATAGAAAATAAAACTAGTCAACAACAAAGTACAGGCTTGAATAAAACAAAAGTAGTTACCTGCGACGAGAGAACTCGTTGAGAGACGGATTCATCCTCATCTAGAGATTCGAAGAACACTTCGACGAAATCTGTAGGTTCTAGACCAGCCTTTTTGCGCAGCTTCTGAATTCTATTCACAATCTATCACAATCCAAAAGGAAGTTAAGAAACAGTGAAATAAAAAGCAATCATCAAACCAAGGTAACATTATCCTTCTAAAATTATATATATGATTTTGAGAGCCCTACAATTAACTCTAAAGTAGAACTACAGGATATAGAGAACTAACAGATATAGCTCGAGCCTAAGCAGTCTCTAAAAATATCCATCAACTTTTACGATTATTACCTCACGTGCGGCACCAGCTGCAAACAAAGATTCATCAGCGCGCAAATCCAAGATCACCAAAACATCACCTGCAACACATTAAACCAAAAAATTATTTATCGCACTCATTCAGAAAATAAGCAGCACTAACCACTACAAAGCATAATTATCAAAGACAGAAGGTCGGGGAGTCTACCATCTCCAGCTGCATCCATCTCCATTTCCGTGACACCATTTGGACGTTTGAAATCCCTGACAACCTGAAAGTCAGAAAAGGCAAACTTTATATGCATATGATAAGTGATAACAATCAACCATATCAAGTATATCTGGCCAGGTAATTATTTTTAGCTGCCAGGTCAGCATGAGAAGTATATGATAGCTAGCTAAGGGTGGCAAAATCATAGGTTAAAACCAGTTCTGGGGGATAACTTTATGGTAACATTGACCTCAGCCAAATGATACAAAGCTATCCTTACCCAGACTCTCTAGTCTCTACCAGACTTATTATGCAGGTAGCTTTGAGGCCAGCAAATTGAGCTCAAATATAACTCCATTGGCTAGAAAATTATTAATCATAAATCCCATGAATACTATAAATATCTGTCAATACTATAAATATCTGTCAATATTACAACTAAAGAAAATTAACTAGTCAAGTATCTAGTTAAGAAAGCATTACATTAGTTAAAATAAAGTAAGAGTAACCCACCTTGATATCAGTAAGCTTCAAACAGTGTGACGCAATTGTTACTTCTCCAGCTTGTTCGAATGCTAAGATATCTTCCTGAGACATCGATTTGACTTCTTTTGCAACAGCTCCCATGGATTTTCCTAGTCGCTTTCCTAATGCACTGCAAGGCAAACATTAACGGCCATGAATTTATGCACACAAGAGAGATTACAGCCTTATTAAATAAATCACAAGTTTTTATACCTGAAGTCGGGCTCAGCCCGTAGAGAAGCATACTTCAATGTGTCATTGCAGGTTTCAAGAGTTTTCACATTAAGCTCCTCCAAGACATACTGCAAAAGCAAATGAAAAATACTTATGACCAACAACTAATTTCAGTGAAGACCAGAAAGAAAGAAAACATAAGCTATGCAACATCAACGGAAGTTTTGAAAACCATCGACGTAGGTCTCTAAGTAGCCCTCTCCCATTGCTATTTAAATATGACTGTGTCAAGCTGTTTAGTTTCGTCTCCTAAAGAGTGAATTGAACATGGTAACAAGTACGCATAGTTCAAAGAGTATCTAGATCTATAAAATTTAGCAAGAATTTCTTTACCATGAATTGTTTGCCCCTTAAAACCATATAAATTTATAATACAAAAGTAGCTGGAATTTTTTTTTCTTTTTGGCCCCTATAATAAAAGTTTATGCTGAAATCGCAGGTCCTGCCCTATAGACAAAAAAGTATCAAAAAAAAGTCAAACTGAGCCAAATATTCACTAACCTCTTGAAGTTTTCCAGCAATGTCAACAAGAAACTCGGCGTCTGGATGTACCAAAACCATCTCCCTTAAATACAATTGCGCGAAAGTGAATAAGTGACAGAATGCTGATTTTGAAGGCTAACAGAGGTGAAGACAGTAGAGCCATATACTTCTAAAAATTGACAAAGAAACAATAACCAAAATTAAATTATAAAGCTACCTGAGAGGTGTTTTAAGAGACTTATTGTGGCGTTCACGAATATTGCGAGCAAGATCAATGATTGTCATCATCCTTGCAACACTACGTTCAATTCTATCCCCTCCCTGAGACAGCATATAAAACAAGTCACGTAGCAGAAAATAATAGCATGCCGAATCCAAAGATGTTTAGTGAAAAAGAATGAGTGCGAAAAATTTACTAACCCCAGTTGCAATAATTACATAATTGCCACTGAACCAATTTACCTAATAAACCCAACCTTTAAAGTACATAATACCATTACCTAATCATCTAAAAAATCAAGACAAAATCTCAAAATTTCGAAATCATAACTAAAATTAAAATAAAATTAATTTAATAAACAAGAGGGTTTCTTCACCTTTTCCAGCAAATCAGGAGCCAAACTCAAAAAGAAACATTTCTTTTTTATTAATTATTTGTTATGATATTATATAGTTTTTATTATTATTTTCAATTTTGTTTAAATTTAATTATTATTTACAAGGAAAAATTCATTAAGGGTAAATAAATATGTTGAACTTTTTTATTATGTAAGAAAAATATATATTAAGGGTAAATGGGTCTTTACAAGTGATTGAGATGGTTGTTTTCGTAACCGAGATGGACATTTTCGGATAGCTTATAGCTGCAATCTAAACAAATAAGATAGCATAAATAGCTTGAAGACCCTAATTCTACTAAAACAATAAATTGTTCACCAAGTAGTGAGGAACATAATTATTTATATGTTCTCGAATATTACATGGAAAGAAAAATAAAACATAAGAAATTAACAGTTCATATCATTTGGACTCCTGATATCAGCACTCACAAGATCAAGAACCAATGGTTCAAGCAAGTAATCAGTCACAAAATCATATAGTGATATAAGCAAGTAATCAGTCACAAAATCAAATAGTGATATAATTATAAACACATCAACCAGTAGTACCTTGCCTTCTTCCTGGGGGAAATTGCAGTAGTGGATGCTTTCCTCTGCTCCTTCACTAACTTTCCTCAAATTTTGATACAGGACTTCAGTGAAAAATGGTGTAAATGGAGCCATCACCTTACATGAAGTTAGAAGCACCTGATAACCCAGTATATGTCACAACTGTGATCCAGTAAATCGCCATAAAGAAAATGTCAAGTGCGTTATAGAAGCCATACATTGTATAAAGTTGAGAGAGCTGTGCGGCAGTCTTCTTCTCCAGTACGACCCTTTAGCCTCTTTCGGTTAAATCGAACATATATATTTGTCAGGCTGTCTAGAAACTTCAGGAGATATGGAACAACCTAAAGAGTAATAATAATTTATCAGTGAGAGTATGATACTTTCACTGGCTTGCTGACCTTTATTCTATAACAGCTTTTGTCAATACCCAAAAACAATGAACTAGTAACAGTATGATACTTTGACTGGTTTGCTGACCTCTATTCTATAATGGCTTTTGTCTCAATACCCAAAAGCAATGAACGCATCCATAACACTGTTACTGTTTCACTTTTAATAGCATTTAGAAAGGAAAAACATCATAGTATTTATAGACTTATAGTGGATGCATGCATCTTAAGTGCTATAGCAGGAAAATCTTTTATAGTATTTTTAGAAGGAAAAATACTATAGTATTTATAGTGGACACATGCATCTTAAGTACTATAGCAGGAAAATCTTCCGGTTTTTTATTTATATATATTATTATTGCAAATTACTTCAGAGTTTGTTTCTCTAATGTCAATGTTAGTTTAACATGCAATGAAATAGCCAAAGATAAACATTTCCCTCCTATTTGAACGCCCAACAGATGAGCAAATAAAGACACCAGCATACCTCCCTGGCCCCAGCAATAGGGAGTGGGAGAATGTTTTATTCAAATTTATTCTCTAATTATTCAGCCAAAAAAGAGTTTTTAGAAAACAGACCGTGTAGAGCCGATATCCATCCATTTCCTGACGAACAAAGTGGACAAGACTCTGCGTAGCTGAATGAATCCACTGGTCAAGAACATTGGTAGACTTTTGAAGATTGGCAAGATCAATAGGAACAAAGGATCCACAACCCTCAACCTCGAGTCTCTTCGCATTTTGAACAAGGAATCTATAAGCATTATACCATGGAAGAAAGACATCTTTCACCTAAATTAAAAATTGGAGAATGATTAGATATAATTGATGAGAAGGAGAGAACAAATAACTTCCTAAGTAAATAATAAATATGGTAAAACCACATAATGTCGATAGACTCTACTCACAACACTATAGACTCCTTCCTTTTTAAAGCGTAAAGTCTCTGCACGAACGACTGGAGAGTTAATGAGGTATAACCGCAAAGCGTCCTGAATAAGGAAAATTTAACAATTTATAAGACACAAAATAGAATCACGCTATTCTAAAGAGTGATATGTAGCATAACGAAAGCCTAGCAGCTTACAGCCCCATAGTCACTAATAACGTCCATAGGGTCAGGGTAGTTATTCAATTTTTTACTCATTTTCTTTCCATCCTCAGCCAGTACGAGACCATTGCAGATAAGATTTCTGAATGCAGGTTTATCAAACAATGCAGTAGATAACACCATGAGAGTATAAAACCTGCTCAACCAGAAGAGAGAAAAATATAATGTTAAGCCCAGGAGAAAAGAGAATCATAAGGAAATACGAATTTCAGGATAACTTCGAAGATTAAAGAGACTGCATGGATCCTACAACCACAAAGGTGTATAGCATTTGTCAAGAAAAAAATACAAAAACACATCCAAGAATCAAAATTCACAAGACAAGTTCAACTTCCAAAATAAAAGTGAACTGCCTACTAATCTAGAAACTCTATATGTTTACTTCTGGTTTAATTGTAGGTTTTTGATAGAAAAAAACAGATTCATCTTTGACTTTTGAATATGGCTGACTTCAATTGTGTGCGAATCCAGCCGCATGTAGAGAGTATCTACACTCGGTTTGAGTGAGTGCTGGTAAGTTAGGGTCCACCGTGAATGCTTACTTCCCAGAGACAACTGATTAGATAACAGTCGTAACGAGAATACAGAGCAAAGTCCAGCCAGTGACATGTCTTCTTAATTGGTCAACCGAAGTAGAACGAAAAAGGTGAGTAACTTACCATCCTCGAGTTTGATCTAGCCCTTCAGCTACAAAATTCCCAGGAAAGTTTTTCTCAAAAAGCTCAGCATTTTCAAATGGATAATGAATATAAGCATAAGGCATTGATCCACTCTCAAACCAGCAATCAAATACCTGCAAAATAAAACTCAGTAAGAATATTAAGGATCTTATACAAACCCATTAAAAAATGGATACAAATAAAAGTAGATCAACTGATGACTAATAAGGTGTATGATCAAAATACATGGTTTTCTAGAAGATGAGAGCAAGTTAACAAAATTTGGAAAATTCACTTATCAGACCACTAATCTCGGCTTCGAAAAGGCATCAAGGGAGAGTTGATATTCTTTCTAGGACACCCATTTCTCGATACAAATTTGTCTATAAAATCCATATGTTGTGCATTTGATCACTTGAGACATACAGTCTCACTTTCTAAAAAAATTTGAAGGCAAGGCTTTTGAAGAGAATCCAGCACGCATATAAACAGATGCTCATCAATGTACAAAAACTGACCCAAAAAGCCAATTTACAAAGTATATAAAAAATCTTCAGAACATTTAGTTTGACTAATAATATAAACTAGTGTAGTTCTATAGACCCAACCAATCCAACAATTCACATATAGTGAAAACCATACAATTTAACAAAGCAATACATTTCATCCTTCCACGACACGTGACTGCTGCATTTCTGGATGTTACTTCCCTTTACAGTAAACAAATGAGATAATTTTGTATTGGAAGAAGTTAGGGCTTACATCATCTATACGTCTGAGAACACCAAATTTAGGGCCACGAGGAGATGGAATCTCAATGTGATCAATATTGTGACGGTGTAGATCAAACACCTGTATAACAAGACCATGTACGAGTAAGTAAGTAGGCAGGTAACCAGACGCAAAAAAAAAGTAATCATGGCAAGTGAGGCATACTCCAAGAATCTATAAGATGGATTGCAAGTGAAATATTGAAGGAAAAAGAAGAATATTGACAAAACAATCGCCAAGAATAGAATAAGAGATAATGACAGAAGTAAAAATTAAGTCGAAGAGATATTGACAAACATCACCAAATTGATCAGTCAGAAGAAAGCACTTCTGATTAACTTGTAATAGGTAGCAAGTAGCAACCTAGATGTCTACCGATTTACTTGAAGTGATAGTTCAGATTAAATTTAATGGCTACTCAGGTTTTAAAAAAATGTTATCCAGATAAAGAAGCAAAAAAGGACAATTACAGAATCCATATAAGTAAAGAGAAAGAGAGGGAAAATATACCTTAACACCAGAAAGCTCTTCAAGTTTCTTAACAGAATCCATGACCTCGATATCCACACCATCTTCACTAATCCATATTGGAAGAGGAGTACCCCAAAACCTACTTCGACTAATCGCCCAATCTCTTGCATTTTCAAGCCAATTGTGGAAGCGCTTGTCCTACGTGACATTTCAGTAAATAAAATGGAAAATAAAATAAACAAACAAAGCATGCACTTCTAACACGTCGCATATTGTGATAATAGGTAACATGTATCACAACGAGGTAATACTAGCAACAAACTCCATATTTGTCACAATGAGCTTCTAACTATTAAATGTGCCATAGATTCAGCATTCTTGCATTGCATTATCTTGATTTAAAATCAATCTTCTTTGTATGATGCAACTAACAACAGACTGAAAGCCAAGGGCAATGCATAAATTTCCAAGCCAAATCCACAAAAGGGAACAGAAAGGAATCTAAATATTAAGAAAATCAATTATACATCTGTCTTGCAAGCTACTCTGCGTACGCAAGGAAAAAAAACATATTTTGAAAATTCTCCAGCTTTAGTGGCTAAGAGCATGTTGGGAGCTCCTTAAAAACACAAATAAATGGCCCAATAACTTCTCTTTCTAATACAAAATATATTCCCTTGCTGATCTCAGAGGGAAGCAGATTTAGTCTATATGAGCCTGATCATGTAAACAATATCTAATGAATTTCATCCTTCCCTTTCCTAATATCTTTCACGAATAATTTTGTGTTTCATTTATCAAACTACTTGAGGAATATGGAGTTGCACATTTGATTCCAGCAAATAACGATCGAGCTATAAGAATATAAGAGAGAATGATACCTTCACATAATCAGGAACCCAATATGTCTGCTTGTTATTTTCTAGCAATTTGTCTTTAATTTTCTCCACCTGGACAAACCTGAACAGGTGATGAAGAAAGAACAAGGCAATTGTGAGAAAGTGGATGAATAGGAGAAACAAAAACAAATGTATGCTGATCAAAAGTAGCATCAGTACTTTCTCATGCTTCTAGAAAATATATATCAGTTTACAATAGATGAAAACTAAAATTTTACAGCACGAAGAGACATAAAAAATGTGTCAAAGACAAATTGCAAGGTTCAAATAAGCAGGGATTGACAGTGACTTATTGTTATACAATTGAATTTAAGATGCCAATGCAGTTCAGGCAAGCAGGGTTTTAAAAATCGGTCAAGGGTATGCCAATACGTATGTACGCTTATATGAACATATATAAAGCGGCACCTTGTTTATACAAAGGGTACGCTTTGAATCAAATGCCTACATGCATATCCCTTCAGATTTATAAGAATATGAAGTCTCATAAGGGTATGTTTGTAAATTTAAACTCAGGAGCATCTAAATTTTGAGTTTTATAAATTTAAGTTCTCAGGTATAAACTAGAGATGGTTAACTACCAAAACAACAGATGTAATTTGAGTATTCAGTTCAGAATTGAATTTTCACTTTAAATTTGAATTTTCACTTTAAATTTGAATTTTTAGTTAAATTTGAATGTAAAATCTAGTGTGTTATATATAGATAAATAAATAAAGGTTATGAATCTCAAACCTATATATATATATATATATATATATATATATATATATATATATATATCATGCGTTTCTATATTGCACTACAAGTGAGTCAGTGACTAGTTAAAAAATTTAAGTTTTCGTATTAATAATTCATACTCTTTTAGTTTACATGCATAACTACTACTATAGTCACATTGACTATATGTGAATATTTTCACATTTTTTTATATTAATTACTAGAAGTTTAATTAATTTACGCTTCTTACGCCTCGAGGCACCGTTTCGCTTTCGTATTGATAATTCATACTCCTCTTAGTTTACATGCATAACTACTACTATAGTCACATTGACTATATGTAAATTATTTTTCACATTTTTTATATTAATTACTAGAAGTTTAATTAATTTACGCTTCTTACGATCGAGGCACCGTTTCGCTTTTTTGAACACTGCAGGCAAGAGCCTCAAATAAGTACATACCAACTAGGAACTGCCCTATAAATGAGCGGGGTATCAGATCTCCAGCAGAAGGGATAAGAATGAGTAGCAGTTCCAGTTTTAACAAGCCTGCCTTTAGCCTGATAAAAAAAATGATGAAAGAACAATTAGCAGGTGCCAACAACAAAAAGAGATTTATCTTGCCATATATAATGTTAATGACAACAATATTAAAATAAGAAGTAGTGCCAAACACCTAGGAAACATGACATACAGCCCCAATCAGCTTATGCGTGACAAATTTAAAAAGAGAAATTAATATCAAGTAGCCATACATATAATGTTAATCACAACAATATTAAAATAAGAAGTAGTGCCAAACACCTAGGAAACATAACATACAGCCCCAATGAACTTATGCCTGACAAATATAATAAGAGAGATCAATATATAGTAGCCATACATATTATATGCTATTGTGGACAATGTTGCATAGCCATAGCACATATAAGGTATGTTGATAAGAATTAAAAGGTTTCTGCATTATTTTCACCTTCACAGCTTCAATGATTTCCTTGTCTGCATCCTTAACATAGCGGCCAATAAAGTCAGTAATTCTCTCAGTAAAACAGCCATCATCGTCAACTGCCACAATCAAATTCTCACCCTGCAATATATATATGGCAATAAAGATGTGACCCTGACTGAAAAAGACTAGAAAAGAATAAGAACAGAACAAGTGTCCCAAAATGTGCCCATAGTATAGGGTAAATAAAAAACAATGTCACTAAAAAGTGTTTTTTCGTGTAACCAATCAAGATATTGTATCCCAAAAAGAAAATAACAAAGAAATAAATAAGAAGAAAATATAAGTTCAAAATATCTCCCTTAATTTTTATTTACCAATATCTTTTTATTGGACTGTGATAACGGACTTTTTATTCCCCATTTCAAGAAAAGACAGCCCTTAGCAAAACTATAATATGTCATTTCTATATAACACTAGCTCCAGATTTTGAATTTATATAATTAGACAAAAGCCAAGCAATTATTCCACCATACAAATTCAGCAAAATTAATATTTAAGCTGTGAATAATAAAGATAGGAACTTAGAATCCGATACAAAACCTTCTTTATAATATCATTAGCAAGGCAGACCCGGTAATCATCTTCACCAAATGCAGGGGCACAATGAACAATCCCTGTACCACTGTCATCAGTGACATAGTTGTCTGCAACAATCTTAAATGCCTTATCAGAGAACTCCATGAAGTAATTAAATAATGGTTCGTACCTGCAGCAAATGCTTGTTCTTAGAATTTTCAGGAGAGATCTTAATCTATCTAACTATCTACTATGACCTCTTCGAAGTTTAAACCCACGGAAACTGATATATAATGTGCAGCCCATTAAACGAGAATATACATAAGAAAACAAATACAGATGAAAACTAAATCTTGTCTAACTTAAGATGTGCACAGAAAAAACTCTATCCTGTACTATTTCTTATTTGTTACAATAAAAGCTATTGAAAATAAGAATCGTCAAATGAATGCTTCGAAATTAGAAGGAAAGCCTGCATATGTTTATAAAAGGACGTTTCGGGTCACTAATTTTCTGCATTTTCCATACTATTTCTCCGCCTTATATTGTTCCTCTACAAGAAAGCTTTATGATTTATTTTTCCTCCAGTTTCTATTCCTCTAAAGCTTCACCATGTCTAGACACCACAGAATCCTCTTATATCATCGTGGTAAAATCAGTTACTACATAAACCTAGAAATGAATTTGTGCACTCATCTAGTGTAAGAACTAATTCTTTGATCACCGAGTACTTACTTCTTTCCAACCAACTTATCTCCAGGAATTTTCTCCAACACTTCATAAGTATCAGCCAACTCTTCAGCTTTTCCACCTTTGCTTTTGGGATTTGGTTTCTTGGAAGAGCCCCCGGGTCCATTAGCTGCATCAGCCTTAACCTTTGGTTTTTCACTGGGAAGAGCTGATAACCGAGATTCAGCAACAACAAAAACCTTCCCAGATTGCTTATTGCGAACCTATGGATAGTTAAAATTTTAAACTTCTACCTAATCTGAAAAAAAAAAACCATAAGAGAATCAAGAGGTATTAACGGATCAACTAATTCTGACCTTTAGATATACGAAGTTAGCATTTACACAAAGTGCAAGATTGCTCGGAAGGGTCCATGGGGTGGTTGTCCATGCAACAAAAGCTGCTTTGTCGGGATCATCAACAATGGGAAAAGATACCATTATTTCAGGGTCAGGAACATCCTGTTTTAGTTAAATCCAAAAGTGCCAAAGAGAATTAGGATAAAATTTAAACAGATTTCTAACAAAAAAGAAAACACAAACACTAAGTCCCTGGTTCCATCAAAAAAACAACCTTGTAATTTTGACCGGCTTCAAAGTTAGACAGTACTGTTTTGCACCCTGTGCTGTACGGCATGACCTGAAACCACAAAAGCAACATGAAATTAATCAAACTCGCACCTAATCACATGATCTCAAAAACCAATGACTCGAAATGAAAAGAAACTAAACACAGAACTAATATAGTTCATACAAAATCCTACCTTAAACCCTTTGTAGACAAGGTTCTTGCTATAAAGCTGAGAAAAAACCCACCATACGCTCTCCATAAACTTTAAATCCATCGTCTTGTAATCATTTCTAAAATCAATCCACCTCCCTGTCCGCGTAATCACCCGCTCCCACTCCTCGACGTACATTGTGACGATCTTCCGGCACTCCTCGTTGTACTTGTCGATTCCCAGAGTCAACACATCTTCCCTCTTTTTTATCCCAAGCTTCGCGTCGATCAACGTCTCGACAGGGAGCCCGTGGCAGTCCCAACCGAACCTGCGCGTTACATGATGGCCTGTCATCGTCTGATACCGCGTCACGATGTCCTTGATTGTTCCAGCTAGGATATGGCCGTAGTGAGGCTTTCCGGTGGCAAACGGCGGTCCGTCATAGAAAATATACTCGGGGAGATTCTCTGTGCGTTTTAATTGGGTTTGGAAGGCGTCGATTTCGGACCAGAATGAGAGAATTTTCTGCTCCTGGTTAGGGAAAGAGAAATCCTTTCCTTCTGCAACCTCTTCCATAGCTGCGGCGGATGAGAATCGACGACGGAAGATAAGATGTTTGATGCCGCTGAGCTGTGAGAAACGGCGAGCAATTGTGTGTGAGTTAGGGTTTAAAGGACCTGTAAAATGCTAGTCCAAATAAGAGTACCTGAGACTAGAAACTCAAGTTCAGGTTACGACTGGCTTGGGACGACTACTCTAGCTAAATCGGTAACCTATTCTTGGAATTATTTTTTTGAAAAAGAAAAGGTCACAAATATTCCGCTCTACTATTTTATTTTATTTTTGGCAAGTAAAAGACTTTTATTACTTAATTGAATAAGTTTAATTTGAAGAAAAGTACAAATAAGAGGACTAAAGGAAAAAAAAATTAAAAGGTAGCGCCCAAAGATCCTTCCAACAATTCAAACTGAAATCTTCAATCTTTCAAGCACAAGCATCTTTCACAAACACCACCACGTAACGAAGTCAAATCCAAAGCTTTCAAGAAGCGCAATAGTTCTTAATTTATTAGGAGTATTAGCATTAGAAAAGTAAAGATTTTTCTTGCTCTTAAGGATTTTCTTAGCAATCCAATCTGAACATTGATTTTGGATTCGAGAGATGTATCGAATGGTCATCTTAGGGTGAATCAGGTTTCTGCACATGTCCATTGAAGACTGAAGGTATCAGGCTTCGTTTCTGTTGGCGATGAGGTTAACCAGAACCAGGCTGTCTGATTCAACGTCAACTTCAATCCAATTTTTTTGCTTGCAAATGATCAAACCTTCAAGAAGGGCACTGATTTCAGCAAAGAGAGGGTTGATTTTGCCCAGAAGCGTTCCAGTTCCAAGCATAATATCTTCATTAGAGTCTCTGATCAGAACTCCTCCACTAGTTTCTCCAAAGAAGTTGCACGCTTCATCCACGTTAAGCTTCATTCTGTCCAGATTTGGAGCCATCCATTTAAGGTATTTGGGAGTTTTTTTGTTGTTCTTAATCGAGTTATAGCCTAAAATAACACCAACATGATAGGCATTAGACCAAAGTTTATACGATATCATATTAGACATGTCCATACTTTTAATAATGTAAATGATTATATTAATAGCTCTTTTAACAGTATCAAGAGAACCCGAAAACTTTGACAAGTTTCTGTTTCTCCAAATAACTCAGCAGATGACTTGGGGAATGATGTGAGTGATGTGCCTTTTGTTGTTTGTGAACCAGAACCATGAGTGCAATACATGGGAAATGACCATAAACCTTCAAATTTTAATTTTGAAAATGCAGCTGAAATAGTTCCAAAGTTGCCAAGCAAAACAACAGCTTACAAAGAGGTGGTTTTTCTCTTCGCAACTGTTGCAGAATTGGCACTTGGAAGCCATTTGAGTATGCATTTTCTTAAGATTGCTATCAATGGGAATAAAACCTTTTAAAAGCTTCCAGCAAAGAAATGAAAAAAAATAGGTATAGAAGGGCTCCAAATCTTGTAGAATAGACCAGACTTAGTATAGTTAGTTCTAGTATTTTCCCAAGTAGTTTTAGTATCAAAATCCTGGTTGTTTGAGAGTTTCCAAATAATTTTGTCAGGTTTATCAAGATCAATTCTATACTTTGATAAATGAATGATTCTATCGCTGGGTATAAAGTTTTGAATAGCATTATGTCCCACTTGTTGTTTTTCCAAAACGTTTTTACACAAACATTGAGATACCAACTGTGAGAGTTTGAATCACTTATCAGAGGGGGTTGGTCATGTCAATCTTTCAACTAGTAGTCCATGCAACCTTGTCCAAGCTTCCACTTTATATTTCTCTCAGTTGTATGTTTAATAGCAGAAAGTATTTTCCACACCGTTGAATCAGTGTTTTTGCAACTGGATTTTATGGCATGAGTGTCTGAGAAATAGGTCTTATGCATCACAGTGGACCAAAGACTATTGTTTTTCCTGAAAATGAACCACGGTTTTTACAAAAATGTTAATTGAATATCATTCAAATTCTTTATGTTCAAACCACCCTCAGCAAACGGTTTGCAAAGATGATTCCATGAGGACCAATGCATAGCATTCTCATTAAAGTTAGACCTCCATAAGAATTTGTTAAAGTAAGACTCAATTTTCTTAATGATGTTATTAGGTATAAGGGTATTATGCATTCAATAACAGATGATAGGCAATAAAACATAGGTTGTCAGGGTCATTCTGCCCTCAAATGACAAGTTATTAAGATCCCATTCAACAATTTTATCATGAATCTTATCAAGAAGATATGAGAAATTTATCCCTTTATTGTTTCGAGCAATAGTGATCCCTAGATAGCTGAAAGGAAGCGTATCAGTGTTGAAACCATAGTTGATCTTTATGTTGTTGGTGTTAGAATGATTAGCTTTGTTGTAAGTAATCAGCTTCGTTTTCTCCTTGTTGACAACTTGATCAGAGATCAGTTGAAACTTATCCAGGAATTTTCACCACACGTCAATGGAATTGGGCTTGCAATTGGTGAAGATCAAAACGTCATCAGCGAAGGCCAGGCAAGGCACCAAGTAGTTTGATATGAAGGCATAATGAAGGCTTTTGTTATTGTTGAAAATGTTGTAAAGCCCTCTAAGGAGGACCTCCTCAACAAGGATAAAGGGCTATGAGACAAAGGGTCTCCTTGCCTTAATCCTTTCTTCTGGTGAAAGTAACCTATGACTGAACCATTAATTAGGACATAAATATGAACATTTGTAATCATGTTCTTAATTAAAGAGACACAGTTATCAGAAAATCCAAAGCAAGATAGAACTTTAATAACAAAGATATGGGACAGCCTGTCGAACGTTTTGGACATGTCAAGTTGAATCACGGCATTTCCAGTGTTTAGCTTTTTGTTTATGTCATGGATCATCTCCTTGGTAATTAATATGTTTTCATGGATGAGTCTGCCTTTAACAAAGGCTCCCTGCATCTTAGAAATAATGTTAGGCAAGATATTAGCTAATCTAGAATTAATTAAGTTTGAAAAGATTCTATTGAATATAGAACAAAGACTGATCGGTCTGAAGTTGTTCCAACTAGTTGGATTAGGACTCTTGGGAATCAAGCAAATACCCGTTGCAAAGACACCACAAGGAATGTTGTGGCCAGACAGACTGGAGTTAAAGGCCTTACAGAGGTCATCACTGATTATAGTCCAACAAGTTTTAAAGAAAAAGATATTAAACCCGTCAAGACCCGCAACACTATCATTTCTCATATTAACTATGATATTCCAGATTTCTTCTTCATTGGTTTGCCTCAGAATGGATATATTGTCTTCCTCCTTCACAAGGTTGGGAATGTTGTTAAAGATTGCATCCTGCATTAATAACATTTCATTATCTTTATTAGTATAAGTGTTAGAAGATAAAGAACATTTAAAGAAAGATTCAGCAGATTTAGCAAGATCAGAAGGATTCTGAATCCAAACTTCATCTTCCTTGATCCCCTTGATAGTGTTACGCCTTCTTTTCTTGGTAACATAAGCATGGTAAAGCTTAGTGTTACCATCATCCTCTTTAAGCCAACCATTGTAACACTTTTGCTGCCATAAACTCTCCTCATTTCTGAGGACTTTAATATACATGTTATTAGCCTTCGAGAGCTCAGCCTTGGAAACATTGTTGTTGATATTAAGATAAATGTTTTCCTTTCTCTTGACCTCCTTAGAAGCTTCATTAACCTTACAGAAAATGTTACCAAACGTATTGATATTCCAATTCTTAAGACAACTTTTAAGCCTCCTTAACTTGTACCAGAAAACTTGGCTAGAGTTCCCCTTGCAATTCATGCTCCAATTCTGTCTAACAGTGCTAAGAAAACTATCCTCATTAGTCCAAGCATTGATAAATTTAAAACTTTTCTTGTTATTGATAGATTTAGAATTATAGTTAGAATGAATTAAAAGAGGGGCATGGTCAGAACAAGTTATGACCATATGAAACATATGGGTCTCTTTGAAGGTACTGGTCCACTTTTTATTAGTTATGGCTCTGTCCAATATTTTCCAACGAGTACTTATGTTCCAAGTGTATCTTGAACCCACAAATCCTGCGTCTTCAAGCTTGCAATGCCTAATAGCATCATTAAAATCACTAGTGCTAGCATAGTCATATGAAGTACAACCCACCTGATCATCAGAGCAAGTAATGGCATTAAAATCACCAGCTATGATCCAAGGAGTATCAGTGAAACAATAAAGATCATCTGAGCCCAAAGATCCATTCTAAGCAGGCGCTGACTCTTGGCATAAACAGCAGTAAAATTAAAATTGAAATCACAACCAAGATAAATCACCACCATATGTAATGATTGATCATGGTCCTTAACAATATTAATCTCCACATTATCATCCCAAAGAATCCACACTTTATTTGAGCAGTTTGCAGCAAACTTTTTGAAGCCAAGAACAACATAAACTCCCTCAATCTTACCAACATCAGCCATAGGTTCCTGAATAGACAAGATCTTAATTTTGTTTTCTTTAACCATGGAAAGGAGCCTTCTCAAGGTAGGCTTATTGTTCACACCTCTAGCGTTCCAACTAGTTATCCTTATCATTGTCTGATAGGGATTTTTGTTTCAATTTTTCTCCTTTTCTGGTCAGAGAATTAAAAATAATCTCTTTGGATTTTTTTCTTTTCATTTCATACTTTAATTTGTTGCTGATGATGGTGCTAAAGTCACTGTTGTGGGATGAGTTTCCAGGAGAATCCTCACAACTGCCGATGTTTTCACAATCTGGTGTCATATTGTTTTCTTCAATCTGAAGATTGCTTTGAGCAAAATCCTGATCAAGTCTGTGCAAAGCTTCTATAACTTCCATGTTATTTTTAGCAGATTCAGTATTCTGACCATTGTAATCTTACTTTGTATCTTCATTACAATCTTTAGTCTCCAAATCTTTATCATTTATCGTGATAAGTGATTTGAGTTTTCTTCTGTAGACTTTACTAAAAGTTTGGACGTTGCTTGAAACATTTCGAGATGTTCTTATCTCTTGAATAGCATTTTATTTAACATTTTAGGATGTTTTCATCTCTTGATTGGTGTTATCTTTTACACTTTCAATATGTTTATCCACCTTTTCAACTTATTTATCTTGATGACCAGCGTTTTCAAGTCTTTTACAATCCTCATCTTTATGGCCAATGTGGTAACACACGTTACAATAGGATGGGACATTCTTATAGCTTAAGTTGACCCAACAGGCGTCGTTGGACCCAAATCCTATCCAGAGTCTATATTTAAGTCTTTTTGAAACGGCAAGTTCGATATGAGCAAATCACGCGTTCATGACAGTTTTGTTACTGGCAAGGACGATTATTTTGTATAGAGTTCCAATTGTTGAAGCCAAGTCTTTTATTACAGATTTATTGTACATGAATTCAGGAACTCTTTCAAAGCAAACCCACACCAGAGTCTTTAGATTTTCAAAACGTTTATTGAATTCTGGACTCCAACGCAAAATTCTCATGATCTTTCCATCGACGTTCCAAATGTTCTTGGACCAGATATTGCTAACGTCCTCTTTTAGGTGAAATTCTATAAAGACGTGTCTCGAATCATAGCTGATAAACGTGTAGGCTCCTTTGAATTTAAAAGACTGAAGAAAACCTTCTAAAACAGATTTTATCGGGATTCCTTCACTGAACTTTCCAACAATTGTAATGGTAGATTTCTGGAGAAAAAAACTCTTTAGTATCTTTAGTATATTGGATAGTACAATGATCTACCGTTTCCTTGCAAAATTCTGGCTTGATATCCAGTTTAAGATCAGAAGAACTTTATCTAACAGTTTCAACATAAGATTTCTTGGATCTGGTGAGCACATTTTCTTGATGAAGAGAGGGAAACTCTTCAATGTTAATGGGAGCATTCATAGAAGAATCTATGGTAAGAAACCAGGAATTTAAAGAGAGAAGGAAGAGCAGATCATTATTGAATCACAACCCATCTAAAACATTACTTAATCACATTTCATTATACTTAATCAAAAAAATTACGTAAAATTTTTAATTTAGTATTTTTAGGTGGGTTTATATATTTTGATAAATAATTATGAACATGGTTTTGGTAACAGGTTAAGGTTATGATACGCGGATAATAAAAAATGAAAATACAAATAAAATAAATAATTATCACATTAGAGGAAATCTCGTCCTTGTTTTTATGGAATTGATTTCGTTTTTACTATCATTTTTATCCCGTTTCACATTTTTATTATTGTCTGCGTTTTTTTGGTTCCACATCGTCGAGCTCTGCCATCAACCAACCAATAATTACTCATCGTCGAGCTTTATCATCTTCTCGTTTACTTGTTTAATTTCACGACATGTTCACATACCATATTGCTTATAATGTTTGACACGTATGGTAATTTTATGATTTATTATTTCACGAGATGCCTTTGTACGTCCATTATACCACTAATAAGAGCTGTATTTTATGATGTCAAAGTATGGTTAGGGACTTGTTGGATGTCACACTTTTCGGTATATTAATCGATTTGTTGTCCCTCATGCATCCACAACCGTTATTAAGGAGTTTTTAGAGCCTTGGCATCATGAAACATACAATTTTTATTTCAGTTTGATGAGATGAGTATCACATTTGTCGATGTTCATACGATATTAGGTTTGGATAACGAAAGAGACATTGTAATGTTTCCGGTCATAGATGACAAACCACATGTTATTCTCGATGTCGTTGTACTCCTATGCGTAGATCGCGATGAGCTTATGGATAATATCGATCTTCACAAAGGGATTGGTTAAGGTCATGGTTTTTTTCATAACAAGTTTAGTTGCAAGGTTTGCTATGACACCAGCATTTTTTTGAATGTGGTGCATCGGGTTGTACGTGCTTATATTCTTCACATGTTCGGTGCAATATTTTTACTGATAAGAACAACACGTACGTCAATTATAAGTACATGCTCCTCATACATGACTTAACCGAGCAGGTTAAGTGTTACGTTTGGGGTACTACGGTATTGGAAATATGTACCATAATATGAGAGGCCTCCCTGTAGGCGACGAGGACTATGAGTGGGTGTACCGCTATCATCGACACATGTATACAGAATCATCTTATTTCAGTTTATCCAATTACATGTGTGAGTTACACAAAACGGCTGCCAACTTTTGTTTGATGGGATGCAGGTGCGTTAATTTCCAATTCTTGGACCAAACTGAACTGGAAGATTACCTTCAACAACCTGCTTAAAACGGATGTAAGTTTTACTTTTTTCAAATAAGATTATCATAATAATTAGTTGTCTAATACATGGTAATATGAAAATGTTTGGTATGCGGTTACTACTAGAAATATGATATATTGTATGCTTTATTTTCAGTTACTATTAAAGGTTGATAAGTCGATTAATATATCAATTTATAAAAACGTTTTGTATGAAGTTCGCTAGACTCTTTCATAATTGGTATGCAATTAGTAGTAAAAACAGAACATAATAAGTAGTTCTTTAAATATGAATATACATGCTTGGTATGCAACTAAACTTTTTTCGACTTGTTAATTGTTGCTTAAAATTTTTTGTTGCATTAATTAATTAATGGGTTGTATGGTGTCAATAAGCTTAATGATTTTTAGGTATAAGAATATAATAATAAAAACTTAGTTTGATATTTTTTTGTTGGAAAAAATTAATAAAATATAGATGGTAGAAAATAGAATACCTTATTTGTGTTATTGTTCGCATTTTTCTGTTTTGTAAGTTTTTTCGAACCTTACCATGCTATACGTGGTCATTTTACATCAGAGATAGTAGCTTGGTATTGCGGTATCATTGCCCACGTGGAACACACTCTATATACTATCACAATACATTTTGCGACAGTTCGGACACGTCTAGGGCCAACCACTATATCTGTTGCTCGGATGCAAAACAAGGGTAAAAGAAAATCAAAGTCTATAACTTATGGGTTTAATCACGACAACTGGAAGCATTGATCATATTATGTGTTATATCATGTATTGAGGGGCCCTCTAGTTAGAGATAATATGGAGTCTTTATGTACTCCGTTGTACATTTTAGTTCATCAACATGTTAGTTGGTATGACATCATTAACCAAACTATACACCCATTACATGATTTCATGAAAAATGACTGGAAGGGTTTTTATATATAATATTTGTGGGCGGAGTTGCATTATATCCCCGACTACCGAAGTTTAACGGGATTTTAGCAGACTCGGTGAGGCATGTAAGGATGATATGTCTACTGTGTGGAGATTAAGTTAGGCATTATGTTGTGATGTTTGTTTTTATACATTTTGGTGTGTTGTTTTTTTATTATGTAACTACTTCTTTTTTGTTGTAAACATTGTATCTTTGTTTTTTTAATTTTACAATAGTTATTGTTATTTCATTCGGATTTTAGTTTTTTTTATTGTGTTAATAATATGGAAAAAAAACAAAATTAATTCGATAATACATAAAACAAATACAACAAATTAAAGGACTTGAATAAACATAAAACAAGCATATTAACGGTTAAGAACTCAATATAACATAAAACAAATGAACATAAAATAACATTACACGTGAATATAAAGTAACATAATTTTACTCAAATTCATATCATTCGTTAAAAGTGCAACTTCTATATGTATCTTCTTTATCAACGATTTGTTCATCCACATAATATAACATATACTTTGTCAGAAAATCCGTTACTATCAAATTGAACGAGTTGAACCCTAAACACTGGTCGTTTTCATATAATAATACTTCTTCATGACTACGTGGAGATGAAATGGGATTTGCTAATTGATGATCGTATATGTAGTACAAGGCACATAACATTTCATTAATAAACTCATCGGTATTCTCATCCAACCTCGTTCTCTTTATATACTTGTCTGCTTACAAGATATTACACTCCATTCCATATTGAAGAAAAGTATTAGTTTTGTTATAGACTATATTTAAGTAAATGGAGTTGTGTGTTCAAAGTTATATTATTGTGGACCTTTATATAACGAAAATGAATTGGTAAAAAGAATGATTTGTAAAGTTGTGAGACTTATTATTGTCGTATAACATTTTGACGGGACTAATAATGGGTGGGTAACATTTGGCGGAACTAATTAGGTGTTTATTTCAGTTTCATGTCGTCTATATTTTTTCACCAACTACAGTTTCCCGTCAACATAGATTTCGTTATAAAAAACGTAACCAACCTTGCACATTTTTTTATTATGATTAATTTCATAAATACTCAAACTTTTAATTTGTAAGATATGGAATAGCCTATCAGAGAAGACTACCGATTCTTGTAAATCGTCAAATCTGTTAAGAAAAAATAGTCGAACATAATAACGATATGTTTTTTAATTAAATGTTTTGTATAATATGCTAAAAGTACGCACGTCACAGAGCTCCCCATAAGTTTTCACACATTCGTGAATAAATCACAACCATATACAATTATTTGATTTCGGTTCAAACTATTCAGGTTTCCACCCCTTTAAAGGATGTTATGAAAGCGGTAAATATGGTATTTGGTTTCCACATTTCTAATTCCAACAAACAACATATGTTTGACTATTTGAATGATCACATATTCGAACAACATCTGGAATCTTTTGGTTCCCATATTTTAGTTTATGATATGTTTCAAAAAAAATTAATGGTTTTATTTGTTCTACGGATTTGTTTATAATGTTTTTCATTTTATGATATATCTTTCACTTTATGTTCAATGCATATGCTTCTCTTATTTTAAAATTTACAATATTTTTAGTTCATGATGTATCTTAAAGTGTTTTAAATATGTACTGTTTTTTCTCATGTTAAAGCTCATAATGCATCTTTTAATATTTGATGTTTTTTAGTTAATGATATTTTTTAGTTTATGTTTTAGGTGTTCGTAGAGTTGATAAATTTTATTTTCAAAATAAAATAGGAGTTGATCAATATTTAAGTGTGTTAAACCAATCATTAATTGTAGCATGAATATTTATAACTTCGCATTTATTTATGATAAAGTCATAAAAACAAATTTTGCTATTTCCACCAACCTTTAGCAGAAGTAAAATGGATTCCACAAAAAGTTGGCGATGACAATAAAAAAAATTAACCCATATTTTATTATTTTTTGGGTGTTTTTCCCACCAGACTGTTGGCGAAAGGCGTACACCAATCATTGGCGCGTAGGTTATTTCATGCGCCGATGGTTTGTGACAATATGTAAAGTTTTTTTTTCAAAAAATGTAAAATTTATACATAACACAGGCGTGGCAGTAAACGTGTGTTATACTTCCAAATAGTTCATAAACATTTGTTCCAAAATATAAATTAAGTTATAAGTAAAAAAACACACAACATTCATGATTTACATGAAAACAAATAGTAATTCAACTTTTAAATAACAAAACACTAAAGGTGTTTTGTCAAGTCTACTATTAATGGCTTATATTCTCCTGTTTGTGCACTAGATGGTGTCGATGTGAGATATTGTAGTAAAAACATTATTGACTATCTCAAATAATTACACTACAAAGGTCTAGCATCTTCTCTAGTAGTGTGCATTCATTAAGGATTTATCGTTGGTAAAGGCGAACCTTTAACCATATCAGTCTATAAAAGTAAAAAAATACATAAAATAACTATATCATTTTAATAATTAATAACTTTTTTCTAATTATGTACATGGAAAAAATGATTTGCGTTCACAAAAACGACCATGAGCTCTATCGAGAGGGTCGTCTATTGGTGGTGCAGTTTTAATCGGTAAATAAGTTGAACAGTCATCGGGTCCTAAGCAATAGAAATATACATTTGAAAGTGTTCGT
This sequence comes from Limnanthes douglasii subsp. nivea, assembly GCA_036936605.1. NCBI lineage: Eukaryota > Viridiplantae > Streptophyta > Magnoliopsida > Brassicales > Limnanthaceae > Limnanthes > Limnanthes douglasii. The sequence goes on along the minus strand of JAUPFV010000005.1, from coordinate 258,694,407 downwards.
GATTAGTTTGCAGCAACTTGGTAATGATATCTAATTTTCTAACGATGTAAACATCTTATTTAAAATATGTTGCACTCAAATAAAACTCTATATGGGTTTCTAGTTCATATACTAACGACTGTCTAACGAGTTTCCGTTCGATTTGACGTGAAACAAACCATATGCAATGGCTCCATACCCATAATTTATGTCGGCCATAACGTTGGTAATTTGTTTATGAGATGGCACATGAATTATGTTATGTCTAATGCATATCTTGTGTCCGGTATGTGAGGTATTATTTTACCAATATTAAGATAAGACAACTCATAATCGTTATCTTTTGTAACCATTTTTAAACATCACAAAACCTATTCATACTTATCTTGCTTCTCTTTTGCTATAAATGTGAATATGATGCAAAATATTTTGTTAGTCAATGTAACCTTAACTACTTCCAACAATGACATCCTGTATCTAATAACCTTGTAAATCATATCCATGGTTAGCAATGTAAGATCAGTAGTAAAACGATGCTAACTGGGTGTGCAAAAAGCAAATCAGTTATGCCATTGGATTATTCAGTGGTCGTTTGATGTCAATATATGTATTTATACATTTGTAATTTTGCTAACAAGTATTTCATTTATGACCGACCATCTTTTTCAATCAACCTTTTTCTTTGACAGTGATTGTATACGTGACAAATGTTGAATGTATTCTCGGTATCAACCTTTTTAACGCGCCAAACATTTGACACGAAATTGTTCTATTTACCAGTTAAACCATCGACAAGCTCTTTTCCTTTGGTTTTAAATTCGACCGTTGCAAGTTTATTTTTCCATACACAATCAGATCATCGTTGTGTTTGTTGGAAATCATACTTAAGGCCGACTTATCATAATATTTAATTTGGTTACCAGCAACATGAGAGGAATAATTGATTATGTTGGTACATCACGCCTTCCTCTTATGATTAAACTCTTTCACCGTCGACTTAAAAATACTAAAGCTCTCACATTTATAATATATTATAAGTGTTATTTATTTCTTTTTCTTGATTTTATTTTAAACGATAACCCAAGTGCTTTGCCCTTTTATTTCATCAATTCAGTCTTCGAATCTAAGTTATACTCCTCATGAGTAACAAAATGATGAGCATAGTCCACAGCAGCTGATATTTCACCTTGGTGACCCCATACAATGCATATAAAGCAAATGAATCAGTGAAGCCCCCAAAATCAAATTTCGTAAGAACATTCCGCCAAGTCTATGGCAAAATTAGTGTTCATTTTGCCATGGTCGTGGCGAATATGAACCTAGTCCGCCAACGCGATGACGCCCATGTCATCGTCTTAGCCGAAAATACCACCTTATTTGTTAGGACAGTGGCAACGAACACCACATGGGTGTCATCGTCGCATAATCTTATGAAAATAAAGAAGAGTGTATATTTCTTTTATGCACATGTTGGTTTGTAGAGGAACATGTTCATCTTCAATTTCAGCCATGATTTTTTATTTTTATAAAGTTAAAAAATAATCTTTTGTTAGTTTAAAATTTGTTGATTTTAATAAATTTTATGAAGCAAAATGTTAGGTTTTACTAGCTTTTATGTTATGCAACTTCATGGAGTAAATAATGACATAAAACACAAATAAATATAAATATAAAAAGTTATCAGTTTTTGCTTGAGTGATTTATATTTTTTAAATACCACTTCAAATATGTCTTGATATTTTGTAACAATTCATACCTTTATTTTAGGTAATATGCAAAAATAATTATTTAACAAACTAAAATTTATTTATTTTAGCAATTCATATTATTTAACTAATTAATATATTATATTTATTATTTAAATCTATTTTTTAATGTTTAAAAAAAATTAAATTTGTTAAGAATAAAATAAAATAAAATCATTTTAAACATAATTAAATGTTAATAGAAAAATTAACAAAAACAAAATAAATAAATAAATCCTAAATAATTATAAAATAATTAATCGCATTGAAATATAATTTAGGACTTTATAGAATAATAATATGTATATATTTTGATAAATATATAACATTCAAAAGATTTTGTCAAAATATTACGAAAGACCATTGAAGCATGAATTCTGAGATGCAGATAGATCTCACTTTGGAAAACGAGGGAGTCAGTGTCGAAGAATATTTCTGAACTACTTTTGCGAATGATGAAAACCAATAAACATTTCTCATGCAAGATGAGCGAGATCAGTTGCGAGGAAAAATTAAGGTACTCAAGTCTTAGAGAGAAGTTGAGTTGAATATTAAATGCAAGGCTCAAACAAATATCCAAAAATCTGCCGGATTAGAGGATGGAACCCAACTAGCACAAAGAAAGATCAAAATTCCAAAAAGAGGCATAAAACTAAGGACCGATACACTAGAAGACTTGTGGAACAAACTGCAGAACATCTGGATGTCTATAGATAGGCGAGATCCGAACCCTATGAAAGATCCAGAAGGCATTGATATCTACAATAAAAAGACTCAAGAACAAAGATTTTATCAATTGTTAATGGCGATTAATGAAAAGCTGGAACCAGTCAAAAGAGATATCCTGAAAAATGACCCTCTTCCTTCTGTGGAAACAGCATATGCTACAATACGAAGGGAAGTGGCTCGATTGAAATCAAGTTATTCTGATAGTGACTCGATTGAAATTAGAATGGGTTTGGCTGCTAAAGATTATGCCCAGAGGTTTAAATTCCGATCCAAAGAGAAAGAAGATTATCCAAGTTGTATTGCACTCATTGTGGGATAAAGAAACACACTAAAGAGATATGTTTCCAGCTGGTTGGCTATCCAGAATGGTGGGAGGACGGTCATAAGGAGAAAAATAACTAGCATTTCAGATCTAATGTCAAACGGGCTTCGTCTACAAGTGGCGGTGAAGATCCGACTAAAAATGAGCAAGGAAGTGGCACTAGTTTTGGAGGAATGGCGGCGAACTCCTATGAAAAACTTGGAGGTAAAGGGATTGAGAAATCAATGAATTTGATCTTTGATTGCGGGCTACGGACACCATGTTTTATGATCTTAAAGACTTTGCTGACATGTCATCTCCAAAGAAGTCCCATATTGAGACTGCTAGTGGAGAAATTTATGAAGTCAAAAGGGGAGGTTCAATTATTTTTTCGGAAAAAATGGAAATTAAAAACTGTCTCTACATTCCTTCTGTATCCTTAAAGTTATTATATGTTATTCAAGTGACAAAACAACTCAACTGTGTGGTTCTTATGTATTCATTTTTTTGCATTTTACAGGACATTCGTAGGAAGGAGATCATTGGGCGTAGTACTGAACAATGAGGTCTTTATTATGTTGATGAGGTAGTTCATAAGGGGCATGCCATGCTTGCTTACGGAACAACCGAAAGGCAACTTTGGTTATGGCACCGACAACTTGGTTATCCTTCTTTTAGCTATCTTAAAAGTTTGTTTCCTAGTATTTTTTTGAATAATTCCATTCATGAGAAATGTGAAACCTGCATTCTTGCAAAAAATCGTAGGGTCTCATTTAATCAAAGTAATACTAGAGTTTATTATGCTTTTTCACTAATCCATTCTGGTGTTTGGGGTCCAACACCAAATTCCACTAACAATAAAATCAGATACTTTGTTTAATTTGTGGATGATTTCTCAAGAATGACTTGGATATACTTCATGAAAAATAAATCTGAAGTACCAGAAATATTTGTTTGTTTTTACAAAATGATTTTGACTTAATTTGATTTTTTTTACAGATTCTCCGTTCTGATAATGGCACAGAGTTTGTCAACCAAAAAATGCATAATTTTTTCAAAACAAATGGTCTTATCCATCAAACCACTTGTCCAAACACACCTCAACAAAACGGTACTTCAGAACGAAAAAATTGTACTTTACTTGAAAAAACTCGTGCTATTATGATTGAATCTAGAGTTCCTCATTCTTTTTGGCCAGAAGCTCTTGCTACAACTACGTATCTTGCAAATCGTCTACCAACCCGATATCTAGGAAATAAAACTCCATTACAAGTGCTTGTCACCCAAGTTACAATTTAATCTATTATGACCTTACCACCTCGTGTCTTTGGTTGTTCGGTATCTGTTCATATCCCTAAAACTAGTCGAAACAAACTTAATCTGTGTGCTGAAAATTGTGTATTTGTTGGGTACGGTGTTCATCAAATGGGATATCGGTGTTACAATCCGGTTACTCGTCAATCCATGTCACCATGGACTGTGACTTCTTAGAATCCGATTTTTTTTACCACCAATCTCGTGATTACGGGGAGAAAGTAAGTGAATCACTCGACTGGTTGCTATATGAAAGTTACTTTGAGGATGTACCGACAGAACACGCCTCTTCCAACATAAAGGAGACTGACGAGGCATTTCTTACCACCAATGGTTCTCTCGAAGACAATGTCCAATAAGAAATAAATGCCATGGATACTACCAGCGAATCAGCCGAAGAAAATGTCCATCAAGAGGTAAACAATTTACAATGTCATAATTCACAAAATGCTACTGACCATGACATTTCAAGAAGTTTATTTGTTGAAACTCAAACTCCGGTTCTTCCCCCAAGAAAAAACAGAGGAGTTCCTCCTGACCAGTATTCACCGGAACACGTTGCTCGTGCTTCTACATATCCGGTAAAAACGGACAGGAAAGGAATGGCGAAGATTGCAAAGGTGTTTCCAGCTACTATTCTCTCTGAACAAATCCCTAAAATAGCTCAAGAAGCTAAGAAGATGACTGAATGATATGAGGCAATGAATACCGAAATGGAAGCTTTAAAAAAGAATGGTACATGAGAGAATTGTGTGTTACCACAAGGGAAAAAAGCAGTTGGGTGTAGATGGGTGTTTAATATAAAATATAAATCCGATGGCACCATTGAGCGACAAAAGGCAAGATTGGTTGACAAAGGATATATACAAACATATGGTATAGACTACTCTGAAACGTTGGTTGCAAAGATTGACACTATCAGAGTTTTACTTTCAATAGCCGCGAATAAAGATTGGCCTCTTCATCAATTTGATGTAAAGAATGCTTTCTTACATGGAGACTTGGAAGAAGAGGTATATATGTAACCCCCACCAGGGTTCTCTGATGGGTTTCAAGAAAATATGGTATGTAAACTGAAAAAGGCATTATATGGGCTTAAACAGTCTCCTCGTGCTTGGTTTGGGAGATTTACAATGGCAATGAAGTAGTATAGCTACAAACAGAGTAATGGGGATCATACCTTATTTTACAAAAAGAAAAGAGAATTAGTCACTTGTCTTATAATATATGTCGACGATATGATTATAACGGGGAATGACAAAGAAGAAATTAGCTCTCTTAGGAAAAACCTCTTCAAGGAGTTTGAAATGAAAGACCTTGGGGGATTTAAGTATTTCCTAGGAATCAAAGTTCTTAGGTAAAAAAGGAGGGATTTATATCTCCCAACGGAAATATATATTGGATTTATTAGCTGAAGTTGGCATGGTGGATTGCAAACCAAATGACACTCCTATGGTTGTGAATCACAAACTAAAGATAATTGAAGGGGCCAGACCAGTGAGTAAAGAAAGGTACCAAAGTTTGGTGAGAAAATTGATTTACATGGCTCATACTCGACCCGACATTGCATACGCGGTGGGAGTAGTTAGCCAGTTCATGCATCATCCTCATAAATACCATATGGAGGCAGTAATGAGGATTATTCGATATCTCAAAGGCACAACAGGAAGAGGCATAGTTTTTAAGAAAAATGGACACCTTGATGTTGAAGTATTCACAAATGCTGATTGGGGAGGGAATCTTAACGACAAACGATCAACTGCTGGCTACTTTACTCTTCTTGGAGGTAACTTGGTGACTTGGAGGAGTAAGAAACAGAAAGTAGTATCACTGTCAAGTGTTGAATCATAATTTAGAGGAATCGTTTAGGGGATTACCGAGATACTTTGGTTAAAGAAGATAATGAAAGAAATCGGATCCCCTCTGAAGTGTCCAACTCAGTTAATGTGCGATAATAAAGCTGCGATTAAGATTTCAAAGAACCCGATATAGAACGATTGAACAAAGCACGTTGAAATAGATAAGCACTTCATAAAATAAAAGATTGAAAATGAGACAGTCGAACTTCCGTTTGTTAGATCCGAAGACCAACTGGCAGACATCCTGACAAAAGTGGTTGCTGCAATAACATTTGAATCAGTTTTATCCAAGTTGGGTATTGGTGATCCCACTACACAACTTGAGGGGGAGTGTTAGAATATTCAGTGTATTAAGTTTCCTTGTATAGGCCTCTAAGTTCTCTATATATTGAGAGCCTTACTATTGAGTTAACATCTGTAATGCAACAGGTTTGGACAGGGAGAGAATAATAATGTGCTTTAGTTTTGGTAAGAATGTTGTATATGGAAGATAAAAGAAACATTTTCAAATAAAACACAAAACCCTAATCGTCTCCTGCGGCTACTTTCCTCTTTGTTTTTTAACAATATAAATCTGAAGAATCCTCATCTTCTTCGAGCAGTGACCACTGTCGTGATAAGAGAAAGAGCCACGGTGACAAATATCAGTTAAAGAAATGTTCGAACTGGATCACAAGTCAAATAAACAAGATTTTTCCGGGCAAAATGAAGAACTAAAAGAATCAAGAGAATAAAAAAGGGTACGAGGAAAACGTGAAGGGCTCTGGTATTGTATAAACCATTTGGCGAATGATCAATTCGTCACCCAATCCAAACCAGACATATTTGCTACCTCCAATGAAGATCACCAGTTAAGCCAAATGCATAATTGAAGGCAATTCTCTTTGTATCCCAAAATTTTGTCTGGTCATTTATGAAGATGATACATCGAAGATGGAAAAGTTTGATGGAAGAAAGTATCAAGATAATCACCTTGAGCAGTTCAAAAAATTTATGACGATGATGATAAGATTTTATGCCTTTTTTCCTCAAACCTTTAAGAAGAACGTCTTATAGTGGTATAATTATCTTTTGCATGGGTCAATTAAAAACTTTGACATGCTTGGGATGGCTTGTCGAAGACAACTTTTGGGTGGTGTAGATTATTTCTGATTGAGGGTAATTTTGTAAAGTGTTTTGGGAATTTAATGTTTAAGATGGAGTGTAGTGAGATAATTAAGGTGTGTACTTGTATTAAATTCTGATCACAGCCAGAAACACACTAGTAAAAGGTGGTTTGCTAAATTTGTCTAAATTTGAGAGAGCGAAAAAATTGCAAGAGACGAAAGAATCGTTGTTGGTCTTCCTGTCTCTCATGGTGAAGAACTCAACCAATCAAAAGAAAATACAGACCAAGGTTCATCGTCGTCAAAAATATCTAAGGTCAGAAAATTGCCCTTATTTCCAACTGTTTCTCCTTTTCAATTAGGATTCTCTGCCCTTAGAACCCTCTCTTTAAAGAAAAAGGTCGTTTCCACTGTTGGGAAGCCTTCACCATTTATTGTCATGGGTTCAGACGCTGAGAAGTCTCTTGAGAAGAATACCCCTTGCCGAATTACTCGCCAATCCAAGGCTAAGTTCACTCATAGTTCTTCGAACTACACTAGTCCGGAGATAATAAAGCATTTGGCAGAAACCAAATCATCCGGACAACATCCTCTGGCAGAAACCAAGCCATCCGAACAACCTTCCATCATAAGGAAAGAAAATATGGAGGATAGTATGGATGACACTCATTTTGACGCGTCTGGACAGACATAGGGCACCACGATAGATCGAAAAGGCAAACTAAAGTGGGTCTGTCCAATCCGGATGCACTTTCGGAGTGTCTGGAAGGGAAAGTAGGGCCAAATTTCCAAAAAGTCAGCATGAAGCATCTGCTATCCCTCCAGAACATAGCCTACGTATACACCCACGCCGCTGAATTAGGTCGTATTCGTACAAAGTGTGGGTTCCCTAAGTCTGTCAAGGTGAGAATCTCGGTTACCCCGGTAACTCCGATGGATTGCAAGCCTAACGAACTAGTGGTCTACACAGAGGTGCTGAACTGGGGACTCTGGTTTCCTTTGGATCCGGAGATAGTCGAGTATTTTCACTTGGTCAAGCTATGTCTGAGTCAACTGAGTCCGAATGCGTGGTACGCTCTGATGGCTAGCATAATGGCATCCAGACTGTCTAAGATCCCACTACTAATAGAGTAATTTGCTGCTGTGGCGAATTTGTTCAAGAACCACCACATTTCATTTGACCACTACAATATGGGGAAACAAGGTAGTGAATGACCTTCTAGAGTCGGAAAATCCATGGAGGACACAAATCCTGTTTATCAGCAGAGCCTAGGAGAATGGGAAAAAGAGAAAAGTTGACTCTAATCGAAGCCAATTGACTAGCCGCTCGAAGAGTAGAAGTAAGTTTTGTTTACGTTTCCCTTAGTCTTTTAAACATTATGTGGTTATTACGAACTAATTTGTGTCTTTTTCAGTTTTTCCGAAGAAGTTCTCATATTATGTTGAGGCATGTCAAAATAGTTGCACCAAGCTAAACGCATGTGCCTTGGAGAAATGGGGGAATGGTTTCCACAACTGCTTCACCTCATGGAATTTTGTGAGTTCCCATATGTGGAATACCATAGCCGTTGAGATCTCTCATGGGAAGAACTGACCACCCCTCCTCTTGCAGACGTTATCCTGAGGAGAACTGAGGCTAAGGACGCCAAGCTCTACTTGCCTTCCAAGGTCAAAGCCCATAACCATCTGGACAAGATGAAGAACAAAAGAAAGAAGAAAACCACAACATACCCACCTCAGGAAACTACCGAAGGGACTTGTTCGGAGAATCAAGGAGAGATCAATGTTGCTCTGCTAGAAGCATTTGAAGTTACTGTCAATGAGGCTAGTGTATCGTACAACCCACTAAATATTACGAAGAATGATAAAAAAACGCAAGGTAAACAGTGATGAAAAAGCTGCAAAGAAGAACAAAGTCACTCTGGGATCGGAGATAATTCTACGTCCTTCTGAAATTCCTCCGCTGGCTCCTGCTGATCATACTCTACAAGAAGAAATTCCACCCAACCTTCATTCTGAACATGCCACTACCGATGGATAGGTAAATCTTGATGTCTTTCATTCAACATATATTTTAATGATATGGACAAGGATAATTTCGCGGGGCCTTATCGTCTTGCTAACTCATCTAATGCTGTGATCCATAATTGTAAGAATTATGTTATATCAAACGAGCATAACACCCTAAGTCATTCTCTTTTAGGTTACATCCGTCTGGTGGTTGACATAGAAAGAAAAATGAGGGAAAAAACAGATATTATCACTTCTCTGACCACAACAAACCAAGGCTTGACTAATAGCCTTTCTACCGCTCAACAAAGCATTGAATATTTGAAGAAGGAAAAAAAAAATTGGCTGCCAAACTGCTCAAGTCAGAAGAGGCTAAAAAAGATCTCCAAACCAGGTATTTTGGATTGGAAACTTCTTATTTCGATGAGATCAAAGCTTTGAAGGAGAAACTAAAAGCTAGAGACAATACCATCAAAACTCTAGCTGAGGACAAGGTCAACTTGGAGGATCTTGTTAAGAAGAAAACAGAGGGAAATACATATCTAGAACAAAACAAGCCAAAAAGATAGTTGCTGGAATATAGAAGTATGCCTCTTGAATGGTAGACTCATTAGAGAAAATAGACGATGGCATCAAATCCGATTATGGTCTTATTGTTTAATTAGACCTTTCTTAAGAGGACTCTTGGTCCTTTGTGGAAATTTGTGGAATATGATGACCCCTTTTTTCATATAATGGTTGATGGTGATAAGCACAACTATCCAAGTGTGGAAGATTCTGGAGACAATGAAGAAGTTGGTGAGAGTTCAAGTGTTAAACTCAAAAGTCCGAAAAAGATGGTGGTGAAGAAAAAACCGAATGGAACAATCCCTAAGGTTGTATTGTTATGCTGTGTATTTTTTGTTGATAAACTAAAGTCCTTGGATGACCAATGAATTTTGTTGCATTGTTTGTTTAATTTATGTTCTGTAAAACTTAAAGTCCTTGGATGGCGAAGGCATTTTGTTGCATTGTTTGTTTAAACTCTGTTCTGTAAAACTTAAAGTCCATGAATGGTCAAGGAATCTGTGAATCATGGATCGGGTCTACTCCGATCAAACTTTAATATCATAATTCCCTTTGTGTAAATTTTGTCTAACTTTTTACTCCCAATGTTTAAATGACCTTTAATATTTTAGTATGCTAAGTAAGTGTGTTGAATAATTCCGATCAAGTATTCAACGTATCTGATAACCTCAAAGATGTTTGAGAGTCGGGGTATTTAATAAATATTTAATATCCAACCACCTCATTCTATAATTAAGAATAAATTTGCACCAAACTTTTGAAGAATGCATAAGATATTATTGAAAACTCGGACACCTCGTTAAAACCTCTCCGCGCCACCAGGGTAGGAAAGAACATGCCCTCATAATACTTGCATTGATATTTAAAAGGTAAATATTTACAAGAGAGTTCTATTTTAAGTATAACCTGAGATGTTCAACGTTCCACGGGTGTTTTAGTACTCTCCCTTCCTTGTCTTGGAGCATGTATGTTCCTGGTTTACCTTTATCACGTACCATATAGGGGCCTTCCCAATTTGAAGCCAGCTTACCAAACTGTATTTTCTTGGTGTGTAAAAATACTTTTCTTAAGACTTTGTCCCCCAACTGAAAATCTCTTCTTTTAACTTTAGAGGCAAATTTGCTCATCATCAAACCCTGGTAATGCACCGTTCTCAAATACGCTTTAACTTTTCTTTCTTCAACCAAATCCAACTGATTCCTGACTACCATATCATTTGCTTGTTTGGAATAGTTTTGGACTTTGTGAGATGGTAAAGTAGCTTCTATGGGAGTTATTGCATTCATCTCATACAAAAGGGCAAAAGGAGATTTTTGTGTAGCAGCCTGAGAGGTAGTTCAGTAAGCCCATAATACTTCTTGTAAATAACTTGGCCACTTTCCTGCAGCTTCTTCCAGATTCTTATTCAATCCTGACAAGATTTTCCGATTAGCAACTTCAACTTTTCCATTTGCTTGAGGAGGAAATGGAGAATAAAAACAGTGTTGAATTACTCTGGAGGTGCTGAACATTTCCATGTCGTTATTGTCAAACTATGGCACATTATTTGTGGTAATCTTCCGGGAAACCCCAAATGTGCAACATATGTTAGACAAAATAAATTTAATAATTGTCTGAGAAGTGGTTCTAACTAAAGGAGCTGCCTTTATTCACTTAGAGAAATAGTCAATAACAACTATGATTGTTCTACATCTACCGGATGCCATGGGAAAATGCCCAACTAAATCCAACAACATATATCGAAGGGTATCGGTTCAGATATAGATTCCAGAGGAATCGCTGGCACATGAATTTTATTCCCACATCTCTCACAAGGAACACACTTCTTTACCATTTCTTTAGCATATGTCATTATGGTTGGCCATCAGTACCTTGCTAATAAAACTCTCCGGGTTAAGGATTTATAACCACAATGTGCAGAACCTTTTCCATCATACAATTCAGATAACACAACTTGGGATTCTTCAAACCCTAAGCAATGCAAGAGAGGTCTACTAAAAGATTTGTTGTAAGGAACTGCCCTTAATACCAAGAAACCACGAGCCTTATACTTGATTTTCTTAGCCATGGCTTTATCCGAAGGAAAAATCCCATCGGAAATAAACTGAAGAATATCATACCTCCAGTCCTTGGGCCGAATGGTTACTACACTCGTACTTTCTTCATTTTCTTCACCTTTTTATGGGCCCGTCTGTATTGATGAATATTCTTGCATCAGAATCCAATGGTAAGATTTAGAATAAGCTATAGTTGCCAAAGAATTTGCAATAATATTCTCCGATCTAGGGATGTGTTCATAATAGATACACTTGAAGCTTGCAACAACTTCTCTTAATTAACAAGTATTTAATCAATTGTTCTTTCTTTGCTTCCGATTGACCTTGAGCATTATGAATCAGTAATTGGGAATCACTCATTAACCGGACTCTCTTCACCCCCACATATAAGAGCCAAATTAAGACCAATTATAGTTGCCTTGTATTCCGATTCGTTGTTAGAGGCCCTGAAACCAAAACATATAGCCTGGTACATAGTATCACCATATGGAGAAGTTAGAAAAATTCCAGCCTCACAACCTATAGTACTTGATCCACCATCAGTTTGGACTACCCATTCTTTATTATACTGGTTTTCAAGCATCTGTCCGGAGTATCTATCAACATGAAATTCTACCAAGAAGTCAACCACTGACTTGGCTTTAATCACCGTCCAGGGTGCAAAATCAATATTATAATCACCCAGCTCAACTGACTACTTGGTTATTCTGCTTGACACGTCAGCTTTTTGAAGAACACTCTTCAAGGGAAAAAAACATTCCAACGACAATGGAATGGGCTTGGAAGTATGGTCTCATCTTTATTGCTGCAATTACCAAGGACAATGCTAGTTTTTCCAACTTCAAATCTATTCTTTCAGCATCTAATTTTTGTTGCTAATGTAATACACTGGGCGAGGGTAATTTTCCACCTCTCTTACTAACATAACACTTACTGCATACTCTGATACATCTAGATATACGTAGAGCTTTTCCCCTGAATAGGTTTAAAGAGAGTCTTGGGTGAAGACAAATGCTTCTTGATTTCAATAAATGCATGATCACACTAGGGAGACTAATTAAAGTCTTTGGCATTCCTTAATGCTTAGAAAATGGAGCACATTTATCTGATGATCTTGAAATAAACCTGTTCAAAGCAGCCAATATTTCGGTCAGCTTTTGAACTTATTTGGTGCTGCGAGAAGGTTCCATAGCTAGTAGGGCATTAAGTTGACCCGGATCAAGTTGAATGCATTTTTCACTTATTATGTAGCCTAAGAATTTTCCAGATCGGACCCCAAAAACATATTTCTCAAGGTTTAACTTCAAGTTTTCAGCCTTTAAATTAGAAGATGTTTCTTGAAGATCAGATATATGTGCATCTTTTTCCAAGCTTTTTACCATCATATCGTCTATATAAACTTTTATGTTTCCGTCAATCTAATTAACAAAAGCTTTATTTAATAACCTTTGATAGGTGGCCCCAACATTTTTCAATCTAAACAACCTCACTTTATAACAATGAAGCCCTCTATCTGTAATAAAAATGGTATGATCTTGATCCATCAGATCCACCTGTATCTGGTTGTACCCCGAAAATGCATACATGAAAGATAAAAGTTTATTCCCAGAAGTAGAATCCAACAACTGATCTATCTGAGAAACATGATAAAGATCCTTGGGGCATGGCCTATTAAGATCAGTAAAGTCAATGCACGTGTGCCATTTGCTATTCTTTTTATTGACCACGACAGGAGTGATAGTCCACAAATGGTACTGAAACTCTTTTATATGGCTCATCTTGATGAGACGATCAACTTCTTGAACAATCAAATATGTTTTTTCTTTAGAAAAAGACCTTCTTCGTTGTACAGCCGGTTAAAAATCAGTTCGTACAAATTACTTATGACAAATTACATCAGCTGGCACTCTGGTAACATCGTCGTTGCACCAAGCAACTACATGTTGATTATCCATTATGAAAGGTATCAATCTGTGCTTCAAACTTGGTGCCAACTTGGTACCAATTTTAATACTCTTGCCCTCAGCTAGGGAATGGGTTTCAACCTCCTCTACGGTATCATGACACTAGGAGCCTCCATTGGATCATCAATTTCGTTCTCATCAGTGGGAGGCTCTGGTAGCTGCTCATCTCTGTTAATCTTGACCGCCTCTACAATTTTAGAGGCAATGGATGTTGCATAACATTTCCTGACTATCTTCTGGCTGCTCCGGACAAAACCTACTTGTCCTTGGATAACATATTTCAAATACTGGTGGACCGTAGAGGCCACAACATATATTATGAAGAGCCAAGACCTTCCAAATATTGCATTGTAAGATGTTGGGAAATCCACTACAACAAACAGTAATCTTACCATTTTCAAAGGTCCTTTTCCCAGCAACACCTCTTCTTTAAATTCCCCAATCACATCTGCAGAACTTCTCGTGAAGCCCATGATGGTTTTGTTCGAACGCTGTATAACTGAAGAGTTACTTATCTGCTTGGAGGAGCTCAAAAACAGGATGTTTGCCGAACTGCCTGTGCCAATCAGAATCCAGCATACATCATTTCCCCCTATTGATGCCCATATTACTATAACGTCTTCGTGAGGCCTCACAATGTCTCTTAGGTTATTCTCATCGAAAACTATAAAATGAGATGGAATTTGATAGAAGTGTGTGGATATTTTACCAACCAACTAGGTGGTCAAATTGTGGACATGCATCTTCCTTGATAAATTAGAAGGTGCATTCACAGTATCCTCTCCGAAGATGGTTAAAGATTCAAAGAATTTAATCAAATCGGAAATAATTTTAATTTTGTATGTTATTACCCCTACCCGATTCTGACTTGGATCCGGATCAAGGTACTTATATTCTACATCAAAGTTTTCAGTTATCATCATTTCATCTTCATGCGTAGACGTTCTAGGATTGCTTGAATGAGTAGTTCGGGGAGTATTAGCATTGGCTTGTGCATTATCCAGTATGCTTTTCCCTCGCTTTTGACATAGGCCCCCAACTTACCCCTTTCAATGAGGTTATGGACCTCCTGATTCAAGGCTATACATCATGGGTATCATGGCCTATGTCATTATGGTATTTGCAAAAATGGGTAGTCCAATTTTCTCTGGGGAATTGCAACACTGTTGGCTTTCTAAAGTGCACTTCAATTTTAGTTTTGTCATAGATTGTAGCCACACTTCCCCTAATTCAGCAAACCACTCATGTTGAACTCATAGTCCCCTTTTGTTTCTGACCTGTTGGTTCTGATTCTGGTTTGACTGATTATGCCTTGATCGACTAGATCCATGTTCGGTCTCTTTTGACCTGTACGTAGATTGATTAGCAGCCCGAGGTGTTGGTGTTGTAGTAGTGGACCTTCCCTGACGAGCTACCCTGGTCTTTTTAGTTTCTTCTACATTGATTTGTTTTCCCACCTAATTCAAGAACCCTTCGAAAGTCATGGTTTTTTTCCGGCTGACTGAATCAGCCAAGTTTCCCGGATTTAACCATTGTATAAGGGAAGCAATTTTCACTTGTTCGAAGCAATCTGATACCCCATTATTTGTATTCACAAATCTGCTGATGTACTCCTTTAGAGGTTCATTTGGCTCGTGAGCACAATGGATAATGGTATCCCGATTACCCTTAAGCTCTTTACTTCCAACAAACTGTCTTCGAAAGGCAACCCAAAATATATCAAAATTCTTAATAGATCCTTGAGGGAAAATATTATACCATTTGAGGGAACTTCATGTGAAAGTTTGAGAGAAGGCTCTATATAGAAGTCTATCATCATCATCATCGAAGTTCATCAAAAAGTTCTTAAATTGCTCCAGATGGTTGTCTAGATCTTTGTTGCCATCATATTTCTCCATTTTAGAGTTGTCAAACCTTTTGGGAAGGTGTCCGGAGAGTATTTCACAGACAAAAGTGATTGCCTCCAGTTGCTGTTGCGGCTAAAAACGGTATATTCGTTTGGTGTAGCAAAAATACCTGGTTCGGATTGAAAAGCAAAAAGGTCAATTAGCAAACAGTCAATGTGCTGATCAGCTGAACCTTTTCCCTTCCCATGGTGCTTTTTAAGCCTGTCATGTCTGTCTCTTTTTCTTGAATGTTTTTTAGTTAACCTTATTTTCTTTTTTGACCGCCCTTCATCACTGCTTGAGGACACTGATTTTTCAAGTTGCTGGAGGACTCCGATGTAGAGCTCTCCACGTGTTTAGATCAGTGTGTTTTCTTGGAGTTGAGATGGGTCTTCAGAAACTGCTCATTTTCTCCAAGATTGTCAATATGGTGAAGTACCGACGCACCGAATTTCTCTTTGACCCATTTTTCTGCTTGTTTTAACACTCTCAACGCCTCTATCTCAGCCCTCAACTGATCATGTTCCTCGATAGTATATTCAATGTTTTCCTTTTTAACTTCAACCTCAAGAGGTGGAGCATTCTGCGCATTCGGATCCATCCGAACTACTTTATATGCTGGTTTTGAATATGAAATTCAGGCACTGTCGTGCTCCCACTGTGGTCGCCAATTTGGTGTGGATTATTTTTTATTGAGGTTAATTTTATAAAGTGTTTTGGGAATTTAATGTTTAAGTTGGAATGTAGTGAGATAATTAAGGTGTGTGCTTGTGTTAAATTATGATCACTCTCATTAATGAAAGTAGTTGGGGTATTTATACTTAGGCTTTGAACAGTACATCGTCCTTCGACTATCGCGTTTGGTGTCAGATAGTCCCTTGACTTTTAAATGTCTGTTGACAGTCCCTCGACTATCGCGTTTGGATAAAGTTAGTCCACCAGATCCTCTGATTCATGAAAGGCTGCCACCTGTCACCATAGTCCCCAGATTTTTGTATCACCACTAGTCCATTGAGTTTATGATGCAGACAGTTCGGTGAATTAGTAGTTTGGAGCTTCGGTGTCAGTTTTTTACCCACAACACCTTGTTTCGAAGGAAACGACGTCACGAACGCAAGTCACCAGCTTTGCTCGTGAGCTATGGGCTTTTTTAGGCATCCGGGCTCATCTATCCTCTTTTTTCGCACTTTTAATACTTTAGGTTATTTTTGTAATTTTCATATTTTTAGTTTTAGGTCAAATATTTAAACTCTATATAAACCTATCTTCTATTCATTGTTAGGGGAATTGTTTTGTTTAATAAAAATTAGGGTTTATCCCTTTTAGGCTTCTGCTACGTTTCACTCTCCATCATAGTGGTATCAGAGCCAGGCAGTCCTGCGCGATGGTACGAGCAAGAACCAGCGGTCGCGGTGGCGCTATAGTGTACCGAGATACAAGTGATGTAGATGATCGTGAAGATGCTGACCTACGCCGTCAGGTAGCCGATCTTACCCGGCAAGTGGCTGTTCTTACCGCCAAGCAACAAAGCACAGAGGTTGAGGGTATGGTTAACCCTTTTGGGGAGGGGATCGACCAGACTACTTCTCACCTACGCCGCTGGGAGCTTGGTTTCAAGATAGACGTCCCGGACTTTGATGGCAGCCTTAAGGCGGAGGCACTTATCGATTGGTTATCACAGATTGAGGAAGTCCTGGACTTCAAGGAGGTTCCGGAGGAGAGAAGGGTCGCATTAGTCACCATTCACCTACGCGGTAGGGCACAGGCTTAGTGGCAACAGGTGAAGCAGAACCGCGCGCGTGCAGGCAAGGATAAAGTCCAGAGTTGGGAGAAATTCAAAAGAAAAATCTGCAAGGCTTTCCTTCCCTACAACTTCGAGCGGGAACTCTACCAGCGAATGCAGAATCTTCGTCAGGGACCCAGATCTGTTGATGAATATATCGAAGAATTTTATCAGCTGCTGGCTCGCACAGATGTGACCGAGTCGCCGCACCAGCGAGTCTCCCGCTATATTGGCGGGCTACGCCTTCAGCTTCAAGACACGCTGAATATGCTCCGAAGCCCATCGGCGTGCCCTCTAGACAGAAAAACAGTCAGCTCGCCGGACCCAGACTGGCGTAAGGACCGGTGCTCCTTCAGGGATTCCGGCGTCCAAACCAGTTCTCCGCCAAACACCTGATCCGATCCCTCTTGGGCGCCGCCCAACACCTGATCCGATCCCTCCTGGGCGCAGTGCACCAAGCCGTTCTTCAAGCAATTTACGATGCTATGGGTGTGGCGAATTAGGGCATCGTCAGGTCGAGTGTCCCAATACTGCGGGTGCTAGGGGTCTCTTTTCGCAGGAGGCATTTGAACCAAATCCTATTGTTCTTGATGGCCGTCCAAAATTCGATACCTACGATGATGACTTGCCTGAGGATGAGGAAGAAATCGTGACTGGCGATGTTGGAGCAGTGCTGATGCTGCGCCGTACTTTCATGCCTCCTCGCGTTCCGGAGCAGAGCGACTGGCTGAAGAGTAACGTGTTCCAGTCGAGGTGTACGATCGGCGGGAAGGTGTGCACTTTCATCATTGATGCTGGCAGCTGCGAAAATGTCGTCTCCGAAGCAGCGGTTTCGAAACTAGGATTGAGGGCAGAATCGCATCCCAAGCCGTACAAGCTCGCCTGGTTAAGTAAAGGTACGGATATCACCGTCTCCAAGCGTGTGCTTGTTTCTTTTTCTGTAGGGTAAACATACCATGATGAAGTCTTCTGTGATATTGTCCCTATGGATGCTTGTCATCTACTGCTTGGCCGTCCTTGGCAGTACGACCTGTCTGTTCTACATGATGGGCGGGAAAATACCTACTCATTCCTTTTTCGGGGAGAAATAATTGTTCTTATGCCAGCAAAGCCTCGACCCCTGAGCATTCACTCTACTCCTCCCTCATCGACTTTGTTGTCTCGTGCTTCTTTTCAGACAGCTATGGAAGAGGCTGGCGTGGTTTTCCTATTGTTCTGTGACCCTGTTGTGCCGATTTCCAAGGCGGACCATAGTCCTGTCATTCAGTCTCTTTTGCAGGAGTTTGCAGAAGTGTTTCCAGCGGATTTGCCACCCGAATTACCTCCTCTGAGAGATATTCAACATCAGATCGACCTGGTCCCTGGTGCTGCTCTCCCAAATCGACCCTATTATCGAATGAGCCCGAAGGAGCATGAAGAATTACGTCGACAGGTGGAGGATTTGTTGGAGAAGGGACATATTCGGGAAAGTCTCAGCCCTTGTGCAGTTCCGGCATTACTGACACCGAAGAAGGATGGTTCCTAGCGTATGTGTGTGGACAGCCGAGCTATTAACAAGATCATTGTTTGCTACAGGTTTCCTATACCGCGCCTGGATGATCTGTTAGACCAGTTGGGTGGTGCTTCTGTGTTTAGCAAGCTTGATTTGAAGAGTGGATACCATCAGATTCGGATTCGTCCTGGTGATGAGTGGAAGACGGCGTTTAAGACGCGGGAGGGCTTGTTTGAGTGGATGGTGATGCCGTTTGGCTTGTCCAACGCGCCTAGCACGTTCATGTGTATCATGAATCAGGCATTGAGGCCTTTCATCGGTAAATTTGTTGTTGTTTACTTTGATGATATTCTGATTTATAGTTCGAACCATTCTGTGCATCTATCCCATTTACGTGAGGTGTTATTGGTGTTGCGTCGAGATAAGTTTTATGCTGCTACTGCCAAATGTTCGTTTATGTCCCCGTCTGTTCAATTTTTGGGTTATATTGTTTCTGTTGACGGGTTACGAGCTGATCCGAGCAAAGTTGCTGTTGTGGACCAGTGGCCTCGACCTGCTTCTATTACCGAGGTTCGTAGTTTTCATGGTTTAGCATCGTTTTATCGGCGTTTTATTCCCTATTTCAGCAGTATTATGGCCCCGATTACGGATTGCATGAAGGGCACAAAAATTAATTGGTCCGACGATGCTGATGCAGCATTTGTAGAAGTTAAAAGGCGTCTCACCATAGCGCCTATTTTGGTGCTACCCGACTTTTCCCAGCCATTCGAGCTTCATTGTGATGTGTCTAAATTTGGTATTGGGGTAGTTCTCTCCCAATCAGGGCGTCCCGTGGCTTTCTTAAGTGAGAAATTGGCAAATGCCAAACTGCGATTTAGTACTTATGATATTGAATTTTATGCGATCGTTCAGGCTATCAAACATTGGCGCCATTACTTGTTTCAGCATGAATTTGTGCTATATACTGATCATGATTCTTTAAAGTACCTTGGTAGTCAAGACTGATGTGGATAAAAGTAGCCTGAGGGTAGGCTGGTAATTTCAAGTGGAGTTTGAAGGCGGTGTAAGAGTGTTTCACGGTGGTATGGAAGTGTTTAAAAGTGTTTCAAAGTGTTTCAGGGTGGAGAGAGAATTAAGCAGCATGGCAGCAGTTAATTTTTCTTACCCATAGTTAATGCTGGTGGTTGGGCATTTATAGTGTGAAATTTGGGCCCTTATAGGCTTTCAGGTCAAGTTTAATGGACCCGGGTCATGTTTAAAGACCCATAAGTTTTAAGCAGATGTGCAGGTAGCTTAGTCAGATAGTGTTTAGGTTTTTTAGTACTTTAGTCATAGTTCGAACTGCCTTAAGTTTTCAGTGTTCGAAATCATCTATCCGGTCAACAAGTCCTGTCCGAATTTCCGGGGAGATTTACTTTGGACTACCCTTCCGGGGAGCACTTCGAATTCGGACTCATCAGGAGCCCCCTTTTTTAGGTTTTTGAACAAGTGTCTTTGTCAAAGAACTGAAAAACAGTCCGTTAAAGGAAGTGGTCTTCCAATTCGGAGAGAGTTGAGGACAGATCCGGACAAGGCAATCGTTTCGAATTCCAAACGGTTCTGTGTCAGAGTTAGTGGGACACGTGTCACACTTTGGTTGGTTTCTTTTAGCCGTTTTCTCACCTCGAAAGTTGTACCACTATCTCGAACAAGTTACCTCTTTAAATGCTTTTGATGACGTCAGCGCCGTTTTTTAATCATTGCCCAACTTTTCGGATTCTCCTAGGAATCAAACCCTTTTTTACATTTACTATAAATTCTATTCATCTTTCACAGTCTCACTATTACTTTCACTCTGCCATTTTACTCAAAGCTTCATCTCTCTAAAATTTCAAGATTTCCTTAGTTGTTTTATGTTCACAGCAAGAACAGCTCTAATCAAGGGTGGGTGGCTTAATCTCTCAGAGTTGGAGAAAGCTCAAAGGGTTGAAAAAGAGAAAAGACTTGCAGCAGGGCTTCCAGCGTCGCCTGTCGAGAAACCAGCCCCTTCAATCGAAGAATCTGATAGAGGTTCATCTTCTTCGAAAGGTACGAGATCTAGAAAACTCTTTCAATCAACACGCTCCCCCATCGTATCTGGCTCATCAGTCCAAAAGTCAATCCCCACTGTCGAACCGGGGGTCGCTGTTACAAGTGTCAGGAAGAAAACCACTTTCATTGCTATGGGGTCCGACTCCGATCATTCTCCAGACAAACTAATCATGAAAAGACCAAGCAGATTGGTTAAGGGACTCTCTTCAAAAAATACCAGTGAGTCAGGGTCCGGGGCAACTGTTAGGACTCTCCGGGAAAGGCCGGTTGGTCCGGAGGCTAGCAGTCCACTACCTCCCAAGGAAACCTCGACCTCAGAAACTCAAACTGAGGTGAGAACTCAAAAACATACAACGAGCCGTCAGTCCGGAGGATCAGCTGTGCCAAGCTTCGTCCCTCCCCGGGCTGTTTCTGCAGAAGCTCCCCCAACAGTAATGGAGGAGAGGATGGAAGACTCCACTGAGGAGGTTAGGTTTGAGTCTGAGTCTTCCGGACAAGCTGAAACTTCTGTAGTTGTTGCCAAGAAAGGCAAAGAGGACTTGTATCTGAGGCGTCCGAATCTGCCGGAGAGCCTCGAAGGGAGAGTAGGGCCCTGCTTTCACAAGGTAGAGTTCAAGTACCTTTTATCTCTGTTAAAGACCAAGTATGCGTTTATCCATACTAGAGATTTGGGACGGTTTCGCACTAAGTGGGGGATCCCTGAAAACGTAAAAATCCGAATTCCCATCGATCCGGAGACCCCGATGGATTGTAAAAGGAACGAAATAGTCTTCTTTACGGAGCTATTCAACTGGGGACTTAGGTTCCCACTGGATCCAGAGATAGTGCGCTATTTCCACCTAGTCAAGCTATGTCCATCACAGCTAAGCCCTAACGGATGGTATACCTTGATGTCATGCATTATGGCATCTAGGTTGTCCGGAATTCCTCTTCCAATGGAAGAGTTCGCTGCTGTAGCTAGTTTGTGCAAACACCATCAGTTCCCTTTCTATCACTTTAACATGGGGAACGATCTTAAAGCTGTGGATGATCTCCTGGAGTCGGAGAGCAAGTGGAGGAGCCAGTTCTTGTTTGTAAGTGGCTCATGGGAGAATGGTAAGAAAATCAAGACCGGGGAGAATCCTAGCCTTCTTCGAAGTAGATGGAGGAGCGATCGTAAGTTTTACTTTAAGTTTCTGTTCGAACTTCTCTTTTCATTCAGTTTATGCTAATCAGTTGCTCTCTTGTTTTATCAGAGCTGCCAAAGGAGTTCGGAGACTATCTAAAAGCCGGACAGGTCACCTGTGGCAAAATAAATGCATGGGCCGCAGAGAACTGGGAGAACCGGTTTCATAAGGCTTTTACCCCCGGGAATTTAGCGAGATCCCATCTGTGGAACACCACAGGTCGAAGGGATCTATCCTGGGAGGAGTTCTCCACCCCACCGGATGAAGATGTAGTACTGAGAAGGTCTCATGAATTGGATGGGACCCTTTTCCTTCCTGCCCGGGCCAAAGCCCCAAGTAAAATGAAGGGTAAGAAGAAGAAAGGCAGGAGAGCAGTAGAGGATACGGAGAAAGAGGCTCCCACAGGCTCAGAGGTGCCAGCCCGGGATCAAGTTGATGCAAACCTTCTACAATTAGTAGTATTGGAGAGTGAGAAGCAAGGGGTGAACTCCCCAAAACCCAAAGGGCTTCTAAACGGACTCGCAAACAAGCGAGCGACAGTGCTGACAGGGAAGTCAAAAAGAAAAAGACTTCTCAAAGTGAAGAGCTCACTCTCCGGGATCCGGAGCCCATCTTCCCAACCGATCCAACATTAGCTGAAGAGATCCCCGGGAATCTTAATGAAGGGATTCCAAGGGAATTCCACACTGATGAGATTGAACGGGGAGAGATTAACATGGATGAAGTGGATGTCACCGGTCTGGGTCCTCTAGGTGACTACTTCCTTGGCCTGTCTAGAGATGAGTTCGCAGGGCCATATGTTCCCCCAAGTAGCTCCAACACAGTAAACTTCAATGGTAAGACTTTCTTGGTTTCCAGTGAGAGGGATGTTATAGCCCATTCCCTCCTTAGCAACGTGCAACCAGTACTTACCCTGGAAAGGCAAGTCCGGAGTCAGGCAGAAACCATCAGAGACCTTAAGTCTGAAAAGGAGAAACTGTCCGAAGACCTCAGGACTGCCACTACTAAGGTTGACTTGCTTAAGGAGTCGAACGAACAGCTAAAGAAGAATTAAGAGGAAAGCAACACAAAAGTTGTTTCTTTAGAAGATACCGTAAAAGATCTCAGGGCTAAACTGTCCGGATTAGAGAAGGATTTGACAGCCTCAAGAAAAGAAACTACAGCCCAAGAGAAGCTTGTCACCAACCTGACCACTGACAAACTTGCTTTAGAGAATGCAGTGACTCAGGCTATTGAGGAGAAAGCTGCTCTGGTGAAGGACCAAGAGGCCATGATCAAGGCCAAAATCAACGCTTATGCCAGGGAGATGATACGGAGTGAAGAATTAATGATTGAGAAAGTAAATTCTGACATGGTCCTCCTGTTTCACGAGAAGTTCCCGAAGAGGAGACTAGGGGACTTGTGGCGTTATGTGGATGACGATGATCTCCCCTACTGGACCATGGTTGATGAAGGGTACACTGATATATCCTCGTCTGGTGATGAAGAGGAAACCGGAGAGAGTCCGGGTGAGGAAGAGGTTGACCCCAAAGGCAAGAAGGTCATTGAGGAAAAAAGCGACATCAAGGGCAAGAAAACAGATGAGGGTGAGCCATCTTCAAAGGCTCCTCCTTAATTTATAATCTGTTTTGTTTATCTTTTACTTGAACCAAAGTCCTTGGAAGGCCAAGGCACCTTTTTGTGATGTTGTCCGAATTATTCGGACAGATTTTTGTTCTGCACCCAAACTTGTTTAAAAAGTCCTTGGAAGGCCAAGGCAATTTTAAGTTGTTGAATGAATGTTTTGTTTTGCTCAACCATTCTCTTCTTTCATAATCTGTTTAAATAGTTGGAGTTTAAGTAGTCTTGATTTATTGTGTTGTGAGAGTGTTTAGTTTCTCTGGCTAGAATTTAAGTAGCCCTTAGACCTTTCAGTCCGGATAGTATGACAATCAACAGAATTTTGCAAAAACTTAGAAAATTATTCAAGAAGGCTCCAAGTTTCATTTAAAGCTCTCCGTGGCGCCGGAGAGAGGTAGTAGTATGCCCCCAAATATTTACATGGATGTTTTAAACAAGTAAATATTTATATAAGTTTTATTCTAAGTACATTCGAAGGTGTTCAATATTCCAAGGGTGAGTTAAAACCCTGCCATCTTTGTCTTCTAACCAGTATGTCCCAGGCTTGATTCTTTCAACCACAGTATAGGGACCCTCCCAAGTTGGGGCCAGTTTTCCGAAGAGCTTTTCCTTGGTATGCAAGAAAACTTTCCTTAACACCTTATCTCCTGGTTGAAAGTCCCTTCTTTTAACTTTAGAAGCAAACCTGCTTCTCATCAAGCCCTGATAGTGTGCCACCCTAAGATGAGCTTTTACTCGCCTTTCTTCAATTAAATCAAGTTGATTTCTAACGGCCATTTCATTAGCCTGTCCGGAGAAGTTGTGGACTCGAAAGGAGGGGAGTGTCTTCTCTATGGGGGCTACTGCATCCATCCCATAGACCAAGGCAAAAGGTGATTCTTGTGTTGCAGCCCCAGGTGTTGTCCGGTAGGCCCACAAGACTTCTTGTAAATAACTAGGCCACTTCCCAGCAGCCCCTTCCAAATTTTTCTTTAAACCGGACAGTATTGTTCTATTAGCCACCTCAACTTGCCCATTGGCCTGTGGGTGGAAAGGCGAAGAAAAGCAGTGCTGAATACCCCTCGAGGCACAAAAGTGTTCCATTTCTCTGTTGTCAAACTGTGGCCCATTGTCTGTTGTTATTCTCTGGGGGACACCAAATCTGCAACATATATTGGATAGAATGAATTTTATAACAGCCTTTGATGTTGTCCCTGCCAAGGGGGCTGCTTCTATCCACTTTGAAAAATAGTCAATGGCTACAATTATGGTTTTACGCCCTCCGGACGCCACAGGGAGAGGCCCAACTAAGTCCAATCCCCATCGAGCAAAAGGGATGGGCTCAGAAATTGATTCCAAAGGAATGGCTGGTACATGAATTTCATTGCTGTACCTCTGGCATGGGTCACATCTTCTTACCAGCTTCTTAGCATCTTTCATTATGGACGGCCAATAATATCCGGAGAGAAGCACTCTTCTTGTCAATGCTCTAAATCCACAATGGGCTGACCCCTCACCATCATGCAATTCGGAGAGAACCATTTGTGACTCATGATCCCCTAAACAGCGTAGGAGAGGTTTGCTATAGGATTTCTTGTACAAGACTTCTCTAATCATGATGAAACCACGAGCCATGTGCTTTAACGTTCTGGCTTGTGGTTTATCTAAAGGCACGATGCCATCAGACAGATATTGCATAAGAGGAGACCTCCAGTCTTGAGGCCGGTTTACTTGTATTTCAAAGACTTCCTCTTTTTCACCTTCATCAAGTTGAATAGAAGGGCTTTCAAGCACATGGATCCATGGATAGGACTCCGTATATGCTATTGTTGCCAATGAGTCTGCTAGCTCATTCTCTGCCTGGGGAATATGCTCATAGACAACAGCTTTAAACTTCATTGCCTCATTTTTCAAGAGTAGTAAATACTTGATCAATTGTTCCTTTCTAGCTTCTGATAAGCCCAAGGCATGGTGGACAAGCAATTGGGAATCACTTAGCAGCTTGACCCTTTTTGCTCCACAGATGTAAGCCAATTTCAACCCAGCTATAGCTTCTTCATATTCGGACTCATTATTGGATGCCCTGAAAGCAAAATAAATAGCTTGGAACATGTTGTCCCCATAGGGGGAAGTGAGACATATTCCTACCCCAGACCCCATGGCACTGGATCCTCCGTCTGTTCGGACAATCCACACTTTTTTGTCTTTCGAATCAGTAGGTTGTTCTGAGTCCCTATCAGAATGAAATTCGACCAGAAAGTCAGCCACAGCCTGAGCTTTTACTGCTGTTCGAGGAGCAAAGTCTATGTCGAAGTCCCCCAACTCTACTGACCACTTTGTCATTCTGCTTGAAATGTCCGCTTTTTGAAGAACATTCTTTAAAGGGAAAGGCGTCCGGACAATGATAGGATGAGCCTGAAAATAAGGCCTCATCTTTCTTGCAGCTATCACCAAGGCCAATGCTAGTTTTTCAAGTTTCAAGTAACGTCTCTCAGCATCAATCAAGCTTTTGCTGATGTAGTACACTGGGTGAGGATACCCATCAACCTCCCTTACTAACACAGCACTGATGGCACAACTTGAAACAGCCAGATATACGAAGAGAGTCTCCCCATCAATTGGTTTGAACAAAGTCTTGGGAGAGGACATATGCTTCTTAATTTCATTGAATGCCTCATCACACTGTGGTGTCCACTCAAACCCTTTTGCACCCTTCAAGGTTTGAAAAAATGGAGCACATCTGTCCGAAGACCTGGAGATGAATCTGTTCAAGGCTGCTAACCTCCCCGTTAATCGCTGTACTTCTTTAATATTTCGTGGAGGCTCCATTTGGAACAAGGCATTGAGTTGGTCCGGGTCGGGCTGTATTCCATGCTCACTTATAATATACCCCAAGAACTTCCCGGACTGTACTCCGAACACACATTTTTCAGGATTTAACTTTAAATTCACCTTAGCCAGGTTGGCAAAAGTCTCCTGGAGGTCGGACAAGTGCAGCTGCTCATCCATACTTTTCACCATCATATCGTCAATGTAGACCTCCATATTTCTTCCAATCTGATCAGCAAATGCCTTATTGACTAACCTTTGATAAGTAGCCCCAGCATTTTTCAAGCCAAAGGGCATCACCTTATAGCAGTGCAGACCTCTATCAGTAACAAAAGTGGTATGCTCTTGATCTTTTGGATCCACCTGGATCTGATTGTACCCGGAGAAAGCATCCATGAAGGAGAGTAGCTTGTTCCCAGAAGTAGAGTCTACTAACTGATCTATCCGGGGAACCGGATACAAGTCTTTTGGGCAAGCTCGATTGAGATCTGTGAAGTCAATGCACATTCACCATTTTCCGTTTTTCTTTTTTACCAAGACTGGATTGGCAGTCCACAAAGGGTACTGAGATTCTTTAATGTGCCCCATCTTTGTGAGTCTGTCAACCTCTTGTACAATGACATCAGCCTTTTCTTTTGAGAAAGCTCTCCTCTTTTGTACTACTGGTGCCACGTCTCTTCGGACAGATAAGTGATGGGAAATCACCTCTGATGGAACTCCAGTAACATCAGCGTTGCACCAAGCAAAAACATGCTGATGGTCTTTTAAGAATTTCAACATACCTTCTTTCAACATTGGTGGCATTTTGGACCCTATCTTGACAATTTTTCCTTCTTCCAAGCAATGTGTTTCAACCTCCTCAACCGGGATCAACACTCCGGGGGTCTCTCTGGGGTCATAAATTTCACCCTCACCCCCAGAAAGGCCCTGAAACTGCTATTGGTCATTTATTCGGACTGCCCCCAGCGTTCGTGGAGCCAAGGCAGTGGCATAGCATTCTCTTGCAACTTTTTGACTGCTCCGGACAACCCCAACCTGCCCCTGAACAACATATTTTAGACACTGATGGACTGTCGAAGCCACTGCATGCATCCTAGAGAGCCAAGATCTCCCTAGAATAGCATTGTAACAAGTGGGACAATCCACCACAATGAAAAGTATTGTGACTGTTTTCTTGAAAGGGCCTCTGCCCAACAATACTTCTTCTTCGAACTCACCGATTACATCAGCTGAGCTGCCCGTGAAGCCTACGATCAATCTGTCTGACTTTTGAATCACAGCTGGATTTTTCATCTTCTTGTAAGTATCTAGGAAAAGGATATTGGCAGAGCTCCCAGTATCTACCAAGATTCGCCTTATCTCATTGCCCCCTATCGATGCTCCTATAACAACAGCATCTTCCTGAGGGCCAACAATGTCTCTCAAATCATCCCCATCAAAGACAATGAACGGGAATAAACTTGACGATTGATATGAGGTCATGCCCCCTTCTAGCTGGGTAGCCAAATTATGAACATGTCTTTTTCTTGATGAAGTGGTAGGAGCCGTTACAGTGTCCCCTCCGAAAATTGTCAAGGACTCAAAGAACTTAATGAGCCCGGAGACCGACCTGGAACGCTCCTCTATTGTACCCACTTTGTTCCTTGTTGGATCAGGATCCAAGTATTCGGATTCCACATCAAACCTTTCAATGATTACCATAGCCCCCTCTGGGGCAGCATTAACTAGACCAGCCCGGTGAGTGTTATCAGGCCTGTTGCCTCCTCTTCTTTTAACGTATGCACCCAATTTCCCTCTTTCGATCAGGTTTTGAACCTCTTGTTTCAGTGCTATGCAATCATCAGTAGTATGGCCAATATCATTGTGATATTGACAAAAAGAACTGTTTCGATGTTCTCTGGGAGACTGCAAGGTTGCTGGTCTCCGGTAGTGTACTTCATCTTTTGTTTTATTGAAAATGGTTGCCACACTTTCTTTGAGTTCTGCAAACCATTCCGGTTGGACCCATGGTCCCCTTTTGTTTCTAGACTGTTGGCTTTGTGCAGGAGCAGCTGGTTGAGACTGAGCTTTTCCCCTTCCATGCCCCTGTCCGGTTTCTCTAGCTTTGTTCCCGGACTGGTTTTGATTTGGAGTTGGTGCCACCGGGGTGGATCTCACCTGTCTGTGCACTCTGGTCTTCTTTGTTTCGTCAACATTTATTTGTTTGCCAACTTGATTTAGCAATCCTCCCCAGGTCATGGCCTTCTTCCTGGTTACTGAATCGGCCAGGTTGCCCGGGTTCAAACCTTGTCTCAGGGAGGCTATTGCCACTTGTTCAAAGCAATCAGCCAGCCCGTTTTTTGTGTTCACAAAACGACTTATATACTCCTTTAACGATTCATTTGGTTCTTGGGCACAATGGATTATAGTATCTCCATTACCTTTTAGCTCCTTACTCCCCACAAATTGCCTTCGAAAGGCCACCCAAAAAGTATCAAAGTCTCTGATACAACCCTGAGGAAGGCTGTTGTACCACTTCAGAGCACTCCCCGTGAAGGACTGGGAGAATGCCCTGCAGAGTAGTTTATCATCATCATCAAAGTTCATCATGAAGTTCTTGAATTGCTCCAGATGATTGTCTGGATCAGTACTTCCATCGTACTTCTCCATCTTGGTGCTATCAAACCTCTTGGGGAGGTTTCCGGACAGTATTTTGGAAGACAATGGCGATTGCCTCCAATTCCTCCCACGACTGAACGCGGTATCCTCATTAGGTGTTGCAAAGATACCTGGCTCATCATGGAAGGCAAAAGGATCCATCAGCATCCGGTCTACATGCCTCCGGTTGTGAGATGATCCTTTCCCAATGTGCCTTTTCATTCTTCCATGGTGATCTCTTTTTCTGGAATACTTCTTAACTTGCTTCTGTTTTTTCCTGGTTCGCCCCTCATCACTACTGGAGGACAAGGATTTTTCATTTCCCTCACTGTCCGAAGAGCTGTCCGAAGATTCTGAGCTTGAGTCAGAACTCTCCACAGGCTTGGACCGGTGAGACTTTTTAGAACTGGCATGTGTCTTTTTAGTGCTCACATGAGTTTTTGAAGCCTCATGCTCTCGAGGGTTATCAGAGCGATGAGCAACTGATGCTTTGGACTTTTCCTTCATGCCCATCTTGGCCTTCTCAGCCCTCAGAGCTTCTATTTCAACCCTCAACCTGTCACGCTCTTGGACAGTATATTCATCGTTCTCTTCCACCACTTCGAGCAAAGCTGGTGGAAGCTCTGGATTATCCGGATTCATTCGGACAGAATTTCTTTACTTGGTTTTGAATGCTTGATTCAGGCACCGTCGCCTCCCACTGTGGTCGCCAATTTGATGTGGATAAAAGTAGCCTGAGGGTAGGCTGGTAATTTCAAGTGGAGTTTGAAGGCGGTGTAAGAGTGTTTCACGGTGGTATGGAAGTGTTTAAAAGTGTTTCAAAGTGTTTCAGGGTGGAGAGAGAATTAAGCAGCCTGGCAGCAGTTAATTTTTCTTACCCATAGTTAATGCTGGTGGTTGGGCATTTATAGTGTGAAATTTGGGCCCTTATGGGCTTTCGGGTCAAGTTTAATGGACCCGGGTCATGTTTAAAGACCCATAAGTTTTAAGCAGATGTGCAGGTAGCTTAGTCAGATAGTGTTTAGGTTTTTTAGTACTTTAGTCATAGTTCGAACTGCCTTAAGTTTTCAGTGTTCGAAATCATCTGTCCGGTCAACAAGTCCTGTCCGAATTTCCGGGGAGATTTACTTTGGACTACCCTTCCGGGGAGCACTTCGAATTCGGACTCATCAAAGACAAGTATCTCATAGACATGTTGCTTGGATAGCTTATTTGCAACAGTTCACTTTTGTCATCAAGCACAAGGCTGGTATTACGAATCGGGTTGCTGATGCTTTGAGCCGACGTCACACTCTGTTGACTGAGATGCGCGTTCAGGTTCCTGGCTTTGATTCTTTTGTTGACCTTTATGTTACTGACTCATTCTTTTCTCGGGTTCTGGAACTGATTCAGCAGGGCGAACATTCTGAATTTTTATTGGAAGATGGTTTTCTCTTTCGTGGCGTACAGCTGTGTATCCTTGACTGTAGTTTGCGTCCGCGGCTGATCCAGGAGCTGCATAATGAAGGTCATGTGGGCCGTGATCGAACATACCAGTTGCTGTCATCCTCCTATTTTTGGCCATCGATGCGGAAGAAAGTTGGTCGTTTTGTCGCCCGTTGTCGAATTTGTCAGTTGGCCAAGGGAACATCCACAAATGCAGGTATTTATTTACCCCTGTCGATTCCGGCTTAGCCCTGGACCGACATCAGTATGGATTTTATTCTTGGTTTACCCCAGACTCAACATGGATTCGATTCTATTTTTGTGGTGGTTGATCGTTTTTCTAAGATGGTACACTTCATTCCCTGTAAAAAAACATCTGATGCAGTGTGTGTTGCGCAGCTTTTCTTTCGGGAGATTTATCGTATTCATGGCCTTCCCAGTACCATTGTTTCTGACCGTGACACCCGGTTTGTGAGTCATTTTTGGCGCAGCTTATGGCGTATGGTGAATACACAACTCAACTCCAGTAGTGCTTACCACCCTCAGACGGATGGTTAGACAGAAGTGGTTAACCGATCTCTCGGTAACTTGTTGCGCAGTCTGGTAGGAGATCATCCGAAGGCTTGGGATCAGCGCTTAACGCAGGCGGAGTTCGCCCATAACCATGCTCTTAATTGATCCACGGGTTTTTGTCCTTTTCAGGTGATGTATGGTATTGTGCCTAGGGGTCCAGTAGACTTGTTAGCACTGCCTAGCAAGATTCGTCCTCATACAACTGCTGAGGAACTTGTCTCACAGATTCGCCAAACCCACCAGCAGACTCATGATCAGTTGGTCTTGAGCACCGCCAAATATGAGCATCTGATTCCTTATGCAGGTGATTCTTCTGATGGGGATACCGGGTCAGATTCGAGGGCGAATCTTTTCTATCCAGGAGGGAATGATGCAGACAGTTCGGTGAATTAGTAGTTTGGAGCTCCAGTGCCAGTTTTTTACCCACAGCACCTTGTTTCAAAGGAAACGACGTCACGAACGCAAGTCACCAGCTTCGCTCGTGAGCTATGGGCTTTTTTAGGCATCCGGGCTCATCTATCCTCTTTTTTCGCACTTTTAATACTTTAGGTTATTTTCGTAATTTTCACATGTTTAGTTTTAGGTCAAATACTTAAACTCTATATAAACCTATCTTCTATTCGTTGTTAGGGGAATTGTTTTGTTTAATAAAAATTAGGGTTTATCCCTTTTAGGCTTCTGCTACGTTTCACTCTCCATCAGTTTAGTTATCCGTAATATTCTACATTTTGGGTATGACCTAAACTCAAAGGACTAGTGGTGATACAAAAATATGGGGACTATGCTGACAGGTGGCAGCCTCTCATGGATCAGAGCATCTGGTGGACTAACTTTATCCAAACGCGATAGTCCAAGGACTGTCAACGGGTATTTAAAAGTCAAGGGACTATCTGCCACCAAACGCAATAGTCGAGGGACGATTTACTGTTCAATGCCTTTATAGTTAACTAATGATCCATGGGCCTTTTGGGTCAGATTGTGGAGTCAGTTCAAGTTTAAGAACCCATTAGTCCAAGGTGTGAAATGACCAACACCTATCTTAGTTACTTTCCACTACATTTGTCATCTTCGGTTTTTCATGGTAGTGGTTTGGTCTGAATTTCCATCGGATAAAAGCAAGGTGCAGTGTCCAAAATATCCGACCTTATCAATGGGAAGTAAAGAACTTAGAGGAAATGAAGATACAATAATCCACTCTTAGTAGTTCACTTATAAGACCATAAAGAAATATACCAAGGATTTTTTTAAAACTAAAATTGTTTGTTAGACTACTTCAAACAAGTATCTATAATTACTTTTAGGCAATGGTTTTTACCAGGAGAATTTGCTGACATTGTTACCCGAAAAAAGCATTAACATTGGGAGATTTGTTTTTCGAGGTTGGGAAACAAATCATAGTGGAAAAAATAAATATATTAAATTTTCCCAATCAGTCTAAAAGCAGTTTTTCATCTACTCAATAACAAACCAAAACAAATCATCGTCCGAATGAATCAGGACAAAGTACACATTGATCTAGGATTAACCAACAATCCCAAGGGAAAAAACCAGACTTAGAGTGAATCAATGGGTTTAACCTGATTATTTCACAGAGTTAATGAAAATATTGCAATTATTTACGATATAATAAATATTTTTGTATAGTTTCGAAGGCCCTCACCTATTCAAACTTCTAGAGAAAATCAGAACACCAGGTTGCGCAAGTATCATAATGATGTGGGGTATGATACCAAGGATTGCATCGCTTAAAGTAAGAGATCCAAACTATAATCAATTAAACACTTTTGTCGAAACATAAGTGGGAAACATATTAACACCAAACACGAATGAGGCTCAAGCAGGGCAATCTAATGTTCGAGAATAAGTTATGGAAGCGACACCCAAATAAGAAAATACAATGGTAATTACAGAAACAATATAACAAGTTTGATGAAGATTCAGATTATTAAGATCACAGTCCAGATCGTGGTTAGATAAATATGATATGTGAAAAAGGTGGAAGAGTCTCCGAATTATGTCAATTCTTTGAATCATTGACCATTTTTATAAGGGATATCATGTCAGCTCCCTCGAGTTGCTTTTGAAAAAGACATATGGTTAACTTGACTACATAGTAAAGGGATAAATATATACTCACTTATATCAATATCCATCCTCGTTGTATGACTTTAAAAATGTTGCCGTGCCACATGAAGAGGTTGTGGTGATTAAGGTTGTAATTAAGAGAATAAAAATATGAAGGATTTTGATTGACACTAACAACTTGGTTAATATTATGTTTTTATATACTTATAATTTGATAAAAAAACACTCGTTATTCTCCGATCAAATATAACTATAGTGGGATAGAAATTATAGGGATGTAATCTAGGAATTCGAAAGAGAAGATGTCATCAGGAAAAAATTATTTAAAAAGAGTATAAGAGTACTATTTATAGTGGTTGATTGTCCAACCACTTACAATTCTATCTTTGGTAGATCTTGGCTATCAAGCATTCATGTTGTTTCTTCAACAGTTCTCTAATTCTTGAAATACATGATCAAAAGCCAGGTAGGAGTTGTTTGAAGCAGCCGAAATGTGGCTAGAGAATGTTATTTTACTGTCATTTTCCCGAAGGTATTGGATAATGTGGCAGCTAAAAAGTAGTAACAATGACTATAGTCCTATTCAGATTCGAAAAAATAGATGATCCAATAGAGACTCGTAGTTAAGTTATTCCAGTTAAAGAGGTCGAGTTACACAATTTTCTATATGTAAAATGTGTTAGGATTAGAGCTAAGTTGTGATAAGAGATAAAGGAAAAATTATTGTCATTATTATATAAGAACTTGCATGTATTTTCTTAGTGTAATGAGGATGTAACAAGTGTACCAACGAGCATCAATTGTAGAAAACTCTGAAGTTATTGTTAAAGAGGTGGACATGCTGACAAAAGTAGAGCATACTCTGGAGTTTTAGTACCCGTTGTGAACTGCTAATCTAGTACTTGTGAAAAAGAAGAACAACAAATGACGGATGTGTATTGATATTACAAACCTAAACAGGGCCTATCCGAAGGATCCTTTGCATATCTCCCGAATATATCAGTTGATATTTTATACTTATAGTAATAAACTATTATCTTTCATGAATGTGTTTCTTGGGTACAATCATATACCGATGGATATGAAGAATCTAGATTAAACTACATTCATTACATATATGATGATGCATTGTAATAAGGTTATACCTTTCAGTTTAAAGAATGTTAATGATGCATACCAACATCTAGTGAATAAATATTTTGCCAACCAGATTGGAAGAAATGTCGAGGTTTATATCGGTGATATGCTGGTGAAATGTTTGAGGGATGAGGATCAGTTACTTGATCTCAAACAAATTTCTCTAACTTATAAGCTATCGATTTGAAGTTAAATTCGGAAAAGTGAACTTTTGAGGTATTATTACTGAAAATTCTTGGGATATGTTATAAGTGAAAAAGGGATTCAATCGACCCAACACAACTAAATGCATTGCTTACTATGGATCCTCTAAGATTCACAAAATAATTTCATATATTGACTGGAAAGTTGGTAGTATTGAACAAGTTTATATCAAGGTTATCAAACAAGTGTGCATAGTTCTTCCAAGTTATAAAGAATTCAAAGGAATTTAATTGGTTTTCGAGTTGTATTGAGGCATTTTTTAAGATAACGAAGCATTTTCCTTCACCTAAAACTTTATCAAAGCCGGTGATGGAAGAAAGGCTCTATGTTTACCTAGTAGTATCCCATTATGCCGTAAGTACGGTTTTAGTTCGGGAAGTTGATAATTACCCTCTCCCTATTTATTATGTTAGTAAGAGTTTGTTATATACTAAAAAAATGTATATAAAGTTAGAGAAGTTAGCATTAGCTCTTGTGATAGCAGCAAAAAAAAATAAGACCCTATTTACAAGCACATTCCATTAGTGTTCGAACCTTTTTCCACTAAAAAATATGTTATAAAAACCAAATATGTTGGGTCAGATGACTAATGGTCTATGGAATTTGGGAATTATGACATTGATTTCGCTCCTCGAACTGCAATAAAAATACAAGTTGTAGCAGATTTTGTAGTTGAATTTCATTCAGAACGACCACATGTAGAATTTTCTATTAAAGAGTATGAGGAAACAATAGTTGGGATAAGACTTTCCCAAATATATGGTGCCAAAAAAGTCAAATTGATAAGTGACTCGGAGTTGATCATGCATCAAGCTTAGAGCCAATCTGAAGCAGAAAAAAGAAAATATGGTTAAATATCTGCAAGTATTAAAAGAAACATCGACTTTCTTCAAGTGTGTAGAATATGAACATATGCCAATGACTGAAAATATGGTGGTTGATTCTATAGCTACTACTGCGTACTCTGATGCGTATCCTTAAACTTTGATACAATAACGCCCTTCAATAGTAACACGCCTTAAAGTAGGGACAAATACTGAGAAACATTTCCAAGCATCCATAGTAACAAGCCACAATTGGGGGCATGAAATCAAAGAGTTTATTACTAAGGGGAGTATTCCCGTTGATAAAGTATTAGTTAATAAGTTGAAGTTTATAGCGTATGGTTTTTTAGTCCTAAAGGGTGTTTTTTATAAGAAATTCTTTAGCATGCCTTTATTGTGATGCCTTGGGTATGATGAGTCATAGGTAATTTTGTCTGAATTACACAATGTGGAAGGCTTTGTCCACTGTAGTTATACAAATTTAACCATAAGAGTTTTATTAGCTGGATATTATTGGCTTTCTATCAAGGCAGATACTAAAGGATTAGTTAAACGATGTGATATATGTTAAAGGTTTGGAAATTCAATACATGTGTGAGTAGTTCTAATGGAATCAATATCTGAAGCGATACCATTCGATAGAGGGGGTCTTGATCTAGTGGGACCCCTCCCAATAGCATCCAAAGGTTCTCGAACTATTATACTAGCAATTCATTATTTCTTTAAATAAACGGAAGATGCACATCTCCCCGGAACTACCTTTAAAGTAGTATCATATTTATCATCTTCAATATATATTGTATATTTGGGATCCCTATAATCATTACAACAGATGATAGCCCCCAGTTTGAGAATAGAGATATGGTAATTTTAACCACTTCAAAATAATTTGACATTGTTTTTATTCACCATTTCTCCCTCAAGGAAATGAGCAAATATAGTTGTTAACAAAATTATTACGATGGGTTTAAAACGAATTTAGAGGGAACGACACGAAAATGGACAAATTACTTACAAGAAGTATTCTGTGCTTACCGAACTACTCCCCGGACTGTCACTCAAGAATCTTATTTTGTTTCAGCCTATGTTATGGATGCGAGAAGATACGTTGAATATACCCTCCCATCCTTTCAAATTAAAAAATACTCCAAATAAGATAATAAAGTCACAAGATCTCAATTAGATTTTGTTGAATAAAAAGAATCAGAGATCACTTAAGAACTGTACATTATTAACGTTTAATGAGAAACATGTATGCATCTAAAATTTGAATAAAAGAGTTCGAAGTGTGGGAAAAAGTTTTGAGGAAAGTATTTTTACATACAAAATGCATAAATCTTGAAAATCTAGCACCAAATTAGGAAGGGCCATATACTCTGATTAAAAAGGTCAAGCGTAGAACTTATCGACTAATTGATAAAGAAGACAAATTTCTAAGGCACCCATGGAACGTTGAACACTTATGGATTTATCTTAAATAGTTTTATAATATGTTTATTATGTTTACATTGTTTTTATAAGCGTGAAAATTATTTGGGGGACATAATTTTTCCCACCCTAGTGGAGCGGGGAGGTTTAAATGAGGTGTTCAAATAATTTTCAATATATTGCATTTGCATTAAGGCCGTTTTCGTACTTAGATTATTTTATATATGCCTTCAATTGGTCAAAGTGTTTGTTTTATATATCTTCGAATAGGTTACCTTCGAATAGTTAATGTGTTTAGTTTATATGCATTAGAGTGGATTATCTTCAAATAGTCAAAGTGTTTGTTGTATATGCCTTCGAATGGATTACCTTTAAATGATAAAATATTTGTTTTATATGCCTTCTAGTGGATTACCTTTGAATGAACAATAAAATTTGTATTATATATCTTTGAATAGATTACCTTCGAACGATTAAAGCATTTGTATTATATACCTTCGAATGGTTGAAATAAAGTAAATCAAAGTAATTTTCATTAAACTGATGGCGATATAAAATGCCCTTTAGATGTACTAAAGGCTTGTAAACATATCCAAATAAATATTACAAAATGATATGAACAAATCAAGGGCTTGGTGAAATCTAGGCAAGGTAACAAAAATACATTACATGAGCTAAGGACGTTAAACACTAAAACAAAGTTCATTGGCCTCCATGCTCGTCCCTATTGGCATCTTCTTATTCTGAACTCCCACCTCCATCGTTCTTTGCATCAATTTCTTTAGAACCATCACCAGACGAATCCATAAATATACCCAACTGATCAACTATGGGAATATCATTGGGCCACAATATTTTTGGAACCAACTCTCACAAAGACCCAATGACTAACATAGAGACTGTATTGCGGAACTTCAATTCCATATCGGATTTAATTGAGGCACCCCAATAATCTAGGGATTCTAAGATCTCATCAACATATTATTTTCATATATATTATATGTATTTTGTGGCCCGAGCTTTGGGAGAAATCATTTCATCCTTGTATTTTTTTTATGAGGGCCTCTTGATCATTTTCTCCTTCAATATGTGATTTATGATAACTTTATCGATGACCTGTTAATTGTTTAGTGAAGTAATCTCTCCAGAGCTGAATGATTGTAGCCTTTTGTAAGTAGTATTTACATGTGCAAGTTCATTCTTGATCAATTTGACTTCATCTGTTCGACCATCAACATGTTTTTTCCTCTATGGGGGACACTTTCTGATTTTTATTTCCCTCTAGAAGAGAAACGATGGTCTCTTTATGGGTTACCTCTCTTTTTAACTCAACAACGGGCCTTAAAAATCTTAACATCGAATACCCTAATGAATCATTTTCCGTTTATAGCTCAAAGGGCACACCATCATAAACCGTATTTGTAGTATTATCCGTGGATCCGATGAAATATTTTTAAAGTTGATCCCACCTATAGCCGTCATCGTATTGTCTTCTTCATATGCTTGTCCTTCAAGTGTTCGGAATAAAATGGAGATAAGGGTCAAATACTATGAGTGTTAAAGGATCAATGACTGGGATTGTAAGAGGGATGATACCCGAACGAAGCACGATCTCTGAATGGGTAGTTATTCTTATTATTTTCTTCTAATTCTTGTCACTACCATGTTTGCTTCTCTTGCGTGCGTGTCTTTATCCTTTTCGACATAGGAAGCTATGCGGTGCGTCACCCTCTTTGACATTGACATTAATTTCAGCTATCAGAGATTCATCGATTGTTGCTAGTAAAGAATCATCGAGTTGGTCATCCGTTTCAACTTTGACTGTGCCTTTAATTCAGTTTTACGTATTTTTATTATCTTTATTGTTCAAATGCATGGGAGATCTGGTCATGGTAAGAAGAAATATCTTACCATCTTGAGCTTCTATTTTTTTAAAAATAGGTGATGCCCGGGGATGGGTAGTCAATTACTCTAACGTTAAATTACGTTTGGGGCTACTCCTATAAAGACGACTCTGTACCAGATTGTTGGAGGTAAAACACTGGTGAAAGCCATTAAACCACTTCTCTTCGACCCATTGATTCAATTTTTTAAAAGTAACATTCGCATCTTCCAGATGATGTAGATAAGGCTTAAGTATAACTATTAAAGTTTTTGTTTGAGAATATTCATACTATGGAGTTTCCAAAAAGTTAAGAAATAAGCGTGTATAAGAGATTAAGATAATATATAAAGAACATGTGTTCCCACATTTGAAACGAAATACATATATGACCATTTCATTATTGAATGATAATCTTACGGGAATAACATCTACACATAATGTTGCAATATTAATAACAGTGGAGTTATCAAGCGTATAGATCAATATGGCGATAATATATACAATAATCTCATCAAATATCGTATATATAAGTACATATGAAAGAATAAGAGGAATTCCAATATTGAACCAAATTCCATAAACCCTAATTGGCTT
The DNA here is from genome assembly GCA_036936605.1 of Limnanthes douglasii subsp. nivea. NCBI lineage: Eukaryota > Viridiplantae > Streptophyta > Magnoliopsida > Brassicales > Limnanthaceae > Limnanthes > Limnanthes douglasii. Next base: position 258,655,159 of record JAUPFV010000005.1, on the reverse strand, counting down.
AATTAGAGCATATGTAGTTGTTTTGGGAGTACGAGCTCTTGATGCGACATATCTGAATGACCCCAGAGAAAGACCTCGGTTGGTGTCGATGGGGGAATTGGATGAATATATACAAATGGAAACAGTTTCGACCTAGAAGTTTGGCTGTGATATACCACCGATCTTAGGTATAAAATTTTTATTTTAAAAAATAACTTAGATATATTTATATGGAGTATGCATGATGTAATATGAGTCTCAAACTAAGTCATTTATCACCATTTTAATATCAATAAAAACTTTCGACTTATTATACAAAAAATGAGATCTTACTCAATAAAATACAGAGACAATCGTTAAAAAAATAGACAAATTAACACCTGTATGGCACATACGAGAGTCTCATAATCTAATGTGGACAACTAATCATTTATTGGTAAAAAAAGAACAAAAAGTAGAAGATATGTGTAGAATTCACATGCTTAAACTATGAAGGACCTCTTCACACTACCCATAAATTACCAGCATGACATTATGAAATAAATGATATTTTTTCATGAATACTTTTGTGGGATGTAATCATATACAAATGATAGAATAAGGCAAATGACACACAAATTTCAAGATTAAAATAGGGTTGTATTGCTATAAAATAATACTCTTTAGATTTAAAAATGTTTGAGCAGCATACCAAAACATACAAGCCTACATTAATGATAGTTTGGTGACACGCCTTCATGAAGGAGATAACCTAGTGGATCTATTGGAGATATTTGGAAACCTAAGTTGAGTAAACCTTAAATTGAACCCATAAAAGTGCACCTTCGGCATATGGTCTGGCTAGTTTTTAGGTTACATGGTGACCAAAAAATAATCAAGGTTGATCTAACACATTTTTCCGATTTGGCAGCAATAGAGCCACCGAGGAATACCATAGAAGTCCAGGTCTTGACTGGAAGGCTAACAACACTTAACAAATTATTGTCAACCCTTATTTCAAGTTCGTAAAAGAGAATGGTAATATGAATGGACTCCGACATGTGATGCAACATTTAATAATATAAACATTTTGTTGGATTCTCCTTAATTATTAACCAAGTCTCGTCCAGGAGAGAGCATGTACACATATCTTATAGTCTCGACTACGACGTAATAGTAATTATAGAGGAATACAATACTTTAAAGTAGTATATTATGTAATAAAATCTGTATTATCAATTGAAATAAGGTATTTACAATTAGATAAACTTGTTTTAGCGTTAGTAGTCACAACTAAAAAAATAGGCCATATAAAAGTTAGAACTTCCTTCCCCGTAAGAAATATATTACAAAATCTTGATATGTCAGATAAATTAACAAAGTAGTAAGTGGAGTTAGGATATTATTATATCCTCTTTGAGCCAATAATGGCAAAGAAAGCGCAAACATTTGTCGAATTTTTAATAAAATATCAATCGAACATATTTCTCCAAAAGGTAAACCATAAGATACTTAGAGAGTTGAAAATAATGGAGGTAGTAATAACAAAGGCTCGAGAGCAGAAGTACAACTCATATATCCAACAAGAGATATCTAAACTTAGTTCATCAAGTTCAGACTTCCAACATCCAATAATGAAGTTGAACATGAGGTGGAAATAACATGAATTTGACTTACAAATATATGTGGAGAATAATAGGTACAACTCTTAATCGACTCCCAATTAGATATTAACCAAGTATCAGGGCAAGACGAGAAAAAAGAGAGAGCATAATTTTGTTACTAAAAGAGTTACAATAGTTAGTTGCTCAATTTGAGTATGTGGAACTCAAAGAAGTCTCGAGGGTCGGGAAATCAGCAGTTCATGTATTGACATCTTTAACATGTAAATCTTCAGCAGCTGTAATAATCCTCCATAAAAATCTTTTATTATGTTACCCAACCATTTTCTCTCAGCATATACGTCCACATGAGTAATGACAATATGACGTGAAAAAAGAATAAGAATATTAAAGACCTTCAATCATAGAATATTTAATAGAATAAGTGTTACCCGAAGGTAAAAGGGAAACATGAAAGATAAATATGAATTAATGAGATTTGTATAAACTTCGAACACATGTAGAAGAGAGGTTTAACTAAGCCGTTAATTTGGTGCTTAAGTACAATTGAATCAATATTTATCTTTGACTAGTTACATAATGGAGAATAAGATGCTAAATGTGGATATAAAGCACATTATAAAAGAATCCTGATTCAAGGCTACTGCTAGCTGATGTGGATAAAAGTAGCCTGAGGGTAGGCTGGTAATTTCAAGTGGAGTTTGAAGGCGGTGTAAGAGTGTTTCACGGTGGTATGGAAGTGTTTAAAAGTGTTTCAAAGTGTTTCAGGGTGGAGAGAGAATTAAGCAGCCTGGCAGCAGTTAATTTTTCTTACCCATAGTTAATGCTGGTGGTTGGGCATTTATAGTGTGAAATTTGGGCCCTTATGGGCTTTCGGGTCAAGTTTAATGGACCCGGGTCATGTTTAAAGACCCATAAGTTTTAAGCAGATGTGCAAGTAGCTTAGTCAGATAGTGTTTAGGTTTCTTAGTACTTTAGTCATAGTTCGAACTGCCTTAAGTTTTCAGTGTTCGAAATCATCTGTCCGGTTAACAAGTCCTGTCCGAATTTCCGGGGAGATTTACTTTGGACTACCCTTCCGGGGAGCACTTCGAATTCGGACTCATCAGGAGCCCCTTTTTTAGGTTTTTGAACAAGTGTCTTTGTCAAAGAACTGAAAAACAGTATGTTAAAGGAAGTGGTCTTCCAATTCGGAGAGAGTTGAGGACAGATCCGGACAAGGCAATCGTTTCGAATTCCAAACGGTTCTGTGTCAGAGTTAGTGGGACACGTGTCACACTTTGGTTGGTTTCTTTTAGCCGTTTTCTCACCTCGAAAGTTGTACCACTATCTCGAACAAGTTACCTCTTTAAATGCTTTTGATGACGTCAGCGCCGTTTTTTAATCATTGCCCAACTTTTCGGATTCTCCTAGGAATCAAACCCTTTTTTACATTTACTATAAATTCTATTCATCTTTCACAGTCTCACTATTACTTTCACTCTGCCATTTTACTCAAAGCTTCATCTCTCTAAAATTTCAAGATTTCCTTAGTTGTTTTATGTTCACAGCAAGAACAGCTCTAATCAAGGGTGGGTGGCTTAATCTCTCAGAGTTGGAGAAAGCTCAAAGGGTTGAAAAAGAGAAAAGACTTGCAGCAGGGCTTCCAGCGTCGCCTGTCGAGAAACCAGCCCCTTCAATCGAAGAATCTGATAGAGGTTCATCTTCTTCGAAAGGTACGAGATCTAGAAAACTCTTTCAATCAACACGCTCCCCCATCGTATCTGGCTCATCAGTCCAAGAGTCAATCCCCACTGTCGAACCGGGGGTCGCTGTTACAAGTGTCAGGAAGAAAACCACTTTCATTGCTATGGGGTCCGACTCCGATCATTCTCCAGACAAACTAATCATGAAAAGACCAAGCAGATTGGTTAAGGGACTCTCTTCAAAAAATACCAGTGAGTCAGGGTCCGGGGCAACTGTTAGGACTCTCCGGGAAAGGCCGGTTGGTCCGGAGGCTAGCAGTCCACTACCTCCCAAGGAAACCTCGACCTCAGAAACTCAAACTGAGGTGAGAACTCAAAAACATACAACGAGCCGTCAGTCCGGAGGATCAGCTGTGCCAAGCTTCGTCCCTCCCCGGGCTGTTTCTGCAGAAGCTCCCCCAACAGTAATGGAGGAGATGATGGAAGACTCCACTGAGGAGGTTAGGTTTGAGTCCGAGTCTTCCGGACAAGCTGAAACGGCTGTAGTTGTTGCCAAGAAAGGCAAAGAGGACTTGTATCTGAGGCGTCCGGATCTGCCGGAGAGCCTCGAAGGGAGAGTAGGGCCCTGCTTTCACAAGGTAGAGTTCAAGTACCTTTTATCTCTGTTAAAGACCAAGTATGCGTTTATCCATACTAGAGATTTGGGACGGTTTCGCACTAAGTGGGGGATCCCTGAAAACGTAAAAATCCGAATTCCCATCGATCCGGAGACCCCGATGGATTGTAAAAGGAACGAAATAGTCTTCTTTACGGAGCTATTCAACTGGGGACTTAGGTTCCCACTGGATCTAGAGATAGTGCGCTATTTCCACCTAGTCAAGCTATGTCCATCACAGCTAAGCCCTAACGGATGGTATACCTTGATGTCATGCATTATGGCATCTAGGTTGTCCGGAATTCCTCTTCCAATGGAAGAGTTCGCTGCTGTAGCTAGTTTGTGCAAACACCATCAGTTCCCTTTCTATCACTTTAACATGGGGAACGATCTTAAAGTTGTGGATGATCTCCTGGAGTCGGAGAGCAAGTGGAGGAGCCAGTTCTTGTTTGTAAGTGGCTCATGGGAGAATGGTAAGAAAATCAAGACCGGGGAGAATCCTAGCCTTCTTCGAAGTAGATGGAGGAGCGATCGTAAGTTTTACTTTAAGTTTCTGTTCGAACTTCTCTTTTCATTCAGTTTATGCTAATCAGTTGCTCTCTTGTTTTATCAGAGCTGCCAAAGGAGTTCGGAGACTATCAAAAAGCCGGACAGGTCACCTGTGGCAAAATAAATGCATGGGCCGCAGAGAACTGGGAGAACCGGTTTCATAAGGCTTTTACCCCCGGGAATTTAGCGAGATCCCATCTGTGGAACACCACAGGTCGAAGGGATCTATCCTGGGAGGAGTTCTCCACCCCACCGGATGAAGATGTAGTACTGAGAAGGTCTCATGAATTGGATGGGACCCTTTTCCTTCCTGCCCGGGCCAAAGCCCCAAGTAAAATGAAGGGCAAGAAGAAGAAAGGCAGGAGAGCAGTAGAGGATACGGAGAAAGAGGCTCCCTCAGGCTCAGAGGTGCCAGCCCGGGATCAAGTTGATGCAAACCTTCTACAAGTAGTAGAATTGGAGAGTGAGAAGCAAGGGGTGAACTCCCCAAAACCCAAAAGGGCTTCTAAACGGACTCGCAAACAAGCGAGCGACAGTGCTGACAGGGAAGTCAAAAAGAAAAAGACTTCTCAAAGTGAAGAGCTCACTCTCCGGGATCCGGAGCCCATCTTCCCAACCGATCCAACATTAGCTGAAGAGATCCCCGGGAATCTTAATGAAGGGATTCCAAGGGAATTCCACACTGATGAGATTGAACGGAGAGAGATTAACATGGATGAAGTGGATGTCACCGGTCTGGGTCCTCTAGGTGACTACTTCCTTGGCCTGTCTAGAGATGAGTTCGCAGGGCCATATGTTCCCCCAAGTAGCTCCAACACAGTAAACTTCAATGGTAAGACTTTCTTGGTTTCCAGTGAGAGGGATGTTATAGCCCATTCCCTCCTTAGCAACGTGCAACCAGTACTTACCCTGGAAAGGCAAGTCCGGAGTCAGGCAGAAACCATCAGAGACCTTAAGTATGAAAAGGAGAAACTGTCCGAAGACCTCAGGACTGCCACTACTAAGGTTGACTTGCTTAAGGAGTCGAACGAACAGCTAAAGAAGAATCAAGAGAAAAGCAACACAAAAGTTGTTTCTTTAGAAGAGACCGTAAAAGATCTCAGGGCTAAACTGTCCGGATTAGAGAAGGATTTGACAGCCTCAAGAAAAGAAACTACAGCCCAGGAGAAGCTTGTCACCAACCTGACCACTGACAAACTTGCTTTAGAGAATGCAGTGATTCAGGCTATTGAGGAGAAAGCTGCTCTGGTGAAGGACCAAGAGGCCATGATCAAGGCCAAAATCAACGCTTATGCCAGGGAGATGATACGGAGTGAAGAATTAATGATTGAGAAAGTAAAGTCTGACATGGTCCTCCTGTTTCACGAGAAGTTCCCGAAGAGGAGACTAGGGGACTTGTGGCGTTATGTGGATGACGATGATCTCCCCTACTGGACCATGGTTGATGAAGGGTACACTGATATATCCTCGTCTGGTGATGAAGAGGAAACCGGAGAGAGTCTGGGTGAGGAAGAGGTTGACCCCAAAGGCAAGAAGGTCATTGAGGAAAAAAGCGACATCAAGGGCAAGAAAACAGATGAGGGTGAGCCATCTTCAAAGGCTCCTCCTTAATTTATAATCTGTTTTGTTTATCTTTTACTTGAACCAAAGTCCTTGGAAGGCCAAGGCACCTTTTTTGTGATGTTGTCCGAATTATTCGGACAAATTTTTGTTCTGCACCCAAACTTGTTTAAAAAGTCCTTGGAAGGCCAAGGCAATTTTAAGTTGTTGAATAAATGTTTTGTTTTGCTCAACCATTCTCTTCTTTCATAATCTGTTTAAATAGTTGGAGTTTAAGTAGTCTTGATTTATTGTGTTGTGAGAGTGTTTAGTTTCTCTGGCTAGAATTTAAGTAGCCCTTAGACCTTTCAGTCCGGATAGTATGACAATCAACAGAATTTTGCAAAAACTTAGAAAATCATTCAAGAAGGCTCCAAGTTTCATTTAAAGCTCTCCGTGGCGCCGGAGAGAGGTAGTAGTATGCCCCCAAATATTTACATGGATGTTTTAAACAAGTAAATATTTATATAAGTTTTATTCTAAGTACATTCGAAGGTGTTCAATATTCCAAGGGTGAGTTAAAACCCTGCCATCTTTGTCTTCTAACCAGTATGTCCCAGGCTTGATTCTTTCAACCACAGTATAGGGACCCTCCCAAGTTGGGGCCAGTTTTCCGAAGAGCTTTTCCTTGGTATGCAAGAAAACTTTCCTTAACACCTTATCTCCTGGTTGAAAGTCCCTTCTTTTAACTTTAGAAGCAAACCTGCTTCTCATCAAGCCCTGATAGTGTGCCACCCTAAGATGAGCTTTTACTCGCCTTTCTTCAATTAAATCAAGTTGATTTCTAACTGCCATTTCATTAGCCTGTCCGGAGAAGTTGTGGACTCGAAAGGAGGGGAGTGTCTTCTCTATGGGGGCTACTGCATCCATCCCATAGACCAAGGCAAAAGGTGATTCTTGTGTTGCAGCCCCAGGTGTTGTCCGGTAGGCCCACAAGACTTCTTGTAAATAACTAGGCCACTTCCCAGCAGCCCCTTCCAAATTTTTCTTTAAACCGGACAGTATTGTTCTATTAGCCACCTCAACTTGCCCATTGGCCTGTGGGTGGAAAGGCGAAGAAAAGCAGTGCTGAATACCCCTCGAGGCACAGAAGTGTTCCATTTCTCTGTTGTCAAACTGTGGCCCATTGTCTGTTGTTATTCTCTGGGGGACACCAAATCTGCAACATATATTGGATAGAATGAATTTTATAACAGCCTTTGATGTTGTCCCTGCCAAGGGGGCTGCTTCTATCCACTTTGAAAAATAGTCAATGGCTACAATTATGGTTTTACGCCCTCCGGACGCCACAGGGAGAGGCCCAACTAAGTCCAATCCCCATCGAGCAAAAGGGATGGGCTCAGAAATTGATTCCAAAGGAATGGCTGGTGCATGAATTTCATTGCTGTACCTCTGGCATGGGTCACATCTTCTTACCAGCTCCTTAGCATCTTTCATTATGGATGGCCAATAATATCCGGAGAGAAGCACTCTTCTTGTCAATGCTCTAAATCCACAATGGGCTGACCCCTCACCATCGTGCAATTCGGAGAGAACCATTTGTGACTCATGATCCCCTAAACAGCGTAGGAGAGGTTTGCTATAGGATTTCTTGTACAAGACTTCTCTAATCATGATGAAACCACGAGCCCTGTGCTTTAACGTTCTGGCTTGTGGTTTATCTAAAGGCACGATGCCATCAGACAGATATTGCATAAGAGGAGACCTCCAGTCTTGAGGCCGGTTTACTTGTATTTCAAAGACTTCCTCTTTTTCACCTTCATCAAGTTGAATAGAAGGGCTTTCAAGCACATGGATCCATGGATAGGACTCCGTATATGCTATTGTTGCCAATGAGTCTGCTAGCTCATTCTCTGCCCGGGGAATATGCTCATAGACAACAGCTTTAAACTTCATTGCCTCATTTTTCAAGAGTAGTAAATACTTGATCAATTGTTCCTTTCTAGCTTCTGATAAGCCCAAGGCATGGTGGACAAGCAATTGGGAATCACTTAGCAGCTTGACCCTTTTTGCTCCACAGATGTAAGCCAATTTCAACCCAGCTATAGCTGCTTCATATTCGGACTCATTATTGGATGCCCTGAAAGCAAAACAAATAGCTTGGAACATGTTGTCCCCATAGGGGGAAGTGAGACATATTCCTGCCCCAGACCCCATGGCACTGGATCCTCCGTCTGTTCGGACAATCCACACTTTTTTGTCTTTCGAATCAGTAGGTTGTTCTGAGTCCCTATCAGAATGAAATTCGACCAGAAAGTCAGCCACAGCCTGAGCTTTTACTGCTGTTCGAGGAGCAAAGTCTATGTCGCAGTCCCCCAACTCTACTGACCACTTTGTCATTCTGCTTGAAATGTCCGTTTTTTAAAGAACATTCTTTAAAGGGAAAGACGTCCGGACAATGATAGGATGAGCCTGAAAATAAGGCCTCATCTTTCTTGCAGCTATCACCAAGGCCAATGCTAGTTTTTCAAGTTTCAAGTAACGCCTCTCAGCATCAATCAAGCTTTTGCTGATGTAGTACACTGGGTGAGGATACCCATCAACCTCCCTTACTAACACAGCACTGATGGCACAACTTGAAACAGCCAGATATACGAAGAGAGTCTCCCCATCAATTGGTTTGAACAAAGTCTTGGGAGAGGACAGATGCTTCTTAATTTCATTGAATGCCTCATCACACTGTGGTGTCCACTCAAACCCTTTTGCACCCTTCAAGGTTTGAAAAAATGGAGCACATCTGTCCGAAGACCTGGAGATGAATCTGTTCAAGGCTGCTAACCTCCCTGTTAATCGCTGTACTTCTTTAATATTTCGTGGAGGCTCCATTTGGAACAAGGCATTGAGTTGGTCCGGGTCGGGCTGTATTCCATGCTCACTTATAATATACCCCAAGAACTTCCCGGAATGTACTCCGAACACACATTTTTCAGGATTTAACTTTAAATTCACCTTAGCCAGGTTGGCAAAAGTCTCCTGGAGGTCGGACAAGTGCAGCTGCTCATCCATACTTTTCACCATCATATCGTCAATGTAGACCTCCATATTTCTTCCAATCTGATCAGCAAATGCCTTATTGACTAACCTTTGATAAGTAGCCCCAGCATTTTTCAAGCCAAAGGGCATCACCTTATAGCAGTGCAGACCTCTATCAGTAACAAAAGTGGTATGCTCTTGATCTTTTGGATCCACCTGGATCTGATTGTACCCGGAGAAAGCATCCATGAAGGAGAGTAGCTTGTTCCCAGAAGTAGAGTCTACTAACTGATCTATCCGGGGAACCGGATACAAGTCTTTTGGGCAAGCTCGATTGAGATCTGTGAAGTCAATGCACATTCGCCATTTTCCGTTTTTCTTTTTTACCAAGACTGGATTGGCAGTCCACAAAGGGTACTGAGATTCTTTAATGTGCCCCATCTTTGTGAGTCTGTCAACCTCTTGTACAATGACATCAGCCTTTTCTTTTGAGAAAGCTCTCCTCTTTTGTACTACTGGTGCCACGTCTCTTCGGACAGATAAGTGATGGGAAATCACCTCTGATGGAACTCCAGTAACATCAGCGTTGCACCAAGCAAAAACATGCTGATGGTCTTTTAAGAATTTCAACATACCTTCTTTCAACATTGGTGGCATTTTGGACCCTATCTTGACAATTTTTCCTTCTTCCAAGCAATGTGTTTCAACCTCCTCAACCGGGATCAACACTCCGGGGGTCTCTCTGGGGTCATCAATTTCACCCTCACCCCCAGAAAGGCCCTCAAACTGCTATTGGTCATTTATTCGGACTGCCCCCAGCGTTAATGGAGCCAAGGCAGTGGCATAGCATTCTCTTGCAACTTTTTGACTCCTCCGAACAACCCCAACCTGCCCCTGAACAGCATATTTTAGACACGGATGGACTGTCGAAGCCACTACATGCATCCTAGAGAGCCAAGATCTCCCTAGAATAGCATTGTAACAAGTGGGACAATCCACCACAATGAAAAGTATTCTGACTGTTTTCTTGAAAGGGCCTCTGCCCAACAATACTTCTTCTTCGAACTCACCGATTACATCAGCTGAGCTGCCCGTGAAGCCTACGATCGATCTGTCTGACTTTTGAATCACAGCTGGATTTTTCATCTTCTTGTAAGTATCTAGGAAAAGGATATTGGCAGAGCTCCCAGTATCTACCAAGATTCGCCTTATCTCATTGCCCCCTATCGATGCTCCTATAACAACAGCATCTTCATGAGGGCCAGCAATGTCTCTCAAATCATCCCCATCAAAGACAATGAACGGGAATAAACTTGACGATTGATATGAGGTCATGCCCCCTTCTAGCTGGGTAGCCAAATTATGAACATGTCTTTTTCTTGATGAAGTGGTAGGAGCCGTTACAGTGTCCCCTCCGAAAATTGTCAAGGACTCAAAGAACTTAATGAGCCCGGAGACCGACCTGGAACGCTCCTCTATTGTACCCACTCTGTTCCTTGTTGGATCAGGATCCAAGTATTTGGATTCCACATCAAACCTTTCAATAATTACCATAGCCCCCTCTGGGGCAGCATTAACTGGACCAGCCCGGTGAGTGTTATCAGGCCTGTTGCCTCCTCTTCTTTTAACGTATGCACCCAATTTCCCTCTTTCGATCAGGTTTTGAACCTCTTGTTTCAGTGCTATGCAATCATCAGTAGTATGGCCAATATCATTGTGATATTGACAAAAAGAACTGTTTCGATGTTCTCTGGGAGACTGCAAGGTTGCTGGTCTCCGGTAGTGTACTTCATCTTTTGTTTTATCGAAAATGGTTGCCACACTTTCTTTGAGTTCTGCAAACCATTCCGGTTGGACCCATGGTCCCCTTTTGTTTCTAGACTGTTGGCTTTGTGCAGGAGCAGCTGGTTGAGACTGAGCTTTTCCCCTTCCATGCCCCTGTCCGGTTTCTCTAGCTTTGTTCCCGGACTGGTTTTGATTTGGAGTTGGTGCCACCGGGGTGGATCTCACCTGTCTGTGCACTCTGGTCTTCTTTGTTTCGTCAACATTTATTTGTTTGCCAACTTGATTTAGCAATCCTCCCCAGGTCATGGCCTTCTTCCTGGTTACTGAATCGGCCAGGTTGCCCGGGTTCAAACCTTGTCTCAGGGAGGCTATTGCCACTTGTTCAAAGCAATCAGCCAGCCCGTTTTTTGTGTTCACAAAACGACTTATATACTCCTTTAACGATTCATTTGGTTCTTGGGCACAATGGATTATAGTATCTCCATTACCTTTTAGCTCCTTACTCCCCACAAATTTCCTTCGAAAGGCCACCCAAAAAGTATCAAAGTCTCTGATACAACCCTGAGGAAGGCTGTTGTACCACTTCAGAGCACTCCCCATGAAGGACTGGGAGAATGCCCTGCAGAGTAGTTTATCATCATCATTAAAGTTCATCATGAAGTTCTTGAATTGCTCCAGATGATTGTCTGGATCAGTACTTCCATCGTACTTCTCCATCTTGGTGCTATCAAACCTCTTGGGGAGGTTTCCGGACAGTATTTTGGAAGACAATGGCGATTGCCTCCAATTCCTCCCACGACTGAACGCGGTATCCTCATTAGGTGTTGCAAAGATACATGGCTCATCATGGAAGGCAAAAGGATCCATCAGCATCCGGTCTACATGCCTCCGGTTGTGAGATGATCCTTTCCCAATGTGCCTTTTCATTCTTCCATGGTGATCTCTTTTTCTGGAATACTTCTTAACTTGCTTCTGTTTTTTCCTGGTTCGCCCCTCATCACTACTGGAGGACAAGGATTTTTCATTTCCCTCACTGTCCGAAGAGCTGTCCGAAGATTCTGAGCTTGAGTCAGAACTCTCCACAGGCTTGGACCGGTGAGACTTTTTAGAACTGGCATGTGTCTTTTTAGTGCTCACATGAGTTTTTGAAGCCTCATGCTCTCGAGGGTTATCAGAGCGATGAGCAACTGATGCTTTGGACTTTTCCTTCATGCCCATCTTGGCCTTCTCAGCCCTCAGAGCTTCTATTTCAACCCTTAACCTGTCACGCTCTTGGACAGTATATTCATCGTTCTCTTCCACCACTTCGAGCAAAGCTGGTGGAAGCTCTGGATTATCCGGATTCATTCGGACAGAATTTCTTTACTTGGTTTTGAATGCTTGATTCAGGCACCGTCGCCTCCCACTGTGGTCGCCAATTTGATGTGGATAAAAGTAGCCTGAGGGTAGGCTGGTAATTTCAAGTGGAGTTTGAAGGCGGTGTAAGAGTGTTTCACGGTGGTATGGAAGTGTTTAAAAGTGTTTCAAAGTGTTTCAGGGTGGAGAGAGAATTAAGCAGCCTGGCAGCAGTTAATTTTTCTTACCCATAGTTAATGCTGGTGGTTGGGCATTTATAGTGTGAAATTTGGGCCCTTATGGGCTTTCGGGTCAAGTTTAATGGACCCGGGTCATGTTTAAAGACCCATAAGTTTTAAGCAGATGTGCAGGTAGCTTAGTCAGATAGTGTTTAGGTTTTTTAGTACTTTAGTCATAGTTCGAACTGCCTTAAGTTTTCAGTGTTCGAAATCATCTGTCCGGTCAACAAGTCCTGTCCGAATTTCCGGGGAGATTTACTTTGGACTACCCTTCCGGGGAGCACTTCGAATTCGGACTCATCAAAGACAAGTATCTCATAGACATGCTGCTTGGATAGCTTATTTGCAGCAGTTCACTTTTGTCATCAAGCACAAGGCTGGTATTACGAATCGGGTTGCTGATGCTTTGAGCCGACGTCACACTCTGTTGACTGAGATGCGCGTTCAGGTTCCTGGCTTTGATTCTTTTGTTGACCTTTATGTTACTGACTCATTCTTTTCTCGGGTTCTGGAACTGATTCAGCAGGGCGAACATTCTGAATTTTTATTGGAAGATGGTTTTCTCTTTCGTGGCGTACAGATGTGTATCCCTGACTGTAGTTTGCGTCCGGGCTGATCCAGAAGCTGCATAATGAAGGTCATGTGGGCCGTGATCGAACATACCAGTTGTTGTCATCCTCCTATTTTTGGCCATCGATGCGGAAGAAAGTTGGTCGTTTTGTCGCCCGTTGTCGAATTTGTTAGTTGGCCAAGGGAACATCCACAAATGCAGGTCTTTATTTACCCCTGTCGATTCCGGCTTAGCCCTGGACCGACATCAGTATGGATTTTATTCTTGGTTTACCCCGGACTCAGCATGGATTCGATTCTATTTTTGTGGTGGTTGATCGTTTTTCTAAGATGGTACACTTCATTCCCTGTAAAAAAACATCTGATGCAGTGTGTGTTGCGCAGCTTTTCTTTCGGGAGATTTATCGTATTCATGGCCTTCCCAGTACCATTGTTTCTGACCGTGACACCCGGTTTGTGAGTCATTTTTGGCGCAGCTTATGGCGTATGGTGAATACACAACTCAACTCCAGTAGTGCTTACCACCCTCAGACGGATGGTTAGACAGAAGTGGTTAACCGATCTCTCGGTAACTTGTTGCGCAGTCTGGTAGGAGATCATCCGAAGGCTTGGGATCAGCGCTTACCGCAGGCGGAGTTCGCCCATAACCATGCTCTTAATTGATCCACGGGTTTTTGTCCTTTTCAGGTGATGTATGGTATTGTGCCTAGGGGTCCAGTAGACTTGTTAGCACTGCCTAGCAAGATTCGTCCTCATACAACTGCTGAGGAACTTGTCTCACAGATTCGCCAAACCCACCAGCAGACTCATGATCAGTTGGTCTTGAGCACCGCCAAATATAAGTCTCAGGAAGATTCTCATCGTCGTCCTGTTCAGTTCGAAGTTGGTGACTATGTATGGGCAGTTTTAATAAAGAATCGGTACCCTGCTGGTGAATACAATAAACTGGCCGCCCGGAAGATTGGTTCAGTGGAGATTGTGGAGCGGATCAATCTGAATGCTTATCGCCTACGTTTGCCTAGCCATGTCCGCACGACTGATGTTTTCAATGTTAAGCATCTGATTCCTTATGCAGGTGATTCTTCTGATGGGGATACCGGGTCAGATTCGAGGGTGAATCTTTTCTATCCAGGAGGGAATGATGCAGACAGTTCGGTGAATTAGTAGTTTGGAGCTCCAGTGCCAGTTTTTTACCCACAGCACCTTGTTTCGAAGGAAACGACGTCACGAACGCAAGTCACCAGCTTTGCTCGTGAGCTATGGGCTTTTTTAGGCATCCGGGCTCATCTATCCTCTTTTTTCGCACTTTTAATACTTTAGGTTATTTTCGTAATTTTCACATGTTTAGTTTTAGGTCAAATACTTAAACTCTATATAAACCTATCTTCTATTCGTTGTTAGGGGAATTGTTTTGTTTAATAAAAATTAGGGTTTATCCCTTTTAGGCTTCTGCTACGTTTCACTCTCCATCAGTTTAGTTATCCGTAATATTCTACATTTTGGGTATGACCTAAACTCAAAGGACTAGTGGTGATACAAAAATATGGGGACTATGCTGACAGGTGGCAGCCTCTCATGGATCAGAGCATCTGGTGGACTAACTTTATCCAAACGCGATAGTCCAAGGACTGTCAACGGGTATTTAAAAGTCAAGGGACTATCTGCCACCAAACGCAATAGTCGAGGGACGATTTACTGTTCAATGCCTTTATAGTTAACTAATGATCCATGGGCCTTTTGGGTCAGATTGTGGAGTCAGTTCAAGTTTAAGAACCCATTAGTCCAAGGTGTGAAATGACCAACACCTATCTTAGTTACTTTCCACTACATTTGTCATCTTCGGTTTTTCATGGTAGTGGTTTGGTCTGAATTTCCATCGGATAAAAGCAAGGTGCAGTGTCCAAAATATCCGACCTTATCAATGGGAAGTAAAGAACTTAGAGGAAATGTAGATACAATAATCCACTGTTAGTAGTTCACTTATAAGACCATAAAGAAATATACCAAGGATTTTTTTAAAACTAAAATTGTTTGTTAGACTACTTCAAACAAGTATCTATAATTGCTTTTAGGCAATGGTTTTTACCAGGAGAATTTGCTGACATTGTTACCCGAAAAAAGCATTAACATTGGGAGGTTTGTTTTTCGAGGTTGGGAAACAAATCATAGTGGAAAAAATAAATATATTAAATTTTCCCAATCAGTCTAAAAGCAGTTTTTCATCTACTCAATAACAAACCAAAACAAATCATCGTCCGAATGAATCAGGACAAAGTACACATTGATCTAGGATTAACCAACAATCCCAAGGGAAAAAACCAGACTTAGAGTGAATCAATGGGTTTAACCTGATTATTTCACAGAGTTAATGAAAATATTGCAATTATTTACGATATAATAAATATTTTTGTATAGTTTCGAAGGCCCTCACCTATTCAAACTTCTAGAGAAAATCAGAACACCAGGTTGCGCAAGTATCATAATGATGTGGGGTATGATACCAAGGATTGCATCGCTTAAAGTAAGAGATCCAAACTATAATCAATTAAACACTTTTGTCGAAACATAAGTGGGAAACATATTAACACCAAACACGAATGAGGCTCAAGCAGGGCAATCTAATGTTCGAGAATAAGTTATGGAAGCGACACCCAAATAAGAAAATACAATGGTAATTACAGAAACAATATAACAAGTTTGATGAAGATTCAGATTATTAAGATCACAGTCCAGATCGTGGTTAGATAAATATGATATGTGAAAAAGGTGGAAGAGTCTCAGAATTATGTCAATTCTTTGAATCATTGACCATTTTTATAAGGGATATCATGTCAGCTCCCTCGAGTTGCTTTTGAAAAAGACATATGGTTAACTTGACTACATAGTAAAGGGATAAATATATACTCACTTATATCAATATCCATCCTCGTTGTATGACTTTAAAAATGTTGTTGTGCCACATGAAGAGGTTGTGGTGATTAAGGTTGTAATTAAGAGAATAAAAATATGAAGGATTTTGATTGACACTAACAACTTGGTTAATATTATGTTTTTATATACTTATAATTTGATAAAAAAACACTCGTTATTCTCCGATCAAATATAACTATAGTGGGATAGAAATTATAGGGATGTAATCTAGGAATTCGAAAGAGAAGATGTCATCAGGAAAAAATTATTTAAAAAGAGTATAAGAGTACTATTTATAGTGGTTGATTGTCCAACCACTTACAATTCTATCTTTGGTAGATCTTGGCTATCAAGCATTCATGTTGTTTCTTCAACAGTTCTCTAATTCTTGAAATACATGATCAAAAGCCAGGTAGGAGTTGTTTGAAGCAGCCGAAATGTGGCTAGAGAATGTTATTTTACTGTCATTTTCCCGAAGGTATTGGATAATGTGGCAGCTAAAAAGTAGTAACAATGACTATAGTCCTATTCAGATTCGAAAAAATAGATGATCCAATAGAGACTCGTAGTTAAGTTATTCCAGTTAAAGAGGTCGAGTTACACAATTTTCTATATATAAAATGTGTTAGGATTAGAGCTAAGTTGTGATAAGAGATAAAGGAAAAATTATTGTCATTATTATATAAGAACTTGCATGTATTTTCTTAGTGTAATGAGGATGTAACAAGTGTACCAACGAGCATCAATTGTAGAAAACTCTGAAGTTATTGTTAAAGAGGTGGACATGCTGACAAAAGTAGAGCATACTCTGGAGTTTTAGTACCCGTTGTGAACTGCTAATCTAGTACTTGTGAAAAAGAAGAACAACAAATGACGGATGTGTATTGATATTACAAACCTAAACAGGGCCTATCCGAAGGATCCTTTGCATATCTCCCGAATATATCAGTTGATATTTTATACTTATAGTAATAAACTATTATCTTTCATGAATGTGTTTCTTGGGTACAATCATATACCGATGGATATGAAGAATCTAGATTAAACTACATTCATTACATATATGATGATGCATTGTAATAAGGTTATACCTTTCAGTTTAAAGAATGTTAAGGATGCATACCAACATCTAGTGAATAAATATTTTGCCAACCAGATTGGAAGAAATGTCGAGGTTTATATCGGTGATATGCTGGTGAAATGTTTGAGGGATGAGGATCAGTTACTTGATCTCAAACAAATTTCTCTAACTTATAAGCTATCGATTTGAAGTTAAATTCGGAAAAGTGAACTTTTGAGGTATTATTACTGAAAATTCTTGGGATATGTTATAAGTGAAAAAGGGATTCAATCTACCCAACACAACTAAATGCATTGCTTACTATGGATCCTCTAAGATTCACAAAATAATTTCATATATTGACTGGAAAGTTGGTAGTATTGAACAAGTTTATATCAAGGTTATCAAACAAGTGTGCATAGTTCTTCCAAGTTATAAAGAATTCAAAGGAATTTAATTGGTTTTCGAGTTGTATTGAGGCATTTTTTAAGATAACGAAGCATTTTCCTTCACCTAAAACTTTATCAAAGCCGGTGATGGAAGAAAGGCTCTATGTTTACCTAGTAGTATCCCATTATGCCGTAAGTACGGTTTTAGTTCGGGAAGTTGATAATTACCCTCTCCCTGTTTATTATGTTAGTAAGAGTTTGTTATATACTAAAAAAATGTATATAAAGTTAGAGAAGTTAGCATTAGCTCTTGTGATAGCAGCCAAAAAAAATAAGACCCTATTTACAAGCACATTCCATTAGTGTTCGAACTTTTTTCCACTAAAAAATATGTTATAAAAACCAAATATGTTGGGTCAGATGACTAATGGTCTATGGAATTTGGGAATTATGACATTGATTTCGCTCCTCGAACTGCAATAAAAATACAAGTTGTAGCAGATTTTGTAGTTGAATTTCATTCAGAACGACCACATGTAGAATTTTCTATTAAAGAGTATGAGGAAACAATAGTTGGGATAAGACTTTCCCAAATATATGGTGCCAAAAAAGTCAAATTGATAAGTGACTCGGAGTTGATCATGCATCAAGCTTAGAGCCAATCTGAAGCAGAAAAAAGAAAATATGGTTAAATATCTGCAAGTATTAAAAGAAACATCGACTTTCTTCAAGTGTGTAGAATATGAACATATGCCAATGACTGAAAATATGGTGGTTGATTCTATAGCTACTACTGCATACTCTGATGCGTATCCTTAAACTTTGATACAATAACGCCCTTCAATAGTAACACGCCTTAAAGTAGGGACAAATACTGAGAAACATTTCCAAGCATCCATAGTAACAAGCCACAATTGGGGGCATGAAATCAAAGAGTTTATTACTAAGGGGAGTATTCCCGTTGATAAAGTATTAGTTAATAAGTTGAAGTTTATAGCGTATGGTTTTTTAGTCCTAAAGGGTGTTTTTTATAAGAAATTCTTTAGCATGCATTTATTGTGATGCCTTGGGTATGATGAGTCATAGGTAATTTTGTCTGAATTACACAATGTGGAAGGCTTTGTCCACTGTAGTTATACAAATTTAACCATAAGAGTTTTATTAGCTGGATATTATTGGCTTTCTATCAAGGCAGATACTAAAGGATTAGTTAAACGATGTGATATATGTTAAAGGTTTGGAAATTCAATACATGTGTGAGTAGTTCTAATGGAATCAATATCTGAAGCGATACCATTCGATAGAGGGGGTCTTGATCTAGTGGGACCCCTCCCAATGGCATCCAAAGGTTGTCGAACTATTATACTAGCAATTTATTATTTCTTTAAATAAACGGAAGATGCACATCTCCCCGGAACTACCTTTAAAGTAGTATCATATTTATCATCTTCCATATATATTGTATATTTGGGATCCCTATAATCATTACAACAGATGATAGCCCCCAGTTTGAGAATAGAGATATGGTAATTTTAACCACTTCAAAATAATTTGACATTGTTTTTATTCACCATTTCTCCCTCAAGGAAATGAGCAAATATAGTTGTTAACAAAATTATTACGATGGGTTTAAAACGAATTTAGAGGGAACGACACGAAAATGGACAAATTACTTACAAGAAGTATTGTGTGCTTACCGAACTACTCCCCGGACTGTCACTCAAGAATCTTATTTTGTTTCAGCCTATGTTATGGATGCGAGAAGATACGTTGAATATACCCTCCCATCCTTTCAAATTAAAAAATACTCCAAATAAGATAATAAAGTCACAAGATCTCAATTAGATTTTGTTGAATAAAAAGAATCAGAGATCACTTAAGAACTGTACATTATTAACGTTTAATGAGAAACATGTATGCATCTAAAATTCGAATAAAAGAGTTCGAAGTGTGGGAAAAAGTTTTGAGGAAAGTATTTTTACATACAAAATGCATAAATCTTGAAAATCTAGCACCAAATTAGGAAGGGCCATATACTCTGATTAAAAAGGTCAAGCGTAGAACTTATCGACTAATTGATAAAGAAGACAAATTTCTAAGGCACCCATGGAACGTTGAACACTTATGGCTTTATCTTAAATAGTTTTATAATATGTTTATTATGTTTACATTGTTTTTATAAGCGTGAAAATTATTTGGGGGACATAATTTTTCCCACCCTAGTGGAGCGGGGAGGTTTAAATGAGGTGTTCAAATAATTTTCAATATATTGCATTTGCATTAAGGCCGTTTTCGTACTTAGATTATTTTATATATGCCTTCAATTGGTCAAAGTGTTTGTTTTATATATCTTCGAATAGGTTACCTTCGAATAGTTAATGTGTTTAGTTTATATGCATTAGAGTGGATTATCTTCAAATAGTCAAAGTGTTTGTTGTATATGCCTTCGAATGGATTACCTTTAAATGATAAAATATTTGTTTTATATGCCTTCTAGTGGATTACCTTCGAATGAACAATAAAATTTGTATTATATATCTTTGAATAGATTACCTTCGAACGATTAAAGCATTTGTATTATATACCTTCGAATGGTTGAAATAAAGTAAATCAAAGTAATTTTCATTAAACTGATGGCGATATAAAATGCCCTTTAGATGTACTAAAGGCTTGTAAACATATCCAAATAAATATTACAAAATGATATGAACAAATCAAGGGCTTGGTGAAATCTAGGCAAGGTAACAAAAATACATTACATGAGCTAAGGACGTTAAACACTAAAACAAAGTTCATTGGCCTCCATGCTCGTCCCCATTGGCATCTTCTTATTCTGAACTCCCACCTCCATCGTTCTTTGCATCAATTTCTTTAGAACCATCACCAGACGAATCCATAAATATACCCAACTGATCAACTATGGGAATATCATTGGGGCACAATATTTTTGGAACCAACTCTCACAAAGACCCAATGACTAACATAGAGACTGTATTGCGGAACTTCAATTCCATATCGGATTTAATTGAGGCACCCCAATAATCTAGGGATTCTAAGATCTCATCAACATATTATTTTCATATATATTATATGTATTTTGTGGCCCGAGCTTTGGGAGAAATCATTTCATCCTTGTATTTTTTTATGAGGGCCTCTTGATCATTTTCTCCTTCAATATGTGATTTATGATAACTTTATCGATGACCTGTTAATTGTTTAGTGAAGTAATCTCTCCAGAGCTGAATGATTGTAGCCTTTTGTAAGTAGTATTTACATGTGCAAGTTCATTCTTGATCAATTTGACTTCATCTGTTCGACCATCAACATGTTTTTTCCTCTCTGGGGGACACTTTCTGATTTTTATTTCCCTCTAGAAGAGAAACGATGGTCTCTTTGTGGGTTACCTCTCTTTTTAACTCAACAACGGGCCTTACAAATCTTAACATCGAATACCCTAATGAATCATTTTCCGTTTATAGCTCAAAGGGCACACCATCATAAACCGTATTTGTAGTATTATCCGTGGATCCGATGAAATATTTTTAAAGTCGATCCCACCTATAGCCGTCATCGTATTGTCTTCTTCATATGCTTGTCCTTCAAGTGTTCGGAATAAAATGGAGATAAGGGTCAAATACTATGAGTGTTAAAGGATCAATGACTGGGATTGTAAGAGGGATGATACCCGAACGAAGCACGATCTCTGAATGGGTAGTTATTCTTATTATTTTCTTCTAATTCTTGTCACTACCATGTTTGCTTCTCTTGCGTGTGTGTCTTTATCCTTTTCGACATAGGAAGCTATGCGGTGCGTCGCCCTCTTTGACATTGACATTAATTTCAGCTATCAGAGATTCATCGATTGTTGCTAGTAAAGAATCATCGAGTTGGTCATCCGTTTCAACTTTGACTGTGCCTTTAATTCAGTTTTACGTATTTTTATTATCTTTATTGTTC
Source organism: Limnanthes douglasii subsp. nivea (assembly GCA_036936605.1). Classification (NCBI taxonomy): domain Eukaryota; kingdom Viridiplantae; phylum Streptophyta; class Magnoliopsida; order Brassicales; family Limnanthaceae; genus Limnanthes; species Limnanthes douglasii. The sequence continues at coordinate 258,633,873 of JAUPFV010000005.1, read as the reverse complement.
AAATGCATGGGAGATCCGGTCATGGTAAGAAGAAATATCTTACCATCTTGAGCTTCTATTTTTTTAAAAATAGGTGATGCCCGGGGATGGGTAGTCAATTACTCTAACGTTAAATTACGTTTGGGGCTACTCCTATAAAGACGACTCTGTACCAGATTGTTGGAGGTAAAACACTGGTGAAAGCCATTAAACCACTTCTCTTCGACCCATTGATTCAATTTTTTAAAAGTAACATTCGCATCTTCCAGATGATGTAGATAAGGCTTAAGTATAACTATTAAAGTTTTTGTTTGAGAATATTCATACTATGGAGTTTCCAAAAAGTTAAGAAATAAGCGTGTATAAGAGATTAAGATAATATATAAAGAACATGTGTTCCCACATTTGAAACGAAATACATATATGACCATTTCATTATTGAATGATAATCTTACGGGAATAACATCTACACATAATGTTGCAATATTAATAACAGTGGAGTTATCAAGAGTATAGATCAATATGGCGATAATATATACAAGAATCTCATCAAATATCGTATATATAAGTACATATGAAAGAATAAGAGGAATTCCAATATTGAACCAAATTCCATAAACCCTAATTGGCTTAATTAGAGCATATGTAGTTGTTTTGGGAGTACGAGCTCTTGATGCGACATATCTGAATGACCCCAGAGAAAGACCTCGGTTGGTATCGATGGGGGAATTGGATGAATATATACAAATGGAAACAGTTTCGACCTAGAAGTTTGGCTGTGATATACCACCGATCTTAGGTATAAAATTTTTATTTTAAAAAATAACTTAGATATATTTATATGGAGTATGCATGATGTAATATGAGTCTCAAACTAAGTCATTTATCACCATTTTAATATCAATAAAAACTTTCGACTTATTATACAAAAAATGAGATCTTACTCAATAAAATACAGAGACAATCGTTAAAAAAATAGACAAATTAACACCTGTATGGCACATACGAGAGTCTCATAATCTAATGTGGACAACTAATCATTTATTGGTAAAAAAGAACAAAAAGTAGAAGATATGTGTAGAATTCACATGCTTAAACTATGAAGGACCTCTTCACACTACCCATAAATTACCAGCATGACATTATGAAATAAATGATATTTTTTCATGAATACTTTTGTGGGATGTAATCATATACAAATGATAGAATAAGGCAAATGACACACAAATTTCAAGATTAAAATAGGGTTGTATTGCTATAAAATAATACTCTTTAGATTTAAAAATGTTTGAGCAGCATACCAAAACATACAAGCCTACATTAATGATAGTTTGGTGACACGCCTTCATGAATGAGATAACCTAGTGGATCTATTGGAGATATTTGGAAACCTAAGTTGAGTAAACCTTAAATTGAACCCATAAAAGTGCACCTTCGGCATATGGTCTGGCTAGTTTTTAGGTTACATGGTGACCAAAAAATAATCAAGGTTGATCTAACACATTTTTCCGATTTGGCAGCAATAGAGCCACCGAGGAATACCATAGAAGTCCAGGTCTTGACTGGAAGGCTAACAACACTTAACAAATTATTGTCAACCCTTATTTCAAGTTCGTAAAAGAGAATGGTAATTTGAATGGACTCCGACATGTGATGCAACATTTAATAATATAAACATTTTGTTGGATTCTCCTTAATTATTAACCAAGTCTCGTCCAGGAGAGAGCATGTACACATATCTTATAGTCTCGACTACGACGTAATAGTAATTATAGAGGAATACAATACTTTAAAGTAGTATATTATGTAATAAAATCTGTATTATCAATTGAAATAAGGTATTTACAATTAGATAAACTTGTTTTAGCGTTAGTAGTCACAACTAAAAAAATAGGCCATATAAAAGTTAGAACTTCCTTCCCCGTAAGAAATATATTACAAAATCTTGATATGTCAGATAAATTAACAAAGTAGTAAGTGGAGTTAGGATATTATTATATCCTCTTTGAGCCAATAATGGCAAAGAAAGCGCAAACATTTGTCGAATTTTTAATAAAATATCAATCGAACATATTTCTCCAAAAGGTAAACCATAAGATACTTAGAGAGTTGAAAATAATGGAGGTAGTAATAACAAAGGCTCGAGAGCAGAAGTACAACTCATATATCCAACAAGAGATATCTAAACTTAGTTCATCAAGTTCAGACTTCCAACATCCAATAATGAAGTTGAACATGAGGTGGAAATAACATGAATTTGACTTACAAATATATGTGGAGAATAATAGGTACAACTCTTAATCGACTCCCAATTAGATATTAACCAAGTATCAGGGCAAGACGAGAAAAAAGAGAGAGCATAATTTTGTTACTAAAAGAGTTACAATAGTTAGTTGCTCAATTTGAGTATGTGGAACTCAAAGAAGTCTCGAGGGTCGGGAAATCAGCAGTTCATGTATTGACATCTTTAACATGTAAATCTTCAGCAGCTGTAATAATCCTCCATAAAAATCTTTTATTATGTTACCCAACCATTTTCTCTCAGCATATACGTCCACATGAGTAATGACAATATGACGTGAAAAAAGAATAAGAATATTAAAGACCTTCAATCATAGAATATTTAATAGAATAAGTGTTACCCGAAGGTAAAAGGGAAACATGAAAGATAAATATGAATTAATGAGATTTGTATAAACTTCGAACACATGTAGAAGAGAGGTTTAACTAAGCCGTTAATTTGGTGCTTAAGTACAATTGAATCAATATTTATCTTTGACTAGTTACATAATGGAGAATAAGATGCTAAATGTGGATATAAAGCACATTATAAAAGAATCCTAATTCAAGGCTACTGCTAGCTGATGTGGATAAAAGTAGCCTGAGGGTAGGCTGGTAATTTCAAGTGGAGTTTGAAGGCGGTGTAAGAGTGTTTCACGGTGGTATGGAAGTGTTTAAAAGTGTTTCAAAGTGTTTCAGGGTGGAGAGAGAATTAAGCAGCCTGGCAGCAGTTAATTTTTCTTACCCATAGTTAATGCTGGTGGTTGGGCATTTATAGTGTGAAATTTGGGCCCTTATGGGCTTTCGGGTCAAGTTTAATGGACCCGGGTCATGTTTAAAGACCCATAAGTTTTAAGCAGATGTGCAGGTAGCTTAGTCAGATAGTGTTTAGGTTTTTTAGTACTTTAGTCATAGTTCGAACTGCCTTAAGTTTTTAGTGTTCGAAATCATCTGTCCGGTCAACAAGTCCTGTCCGAATTTCAGGGGAGATTTACTTTGGACTACCCTTCCGGGGAGCACTTCGAATTCGGACTCATCAGGAGCCCCTTTTTTAGGTTTTTGAACAAGTGTCTTTGTCAAAGAACTGAAAAACAGTCTGTTAAAGGAAGTGGTCTTCCAATTCGGAGAGAGTTGAGGACAGATCCGGACAAGGCAATCGTTTCGAATTCCAAACGGTTCTGTGTCAGAGTTAGTGGGACACGTGTCACACTTTGGTTGGTTTCTTTTAGCCGTTTTCTCACCTCGAAAGTTGTACCACTATTTCACAGTCTCACTATTACTTTCACTCTGCCATTTTACTCAAAGCTTCATCTCTCTAAAATTTCAAGATTTCCTTAGTTGTTTTATGTTCACAGCAAGAACAGCTCTAATCAAGGGTGGGTGGCTTAATCTCTCAGAGTTGGAGAAAGCTCAAAGGGTTGAAAAAGAGAAAAGACTTGCAGCAGGGCTTCCAGCGTCGCCTGTCGAGAAACCAGCCCCTTCAATCGAAGAATCTGATAGAGGTTCATCTTCTTCGAAAGGTACGAGATCTAGAAAACTCTTTCAATCAACACGCTCCCTCATCGTATCTGGCTCATCAGTCCAAGAGTCAATCCCCACTGTCGAACCGGGGGTCGCTGTTACAAGTGTCAGGAAGAAAACCACTTTCATTGCTATGGGGTCCGACTCCGATCATTCTCCAGACAAACTAATCATGAAAAGACCAAGCAGATTGGTTAAGGGACTCTCTTCAAAAAATACCAGTGAGTCAGGGTCCGGGGCAACTGTTAGGACTCTCCGGGAAAGGCCGGTTGGTCCGGAGGCTAGCAGTCCACTACCTCCCAAGGAAACCTCGACCTCAGAAACTCAAACTGAGGTGAGAACTCAAAAACATACAACGAGCCGTCAGTCCGGAGGATCAGCTGTGCCAAGCTTCGTCCCTCCCCGGGCTGTTTCTGCAGAAGCTCCCCCAACAGTAATGGAGGAGAGGATGGAAGACTCCACTGAGGAGGTTAGGTTTGAGTCCGAGTCTTCCGGACAAGCTGAAACTGCTGTAGTTGTTGCCAAGAAAGGCAAAGAGGACTTGTATCTGAGGCGTCCGGATCTGCCGGAGAGCCTCGAAGGGAGAGTAGGGCCCTGCTTTCACAAGGTAGAGTTCAAGTACCTTTTATCTCTGTTAAAGACCAAGTATGCGTTTATCCATACTAGAGATTTGGGACGGTTTCGCACTAAGTGGGGGATCCCTGAAAACGTAAAAATCCGAATTCCCATCGATCAGGAGACCCCGATGGATTGTAAAAGGAACGAAATAGTCTTCTTTACGGAGCTATTCAACTGGGGACTTAGGTTCCCACTGGATCCAGAGATAGTGCGCTATTTCCACCTAGTCAAGCTATGTCCATCACAGCTAAGCCCTAACGGATGGTATACCTTGATGTCATGCATTATGGCATCTAGGTTGTCCGGAATTCCTCTTCCAATGGAAGAGTTCGCTGCTGTAGCTAGTTTGTGCAAACACCATCAGTTCCCTTTCTATCACTTTAACATGGGGAACGATCTTAAAGTTGTGGATGATCTCCTGGAGTCGGAGAGCAAGTGGAGGAGCCAGTTCTTGTTTGTAAGTGGCTCATGGGAGAATGGTAAGAAAATCAAGACCGGGGAGAATCCTAGCCTTCTTCGAAGTAGATGGAGGAGCGATCGTAAGTTTTACTTTAAGTTTCTGTTCGAACTTCTCTTTTCATTCAGTTTATGCTAATCAGTTGCTCTCTTGTTTTATCAGAGCTGCCAAAGGAGTTCGGAGACTATCAAAAAGCCGGACAGGTCACCTGTGGCAAAATAAATGCATGGGCCGCAGAGAACTGGGAGAACCGGTTTCATAAGGCTTTTACCCCCGGGAATTTAGCGAGATCCCATCTGTGGAACACCACATGTCGAAGGGATCTATCCTGGGAGGAGTTCTCCACCCCACCGGATGAAGATGTAGTACTGAGAAGGTCTCATGAATTGGATGGGACCCTTTTCCTTCCTGCCCGGGCCAAAGCCCCAAGTAAAATGAAGGGCAAGAAGAAGAAAGGCAGGAGAGCAGTAGAGGATACGGAGAAAGAGGCTCCCTCAGGCTCAGAGGTGCCAGCCCGGGATCAAGTTGATGCAAACCTTCTACAAGTAGTAGAATTGGAGAGTGAGAAGCAAGGGGTGAACTCCCCAAAACCCAAAAGGGCTTCTAAACGGACTCGCAAACAAGCGAGCGACAGTGCTGACAGGGAAGTCAAAAAGAAAAAGACTTCTCAAAGTGAAGAGCTCACTCTCCGGGATCCGGAGCCCATCTTCCCAACCGATCCAACATTAGCTGAAGAGATCCCCGGGAATCTTAATGAAGGGATTCCAAGGGAATTCCACACTGATGAGATTGAACGGGGAGAGATTAACATGGATGAAGTGGATGTCACCGGTCTGGGTCCTCTAGGTGACTACTTCCTTGGCCTGTCTAGAGATGAGTTCGCAGGGCCATATGTTCCCCCAAGTAGCTCCAACACAGTAAACTTCAATGGTAAGACTTTCTTGGTTTCCAGTGAGAGGGATGTTATAGCCCATTCCCTCCTTAGCAACGTGCAACCAGTACTTACCCTGGAAAGGCAAGTCCGGAGTCAGGCAGAAACCATCAGAGACCTTAAGTATGAAAAGGAGAAACTGTCCGAAGACCTCAGGACTGCCACTACTAAGGTTGACTTGCTTAAGGAGTCGAACGAACAGCTAAAGAAGAATCAAGAGAAAAGCAACACAAAAGTTGTTTCTTTAGAAGAGACCGTAAAAGATCTCAGGGCTAAACTGTCCGGATTAGAGAAGGATTTGACAGCCTCAAGAAAAGAAACTACAGCCCAGGAGAAGCTTGTCACCAACCTGACCACTGACAAACTTGCTTTAGAGAATGCAGTGACTCAGGCTATTGAGGAGAAAGCTGCTCTGGTGAAGGACCAAGAGGCCATGATCAAGGCCAAAATCAACGCTTATGCCAGGGAGATGATACGGAGTGAAGAATTAATCATTGAGAAAGTAAAGTCTGACATGGTCCTCCTATTTCACGAGAAGTTCCCGAAGAGGAGACTAGGGGACTTGTGGCGTTATGTGGATGACGATGATCTCCCCTACTGGACCATGGTTGATGAAGGGTACACTGATATATCCTCGTCTGGTGATGAAGAGGAAACCGGAGAGAGTCCGGGTGAGGAAGAGGTTGACCCCAAAGGCAAGAAGGTCATTGAGGAAAAAAGCGACATCAAGGGCAAGAAAACAGATAAGGGTGAGCCATCTTCAAAGGCTCCTCCTTAATTTATAATCTGTTTTGTTTATCTTTTACTTGAACCAAAGTCCTTGGAAGGCCAAGGCACCTTTTTTGTGATGTTGTCCGAATTATTCGGACAGATTTTTGTTCTGCACCCAAACTTGTTTAAAAAGTCCTTGGAAGGCCAAGGCAATTTTAAGTTGTTGAATGAATGTTTTGTTTTGCTCAACCATTCTCTTCTTTCATAATCTGTTTAAATAGTTGGAGTTTAAGTAGTCTTGATTTATTGTGTTGTGAGAGTGTTTAGTTTCTCTGGCTAGAATTTAAGTAGCCCTTAGACCTTTCAGTCCGGATAGTATGACAATCAACAGAATTTTGCAAAAACTTAGAAAATCATTCAAGAAGGCTCCAAGTTTCATTTAAAGCTCTCCGTGGCGCCGGAGAGAGGTAGTAGTATGCCCCCAAATATTTACATGGATGTTTTAAACAAGTAAATATTTATATAAGTTTTATTCTAAGTACATTCGAAGGTGTTCAATATTCCAAGGGTGAGTTAAAACCCTGCCATCTTTGTCTTCTAACCAGTATGTCCCAGGCTTGATTCTTTCAACCACAGTATAGGGACCCTCCCAAGTTGGGGCTAGTTTTCCGAAGAGCTTTTCCTTGGTATGCAAGAAAACTTTCCTTAACACCTTATCTCCTGGTTGAAAGTCCCTTCTTTTAACTTTAGAAGCAAACATGCTTCTCATCAAGCCCTGATAGTGTGCCACCCTAAGATGAGCTTTTACTCGCCTTTCTTCAATTAAATCAAGTTGATTTCTAACTGCCATTTCATTAGCCTGTCCGGAGAAGTTATGGACTCGAAAGGAGGGGAGTGTCTTCTCTATGGGGGCTACTGCATCCATCCCATAGACCAAGGCAAAAGGTGATTCTTGTGTTGCAGCCCCAGGTGTTGTCCGGTAGGCCCACAAGACTTCTTGTAAATAACTAGGCCACTTCCCAGCAGCCCCTTCCAAATTTTTCTTTAAACCGGACAGTATTGTTCTATTAGCCACCTCAACTTGCCCATTGGCCTGTGGGTGGAAAGGCGAAGAAAAGCAGTGCTGAATACCCCTCGAGGCACAGAAGTGTTCCATTTCTCTGTTGTCAAACTGTGGCCCATTGTCTGTTGTTATTCTCTGGGGGACACCAAATCTGCAACATATATTGGATAGAATGAATTTTATAACAGCCTTTGATGTTGTCCCTGCCAAGGGGGCTGCTTCTATCCACTTTGAAAAATAGTCAATGGCTACAATTATGGTTTTACGCCCTCCGGACGCCACAGGGAGAGGCCCAACTAAGTCCAATCCCCATCGAGCAAAAGGGATGGGCTCAGAAATTGATTCCAAAGGAATGGCTGGTGCATGAATTTCATTGCTGTACCTCTGGCATGGGTCACATCTTCTTACCAGCTCCTTAGCATCTTTCATTATGGATGGCCAATAATATCCGGAGAGAAGCACTCTTCTTGTCAATGCTCTAAATCCACAATGGGCTGACCCCTCACCATCGTGCAATTCGGAGAGAACCATTTGTGACTCATGATCCCCTAAACAGCGTAGGAGAGGTTTGCTATAGGATTTCTTGTACAAGACTTCTCTAATCATGATGAAACCACGAGCCCTGTGCTTTAACGTTCTGGCTTGTGGTTTATCTAAAGGCACGATGCCATCAGACAGATATTGCATAAGAGGAGACCTCCAGTCTTGAGGCCGGTTTACTTGTATTTCAAAGACTTCCTCTTTTTCACCTTCATCAAGTTGAATAGAAGGGCTTTCAAGCACATGGATCCATGGATAGGACTCCGTATATGCTATTGTTGCCAATGAGTCTGCTAGCTCATTCTCTGCCCGGGGAATATGCTCATAGACAACAGCTTTAAACTTCATTGCCTCATTTTTAAAGAGTAGTAAATACTTGATCAATTGTTCCTTTCTAGCTTCTGATAAGCCCAAGGCATGGTGGACAAGCAATTGGGAATCACTTAGCAGCTTGACCCTTTTTGCTCCACAGATGTAAGCCAATTTCAACCCAGCTATAGCTGCTTCATATTCGGACTCATTATTGGATGCCCTGAAAGCAAAACAAATAGCTTGGAACATGTTGTCCCCATAGGGGGAAGTGAGACATATTCCTGCCCCAGACCCCATGGCACTGGATCCTCCGTCTGTTCGGACAATCCACACTTTTTTGTCTTTCGAATCAGTAGGTTGTTCTGAGTCCCTATCAGAATGAAATTCGACCAGAAAGTCAGCCACAGCCTGAGCTTTTACTGCTGTTCGAGGAGCAAAGTCTATGTCGAAGTCCCCCAACTCTACTGACCACTTTGTCATTCTGCTTGAAATGTCCGCTTTTTAAAGAACATTCTTTAAAGGGAAAGACGTCTGGACAATGATAGGATGAGCCTGAAAATAAGGCCTCATCTTTCTTGCAGCTATCACCAAGGCCAATGCTAGTTTTTCAAGTTTCAAGTAACGCCTCTCAGCATCAATCAAGCTTTTGCTGATGTAGTACACTGGGTGAGGATACCCATCAACCTCCCTTACTAACACAGCACTGATGGCACAACTTGAAACAGCCAGATATACGAAGAGAGTCTCCCCATCAATTGGTTTGAACAAAGTCTTGGGAGAGGACATATGCTTCTTAATTTCATTGAATGCCTCATTACACTGTGGTGTCCACTCAAACCCTTTTGCACCCTTCAAGGTTTGAAAAAATGGAGCACATCTGTCCGAAGACCTGGAGATGAATCTGTTCAAGGCTGCTAACCTCCCCGTTAATCGCTGTACTTCTTTAATATTTCGTGGAGGCTCCATTTGGAACAAGGCATTGAGTTGGTCTGGGTCGGGCTTTATTCCATGCTCACTTATAATATACCCCAAAAACTTCCCGGAATGTACTCCGAACACACATTTTTCAGGATTTAACTTTAAATTCACCTTAGCCAGGTTGGCAAAAGTCTCCTGGAGGTCGGACAAGTGCAGCTGCTCATCCATACTTTTCACCATCATATCGTCAATGTAGACCTCCATATTTCTTCCAATCTGATCAGCAAATGCCTTATTGACTAACCTTTGATAAGTAGCCCCAGCATTTTTCAAGCCAAAGGGCATCACCTTATAGCAGTGCAGACCTCTATCAGTAACAAAAGTGGTATGCTCTTGATCTTTTGGATCCACCTGGATCTGATTGTACCCGGAGGGTAGGCTGGTAATTTCAAGTGGAGTTTGAAGGCGGTGTAAGAGTGTTTCACGGTGGTATGGAAGTGTTTAAAAGTGTTTCAAAGTGTTTCAGGGTGGAGAGAGAATTAAGCAGCCTGGCAGCAGTTAATTTTTCTTACCCATAGTTAATGCTGGTGGTTGGGCATTTATAGTGTGAAATTTGGGCCCTTATGGGCTTTCTGGTCAAGTTTAATGGACCCGGGTCATGTTTAAAGACCCATAAGTTTTAAGCAGATGTGCAGGTAGCTTAGTCAGATAGTGTTTAGGTTTTTTAGTACTTTAGTCATAGTTCGAACTGCCTTAAGTTTTCAGTGTTCGAAATCATCTGTCCGGTCAACAAGTCCTGTCCGAATTTCCGGGGAGATTTACTTTGGACTACCCTTCCGGGGAGCACTTCGAATTCGGACTCATCAAAGACAAGTATCTCATAGACATGCTGCTTGGATAGCTTATTTGCAGCAGTTCACTTTTGTCATCAAGCACAAGGCTGGTATTACGAATCGGGTTGCTGATGCTTTGAGCCGACGTCACACTCTGTTGACTGAGATGCGCGTTCAGGTTCCTGGCTTTGATTCTTTTGTTGACCTTTATGTTACTGACTCATTCTTTTCTCGGGTTCTGGAACTGATTCAGCAGGGCGAACATTCTGAATTTTTATTGGAAGATGGTTTTCTCTTTCGTGGCGTACAGCTGTGTATCCCTGACTGTAGTTTGCGTCCGGGCTGATCCAGGAGCTGCATAATGAAGGTCATGTGGGCCGTGATCGAACATACCAGTTGCTGTCATCCTCCTATTTTTGGCCATCGATGCGGAAGAAAGTTGGTCGTTTTGTCGCCCGTTGTCGAATTTGTTAGTTGGCCAAGGGAACATCCACAAATGCAGGTCTTTATTTACCCCTGTCGATTCCGGCTTAGCCCTGGACCGACATCAGTATGGATTTTATTCTTGGTTTACCCCGGACTCAGCATGGATTCGATTCTATTTTTGTGGTGGTTGATCGTTTTTCTAAGATGGTACACTTCATTCCCTGTAAAAAAACATCTGATGCAGTGTGTGTTGCGCAGCTTTTCTTTCGGGAGATTTATCGTATTCATGGCCTTCCCAGTACCATTGTTTTTGACCGTGACACCCGGTTTGTGAGTCATTTTTGGCGCAGCTTATGGCGTATGGTGAATACACAACTCAACTCCAGTAGTGCTTACCACCCTCAGACGGATGGTTAGACAGAAGTGGTTAACCGATCTCTCGGTAACTTGTTGCGCAGTCTGGTAGGAGATCATCCGAAGGCTTGGGATCAGCGCTTACCGCAGGCGGAGTTCGCCCATAACCATGCTCTTAATTGATCCACGGGTTTTTGTCCTTTTCAGGTGATGTATGGTATTGTGCCTAGGGGTCCAGTAGACTTGTTAGCACTGCCTAGCAAGATTCGTCCTCATACAACTGCTGAGGAACTTGTCTCACAGATTCGCCAAACCCACCAGCAGACTCATGATCAGTTGGTCTTGAGCACCGCCAAATATAAGTCTCAGGAAGATTCTCATCGTCGTCCTGTTCAGTTCGAAGTTGGTGACTATGTATGGGCAGTTTTAATAAAGAATCGGTACCCTGCTGGTGAATACAATAAACTGGCCGCCCGGAAGATTGGTTCAGTGGAGATTGTGGAGCGGATCAATCTGAATGCTTATCGCCTACGTTTGCCTAGCCATGTCCGCACGACTGATGTTTTCAATGTTAAGCATCTGATTCCTTATGCAGGTGATTCTTCTGATGGGGATACCGGGTCAGATTCGAGGGTGAATCTTTTCTATCCAGGAGGGAATGATGCAGACAGTTCGGTGAATTAGTAGTTTGGAGCTCCAGTGCCAGTTTTTTACCCACAGCACCTTGTTTCGAAGGAAACGACGTCACGAACGCAAGTCACCAGCTTCGCTCGTGAGCTATGGGCTTTTTTAGGCATCCGGGCTCATCTATCCTCTTTTTTCGCACTTTTAATACTTTAGGTTATTTTCGTAATTTTCACATGTTTAGTTTTAGGTCAAATACTTAAACTCTATATAAACCTATCTTCTATTCGTTGTTAGGGGAATTGTTTTGTTTAATAAAAATTAGGGTTTATCCCTTTTAGGCTTCTGCTACGTTTCACTCTCCATCAGTTTAGTTATCCGTAATATTCTACATTTTGGGTATGACCTAAACTCAAAGGACTAGTGGTGATACAAAAATATGGGGACTATGCTGACAGGTGGCAGCCTCTCATGGATCAGAGCATCTGGTGGACTAACTTTATCCAAACGCGATAGTCCAAGGACTGTCAACGGGTATTTAAAAGTCAAGGGACTATCTGCCACCAAACGCAATAGTCGAGGGACGATTTACTGTTCAATGCCTTTATAGTTAACTAATGATCCATGGGCCTTTTGGGTCAGATTGTGGAGTCAGTTCAAGTTTAAGAACCCATTAGTCCAAGGTGTGAAATGACCAACACCTATCTTAGTTACTTTCCACTACATTTGTCATCTTCGGTTTTTCATGGTAGTGGTTTGGTCTGAATTTCCATCGGATAAAAGCAAGGTGCAGTGTCCAAAATATCCGACCTTATCAATGGGAAGTAAAGAACTTAGAGGAAATGTAGATACAATAATCCACTGTTAGTAGTTCACTTATAAGACCATAAAGAAATATACCAAGGATTTTTTTAAAACTAAAATTGTTTGTTAGACTACTTCAAACAAGTATCTATAATTGCTTTTAGGCAATGGTTTTTACCAGGAGAATTTGCTGACATTGTTACCCGAAAAAGCATTAACATTGGGAGGTTTGTTTTTCGAGGTTGGGAAACAAATCATAGTGGAAAAAATAAATATATTAAATTTTCCCAATCAGTCTAAAAGCAGTTTTTCATCTACTCAATAACAAACCAAAACAAATCATCGTCCGAATGAATCAGGACAAAGTACACATTGATCTAGGATTAACCAACAATCCCAAGGGAAAAAACCAGACTTAGAGTGAATCAATGGGTTTAACCTGATTATTTCACAGAGTTAATGAAAATATTGCAATTATTTACGATATAATAAATATTTTTGTATAGTTTCGAAGGCCCTCACCTATTCAAACTTCTAGAGAAAATCAGAACACCAGGTTGCGCAAGTATCATAATGATGTGGGGTATGATACCAAGGATTGCATCGCTTAAAGTAAGAGATCCAAACTATAATCAATTAAACACTTTTGTCGAAACATAAGTGGGAAACATATTAACACCAAACACGAATGAGGCTCAAGCAGGGCAATCTAATGTTCGAGAATAAGTTATGGAAGCGACACCCAAATAAGAAAATACAATGGTAATTACAGAAACAATATAACAAGTTTGATGAAGATTCAGATTATTAAGATCACAGTCCAGATCGTGGTTAGATAAATATGATATGTGAAAAAGGTGGAAGAGTCTCAGAATTATGTCAATTCTTTGAATCATTGACCATTTTTATAAGGGATATCATGTCAGCTCCCTCGAGTTGCTTTTGAAAAAGACATATGGTTAACTTGACTACATAGTAAAGGGATAAATATATACTCACTTATATCAATATCCATCCTCGTTGTATGACTTTAAAAATGTTGTTGTGCCACATGAAGAGGTTGTGGTGATTAAGGTTGTAATTAAGAGAATAAAAATATGAAGGATTTTGATTGACACTAACAACTTGGTTAATATTATGTTTTTATATACTTATAATTTGATAAAAAAACACTCGTTATTCTCCGATCAAATATAACTATAGTGGGATAGAAATTATAAGGATGTAATCTAGGAATTCGAAAGAGAAGATGTCATCAGGAAAAAATTATTTAAAAAGAGTATAAGAGTACTATTTATAGTGGTTGATTGTCCAACCACTTACAATTCTATCTTTGGTAGATCTTGGCTATCAAGCATTCATGTTGTTTCTTCAACAGTTCTCTAATTCTTGAAATACATGATCAAAAGCCAGGTAGGAGTTGTTTGAAGCAGCCGAAATGTGGCTAGAGAATGTTATTTTACTGTCATTTTCCCGAAGGTATTGGATAATGTGGCAGCTAAAAAGTAGTAACAATGACTATAGTCCTATTCAGATTCGAAAAAATAGATGATCCAATAGAGACTCGTAGTTAAGTTATTCCAGTTAAAGAGGTCGAGTTACACAATTTTCTATATATAAAATGTGTTAGGATTAGAGCTAAGTTGTGATAAGAGATAAAGGAAAAATTATTGTCATTATTATATAAGAACTTGCATGTATTTTCTTAGTGTAATGAGGATGTAACAAGTGTACCAACGAGCATCAATTGTAGAAAACTCTGAAGTTATTGTTAAAGAGGTGGACATGCTGACAAAAGTAGAGCATACTCTGGAGTTTTAGTACCCGTTGTGAACTGCTAATCTAGTACTTGTGAAAAAGAAGAACAACAAATGACGGATGTGTATTGATATTACAAACCTAAACAGGGCCTATCCGAAGGATCCTTTGCATATCTCCCGAATATATCAGTTGATATTTTATACTTATAGTAATAAACTATTATCTTTCATGAATGTGTTTCTTGGGTACAATCATATACCGATGGATATGAAGAATCTAGATTAAACTACATTCATTACATATATGATGATGCATTGTAATAAGGTTATACCTTTCAGTTTAAAGAATGTTAAGGATGCATACCAACATCTAGTGAATAAATATTTTGCCAACCAGATTGGAAGAAATGTCGAGGTTTATATCGGTGATATGCTGGTGAAATGTTTGAGGGATGAGGATCAGTTACTTGATCTCAAACAAATTTCTCTAACTTATAAGCTATCGATTTGAAGTTAAATTCGGAAAAGTGAACTTTTGAGGTATTATTACTGAAAATTCTTGGGATATGTTATAAGTGAAAAAGGGATTCAATCTACCCAACACAACTAAATGCATTGCTTACTATGGATCCTCTAAGATTCACAAAATAATTTCATATATTGACTGGAAAGTTGGTAGTATTGAACAAGTTTATATCAAGGTTATCAAACAAGTGTGCATAGTTCTTCCAAGTTATAAAGAATTCAAAGGAATTTAATTGGTTTTCGAGTTGTATTGAGGCATTTTTTAAGATAACGAAGCATTTTCCTTCACCTAAAACTTTATCAAAGCCGGTGATGGAAGAAAGGCTCTATGTTTACCTAGTAGTATCCCATTATGCCGTAAGTACGGTTTTAGTTCGGGAAGTTGATAATTACCCTCTCCCTGTTTATTATGTTAGTAAGAGTTTGTTATATACTAAAAAAATGTATATAAAGTTAGAGAAGTTAGCATTAGCTCTTGTGATAGCAGCCAAAAAAAATAAGACCCTATTTACAAGCACATTCCATTAGTGTTCGAACTTTTTTCCACTAAAAAATATGTTATAAAAACCAAATATGTTGGGTCAGATGACTAATGGTCTATGGAATTTGGGAATTATGACATTGATTTCGCTCCTCGAACTGCAATAAAAATACAAGTTGTAGCAGATTTTGTAGTTGAATTTCATTCAGAACGACCACATGTAGAATTTTCTATTAAAGAGTATGAGGAAACAATAGTTGGGATAAGACTTTCCCAAATATATGGTGCCAAAAAAGTCAAATTGATAAGTGACTCGGAGTTGATCATGCATCAAGCTTAGAGCCAATCTGAAGCAGAAAAAAGAAAATATGGTTAAATATCTGCAAGTATTAAAAGAAACATCGACTTTCTTCAAGTGTGTAGAATATGAACATATGCCAATGACTGAAAATATGGTGGTTGATTCTATAGCTACTACTGCGTACTCTGATGCGTATCCTTAAACTTTGATACAATAACGCCCTTCAATAGTAACACGCCTTAAAGTAGGGACAAATACTGAGAAACATTTCCAAGCATCCATAGTAACAAGCCACAATTGGGGGCATGAAATCAAAGAGTTTATTACTAAGGGGAGTATTCCCGTTGATAAAGTATTAGTTAATAAGTTGAAGTTTATAGCGTATGGTTTTTTAGTCCTAAAGGGTGTTTTTTATAAGAAATTCTTTAGCATGCATTTATTGTGATGCCTTGGGTATGATGAGTCATAGGTAATTTTGTCTGAATTACACAATGTGGAAGGCTTTGTCCACTGTAGTTATACAAATTTAACCATAAGAGTTTTATTAGCTGGATATTATTGGCTTTCTATCAAGGCAGATACTAAAGGATTAGTTAAACGATGTGATATATGTTAAAGGTTTGGAAATTCAATACATGTGTGAGTAGTTCTAATGGAATCAATATCTGAAGCGATACCATTCGATAGAGGGGGTCTTGATCTAGTGGGACCCCTCCCAATGGCATCCAAAGGTTGTCGAACTATTATACTAGCAATTCATTATTTCTTTAAATAAACGGAAGATGCACATCTCCCCGGAACTACCTTTAAAGTAGTATCATATTTATCATCTTCAATATATATTGTATATTTGGGATCCCTATAATCATTACAACAGATGATAGCCCCCAGTTTGAGAATAGAGATATGGTAATTTTAACCACTTCAAAATAATTTGACATTGTTTTTATTCACCATTTCTCCCTCAAGGAAATGAGCAAATATAGTTGTTAACAAAATTATTACGATGGGTTTAAAACGAATTTAGAGGGAACGACACGAAAATGGACAAATTACTTACAAGAAGTATTGTGTGCTTACCGAACTACTCCCCGGACTGTCACTCAAGAATCTTATTTTGTTTCAGCCTATGTTATGGATGCGAGAAGATACGTTGAATATACCCTCCCATCCTTTCAAATTAAAAAATACTCCAAATAAGATAATAAAGTCACAAGATCTCAGTTAGATTTTGTTGAATAAAAAGAATCAGAGATCACTTAAGAACTGTACATTATTAACGTTTAATGAGAAACATGTATGCATCTAAAATTCGAATAAAAGAGTTCGAAGTGTGGGAAAAAGTTTTGATGAAAGTATTTTTACATACAAAATGCATAAATCTTGAAAATCTAGCACCAAATTAGGAAGGGCCATATACTCTGATTAAAAAGGTCAAGCGTAGAACTTATCGACTAATTGATAAAGAAGACAAATTTCTAAGGCACCCATGGAACGTTGAACACTTATGGCTTTATCTTAAATAGTTTTATAATATGTTTATTATGTTTACATTGTTTTTATAAGCGTGAAAATTATTTGGGGGACATAATTTTTCCCACCCTAGTGGAGCGGGGAGGTTTAAATGAGGTGTTCAAATAATTTTCAATATATTGCATTTGCATTAAGGCCGTTTTCGTACTTAGATTATTTTATATATGCCTTCAATTGGTCAAAGTGTTTGTTTTATATATCTTCGAATAGGTTACCTTCGAATAGTTAATGTGTTTAGTTTATATGCATTAGAGTGGATTATCTTCAAATAGTCAAAGTGTTTGTTGTATATGCCTTCGAATGGATTACCTTTAAATGATAAAATATTTGTTTTATATGCCTTCTAGTGGATTACCTTCGAATGAACAATAAAATTTGTATTATATATCTTTGAATAGATTACCTTCGAACGATTAAAGCATTTGTATTATATACCTTCGAATGGTTGAAATAAAGTAAATCAAAGTAATTTTCATTAAACTGATGGCGATATAAAATGCCCTTTAGATGTACTAAAGGCTTGTAAACATATCCAAATAAATATTACAAAATGATATGAACAAATCAAGGGCTTGGTGAAATCTAGGCAAGGTAACAAAAATACATTACATGAGCTAAGGACGTTAAACACTAAAACAAAGTTCATTGGCCTCCATGCTCGTCCCTATTGGCATCTTCTTATTCTGAACTCCCACCTCCATCGTTCTTTGCATCAATTTCTTTAGAACCATCACCAGACGAATCCATAAATATACCCAACTGATCAACTATGGGAATATCATTGGGCCACAATATTTTTGGAACCAACTCTCACAAAGACCCAATGACTAACATAGAGACTGTATTGCGGAACTTCAATTCCATATCGGATTTAATTGAGGCACCCCAATAATCTAGGGATTCTAAGATCTCATCAACATATTATTTTCATATATATTATATGTATTTTGTGGCCCGAGCTTTGGGAGAAATCATTTCATCCTTGTATTTTTTTATGAGGGCCTCTTGATCATTTTCTCCTTCAATATGTGATTTATGATAACTTTATCGATGACCTGTTAATTGTTTAGTGAAGTAATCTCTCCAGAGCTGAATGATTGTAGACTTTTGTAAGTAGTATTTACATGTGCAAGTTCATTCTTGATCAATTTGACTTCATCTGTTCGACCATCAACATGTTTTTTCCTCTCTGGGGGACACTTTCTGATTTTTATTTCCCTCTAGAAGAGAAACGATGGTCTCTTTGTGGGTTACCTCTCTTTTTAACTCAACAACGGGCCTTACAAATCTTAACATCGAATACCCTAATGAATCATTTTCCGTTTATAGCTCAAAGGGCACACCATCATAAACCGTATTTGTAGTATTATCCGTGGATCCGATGAAATATTTTTAAAGTCGATCCCACCTATAGCCGTCATCGTATTGTCTTCTTCATATGCTTGTCCTTCAAGTGTTCGGAATAAAATGGAGATAAGGGTCAAATACTATGAGTGTTAAAGGATCAATGACTGGGATTGTAAGAGGGATGATACCCGAACGAAGCACGATCTCTGAATGGGTAGTTATTCTTATTATTTTCTTCTAATTCTTGTCACTACCATGTTTGCTTCTCTTGCGTGTGTGTCTTTATCCTTTTCGACATAGGAAGCTATGCGGTGCGTCACCCTCTTTGACATTGACATTAATTTCAGCTATCAGAGATTCATCGATTGTTGCTAGTAAAGAATCATCGAGTTGGTCATCCGTTTCAACTTTGACTGTGCCTTTAATTCAGTTTTACGTATTTTTATTATCTTTATTGTTCAAATGCATGGGAGATCTGGTCATGGTAAGAAGAAATATCTTACCATCTTGAGCTTCTATTTTAAAAAAAATAGGTGATGCCCGGGGATGGGTAGTCAATTACTCTAACGTTAAATTACGTTTGGGGCTACTCCTATAAAGACGACTCTGTACCAGATTGTTGGAGGTAAAACACTGGTGAAAGCCATTAAACCACTTCTCTTCGACCCATTGATTCAATTTTTTAAAAGTAACATTCGCATCTTCCAGATGATGTAGATAAGGCTTAAGTATAACTATTAAAGTTTTTGTTTGAGAATATTCATACTATGGAGTTTCCAAAAAGTTAAGAAATAAGCGTGTATAAGAGATTAAGATAATATATAAAGAACATGTGTTCCCACATTTGAAACGAAATACATATATGACCATTTCATTATTGAATGATAATCTTACGGGAATAACATCTACACATAATGTTGCAATATTAATAACAGTGGAGTTATCAAGAGTATAGATCAATATGGCGATAATATATACAAGAATCTCATCAAATATCGTATATATAAGTACATATGAAAGAATAAGAGGAATTCCAATATTGAACCAAATTCCATAAACCCTAATTGGCTTAATTAGAGCATATGTAGTTGTTTTGGGAGTACGAGCTCTTGATGCGATATATCTGAATGACCCCAGAGAAAGACCTCGGTTGGTATCGATGGGGGAATTGGATGAATATATACAAATGGAAACAGTTTCGACCTAGAAGTTTGGCTGTGATATACCACCGATCTTAGGTATAAAATTTTTATTTTAAAAAATAACTTAGATATATTTATATGGAGTATGCATGATGTAATATGAGTCTCAAACTAAGTCATTTATCACCATTTTAATATCAATAAAAACTTTCGACTTATTATACAAAAAATGAGATCTTACTCAATAAAATACAGAGACAATCGTTAAAAAAATAGACAAATTAACACTTGTATGGCACATACGAGAGTCTCATAATCTAATGTGGACAACTAATCATTTATTGGTAAAAAAAGAACAAAAAGTAGAAGATATGTGTAGAATTCACATGCTTAAACTATGAAGGACCTCTTCACACTACCCATAAATTACCAGCATGACATTATGAAATAAATGATATTTTTTCATGAATACTTTTGTGGGATGTAATCATATACAAATGATAGAATAAGGCAAATGACACACAAATTTCAAGATTAAAATAGGGTTGTATTGCTATAAAATAATACTCTTTAGATTTAAAAATGTTTGAGCAGCATACCAAAACATACAAGCCTACATTAATGATAGTTTGGTGACACGCCTTCATGAATGAGATAACCTAGTGGATCTATTGGAGATATTTGGAAACCTAAGTTGAGTAAACCTTAAATTGAACCCATAAAAGTGCACATTCGGCATATGGTCTAGCTAGTTTTTAGGTTACACGGTGACCAAAAAATAATCAAGGTTGATCTAACACATTTTTCCGATTTGGCAGCAATAGAGCCACCGAGGAATACCATAGAAGTCCAGGTCTTGACTGGAAGGCTAACAACACTTAACAAATTATTGTCAACCCTTATTTCAAGTTCGTAAAAGAGAATGGTAATTTGAATGGACTCCGACATGTGATGCAACATTTAATAATATAAACATTTTGTTGGATTCTCCTTAATTATTAACCAAGTCTCGTCCAGGAGAGAGCATGTACACATATCTTATAGTCTCGACTACGACGTAATAGTAATTATAGAGGAATACAATACTTTAAAGTAGTATATTATGTAATAAAATCTGTATTATCAATTGAAATAAGGTATTTACAATTAGATAAACTTGTTTTAGCGTTAGTAGTCACAACTAAAAAAATAGGCCATATAAAAGTTAGAACTTCCTTCCCCGTAAGAAATATATTACAAAATCTTGATATGTCAGATAAATTGACAAAGTAGTAAGTGGAGTTAGGATATTATTATATCCTCTTTGAGCCAATAATGGCAAAGAAAGCGCAAACGTTTGTCGAATTTTTAATAAAATGTCAATCGAACATATTTCTCCAAAAGGTAAACCATAAGATACTTAGAGAGTTGAAAATAATGGAGGTAGTAATAACAAAGGCTCGAGAGCAGAAGTACAACTCATATATCCAACAAGAGATATCTAAACTTAGTTCATCAAGTTCAGACTTCCAACATCCAATAATGAAGTTGAACATGAGGTGGAAATAACATGAATTTGACTTACAAATATATGTAGAGAATAATAGGTACAACTCTTAATCGACTCCCAATTAGATATTAACCAAGTATCAGGGCAAGACGAGAAAAAAGAGAGAGCATAATTTTGTTACTAAAAGAGTTACAATAGTTAGTTGCTCAATTTGAGTATGTGGAACTCAAAGAAGTCTCGAGGGTCGGGAAATCAGCAGTTCATGTATTGACATCTTTAACATGTAAATCTTCAGCAGCTGTAATAATCCTCCATAAAAATCTTTTATTATGTTACCCAACCATTTTCTCTCAGCATATACGTCCACATGAGTAATGACAATATGACGTGAAAAAAGAATAAGAATATTAAAGACTTTCAATCATAGAATATTTAATAGAATAAGTGTTACCTGAAGGTAAAAGGGAAACATGAAAGATAAATATGAATTAATGAGATTTGTATAAACTTCGAACACATGTAGAAGAGAGGTTTAACTAAGCCGTTAATTTGGTGCTTAAGTACAATTGAATCAATATTTATCTTTGACTAGTTACATAATGGAGAATAAGATGCTAAATGTGGATATAAAGCACATTATAAAAGAATCCTAATTCAAGGCTACTGCTAGCTGATGTGGATAAAAGTAGCCTGAGGGTAGGCTGGTAATTTCAAGTGGAGTTTGAAGGCGGTGTAAGAGTGTTTCACGGTGGTATGGAAGTGTTTAAAAGTGTTTCAAAGTGTTTCAGGGTGGAGAGAGAATTAAGCAGCCTGGCAGCAGTTAATTTTTCTTACCCATAGTTAATGCTGGTGGTTGGGCATTTATAGTGTGAAATTTGGGCCCTTATGGGCTTTCGGGTCAAGTTTAATGGACCCGGGTCATGCTTAAAGACCCATAAGTTTTAAGCAGATGTGCAGGTAGCTTAGTCAGATAGTGTTTAGGTTTTTTAGTACTTTAGTCATAGTTCGAACTGCCTTAAGTTTTCAGTGTTCGAAATCATCTGTCCAGTCAACAAGTCCTGTCCGAATTTCCGGGGAGATTTACTTTGAACTACCCTTCCGGGGAGCACTTCGAATTCGGACTCATCAGGAGCCCCTTTTTTAGGTTTTTGAACAAGTGTCTTTGTCAAAGAACTGAAAAACAGTCCGTTAAAGGAAGTGGTCTTCCAATTCGGAGAGAGTTGAGGACAGATCCGGACAAGGCAATCGTTTCGAATTCCAAACGGTTCTGTGTCAGAGTTAGTGGGACACGTGTCACACTTTGGTTTGTTTCTTTTAGCCGTTTTCTCACCTCGAAAGTTGTACCACTATCTCGAACAAGTTACCTCTTTAAATGCTTTTGATGACGTCAGCGCCGTTTTTTAATCATTGCCCAACTTTTCGGATTCTCCTAGGAATCAAACCTTTTTTTATATTTACTATAAATTCTATTCATCTTTCACAGTCTCACTATTACTTTCACTCTGCCATTTTACTCAAAGCTTCATCTCTCTAAAATTTCAAGATTTACTTAGTTGTTTTATGTTCACAGCAAGAACAGCTCTAATCAAGGGTGGGTGGCTTAATCTCTCAGAGTTGGAGAAAGCTCAAAGGGTTGAAAAAGAGAAAAGACTTGCAGCAGGGCTTCCAGCGTCGCCTGTCGAGAAACCAGCCCCTTCAATCGAAGAATCTGATAGAGGTTCATCTTCTTCGAAAGGTACGAGATCTAGAAAACTCTTTCAATCAACACGCTCCCCCATCGTATCTGGCTCATCAGTCCAAGAGTCAATCCCCACTGTCGAACCGGGGGTCGCTGTTACAAGTGTCAGGAAGAAAACCACTTTCATTGCTATGGGGTCCGACTCCGATCATTCTCCAGACAAACTAATCATGAAAAGACCAAGCAGATTGGTTAAGGGACTCTCTTCAAAAAATACCAGTGAGTCAGGGTCCGGGGCAACTGTTAGGACTCTCCGGGAAAGGCCGGTTGGTCCGGAGGCTAGCAGTCCACTACCTCCCAAGGAAACCTCGACCTCAGAAACTCAAACTGAGGTGAGAACTCAAAAACATACAACGAGCCGTCAGTCCGGAGGATCAGCTGTGCCAAGCTTCGTCCCTCCCCGGGCTGTTTCTGCAGAAGCTCCCCCAACAGTAATGGAGGAGAGGATGGAAGACTCCACTGAGGAGGTTAGGTTTGAGTCCGAGTCTTCCGGACAAGCTGAAACTGCTGTAGTTGTTGCCAAGAAAGGCAAAGAGGACTTGTATCTGAGGCGTCCGGATCTGCCGGAGAGCCTCGAAGGGAGAGTAGGGCCCTGCTTTCACAAGGTAGAGTTCAAGTACCTTTTATCTCTGTTAAAGACCAAGTATGCGTTTATCCATACTATAGATTTGGGACGGTTTCGCACTAAGTGGGGGATCCCTGAAAACGTAAAAATCCGAATTCCCATCGATCAGGAGACCCCGATGGATTGTAAAAGGAACGAAATAGTCTTCTTTACGGAGCTATTCAACTGGGGACTTAGGTTCCCACTGGATCCAGAGATAGTGCGCTATTTCCACCTAGTCAAGCTATGTCCATCACAGCTAAGCCCTAACGGATGGTATACCTTGATGTCATGCATTATGGCATCTAGGTTGTCCGGAATTCCTCTTCCAATGGAAGAGTTCGCTGCTGTAGCTAGTTTGTGCAAACACCATCAGTTCCCTTTCTATCACTTTAACATGGGGAACGATCTTAAAGTTGTGGATGATCTCCTGGAGTCGGAGAGCAAGTGGAGGAGCCAGTTCTTGTTTGTAAGTGGCTTATGGGAGAATGGTAAGAAAATCAAGACCGGGGAGAATCCTAGCCTTCTTCGAAGTAGATGGAGGAGCGATCGTAAGTTTTACTTTAAGTTTCTGTTCGAACTTCTCTTTTCATTCAGTTTATGCTAATCAGTTGCTCTCTTGTTTTATCAGAGCTGCCAAAGGAGTTCGGAGACTATCAAAAAGCCGGACAGGTCACCTGTGGCAAAATAAATGCATGGGCCGCAGAGAACTGGGAGAACCGGTTTCATAAGGCTTTTACCCCCGGGAATTTAGCGAGATCCCATCTGTGGAACACCACAGGTCGAAGGGATCTATCCTGGGAGGAGTTCTCCACCCCACCGGATGAAGATGTAGTACTGAGAAGGTCTCATGAATTGGATGGGACCCTTTTCCTTCCTGCCCGGGCCAAAGCCCCAAGTAAAATGAAGGGCAAGAAGAAGAAAGGCAGGAGAGCAGTAGAGGATACGGAGAAAGAGGCTCCCTCAGGCTCAGAGGTGCCAGCCCGGGATCAAGTTGATGCAAACCTTCTACAAGTAGTAGAATTGGAGAGTGAGAAGCAAGGGGTGAACTCCCCAAAACCCAAAAGGGCTTCTAAACGGACTCGCAAACAAGCGAGCGACAGTGCTGACAGGGAAGTCAAAAAGAAAAAGACTTCTCAAAGTGAAGAGCTCACTCTCCGGGATCCGGAGCCCATCTTCCCAACCGATCCAACATTAGCTGAAGAGATCCCCGGGAATCTTAATGAAGGGATTCCAAGGGAATTCCATACTGATGAGATTGAACGGGGAGAGATTAACATGGATGAAGTGGATGTCACCGGTCTGGGTCCTCTAGGTGACTACTTCCTTGGCCTGTCTAGAGATGAGTTCGCAGGGCCATATGTTCCCCCAAGTAGCTCCAACACAGTAAACTTCAATGGTAAGACTTTCTTGGTTTCCAGTGAGAGGGATGTTATAGCCCATTCCCTCCTTAGCAACGTGCAACCAGTACTTACCCTGGAAAGGCAAGTCCGGAGTCAGGCAGAAACCATCAGAGACCTTAAGTCTGAAAAGGAGAAACTGTCCGAAGACCTCAGGACTGCCACTACTAAGGTTGACTTGCTTAAGGAGTCGAACGAACAGCTAAAGAAGAATCAAGAGAAAAGCAACACAAAAGTTGTTTCTTTAGAAGAGACCGTAAAAGATCTCAGGGCTAAACTGTCCGGATTAGAGAAGGATTTGACAGCCTCAAGAAAAGAAACTATAGCCCAGGAGAAGCTTGTCACCAACCTGACCACTGACAAACTTGCTTTAGAGAATGCAGTGACTCAGGCTATTGAGGAGAAAGCTGCTCTGGTGAAGGACCAAGAGGCCATGATCAAGGCCAAAATCAACGCTTATGCCAGGGAGATGATACGGAGTGAAGAATTAATGATTGAGAAAGTAAAGTCTGACATGGTCCTCCTGTTTCACGAGAAGTTCCCGAAGAGGAGACTAGGGGACTTGTGGCGTTATGTGGATGACGATGATCTCCCTTACTGGACCATGGTTGATGAAGGGTACACTGATATATCCTCGTCTGGTGATGAAGAGGAAACCGGAGAGAGTCCGGGTGAGGAAGAGGTTGACCCCAAAGGCAAGAAGGTCATTGAGGAAAAAAGCGACATCAAGGGCAAGAAAACAGATGACGGTGAGCCATCTTCAAAGGCTCCTCCTTAATTTATAATCTGTTTTGTTTATCTTTTACTTGAACCAAAGTCCTTGGAAGGCCAAGGCACCTTTTTTGTGATGTTGTCCGAATTATTCGGACAGATTTTTGTTCTGCACCCAAACTTGTTTAAAAAGTCCTTGGAAGGCCAAGGCAATTTTAAGTTGTTGAATGAATGTTTTGTTTTGCTCAACCATTCTCTTCTTTCATAATCTGTTTAAATAGTTGGAGTTTAAGTAGTCTTGATTTATTGTATTGTGAGAGTGTTTAGTTTCTCTGGCTAGAATTTAAGTAGCCCTTAGACCTTTCAGTCCGGATAGTATGACAATCAACAGAATTTTGCAAAAACTTAGAAAATCATTCAAGAAGGCTCCAAGTTTCATTTAAAGCTCTCCGTGGCGCCGGAGAGAGGTAGTAGTATGCCCCCAAATATTTACATGGATGTTTTAAACAAGTAAATATTTATATAAGTTTTATTCTAAGTACATTCGAAGGTGTTCAATATTCCAAGGGTGAGTTAAAACCCTGCCATCTTTGTCTTCTAACCAGTATGTCCCAGGCTTGATTCTTTCAACCACAGTATAGGGACCCTCCCAAGTTGGGGCCAGTTTTCCGAAGAGCTTTTCCTTGGTATGCAAGAAAACTTTCCTTAACACCTTATCTCCTGGTTGAAAGTCCCTTCTTTTAACTTTAGAAGCAAACCTGCTTCTCATCAAGCCCTGATAGTGTGCCACCCTAAGATGAGCTTTTACTCGCCTTTCTTCAATTAAATCAAGTTGATTTCTAACTGCCATTTCATTAGCCTGTCCGGAGAAGTTGTGGACTCGAAAAGAGGGGAGTGTCTTCTCTATGGGGGCTACTGCATCCATCCCATAGACCAAGGCAAAAGGTGATTCTTGTGTTGCAGCCCCAGGTGTTGTCCGGTAGGCCCACAAGACTTCTTGTAAATAGCTAGGCCACTTCCCAGCAGCCCCTTCCAAATTTTTCTTTAAACCGGACAGTATTGTTCTATTAGCCACCTCAACTTGCCCATTGGCCCGTGGGTGGAAAGGCGAAGAAAAGCAGTGCTGAATACCCCTCGAGGCACAGAAGTGTTCCATTTCTCTGTTGTCAAACTGTGGCCCATTGTCTGTTGTTATTCTCTGGGGGACACCAAATCTGCAACATATATTGGATAGAATGAATTTTATAACAGCCTTTGATGTTGTCCCTGCCAAGGGGGCTGCTTCTATCCACTTTGAAAAATAGTCAATGGCTACAATTATGGTTTTACGCCCTCCGGACGCCACATGGAGAGGCCCAACTAAGTCCAATCCCCATCGAGCAAAAGGGATGGGCTCAGAAATTGATTCCAAAGGAATGGCTGGTACATGAATTTCATTGTTGTACCTCTGGCATGGGTCACATCTTCTTACCAGCTCCTTAGCATCTTTCATTATGGATGGCCAATAATATCCGGAGAGAAGCACTCTTCTTGTCAATGCTCTAAATCCACAATGGGCTGACCCCTCACCATCGTGCAATTCGGAGAGAACCATTTGTGACTCATGATCCCCTAAACAGCGTAGGAGAGGTTTGCTATAGGATTTCTTGTACAAGACTTCTCTAATCATGATGAAACCACGAGCCCTGTGCTTTAACGTTCTGGCTTGTGGTTTATCTAAAGGCACGATGCCATCAGACAGATATTGCATAAGAGGAGACCTCCAGTCTTGAGGCCGGTTTACTTGTATTTCAAAGACTTCCTCTTTTTCACCTTCATCAAGTTGAATAGAAGGGCTTTCAAGCACATGGATCCATGGATAGGACTCCGTATATGCTATTGTTGCCAATGAGTCTGCTAGCTCATTCTCTTCCCGGGGAATATGCTCATAGACAACAGCTTTAAACTTCATTGCCTCATTTTTCAAGAGTAGTAAATACTTGATCAATTGTTCCTTTCTAGCTTCTGATAAGCCCAAGGCATGGTGGACAAGCAATTGGGAATCACTTAGCAGCTTGACCCTTTTTGCTCCACAGATGTAAGCCAATTTCAACCCAGCTATAGCTGCTTCATATTCAGACTCATTATTGGATGCCCTGAAAGCAAAACAAATAGCTTGGAACATGTTGTCCCCATAGGGGGAAGTGAGACATATTCCTGCCCCAGACCCCATGGCACTGGATCCTCCGTCTGTTCGGACAATCCACACTTTTTTGTCTTTCGAATCAGTAGGTTGTTCTGAGTCCCTATCAGAATGAAATTCGACCAGAAAGTCAGCCACAGCCTGAGCTTTTACTGCTGTTCGAGGAGCAAAGTCTATGTCGAAGTCCCCCAACTCTACTGACCACTTTGTCATTCTGCTTGAAATGTCCGCTTTTTGAAGAACATTCTTTAAAGGGAAAGACGTCCGGACAATGATAGGATGAGCCTGAAAATAAGGCCTCATCTTTCTTGCAGCTATCACCAAGGCCAATGCTAGTTTTTCAAGTTTCAAGTAACGCCTCTCAGCATCAATCAAGCTTTTGCTGATGTAGTACACTGGGTGAGGATACCCATCAACCTCCCTTACTAACACAGCACTGATGGCACAACTTGAAACAGCCAGATATACGAAGAGAGTCTCCCCATCAATTGGTTTGAACAAAGTCTTGGGAGAGGACAGATGCTTCTTAATTTCATTGAATGCCTCATCACACTGTGGTGTCCACTCAAACCCTTTTGCACCCTTCAAGGTTTGAAAAAATGGAGCACATCTGTCCGAAGACCTGGAGATGAATCTGTTCAAGGCTGCTAACCTCCCCGTTAATCGCTGTACTTCTTTAATATTTCGTGGAGGCTCCATTTGGAACAAGGCATTGAGTTGGTCCGGGTCGGGCTGTATTCCATGCTCACTTATAATATACCCCAAGAACTTCCCGGACTGTACTCCGAACACACATTTTTCAGGATTTAACTTTAAATTCACCTTAGCCAGGTTGGCAAAAGTCTCCTGGAGGTCGGACAAGTGCAGCTGCTCATCCATACTTTTCACCATCATATCGTCAATGTAGACCTCCATATTTCTTCCAATCTGATCAGAAAATGCCTTATTGACTAACCTTTGATAAGTAGCCCCAGCATTTTTCAAGCCAAAGGGCATCACCTTATAGCAGTGCAGACCTCTATCAGTAACAAAAGTGGTATGCTCTTGATCTTTTGGATCCACCTGGATCTGATTGTACCCGGAGAAAGCATCCATGAAGGAGAGTAGCTTGTTCCCAGAAGTAGAGTCTACTAACTGATCTATCCGGGGAACCGGATACAAGTCTTTTGGGCAAGCTCGATTGAGATCTGTGAAGTCAATGCACATTCGCCATTTTCCGTTTTTCTTTTTTACCAAGACTGGATTGGCAGTCCACAAAGGGTACTGAGATTCTTTAATGTGCCCCATCTTTGTGAGTCTGTCAACCTCTTGTACAATGACATCAGCCTTTTCTTTTGAGAAAGCTCTCCTCTTTTGTACTACTGGTGCCACGTCTCTTCGGACAGATAAGTGATGGGAAATCACCTCTGATGGAACTCCAGTAACATCAGCGTTGCACCAAGCAAAAACATGCTGATGGTCTTTTAAGAATTTCAACATACCTTCTTTCAACATTGGTGGCATTTTGGACCCTATCTTGACAATTTTTCCTTCTTCCAAGCAATGTGTTTCAACCTCCTCAACCGGGATCAACACTCCGGGGGTCTCTCTGGGGTCATCAATTTCACCCTCACCCCCAGAAAGGCCCTCAAACTGCTATTGGTCATTTATTCGGACTGCCCCCAGCGTTCGTGGAGCCAAGGCAGTGGCATAGCATTCTCTTGCAACTTTTTGACTGCTCCGGACAACCCCAACCTGCCCCTGAACAGCATATTTTAGACACTGATGGACTGTCGAAGCCACTGCATGCATCCTAGAGAGCCAAGATCTCCCTAGAATAGCATTGTAACAAGTGGGACAATCCACCACAATGAAAATTATTCTGACTGTTTTCTTGAAAGGGCCTCTGCCCAACAATACTTCTTCTTCGAACTCACCGATTACATCAGCTGAGCTGCCCGTGAAGCCTACGATCGATATGTCTGACTTTTGAATCACAGCTGGATTTTTCATCTTCTTGTAAGTATCTAGGAAAAGGATATTGGCAGAGCTCCCAGTATCTACCAAGATTCGCCTTATCTCATTGCCCCCTATCGATGCTCCTATAACAACAGCATCTTCATGAGGGCCAGCAATGTCTCTCAAATCATCCCCATCAAAGACAATGAACGGGAATAAACTTGACGATTGATATGAGGTCATGCCTCCTTCTAGCTGGGTAGCCAAATTATGAACATGTCTTTTTCTTGATGAAGTGGTAGGAGCCGTTACAGTGTCCCCTCCAAAAATTGTCAAGGACTCAAAGAACTTAATGAGCCCGGAGACCGACCTGGAACGCTCCTCTATTGTACCCACTCTGTTCCTTGTTGGATCAGGATCCAAGTATTCGGATTCCACATCAAACCTTTCAATGATTACCATAGCCCCCTCTGGGGCAGCATTAACTGGACCAGCCCGGTGAGTGTTATCAGGCCTGTTGCCTCCTCTTCTTTTAACGTATGCACCCAATTTCCCTCTTTCGATCAGGTTTTGAACCTCTTGTTTCAGTGCTATGCAATCATCAGTAGTATGGCCAATATCATTGTGATATTGACAAAAAGAACTGTTTCGATGTTCTCTGGGAGACTGCAAGGTTGCTGGTCTCCGGTAGTGTACTTCATCTTTTGTTTTATCGAAAATGGTTGCCACACTTTCTTTGAGTTCTGAAAACCATTCCGGTTGGACCCATGGTCCCCTTTTGTTTCTAGACTGTTGGCTTTGTGCAGGAGCAGCTGGTTGAGACTGAGCTTTTCCCCTTCCATGCCCCTGTCCGGTTTCTCTAGCTTTGTTCCCGGACTGGTTTTGATTTGGAGTTGGTGCCACCGGGGTGGATCTCACCTGTCTGTGCACTCTGGTCTTCTTTGTTTCGTCAACATTTATTTGTTTGCCAACTTGATTTAGCAATCCTCCCCAGGTCATGGCCTTCTTCCTGGTTACTGAATCGGCCAGGTTGCCCGGGTTCAAACCTTGTCTCAGGGAGGCTATTGCCACTTGTTCAAAGCAATCAGCCAGCCCGTTTTTTGTGTTCACAAAACGACTTATATACTCCTTTAACGATTCATTTGGTTCTTGGGCACAATGGATTATAGTATCTCCATTACCTTTTAGCTCCTTACTCCCCACAAATTTCCTTCGAAAGGCCACCCAAAAAGTATCAAAGTCTCTGATACAACCCTGAGGAAGGCTGTTGTACCACTTCAGAGCACTCCCCGTGAAGGACTGAGAGAATGCCCTGCAGAGTAGTTTATCATCATCATCAAAGTTCATCATGAAGTTCTTGAATTGCTCCAGATGATTGTCTGGATCAGTACTTCCATCGTACTTCTCCATCTTGGTGCTATCAAACCTCTTGGGGAGGTTTCCGGACAGTATTTTGGAAGACAATGGCGATTGCCTCCAATTCCTCCCACGACTGAACGCGGTATCCTCATTAGGTATTACAAAGATACCTGGCTCATCATGGAAGGCAAAAGGATCCATCAGCATCCGGTCTACATGCCTCCGGTTGTGAGATGATCCTTTTCCAATGTGCCTTTTCATTCTTCCATGGTGATCTCTTTTTCTGGAATACTTCTTAACTTGCTTCTGTTTTTTCCTGGTTCGCCCCTCATCACTACTGGAGGACAAGGATTTTTCATTTCCCTCACTGTCCGAAGAGCTGTCCGAAGATTCTGAGCTTGAGTCAGAACTCTCCACAGGCTTGGACGGTGAGACTTTTTAGAACTGGCATGTGTCTTTTTAGTGCTCACATGAGTTTTTGAAGCCTCATGCTCTCGAGGGTTATCAGAGCGATGAGCAACTGATGCTTTGGACTTTTCCTTCATGCCCATCTTGGCCTTCTCAGCCCTCAGAGCTTCTATTTCAACCCTCAACTTGTCACGCTCTTGGACAGTATATTCATCGTTCTCTTCCACCACTTCGAGCAAAGCTGGTGGAAGCTCTGGATTATCCGGATTCATTCAGACATAATTTCTTTACTTGGTTTTGAATGCTTGATTTAGGCACCGTCGCCTCCCACTGTGGTCGCCAATTTGATGTGGATAAAAGTAGCCTGAGGGTAGGCTGGTAATTTCAAGTGGAGTTTGAAGGCGGTGTAAGAGTGTTTCACGGTGGTATGGAAGTGTTTAAAAGTGTTTCAAAGTGTTTCAGGGTGGAGAGAGAATTAAGCAGCCTGGCAGCAGTTAATTTTTCTTACCCATAGTTAATGCTGGTGGTTGGGCATTTATAGTGTGAAATTTGGGCCCTTATGGGCTTTCGGGTCAAGTTTAATGGACCCGGGTCATGTTTAAAGACCCATAAGTTTTAAGCAGATGTGCAGGTAGCTTAGTCAGATAGTGTTTAGGTTTTTTAGTACTTTAGTCATAGTTCGAACTGCCTTAAGTTTTCAGTGTTCGAAATCATCTGTCCGGTCAACAAGTCCTGTCCGAATTTCCGGGGAGATTTACTTTGGACTACCCTTCCGGGGAGCACTTCGAATTCGGACTCATCACTAGCTAACCATTTGGGAGGATGAAAAAAAAGTAGTATGACACGTTGCAACAATTTACAAACTCAGTACAATTCGTGGTAGTACTACTATAGATAATAATGGAGGAAATCTCATTTAAAATATGAGGTTTGGATATTGTTGGACCTTTGTTATTTGCTTCATGAGGAAAAAAATATCATATTAGTTGTTGTTGGCTACTGCTCAAAAGTTGGTGGAAGCACAACCATGGTAAAACATCGCGACAACATAAGTAATAAATTTCTTGAAAGTAAATACGTATTACATGTATGGAGAAAGTCATCGCTATCAATAATGAGACTACGTTCCCATAATGATATCATCACAAGGTTTAGCGCGTAGAAGGTAATAAATCAAATATTATCCTCATTTTTACATCCTTATTCTAAAAATCAAGTTTGAATAACCCGTAGGACAATAATAGAGGCCATAAAAAAGATGTTGGAATGAGAAGTTAGAAGTTGGCCGGAGTTACTATAAAAAATCTTATGGTTACCAAACCACGTCGACTATTATAGAAGAAAAACTATTTCCCATGGTGTATAGAATGGAGGCAACAATGTTAGTCGAGAGATGCATGCCATCTTATAGGATAACAACATGTGATGAAATAAATAATAAACAAGCATAAATAATATAAGTAGATTTAATTGAATAAAGAAAAGTTAAAACACATCTTCATCACATCATCATAAGGCATTAATAAATAATATATATCATTCCAAAGTACAGTTCATGAGTTTTGAACCATGAGATAATGTTCTTAGGAGATTTTTCATTTATACTAAATATAAAAGACTCAACAATTGACTCCAGATTTGAAAGGACGTTTCACAATCGAAAGCAAGATAAGACCAAGGACTTACACAATATTGGATATAGAAAGAAACTAAGTTCAGAACCCTTAAAATATAAAGTATTTAAAATTTTATCACTGACCTATAAACTAAAAGCTTATAACTTACTACTGTTGTAAAAAAATTTATTAAATCAGGGGATGTATTATTTCTTCTCTCAGTGGCGCGATACAGTTTTAATGAGACATTCAAAATTAATAAAACGTTTTTTGTGCTAAAAAATACGTTATATTTCTTATTTTTATTCAAAAAATACAAAGAGAAAATGTCAATAGGCCAAAGTAGGCGAATCATTCACAAAGAACTTAAAGCTCACAAAAAAAAATTACAAGCCTTGGTTAAATAAAATATGTCCTTAAATAATAAAATGCTCCATCAACTAAGGTTGTAAAAAATCTACACATAGTAAGCGTCGAATGACAAATAATTAATCCTTAAAAATTAAAAATGTTACATGAGGAACATTAGACTTATCAAAAATCATATCAACAATAAGTCTAATCAATCTTCATATAAAGAAGTAGTTTGTGGTTACTCCAAAACAAAACAAAAAATATAAACACTAGTGAGAGTCATGCACCTCAGTCATGCTTGGAAAATTCTTGAATATTTTAAACAAAGAACACAAGTGTTAATAAAATAAGTTTTGACCTATTAAAATTGATCAATCAATTTGAGAATATAGAAAATTAAGTGTTTTTATTAAAAACATAAATAAATTGTCTAAAAATAAAAGGCAAAAATAGTACTCATAAAAACGAACAGATTTTAAGTACAAAAATTACAACATATTGCTTTGAACATTAAAAATGAAAAGAGTGAAATACCAAGTTTAAAAATATTTCTCGTAATAAGTAATATTTTGGTTGGGTCACCACTAGTTGTTTGAAGAATAATATTATCAACCTTCTCATATTCGGTGCTAGTAGACTGAGCATTATTAGCCTCACTAATATCATCATCAAAACCATTCAAGTATAAGTCGTTGCGCCTTTCAGGCTTATGGATAAAACACCAAAACTTTACCCAAGTCAAGCTCATGATATTCCTGGTGAAAGTCCATAACTAACTATGAACAAACCTCTTTAACTGTTTCATGAAAGACAACACGCTGTTAATAAGAATTATATTCATTCATTCGATCATAAAGTTCAATTAGTAAAATGTGTGAAATAAAGTGAAATATTGACGCTTGAACATCCAATAACTTCTACATCATTGATATTGTAACCCTGGTTTTAGCCATAAAATCAATGATTTCTTTCTCAGTAGAAGACCAACTATTTTCTCCAATATCATGAGTAGCCCGTAACATTTAACTTATTTTTACAGTCTGTTAGAATATCACTATGAATATAAGTAACATTTTCAAGATACTCACCATATCGGTAGATCTCCAAAAGATCCTCGTAGGAATTTTATAACGCACAACCTACTTAAGATGTGATGAAAGAAATATTTTTCAAATTTTCAGCCTTATAATTTAGTTAGAGGTTCAAAAGTCTATCCTCATCTCGTCTAGTTTCAACCTCACCCCTTCACTGTTTTCAGTCGTAATATTTAACATCTTTAACAACAAAACTTTATTCATCGTCAAGAAGATCCCAAAGGTAAAAAAAATGCGAGTTAAAGGATTTACATTGGTTTGGAGAATCATGGTTAACCTATTGAGGATAACCTGAAACACTAGATGATATATATAAAATGAATGATGAGTTTATATGCTATAACATAAAACATAATGTCAAACATAAAAAAACAAATAGAGCAATGTCATATTACCTCAAATTTTAAGTTGAGATTCTTTTTAGATATTTTTAATGGATAAAAGTGAACGGAAAGTGTTCTTTGACTAGCCAACACGAAAAACTGAGTAACGATCTCAATAATATGATTCAAAGAAAACACATTGGTTTATGAAATTGAATTTTTAGATAAAAAAGTATATTGAAGAAAAATAACAATATGTTTTTTTCTAAAATAAAAGTAGCTATAACATTTGAAGATGTACTCAAGATGGGTAAAACAATATTAGTCGAAGGTAGGGGCAATAGATTATTGATAGTCTTAAGAAAAATCCTTATCAATAATAATATAAGGGGCCAAATAGAATATATTTGACAGATTTGGTAGAGCTATCATCATGAATGATGAAAGATTTTAGATTTTTTAAAGGATGGACACAAACCTCGTTGGTAACAACCGTATATTTTTTCAAATATATTCATCGATTAATAACTTCAAAACTGAATTTCATAATTTATTCGAAAGGTTTACAATATTAGAAATACCTTTCTTTTTTGCTTTGCTAAAATCATGAGTGAAATGACACATCATATTTTCGTGTGAGGCTGCCCTTATATCAATTATTATTTTAGATTTTATAACATACCTCACTGTGGCTTTTATATATTATTCAAGCCCATGGATAGTTGACTCGAAAGGTCTATGAGAAAGAGAGAAATAATTAAAGTCTTAGGAAATCTTGTCTCCACAACAATATTTGCACCAGAAGATAGTTACAAAATTGTAACATATACAAAAAATAAATAAACACTTTGTTAATCACCTACATAGACGAATGTATATTTTTTTCACCATCAATATTCAATTAAAATAAGGTTTAAATCATGAAATAGTCAATCGACTATCCCGTTTTCTTTCATTTAGTCCATCAACTTTATAATCAGTAGTCTAAGTCGTTAGACTTGGCAAAATCTATAATTTTAGTGTATGGCGTGTGGTTTCTTTTCAAACTCAACCACGTGTCATTAAAGTCAAGTTGGAAAGCGTTACAGAAATGGTCATTCGACTTTAATTCCATTTTCCCCTTCAAATTTAATATTTTAAAATATTTTTCATATTTTTTTTAAAATTTCAATTTAATTTTTTATTCTTCTAAAAATAGAGTATCGTAAATTTGCGATATTTTATTTTCTTCTTCATTTGTTTTTCATTTTTATCTGGATTTTGTTTGGTTTCCAAGAAAATGATGGGTTTTGTTTGGTTGCTAAGAAAATGAAGGAAAAATTCAATGAATTTAAGTAGTTTAAAAAACTTGGCATGAATAAGTAAAAATGTGAGAAATGTTCATACACTTTGCCACTTTCTTGTACTTATGTTTCCAATCCTAATTACTAATTCCATCTCCATAGGTTCCATATAGAAAAAAAAGCTTACATAAACTAAAATCATCACATCTTTGAAAAAGAAACACTTTACTTCTGTACAATCAAGCACCAACAATAAAATCATGAAGAGAAATAACTAAGTTTTTTTCTCTTTCTTCAGGAAGATTTCATTTCATATTTGACTGCCTCTCAAAGGTAAGTGAGGTTTCAAGTTCTTTCCCCCCAGACTATTTAACAGAGTATCGCATAATATGCCCCCAAGGGGTAGCCGAGTTGGTTGAGCATGGCATTCTTATAACCAAAAGGTCATGAGTTCAAGTCCCTCTGCATACACTTTCTCGGCTGAGCGTGTCACCTTGTGTGGTTTACCTTCTGGCGTTGGTTTGCAGGCTATCGCGTCAGACTGAGGGTTTACCCTGTGCGCACTCATTGCACTCTGAGTAGCGGCTGCGGGTTCCCTCCGAAAAAAAAACTAAAAATCAAAAACTAAAAACTAAAAACTAAAAATTAAAAATTAAATTAAATTAAAATTAATAATTAATAAATCTCAAGAGTAAAAATTGAATTAAACTCGAAGGATTATTTATGCAACGCTTCCCAAATTGACTTTTGTGACACGTGGTTCCATCTCAGAAGAAAACACGCGTCATAGCCTAAATTTATAGATTTTGCCACAACTATAGACCAAAACCGGTAATTTTAAAGTTAATGGACTAAATAAAAGAAAACTGGATAGTCAATGGACTATTTTCTAATTTACGTCTTGAAATAAGGTAATAGTCGACGCTCTAATTACCTCTCACAACTTTTTTTTTAAGTATTCGTCATTTGTTGATCATTAATTCGACTGAATGGTTAGAATTTATCATGCTAAGTCTTAATAGAATTAGATCGAATCTTGCTATGATATTGTTGATTTTTTTAAACAATAATATTTATCTTTATCATAATTGTTGTCGCATAAAGAAGATATGACAATTTAATAAATAATGCGATATTTACTCTATTTAGTTAAAATTTACTAATAAAATGTTCCACTAATCTTAAACGTAATCTAATCTCTATTTGATATACATATCTATTTGAATATGTTAAATGGAGACCAGCTTAGAAGAATCGGAATTCAACATTTGATGCATTTTAAACAAGCCAAGGCCCTTCCTGCCATGGACGGAAAAGCGCAAGAAAATACGATTCCAATAGACACGGAAAAGAGCAGAGGAGACGTAAAAGTAGGGGGAGAAAATTGTCTCCCATTTCAAAACGGTGTACGTTTCATTCGAGGACTCTCTTTGACACCCATGGGGATAAAACAATTTAAAATAATATTGATCGTTTTTTCTTTCGAATAAACTTTTTTTTTTATCTATGGTAGTTATTTTTCAGATTTCTTTTTTTCTAAATTTAAAATCAAATATAGTTTTAATTTGTGTATTTTAATTATATTTTGTTGGTTATATGTGGTAATCAATATCACTAATAACTTTTTTTGTAGCAGTCAAAATGAATTTTTATTTCGATATATTTTGAAAATAAATATAAAAATTAATAGTACTTTTTTTAACACTTATAATCTTATCTTTTATTAATGAATAGAAAGGCCCAAATAAATTGGTTACAAGATGTCTTAGGCCCTAAAGCTATTGGGATTTGCACGACCCATCACATTACCAATATTGAATTTCATTTAATCCTTCGAAACCTAAATATTTTAGACTACAACATCTGCACAATCTCAACCTAAGCCGCCAAAAGCTTCGCATCATCGCCTAAACCATCTAAACAACTCTTTTTTTTTAGTTGTCAATCAGTTGTTCGATATTACCTAACCAACAATCAGCAGCACGACAACACCAGAACCTTACATCAGATGCTTGACATCACCGTAGCCACCAAACCGCTTCGAAGAACCCTAGTCCGAGTTTCGAACAACTCCAATTAACCAAGAAACCATCTTCAAACAGTAGATTGAGCCACTAGACCTTTTCCAAGAGCTGAAATTTCAATCGAGTCTGTCTGATTCATCATTCCCGACAGACGTCTTCATCAGAACAACTTCAAGGTGATTCATCCAATGTTTGAAAACTGTTTTATCTCAATTTCTGGTTTATGCATGTGTTATAGCATTCACAACAGCAACAAGAGATTTAAAACCAGAAGGAGATTATAGTGACCTGTCTGTTAGGCTTCAAGCCAATGGAGGTTTAACCCATTGCTGGAATGCGCTTATGGAGCTGAAATTAAGCACGAACGAGATCGTCGTATTCTTCGTTAATAGAAAAGCAAATATTGGTTTGAATTGTTGTCATGCAATTGAAATTATTACTAAAAACTGTTGGCTTGCTATGTTGACTTCACTTGGGAGTATACTTAGAGGGTATTGTGATGCTTCTGAACCTTTGCCGTCAGTTCTTGCTCCTTCGCCATTGTCTAATAATTGTAGTTTATGATTTGCTTGAGGCAGAATCGAGACTCATGTCTGAGCTTTCTAGAAATCTGGATCTGGCCTCAAATTGAATTCTTCCTCAAAGAGAGTTCGAAGAGAGTAAAGCACCGAAGCATATTTAGGTAACAATACTTCATTTACTCCCGAAGAACATGAAATTTCAGCAATAACCAGACTTTTTTAGCCCCAAAGAAGAAAGATGGAACAATCGCACATAGGAGCAAACAAAATTAGGGATTCAACTTCCGAACACAGCCACTCGCAAAAGCAACTTCCAAGCACATCCACTCACAAAAGCAAAAATTGGAGACATAAGATGTACAACACATCCATTTCAAACAGAATACAATAATCAATAAGATAAGTTTTATTTTAATTTCTTTACAGACCATCAAAATCAATCGCTGCTGATAGTAATGTACCCTAACTCTAGACTTTCTAGAAGGGTAATAGCAAGAATCTTGTTAGGAGCTTTAAAGTAAGGAAAACTTATCTCAATTTAGAGACCATTTCACCATAAAGTCAGCCGCCTGGTTTTGAGAACGAGAAATGTGACTAAGACTCATATCAGGAGATATCAACTTCCTGCAAACACTACTATTCGGATTAAGAAACCAACGCGCTTTTCCTTTAGCGATAGTATTAATAAGGGCCATGCAATCAGACTCAATGTCTAATCTGCTCCAATTATTTTTTTTGCACGTAACCAGGCCTTCTAAGAGCACCCTAGCTTCAGCCAGTAAAAGGGAGAGCTTCCTGTAGGTATTTCCAGAACAATGAATGATATCGCCATTCTTATTCCTAATGACAATACCTCCACTGGACTCCCCAAGCCTATTACAGGCAGCGTCAATGTTCATTTTGAGTCTTCCCTCCATTGGAGATTTCCACTTGCTGTAAGTAATACTAGGATTAACTTTCTGAGCAGAATTACAACCTAGAATAATACCTGCATTATAAGCATTAGTCCAGTGTTTTTAAGAATATTGGAGGAATCAAGACAATAAATAATTATGTTCATTTTTATAATAGCATGAGTAACAAATAACTTGATGCCTTTATATTTACAAGAGTTCCTGTTTTTCCAAATCGTAGCACAAATTAGAGCAGGGATAGTATGAGAAACATGAACTTTAGATTTAGTAAACCAGAACCAAGTTCTAATTAGGTGAGGCAAGACCATAGACTTATCGATTTTTACGTTGAACAAGTCACTGTAGTAACTCCAAACTTGCCAAGAATAATCACAGTTTACAAACAAGTGATTAATATTTTCAGAATCTAAACAAAACTGAAACTTAGAAGTCATAAAAGTATTTATTTTTTGCATAATTGAATCTATAGATATGTAATTTTTTAAGAGTCTCCAAAGGAGAAAAGAGTACTTCCTGGGAGTGAGCACATTCCAAATCTTCTTGTATAAACCAGAAGAAAAGGAATGATGCCTCATACTATTCCAAGTTTTCTTAGTGTTAAAGTTGTTATCCTTTGAATGCTTCCAAATAAGAAGATTCTCTTTGTCCTTGTTAATATTGAATTTAAGGCATTGAACAGTAAATCGTCCCTCGACTATCGCGTTTGGTGACAGATAGTCCCTTGACTTTCAAATGTCCGTTGACAGTCCCTGGACTATCGCGTTTGGATAAAGTTAGTCCACCAGATCCTCTGATCCATGAGATGCTGCCACCTGTCACCATAGTCCTCAAATTTTTGTATCACCACTAGTCCTTTGTGTTTAGGTCAAACCCAAAATGTAGAATGTTACGAAAAACTAAACTCAAGGGACTAGTGGTGATACAAAAATCTGAGGACTATGGTGACAGGTGGCAGCCTCTCATGAATCAGAGGATCTGGTGGACTAACTTTATCCAAACGGGATAGTCTAGGGACTGTCAACGGACATTTGAAAGTCAAGGGACTATCTGCCACCAAACGCGATAGTCGAGGGACGATGTACTGTTCAAAGTCTGAATTTAATTATCTGGTTAACTCTTTCTGCAGGTAAGCTATTGTTGAGAAGATCCATATTCCAACCAGAGTCTCTCCAAAAAGTTTTTACTTTGGCAGAGAGAAACTAATTACTGTCAGCATTGTTGTTGGAGTTGATAATTGGTTCTTGGTTGTGCTAGTTGTCTCTCTAAAAATCAACTTCTCCTCTTCCCAGAATCCACCTTAAGTTTCTTTCAGCCTCAATCTTAATATCTGTAAGTCTTTTCCAAACAAGAAAGGAATTTTTATAAATGTTAGTAAAGTTAGGGTGAGTATGCTTGCAGTATATGTTATTCATAATATTTTCCCATAAGTTGTCGTTTTTCCTTAGATTGTACCAAAGTTTGTAAGAGAAAGTGAGCTACATATCAGGTAATTTCCTGATGTTAAGCCTACCTTCTGCAAAGGGATAGCAAATACTAGACCATGTTGTCCAGTGAATGTTGTTCTTATTAAAATTGCTTCTCCATAAAAATTTATTAAATGTTTTTTCAAGCATTTTAATGATACAATTAGGTATAAAACGGTTGTGCATCCAAAATGTAGGAATAAACATAAAGACAGAAGATACTAGAGTAAGTCTGCCTCCAAAGGACAAGAATTTTGTATTCCAATCACTGATCTTGTTGTATATTTTATCCAACTTAGAGCTGTAATTCTTTGATTTATTATTGTTGCAGAGACAGACTCCAAAGTAGCTAGTAGGCAGGTTGTCAGTAGAGAATCCCGTTGAAGCTTCAAGCAGGTTAGCTCTCGATGTAGTCATCTTTTTAAGAGTGATAATCTTATTCTTAGCCTTATTGGTAATCTGACTTGAAACAATTTGGTAAGTGTCCACGAAAACACTAAAAGAATTAATAGATGAGCTCAAGCTATTTGTGAATGCAAATATGTCGTCAGCAAATGCTAAGCTAGGAACCAGGTAATCAGTTCTAGTTAAATTTTTTCATTTTACAATTATTCTCAAATAGATTTAGGAGACCCCTTGATAAGACTTCCTCGCGAATAATGAAGAGGCTTGGGGAAAAAGGGGGTCACCCTGCCTTAAGCCTCTTTTGGTATTAAAATAACTAATACAATCCCCATTAATTAGAACAAATATATTCACATTAGATATCATCTTGTTAATAAGGGATACAAAATTATCAGAAAAGCCAAATAGATTTAAAACTTTAAGAATAAAGGAAAATGACATTTTGTCAAAAGCTTTTGACATGTCCAATTGAATAATAACATTGCCAGTTTTAGGCTTTTTATTAATATCATGAACTAATTCCTTAGCCACTAAGATATTATCATGAATAGATCTATCTTTAACAAAATCAGTTTGGCTTTTAGAGATAATCATAAGATGAATATCTGCTAGTCTAATGGTTATTATTTTTGACAGAATCATATTAACCATGATACACAGACTAATAGGTCGGTAATTATCCCAATAATTAGGGTTAGGAACCTTAGGGATCATGAAAATACATGTGGCAAAAATGCCAGAAGGAATATTAAAACCTTCAAAGAAAGAAGAAATAAACAACCACGGGTCCTTCTTAATAATATTCCAGCAAGATTTATAAAAAAAGATATTGAACCCATCTAGGCCAGCAGCACTAGAGGAGTTTAAGGAGTTAATAGCTTGCCAAATGTCATCTTCAGTAGGAATTCTTAAGAGAGTATCATTATCATCTTGAGTAACCAAATTAGGAATGTTCTGGAAAATCTTGTCTTGAAGAGCCTTATCTTCACCTTCTTTACTATTGTAAGGGCTAGTAGAAAGAGACTTTTTAAAAAACTTTACAACAAAATTCCCAATATCGTCAGGGTTATAAACCCAGCTGTTATTCTCCTTAATTCCCTTAATAACATTCCTCCTTCTCTTTTTAGAAACGTAAGCTTTAAACACCTTAGTATTTTGGTCACCTTCATTT
The DNA here is from genome assembly GCA_036936605.1 of Limnanthes douglasii subsp. nivea. Classification (NCBI taxonomy): domain Eukaryota; kingdom Viridiplantae; phylum Streptophyta; class Magnoliopsida; order Brassicales; family Limnanthaceae; genus Limnanthes; species Limnanthes douglasii. The sequence continues at coordinate 258,591,416 of JAUPFV010000005.1, read as the reverse complement.
AACCAAGAATTATAGCTTTTCTGTTTCCAGTAATCATGCTCATTCCTGAGGGCTTGAATAAGAAGGCTATTAGTCTTCTTAAGAGCAGTTTGGACATCCAAATTGTTGTTAGTAGTCTGAAGAACCTCCAACCGTTGAACCTCCAATTCTAATTCTTTAGTTTAAATGAAGATGTTGCCAAACTTAGGTAGCATTCCGGTCTTTAAGACAATGCTTAAGCCTTTTTAACTTAAACCAAAAAAATTGATTAGGAAGACCAGCAATCTTAATGTTCCAATTGTTTTCAATAGTGATAAGAAAACTATTATCGTTAGTCCACATGTTCATAAACATAAAACTTTTATTTTTCTTACTAGAACCATTAGAATTAGCAGTAATAAAGAGAGGAACATGATCAGAACAAGTTCTGACCATGTGGATAACCTGAGTGTTGTTGAAATTTTCTGTCAATTTATTGTTTATCAAAGTCCTGTCTAACCTTTTCCATTTGTTGTTTCTGTTCCATGTAAACATGGATCCAGTGAAGCCAGCGTCTTCGAGATCACAGTCATTGATAAAATAATTGAAATCATCGATACTATTTTGACAAACAGAGGTACAACCAATTTTCTCATTAGTCTTAATTACATTAAAGTCACCAACAATAATTCAGCTGTTATCTTCATTAGAAAGACTTTTTAGATGATCCCATAGAACCTTCTTATTAGATCTTTGGCATTTAGCGTAGATAACTGCAAGATTAAAGTTGATGTTAGAATTAGTGTAAGTAACATTACAATGCAAACATTGATCATGGTCATCAAGCACATCGAGGTTTATGTCGCTGTCCCAAATAAGCCAAATCTTATTAGAAGAATTAAAAGTATAGTTTTGAAAACCCAGATAGTTAACAATCTGAGGTAACTTCTCTTTTCCCACCATAGGCTCTTGAATAGCAATAATTTGAATCTTTTCATTGCAAGAAATAGACTTCAGTCTTCTGACTGTAGTTGGATTATGGATACCACACACGTTCCAGTTGAGAATCCTAATCATTATCTGACTGGGATTTGTGTTTCTGGTTGGCCTCCAAGAATTTAAGAGACTTGATAATAACTTTGTTTGGCTGTTTTCTTTTCTTTTCTTTTCTCAATATGTTTTTCCTGATTTCTCTGAAGCCAAGGTCAGGGGTTTCTTCAAGCAATTCTGGAGTGTTTTGCTGGGAAGGAGTAGCATGACAACTTCTTGTCTTCGCATGCTGGGGAGAACCGATTTCAGAGTTGTTGTTGTCCATCTCATCTTGATGAACATACCCCTGGTCAAGCATTTGCAAAGCTCCTATTATCTCTAAGTCATCAGGAACTGGGCCATCTTTTTCTACTTTATTAGTAACATCATTGTTTGTAGACTCATGGCTATATTGTAAAACAAGAGATTTGATCTTAGGTTTGTAAGTTGGCTGGAAATTCAATAAAAGATCATCTTTTTGAATATCTTTTCAGTTTGATTGTTTTTCTCTCCTTTCTTACAGTCACTTGTTTTATACCCCATGTGAAAGCAAGAATTACAATAATCTGGGATAGTTTTGTACTTAACCTTCAACCAACTTCCGTCATTGCAGCCAAATCCGATCCAAATTCTGTATTGGATCCTGTATCTAACGTCCATTTCAACAAGAGCATAACATGCATTAGTAAATGCTCTGTTTTTATCAGGGATATCAAAGTGATAAGGGACACCAATCGATGATATAACATCATTAAGGATTTTTTTTCATAAAAAAATTCAGGAATATCTTCAATCTTAATCCCTATCAGAGCCATAGGGCTTTCTTTCTTAGAATTAGATTCCGGAGACCATCGTAACACCCTCATGACAACATTTTCAAACTTCCAAACTCTTCTTATCCAAATCTTGCACACGTCCTCCTTAAGATCGAATTCTAAGAAGATGTGATGAGATTCTTTAATTTGGGTTCTGAACTGACCTTTAAAGTTGAAAGAATCAAGGAATTTGTTCATGACAATGCTTTGCGGTATTCCAGCAGAAAATTTTCCGATAAGCGTAACTCTTAACTTGTTAACAAGAAAATCCTTAATTGATTTGTCATACTAAATAGAAATGTGATCGGATTTCCTTTTTATACTTTCTGGGTTAAGATCCATAGCAGAGGAAGAAAGATTAGGAGATAAAACTTCAGCATAAGTCTTCCTCAAATTTTGTAACTCTCTGTTTTTCGAAGGAAGAGCAGGGTATTCTTCCTCTTCGAAAGGTTTATTGTTATAAACTTCCATGGATCTTTGATTCTAACACAAGAGAAAACAGAAGATAGCTTCTAATTGGAGTAGAAATTCTGAATCCTTTCATTGTTTAGAGCTTTGGAGGTCTTGGAGAAGAAGACGAGTTCTTGGAAAAGAAGACCCATTTTCCTTCAAAATTAATAGTACTTTAACAAGTCTAAAAATATATTAATATAATTAAAAATAAAAAACTTAATAATATTGTAAAAATGTTAAATATCAATAAATATTATATATATATAAATATTAATGAGTTACGATAGAATAATGTAGATGAATAGATAAAAAGATGGTAAAATCTTATTATCATAGTAAAAGATGACGAGTTAAAAACAAAATTAGAATTAGTTAAAAAAAATATTTAACAAAAATAGTAATTAAACTCTCCATATGACATAAGAGAAAACAGAAAAGCGAACAATAAAAATTCATTTATTTAGAGTTGTAATAGTTAAAGTCTAAAAAATCATACATTATCTAATTTATTTTGTTAAACTTTGTTATACGTTGATAATTTATTTATTTTTAAATTTTATTATACAAGTCGTATTACAAAACTAAACTCATAAATATAATATATTTGTTTTTAAATTATAATAATCGAATTTAAAAATAAATCACACAGGTGGAATATTTTTGAGAAAATCTTTTGATTATATTGATAAAGTTTTAACGAATAACCAAAACTAAATCATTATTTAAATTATTAAATTTAAGCTTTTTGTTTAAATTAAATTTGGAAGAAAACTATATTCTTCGCTTTTGGATGTTATTATCCAAACTCAAAAAATCAATAGGTATGCTATTTGAAATCTAAACTATATTTGTACAAAACTCTTTTACTAAAACTTCAACATTCAAATCCATACTTTTTTTTTACTCTTCAAAACTTACTATTAATGTTATAACTCAAGTGTTTGTTTTATGATATAACTTTTATTTAGTATTTTCTACGAGTGTGATTATTAATGAAATGATATATTTATTTAAAAAAAATAGCAAATCACATTAAATTATAAAATAATTAGTTGGGTAAAAAAATCATATGAGATCGAAAGAAGAATGGAAAAATGACTAGCTATATCTCAACCTGTTTTTGTTAAATCTCTCACTATTAGAGTTCAACCCATGTTTTGTTGGATTTCTCATCATTTTTAACGTCTTTTATGAAAAATAAAAGTTGTTTTCGTTTAATATTGACTTAAACATTCTAAAAATAATAATAATCTCGTGAGTTTGTTTTTTTAAATCCGACTTCACATCACGTTTAGGGTACTTAATACAACCACAATGGTATAGTATGTTTTTTATTTTGTTATTTAGTTTTTCAGTTGTTTAAGATTTAGTATTATAAAATAGACAAAATATATGTTTGTATCTTTTTAACTTTTTATTATATGCTTAGTTACTTGTGTGATGTATAGTAGATCTAGTTTTGGATGTTTTTTTGTAAAAAAATGAGGACGATTTGACTGATTTATACTCGTATGTAGGTTATGAATGTCTAATTTATTGCACGTACTATGTGGCAATAACCAAGTTTATTAAGTGATGAGTGCGACAATGATAAATTTGTTGATCTGGTGTATGCGATGATCGTGGGTTTATTGTCGAAAGGTCACACACGAAAATGATTCATACATCTCTGGTTCAATGTGAATTTCACATAATTTTATCTATGACTTTTTGTATCATTTTGATATGTCTTACAAAACTATTTTTGATATTTAGCTATGTTAAGTAGTCGGTGATATATGTATTTTGATTAATTTTATGTTTTTGGTTGGAAATGTATTCGTTATAAACGTTTCTAACCTAATTTTATTTATTTTTGCATGCTTTCTCCTCGTACGAAATTGAGTAAAGCTCATACGCTTGATGTTATGCACTATACATCACGAGAATTAGTTATACGTCGTTAGGTTTCTCATATTATGTGAGTAATTAATCGAGCGTGCGCTCACGCCCATGTTACATGTGAAAGTAACCTTTCAGATGATATTGAATGAACTCATTGTTCTAATATGAAATATTTTGAAGATGGAAGGAGTAGTAGTGTTGTACCTACTGGTCCTCAAAGTTCGACCCTAAACGATATGTTTTTTTAACACTAAACCATACGTTTGTTCTTTCTATTCGGGCTACGAAAGACATGAGGCATATAACATATTTAATGTCAATAGTTAATGATCTTTTGCATTTTTTATGTTATGGTTCTTATTGGGTTTGTATTTTATTTATCGTTGTTCCTAATCGTTTATGATATTTGTTATTGTTTTATCTCTCAAATTATAAGAAATTATTGTGTTAAGATATCGTAATCTTATATTTGCATATTGAATTTCATCTCTATATGGTTAAATTTATATCCACATAAGATATTTTCTTTGAAAAAATATCCCTAAATAATAAAAAATTGACCATAACCTACAACAAATAATTACCATTCGGCCACACGTAGCACGTAAAATATGCGATATTTATCGTGTTATGGTCATGAATATATCCATTATGGCTTATAAAAATATGTAAATTTTGTTTTCCTCTGTTTGCTATTGATGCGTAAAAAATATTATTTTGAGCTACGTGTGAAAACGACCATCTGGATTGAGTTTGAAGGAAAAATTAGTAGCATATGTTCGCGTGTGACCCGTAAGATGTGCTAAGATTCTCTTTTTAGTATATGTAAAAATATATATTAAGTTTAAACAACACTAACCAATAAATTTTAAGAAAATATATATACAACAACATACAATAATATAAAAACACAAACTAGAAATAACAATAACATAGTAAAGTTGAAATTAATAAAAATAAAAATAAATATCATCAATGACATCGTATTCTAATGAATGAAATAAGAAGCGATAAAATTAAACATAGAATGAAAAAAATATCATAATCAAATACAATATTTAAAAATCATAAAATGGAAACAAAAAATACGAGATATCGATAACACAACACTTTATGAAGAGTTATATCTATTGAAAATACATAGTTCAATGCAAAAACATTTATGCCTCCGCTTGTTCAGCAATGTTATCCTCCACATTTTCTAACATATGTTTTTTAATAGTATAAATACTACACCAATCAAACACTTTGAACACATTTTCCCTCACATTATACGGGAGGTGAAAAATTCAAAAGCTTGAAACCGATTTTATATATTCAAATATAATAAGGATTTACTCACGACCTTGTACAGATGTCATCATACATGAACAACATGTACGATTCATTTGATACATTAGTATATTTTGCATACAAGTTTACAAAAAAACCCAATAGTTTCATTCGCCACAATTTTTTTATAATAATAGTGGCTTTCAACAAGTGGTTGTCTTCTTGCTTAGTTCATTCCATATCAAAGAGATTAGAAGTTTGTTTTTCACCATGAATGAAACCCTTTTTTATATAGTATCTGTTAAAGATAGTGTAATCCAATAAAAATAATCAAAATTCAATATGTGTTAGATTGGAAGTGATGATGAATGAATTTTCAGCATGATTATTAATGTTATTTATGAGGCATTTTCTCATCTCCACGCTTGGTAACTGTAGTTCAATATTATTAGATCACTTAATCCAATAAGATATGTTACCAAATCTTCCACCATAATAAGTTACGTTACTTGTTCAATTCTACTAAATAAATAAAGCACAATTAAGACAAAGTGCAAACATTAATTAAGTTTGAAAATAAAATGACAAATCAAACATTGCATAAATAACTTCGAGATGAAAATAACATAATAACACGATACATAAATAATTTTAGGAATGAACAATTAAGAAACGAAACATAAACAAACATCTTCGTTCAAATCAATTACTATTACTTTTTGTCACACACTCGTTTGAAGCCCGACTTTGTTAAATTTGGCGGAATCTTCCAAAGTACATAATCACCTAAATAATTTTTAACTATAATCACATCTCAGCATGCGAAGAAACTTCATAAAATGACACCCATGATGTTATGATTGAAAACTATTCCGCACTTAGTAGGCGGCCAACAATCTCAATAAACGGTAACGATCATAAAAGGTAAAATCATAAGTTATGTACAATTTTATGAGTATTATCACAACCTCGCTGCAATGTTATATAGTTTATTCACACATTGGTTTGAACTATAATATATAAAAACTATCAATGATAATAACTCCTGATGAGTGCGAGTATAACTAACCCGTAAACTTTATCGTCTTTATTTTTTAACCTATTCGGTTCAGATACTCGTTCTGGGAAGAGATTGTTTTTCTCATGCCCAAACCCGTCGCGTTCAGATACTCACCAGTGGAAACCCATTATATCTATAATTTTATTTTTCGTTATTAATTATACAATAATTTTTTTTTAAAAAAAACTAAAAACAACATATTTATAATAATAATAATAATAATAATAATATCACCTTTGAAATCAGTAAATCTTGCAGATCTATATGTTTCTCCAATATCAGCTACTCATGAAGATTCATATTTTTCATCATCGTTAGTTGGTAGTCAAAATGAAAGAATTGTACAACGTACATGAAGACTTATAAATCTATATGAGATAACCATACAACTAAATAACCTTAAATATTATATATGTCTTATAATTTTGATCGAGTGATATTTTAAAGAATCTGCATAAGAGAAGAAATATAGATATATGATGGATGATGAAATTATAGTCATCGAGAATAATGACAGGTGTGAACTCACTTCACCTCCATAATAGTACAAGGTAATAAGTTTAATAGAGGTATATAAATAATGTGAAATACTAAAAGGGAGACTGAAAAACACAAAGCGAGACTTGTTGCAAAATACTACAGTCAAAAGGCTGAACGGAATATGATGATGTATTCACCCCCGTTGCTTGGTAAACAACTATAAGATTAATTATTTATTTGGTACCTCAAAACAAGTGAAAGATACAACGAATGGATGTAAATTTAACTTTTTATATGATTTTTTTAAAAGGAAAGTCTACAAGAAGCAAACATTATACTATAAATTCAAAGGTCATGAGCACACGGTGTTGGAGTTAAAGAGTGTTTTTTTGCGGGTTAAAACAAGCACCATTTCATAAAATAGTAAAACTGATAGGTAGTTTTGATATAATGTTTTTAAAAAACCTCATTACGAGCACGTTTTATATTCCACGTTCAAATATGAAAATATTTTAAATATGTGCCTTTATGTGAATGATCTAATCTTCACCGAAAGCAACCTAAACATGTTCAATAAATTTAAGGAAGTAATGACGAAGAAATTAGAGTTTTCATAAACGAGGTTCATGGCATGCTACCTTGGAATTAAAGGGAAGCAATAAAATTATGAAATTTTCATTTGAAAATTATGAGAATGGTATCATGAATAAATTCAAGATGGTGAACTATAAGCCGATAAGTACATTCATGGAGGTCAAAATCAAGATGTCCAAACACAAAGAAAGTAAAAGTGTAGATCCAATATTCTTCAAATGTTTGGTAAAAGTCTACATTATCTAACTTGCACAAATCCAATATTATTCACATAATTGAATTTGTTAGTTTACACGTGAAATATCGAATAATAACCCATTTCAAGGTTACAAAAAGAATTCTTCATTCTTTGAAAGGTACAATTAACTTTGGATTATTCTATTAGGTTTCCAATGATTACAAGCTTATTGGATATACCGATAGTCATTGGGGTAGAGATATAAATAATAAAATGACTAATTTTTTATATTTCCAATAGGAAAAACTGATTTTACATGGATGTCAAAGAAATAACTGGATGTCACGTTATCCACTTGTGAAGCATGATATGTTGCTGCTACTTCGTGTGTTTATCATGAAATTTGGTTTAGAAATACATTAAATAAGATAATCTTAACACAATAAGAACATACTAAAGTTCATGACGACAATATACAAGCTATTATCTTAAAAAAAATCCAATATTCAATGATCAAAATAAGCATATCGATATTTTCTACCACTATATATGAGAATATGTTGCAAGAAATGATGTGCAAGTTGAATATGTGAAGACTTAAAAATATTAAGAAGCATACAATATAAGTCACTGTATCAAGTTTAAGAGGGGTTGTTGGATCATAAAATTGATCCATTACGAAGGCTCATAATGAAACTATAATACTTTAAGAATTGTCTAGAATTATTGCACCTTAAATAATTACACAGAAGTTAATAGATAGATTATAATATAGTAGGTTGTATAAATATAAAGAGGAACCCAACAATTATCTTTTGTCTAGATGGTTCATCAATTAAGTATAAATATCATGGTCTCCACTCTAAATTAAGATAAAAATATATAACCTTCTAAAACAGTACTAAAGTAACTTTGTAATATTTTTCTTGAGCTTAAATAGTAATTGGTTGCGAGTGTTTTATTTCCAACAATTTCTTGTTGAGAAATTGTGGTTTTATTGATTTGTTATATCAGGTGGTTTGGACAAGTGAGTGTCGACTTATGAAAATAGTTTATATTTTATTTCTTCTTTCTTAAAGTTGGGAATATATCTGAAGAGGACTATGGAAGATAGATATGCACTCCCCTTATGTTGTATGTTCATTTTCTATCGATCATGAACATCACTCCAGCTGTTAAAAATGAAGCTTTCAAAAGAGACCTCATAGTTTAAATGGTGTGGTTACTTCTTTATCTCTTAGTGGCTTAAACAATATATCATTCAATAATAAGTTTATGAAGTTACTTTTAGAAAATCACCATGTGACTTCTTATTAGATTTTTCATTTTGCTTTGTTTTATACATCTTTTGAGGTTGAAGGTTGAAGGTAAACATCATTTCACTCGATTTTTTTGTTCCAGGCTGAACGGTTTGTCAACTCTAATAAGATCTTTGATGAGCATGTTCGTCATGGATTTGGTGATAACCTACCTATTTTTAAGACTTTTTTAAATCCCAAAACCCATTTATTCCAAGCTAACGACCCAAATCCTAAATAAGGTAAACTAAAATCTAATTTTACTCTCTCTATGGACTTAAGTAGGCTCATAACCTATTTCTAATTTCAAAATCCCATGCCTATTTTTACTAAAATTGTTAACAAATATTTTACCAGTTACTCTACTATTTTAACCAAATTGGTTTATGATGTTAAAGATAATTGATCTTAAATAATAGTAAATAACATCAAGAATATCGAGTTTAGTGACTTTGAACTCCTTGTTATGTATAATGTCATAATTGATGATTTGACTACTTGTAATAAGTGTTTGACTATATATTTTTAGCCTAGTAGACTTCATAGTTCTAGGTTAAAGTTATTATGGAGAAACGTGGGGTATGTATAGGTTAACCAAATGTGTTTGAAACCTTGATGGTTATTATTTTTACAGATTCATATTCCAAAATATGCCTTAAATATTTTTAAGAGAACATGTGTAACTTTAGTAGCTACTTGATGGTTATGAATAAGTGGAACCCATGACGATATTGGTCAAATACCCTCTCACCAAATTTTTAGATTGGGTGAAAAATTTCAAACCTCTCACAATAATATTGATCTCAAAATATTTATTTATATGTCAAGTGCATTAGGTACTCCAAAATATGCGGATTAATAGATTGAAAGTATATTTCATCTTATATATTTTAGGGTTGTACGGTTATCAAACAAATGTGAAATATTTGGTCATGCGGCAGACCTGTACATAATCACCCCATATGGCCTCATGATGTGAGATTTTAGATTAATAAATGTGTGCCAAAAACTCATAAAATTTCTAAAGAGAAAAAATATATATATGTTATGGTTTTTAGGAGGCCAGTCTCAAAATATATTGTTATATCATTACTTTATCATGTGTTATAATTAACAAGTAAAAGCTTTCAGTTTACTAGAATGCGAGTAAAAGAGGTATGAATGGAAATGAAAATGAATTCAACTTAGAAAATAATCCTAGTATGGAACATGAGTTTTAACAAAATAAAGTACAACTAGAATCTTTTATTGAGAAATAAAAGCAACACATGTTGGTTCTTATCATAAGAAAGAATAGTTGGGAGAATATGACATGACAGGACATCAGATGATTGAATGCTCTCGTCCATAAAAAGACCGTATGCGACTTTGTATTTAATAATAATATGTCATTTATCTGTTTAATCAAAATAAGAATTCAGGAACCTAAAGTCAAGATAATTATTCATGATGTACCATTTATTGGTACTTTGTCACAAATTTAAGTAGCCACCCACAATGCATGATTTGGATTCTCTAGAACCCCAACTTGGCCTTAATATCAATTTTATTCTCGCTCAACCAATTTTTAAACTGTAAACTTCTATGCCATAATAATAAAATCATATTCCATTTAGTGGACATTTGGGCTCTTAACGACTCTATTGATTATAAACCATTATGGTTGTCTGTTAAAAGTATTAATAGTTTGAGTTCTATGTGGTTTTGGGTTATTTTAACATAATTTGTCAACTTGAATAGTGAACTAGCCGCTTGGACCACTAGTCTGATTTGATTATCGATTTTAATAATTATTGTTATCATTGTGAACCAGTTAACCCTTAAATCATCGAGTTATCAATTCACGTGGTCTAACAATCACTCAGAAAACCTTAGTTCATCTAAACTTAACCATGTATTTCTTTATGGTGATTGAGATAAATAATTTATAATATTGTATGCTCACTTTTGTTATCCCGACCATCAAATGATACCATTGACACATTTAGTTTGGGATTCCTAAGATATTACATTAAAAATGTTTTAAGTTATTTGATATGTGGAAAGCTCACCCATCATTTGATTTTTTAGTTTTTATACACCACTCTCATTCTCATGTTAAATGGATGATACTTCAGTGATATTGGTAGAGGTAGATCTAGGTTTCATTCAAAACATTCGAATGAAGTCCTTATGTCATATGAAATGTGTAATTGAGATGGTAAATTTATCCAATTTTATCAAATAAAATCGGATTCGAGTCTTGTAAGGTGTTTCATATGTTTTTTTTTTCCTTTTATTTTGGCTATAAACAAAAACCTTAAAACTCCAATTCCAAATACAATAAATGCAACTCCATCTCTTGAAAATATAACCCATTTCATCGATCAAGACTACTTCACTTGCATAAGGTAATATTTAGTTTCCTCACCAATTTTTAAATTTACGAGACAAAAATATCTTAGCCGATATGATCGTATATCCCCTTATCTCTTTATCATTATTATCCAAGTCCTTAATGATATCATTGTGAATAAAGTTAATAACAAAGTTTAAGTTCTATGAGAAACGCCAAAAATGTAAGATCGTCAGCTTGTATTTTGCAAAAACTCTTACGAAATTATGACGGGAGGATTCCAATCTCTTACGGTAGTTTAAGATGCTCTTAAGGAATTTAAATATTTGTTCCGACTCCAAGTTAGTCTCTAACTTTTTTTCCGGATATCCATTACTCATTTAAGATCCAACTTATTGATATTTTAAACTTTGACGTCGGGTCATTTTTGCTAAAATGCGTAAGGGTCTTTGTTATTATTAGTTGTCTCTCAGATGTTGATTGTAATACCTCTTTTGACAAGTTGGTGTCTCACATTGATTGTTGGGTATCTAAAACATGTTCTGCGTGAGATAGGAGCTCATTAAATTTCTTATATTTGTAAACTAGGTTTATTATAACTTTACCTTTATTCTTATGACGAGAGATTATAAAAAAATGATCTAAGATAACCAACAGTTCTTACGATCATGTCATTAGATGAAATTCCAAGGTGCTAGAGTCGCACATTTTAGAATTACCTTGCTATTATGTAATGGTGGTCCTAAAATTAGATAAAATAAAGTTTATAATCAAACAATTGTCCTTAGAATATACGTGATAAGTCTCGAATGATAAAATACTGAGAGTAATATCGAACTCTTGGCCACGATATATCATTCTCTAACCAATCTCGGTATGGTCCTGACTAGATCTACTGTATCCATGACTATGTACTTGACACATTATTGATACAACACCATCATAACTTTTATTTTGTAAAGCCAATGTTGTCTTTGCATGAACTTATGGAATATACTACCATATAAGTGTAAAGGCTGTAGTTTTAGTTTATGAGTTTTGAATAGGTACCAACAACTTAATTTATCCCACGAAGTCAATGAACTTCTCGGAAAACCCGACTAGGTTCCACTTTTTCCTTTCATAGGAACGATACTTTTTCATCCTCTTTAAACCAATTTTAAACACCACACTATAGGAACAATCATTACGTCCACTTAGGACTTACAACATATTAAATATCATCGTCCGTAAAAAAAATGAGAGTGTAAGTGTGCGAGTTAAATATATGGATGTCTTATATATTAGATGAATCTCGATGCCACTCTTATGCCTATTTCTCGATAACTATGAAATCCATATCATTTCATTTCCTTTCGAAATGGTACAAATTAATTGTTTGTATTTCTTTAAAAAAAAATAGGCTCTTATAATTTGTTGTTTCATCTTTCAAAATATTTTTTATCCTTCACAAACTCGACCAACTCTTCGTTATCGATTAACCTATGAATCTCATATTACAATTGGCAATAATACCTTATTTTATAGCTATAATCATTATGATAGGCACAATAAAATTATATTAATCGTTCGTTGTGTGGAGCCACCATCATCCTTGTTCTATGTAATTCAATTTATCTATGGTATTTCATACATGGTTGAAATGTTATCGGTTAACGATGTACATCTTATACTACTTTCAAAGTGAGTTGTTCATTTTATGTATGTATGAACTTTGGCCAGCTCAATCCTGATATTTTGTGATCCCTCATCACGCTTAAACTTGGGAGAGGCAATACGATCCATTTTTTCTTCTTAAACCTTAATGAACATCTTCGAACGATGCAAAACATATCTCATTGATTCTATACTAAAATTAATCTAGTGTTTGAAACATCAAACATTGTCAGAAATCCTATTTGAAACAAGGCATCAGTAATATTTTTTTATACAAACTTTTATGTTGTTCAGGTCTTGCACAAAATGATGGAAATAAATTCGAAGTCTTTGAAAACTACTATCATAATTTAATCCCATTTCTTATTGTTTTAAACTTTAAAAATTCTAAATCAACATGTTCTCTTGAAATATCACAGAGAAAACCTTGTAGAACAGGTTGTCATTGAGGTTGAATCTGATAGTAATTCAAAATTGCATCGCTTGTTATACATGTATTTGTTCATTCTACATGTGTTGAATTTTCATTATAACTTTCTTTCCATATTTTATTAGATAAATTATACTTTTGAAAAATATATTTTGTTGGTTTGGACCCTCAGAGAGCTTCATCTTTCATGGCAACCTATAAAACCTACTTATCCTTGGATTTTTTGCACTCGAGTTATTGTCAGTAGTGGACTTTTCTTTCTTTTTGTCGACTTGATGATAAATTTTTCTAAACTCTTAGTCATTTTATTATTTATTAATACAATTTCATCCTTTCATTATACATTTGTATCATGTTCTCGCTTACTTACTATTTATATCATCTTCAATTGTAACTTTAACATATATTTTTTAGCTAAGTGAAAGATCTTGGATGGTTTCACAAATAACTTAAATTTGGGTAGCAGGGGTCTAGGACTACTCATTATTATTAGGGGTGAGCAAAAACCGAGAAAAACCGAACTGACCGACCGAACCAAACCGAAATGGATCGGTTTGGTCGGTTTTTAAAAACTAAATTTCGGGTTTGGTTTTAATTTTTCAAACCGAAATAATTTTGGTCCGTTTTCGGTTTATCCGGTTGAACCAGCCGAATAAACAGAACCGACTGAATTTACTACATATTATATATATATATATATATATATATATATATATATATATATATATATAACAACTTCATGACATGTAAACACACATCCCAATGGTTATACCAAACTATCTAATACCCTATGAGTGAGGGTTCGAATCCCAGATTCTGCAAAAGAGTCTTTTACGTTTTTTATGTCTCTTAACTGTTGGAAATTCAAATTATTATTTTTTATATTAATATTTAAAATTATTTAATCATTTTTTATTACCCGGCACTATAACAAATGATAAACAATTTGTACTGAACCAAGCCGACTGAACCGAACCGATCCGACCGAATCACACCGACATTAAACCAAAAAACAGAACAAAAACCGAAACCGAAACCGAAAAAAATCGAACTTTATTTAACTAAATCGATTTAATAATATACAAACCGAATTATTTTGGTTTGGTTTGAAAATTTATAAAAAAACCGACCGAACCGACCGAATATCACCCGTAATTATTATTCATATTGGAGGGTAAGATCTTGTACTTCATCAAGGACCTCAACTTTCAACTTTCGATGAGTGGTGAGCTTGAATCCAGACTCTGGATTTTAGTCTCTTTAAAAAACTAAAGTACCATGAAGACGTTCCCATAGATAATGATAATACGATGCGTTTAAATATCCAAAATGGTCGAATTTTAAGAGTAATATCAAACTCTAAGTGAAAAAATATATATTAAAATAATAGGTTTTTAGTGTATATGTTTTTCTTACCCCTAATGTGGAGAGTGAACTGTGTAATCTTGTCAAAGTTTCAAATGTGTTTTGAAAAATATCCATTTAAGTCATTATCTCGGCTAGTACGAGGTCATAAGAGATCCTAAACAGCATGGTATTGCTACGTTTGGATGAGCTCTTTAGAGGTTTTAATGGGTTTCGTCGGTCGAGACCCTGAATTAGTTATATTTTGGTTAATATAAGCTTATCTGAGATCCTAATCTATAAGGTGCTTGTTATTCTCATATAAACTCTTTAACAATATTAATATATCTCGTCGATCGAATCTTAGATACACGTCTCATTTGTTAGTATCAGGTTATCTCTCGGTCAAAATTTGTAAACTTAGTTTTGTATGATGCTTATATTTGACGTGACATATGGCCTTATCAGCCTGGAACATTGTAAACGGCCAGACCATTCAGTTTTGTATAATTATATCGACATTGAAACTATTAAACATATTGATTTATGGAATCTGAATATTATTTCTCCAACTTCTTTGTCCTATATGATATATTTAATCATTATTCTACTGTCCATACTTTTTTGTACGTGATTGGTAACATATATTCTAACTTTTTATGGCTTGATCTGTAGATACTCTATATTCCCTTTGCGGTCAAATGTGGGTTTCAAATCATTAAATATAAATAATATTATGGTTTCCAACTTAATTCTTAATGTTTGTTGATGTTGGCCCGACATTTCCGAATCTGCCGATAATCGCATAAATGACTATATGGATGAGGTTAAAGATACTGTAACTTTTATTCTTCCTCCTTACTTATCCAACAAATATGTATATTTTTTTATACTTAGTAATATGTGTAACGTATTCTCTATCAAATCTACATATGATGTCACTTGTCTTCAGTAACCACTTGTTGTCTGGTTAAACATGGTGTAAATGAACCATTTTATCCCATGTCATGCTTTTATCATTTAGTTGGTTATCCAATGTAAATTATTCACCAAGAAAAAACTATATGTGTGGGGTATAACATCATACATGTCATGTATATGGAAATATTTTTTGAATCTATAAATCACATATTTGTTTAATGTAAATTTATCCCAAATATTTGGGAAGTTGTTAAAGTCTAATTGGATTTTCGTACCCTCGACCTTTGTTGAACTGACAAAATTGAGAGGGTGTTCTATTAGAAATCTTTAGGCCAATGTGTGTTATGACTTGTCTTTGTTAGATGTGTGGTTCACCAATTTTGGAGGTGGAAAACTCTCATATGTTTGGTGGGATGCTTTCGCTGACATCGTCAATGTTATATAACTTTTTCAATGATTTATGACTACAATTAATGTGCATTAAGACGTCTTGCCTTATTGAAGGCTTGGTTTGTAAGGATACTATAAATGGAACCATCTCGTCCATATATATTTAGAGCATACAAATTGTTGTAATTGTAAGTTCAAATAAGTAGATATAATTAATAATCACTTTACTGGACCGTTTGGTAATAAAGTGAACCTCATAGTATATATAACGTGGATACTAGCTGTACTGATTTAGGATCGTGAGAGATGATCCACCAGTTTGACACTATAGTTGTTAGGCTATAACAGTCCAATAAGGTCATGGTCCCCAATAGATATAATACCATCAGATTGAACTACTAATAGGTTTATGGGTTTAAGTTAGTAGAATAAATATTTTATTAAGTATTTAGAACTTAATGTACCCCTATTAAGTGAGCTACAATCATAAATACATGGATATAAATAAAGATAAGAAATAAGAAATAATGTATCATATATCTTTTCTTTCTCACAACGTCTACATAGACTTTATCTCTCTCACAACTAAACCTTTGAACATGAATATAGTCGTCGCCTACTACCAGGATCCATAGACTGCTTATAGCCTTTATTCTTTTAAGTGATTATTAAATAACACAACATGTATTCTGAAAGAAGATCCATAACCATCAACATCAATGGTTCCGCTGCCGATACACTATATATATACACCTATAATCATGATACATATTATTTAATATTTATTTTTAGTATTTTTATTAATAAATTATATATGTATGTGTGTTTAGTTGAGTGTAGATATTAAACCATAGATTTTACAGGTTTTGGTTGACACTAGTTTTATAATTCTCTAACTTATCTTTACTTATGTATATTTGTACGAGAAAATACAGAACAAATTTTTGTCACGATATTCTAGAATTAGGATGTCTCGTCATATGTAAATACAAAATATTTAGACATGTTTTTACAAGTTCAATTAATTAAAGGAATAAATATTTAGAATATTGGACATGCATATAATAACTATAAATATATTATTAAGTAGCATTGAAGTATATAAAATATGGATAATAGTTGAGCTTGTTAGAGATATTAAGCTCACTCCCATTAGCTAATATTTTTTATCTATAAATAAGAGCATGTATTCTATGTTATAAGTACACTTTCTAAATAATAAAATCATAGTCGTCTTTCTTTGTTTATCTTTTTCTACATGGTATCAGAGAATGTTCGATGCTTGGAGTAATATAATTGATTTATTCGTCAGGTATTGTGCTTCAATTTAATCTGTTTGATGTTATTTCAGATCTACTTTTGCTTAGTAATTTGGACTTCATTTTGGGGTTAAAAGCTGTTTGGAGTTGTTTTGTTTCAGATCTATTACTATTGTGATTCAATTTGATTTGTTTGATGTTATTTTAGATTACTATTGCTTAGAAATTTGGATTTCATTTTGGGGTTAATAGCTGTTTGAAGTTGTTTTGTTTCAGATCTATTAGTACTGTACTTTGATCTGATTTGTTTGAAGCTACTAATTTGCTTTAATTTGATAATTGTTTGTACAATAATTGTGTAACGAAATCATTAGAAGAGATTCAATTTTTGGTTTTCGGATTTGTTGTGTGCAACCCCAATCAAACGGTCTGATCGAAAGGTAAATAATGTCTGTTTTTATGAATTTTTGAGAGAATTTTTAGGACACCTAATCCTTCAATCGTAACAGTTGGATTTTGATTTGGTGCTATGATTCGGGATAGATCGCTGCTGAAATAGTGCAAAAATTTTGTAGGTAAAACCATGGATTCGATTTTGATTTTGATTTTGATTTTGATTTTGATTTTGGTTTTGATTGGAACTTAGATTTGGATTTGGATCTCGTATAGATTTTGGTTGGATTCAAATTTGGTACAAATTTTGTTTGACGTTTGGATTATGTATGACGTTTGCTTAGATTGGCGCTTGTCGTTTTGATTCTTTTGGAATTGTTTGGATTCGTTTGGTGTTTAGATTTCGTTCTTCGTTTGGATTCGTTTGTCGTTTAGTGTTTATATTTCGTCTGGATTCGTTTGGAGTTTGAATATTGGAGTTTAGTGATTGGCGATTGGAGATTGACGATTAGAGATTGACGTTCGACTTTGGGTTTTAACATTTTGATTTTAGTTTGGGAATTTTGTTTTGATTTGGATTCGATTTTGGTTTTAGATTCAATTCTGGTATTTAGTATTTCAATTTGGTTTTCTGTTGTTTGGAATAATATTAGTATTTTTTGGTTGGTAAAAGAGAGATTGAGGTAGAAAATGCGAAGAATAATACTTGAAGAAGATTTATGAAGAAGATGGGAAGAGTATCAAATATAGACTCATCAACAGAAGAGTTCTTCATTGCCTCATTGTTGTGCTTCCTTGGATACCTCTTTTTTCCCAAGAATTTTGGGCTCATTCATTTGGTTGAAGTGTTTATGTTCGTTTTAGGTTTTTTTAGTCCATTACGATGAGCCTTTTGGGACTGGTTGTGAGCGGTGTGAAAAAAGACGTATGAAGAAGTTTTAAAGATTCTGGACAACTTGCGGATTTCTTCACACGTATCATTTGAACATGATATTTTCGCGAAGGCTCAGGCAACAACGCAATTTATTTTCTTTGTGACAAACTCTCAATGTTCATAACAATTGCAATGTGAGTTTGAGAGAGGGTGTTAGGAATATTAGGCTCACGCTCATTAACTCATATTTTTATCAATGAATAAAATCCTATATTATATGTAATTGGTACACTTTCTAAATAATAAAACTATAGTCGTCTTTATTTGTGCATCTTTTTCTATAGAGCTAATGTGTATTTTAAAGGAGAAATAATTAGTCCAACACTTTAATATAGAGGGGCCTATATATTATTTAGTGGAGTTTATTAACCAAATATAAATTAAGAGGCCTATATATTATTTAGTGGATTATATTAACTAAATATAAGTAAGACTAAGTAACTCTAATTCAATATCACCGACACTCATATATTTATTATCTCACGATTATTTTTCAATTCTCTTTGTTCTTTTCACTAACAACCTCGTCATGTATATTCACAGCCACATCAAAAAAAATTAATTGTTTCATACTTTATCAACACTTATTTTCACAAAAATAAGATTTATTATATCTTTTTTCACAAAATATGACTTATTTCGCAACAAAAAATCATATTTACACAACAATTTTTCTCTTATTTTCGCAATACATTTGCACATAATTACGCAACTAGACTACAATTGTTTTTTTGCAATCAAATTACACGTATTTTCGCACCCGGAACACAATCTATTTTTTATATATGTTTTTTAAAAAGTTTTTTAACACAAAAATGCACATATTTTGGCAACTATAAAAAATTTAGTTGTTGCACACCCTATTAATATTTATTTTCACAAAACAAGTTGTATCTTATTTTTTCATACGGTTATACTTATTTCACAACCAAAAGTCTTATTTAATCAATCATCTCACTTTTATTTTCGCAAAATATTTGCACGTAACACGTCATTATGCAACCAAAAACATAAAATCCAAAAATATATTTTATAGATTTAGTTTTATTCGCTTAGAAAAATAAAAACTAATGATATTTTATGGATATTTTAGAACTACGGTATCAAAAATAGGACATAGTATAGGAAAGGCCCTATCAAGCTCTCTCCCATTCCCTTTGTGACTTCGTCTTCGGAGGAGGATCCTTCTGAAATTGCTCCAGAGATGGGTTATAGATCTCGGCTTCCATCTATTAATGAGGACTCGGAAGTGGAGCTCGGCGAGGAAGTGGACTCTCCTCCCAAAAGGGCTTGTACGGATGAAGCCAAAGGCAAGGGGAAATAGGTAGTATCCTCCGACAGGATCATCGGCTGACTCACTGTAAGTTCTCTTTTATGAATATTACTTCTTGGAATGTGAGGGGTCTAAATGACCTCGTTAGGCAAAACGATGCCACTGACTTTATTATTCGCAATCATATCTCTATGATAGTTATTGTATAAACTGAAGTCCAATCACACAAAGTAGACCCTATAATCAGGAAAATTGCCCCCTTTTGGCACGTAATAACCAATCACTCGATTCACCCCCTAGGCAGAATCTGGATAAGTTGGAACCCCAGTGTAATTACGATCTCTAGGATCTCTGAATCTCCTCAATTCATTCATTGTTCTGCTAAATACCATAACTATAGAGCTTCCTTCAACCCAACTGCTATATACGTTTTCAACGAAGCTCAGGACCGTATTTCGCTTTGGAATGACCTCATTAGCATTTCCGAGCTTGATATCCTATCGTCTTGGGTTGCCCTAGGGGATTTCAATGCTATTTGTCACCCGGATGAGCGCCTTGGCTCCTCTGATATTTGGTCCGCAGTCATTGATGAATTCAATAATTGATGTTTTCAGTGCGAACTCTGTGATCTCCGATCATCTGGGTTTCCGTTCACCTGGATAAACAAGCAACGTTCCAACCCCATCCTTTCCAAAATTGATCGCGTCCTTGTCAACTCGAATTGGGATGACCTTTTCCCAATGTCCCATGCCCACTTTGGGTATCTCGCACCTCTGATCATACCACGGTTACCCTCAACCTTGGGCTCCCTCGCCCAAGGAGGAAGAAACCTTTCCGCTTTTTCAACATGTGGCAATCTCATCCTCAGTTCAAGGACATTTTTACCAAAAGTTGGAATTCTCCTACCTCTTCCTCTGGTATGAGGATGGTTACTGATAAACTCGTTCGGTTTCAGTCTGAACTTGCTTCCCTTAACCGTTCTGAGTTTAGTGACATATCCTCCAGAGTATCAAATGCTCAAAAAATTCTGTTTGAGGTTCATGCTAATTTAGCCTCCAATCCTCCTAACCCCCGTTTTGTTACCATCGAGAATGAGGTTGCTGCTTCCTTCATCTTTCTTAGTCGAGCTGAAGAATCCTTTCTGAAGCAAAAATCTAGAGAAAATTGGATTAAGCTGGGGGATAGAAATACTAAATTCTTCCACAAAAGTATCAAAGCCCGACTTTCTCGCAACAAAATCATCTCCATCTCAAATGAGTATGGTGCCATTGTCTCTACCCCGAATAGTGTTTCAAAAGTTTTCGTGAATTTTTTTGAGAACTCTCCGGGTACCAAACATCATAACAACTACCCTGGTCTCAAAAAAGTCTCTTCTCTGATAACTTCTACTGTCTCAAGTGTTGATAAGGAGTTAATGACCCGAGACATCTCTTGTTCTAAAATCAAATCTGCGCTTTTCAGTATTGATAGTGATAAATCCTCGGGTCCTGATGGCTTTAATTCTAGTTTTTTATAAGTCAACTTGGAACATAGTTGGCCCCGACATCTGTAACAGTGTCCAAGAATTCTTCCTCATTGGTTCCTTGTCCGAGTCTTGGAATGCTACCTCTATCGCTCTCATCCCAAAAAATGGCTCTCTTTCTATGCCTGCTGACTATAGACCAATTGCTCTCTGCAATGTTGTTTATAAAATCATTTCCAAAATCCTGGCCAATAGAATCAAAGCCTCTTTTCCGTACCTTATCGATTATTTCCAATCTTCTTTTGTAGCGGGGAGGAACATATCCAATAACATCATTTTATCCCAAGAGCTTCTCAAAGGATATCATTCAAAGGGCAGAGGCAAGAGGGTTGCTCTTAAAATTGACATTATGAAAGCCTTTGATAACGTTTGTTGACACCTAATTCTTGACATTCTTGTAGCAATGAAATTTCCTGCGAAGATGATCACTTGGATTATCAAATGCATCTCCTCTCCCTCTTGTTCTATTATTATTAATGAAGACCTTCATGGTAATTTCAAAGGCAAAAAAGGTCTGAGACAAGGTGACCCTCTATCCCATCTCCTTTTCGTGCTTGTTATGCAAGTGGTTTTTAGTATTCTCAAATAGAATAGTCAAGGTGAGAATTTTCGTTTTCATTGGAAATGCCACAAGCAGAAAATCATTAACCTCTGTTTTGAATATGATCTAATGATTTTTTGTCATGGTGACACCCAGTCCCTTAATCTCATTAAAGAAGCCATCGATGACTTCTACCTTCTCTATGGTCTTAAGGTCAACCCATTGAAAAGTCATATCTTTTTCTATGGAATTGACCACTGTTAAATAGTGAACAAAAGAGAGAAAAGAGAACGGCTAGGGTTTTTTTATTATTTAAAAAAGTGTATTACATAGAGTCTAAATCTATTATTTATAGATAAACTATATGTGCTAATGGGCTTAGGCCTTATATCTCTAACACCCTCTCTCAAACTAGAAATGCTTATTCTTGCATTGTGAGTTTGTTACACAAAATAAAAACCAAAATTGAAACATCAACGAATCAAAATAAAACATCAAAACCAAAATCGAAACTCTAATCTTCAAGCTCCAATCTTCAAACTCCAAAACTCAAAACCAATCCAAACGAAATCCAAACACCAAACGAATCTAAACGAAGTCAATCAAAGCCAAACAAAGCCAAAACAAAACCAAACAAGTCCAAATGAAGCCAAACGAATCCAAACCAAGCCAAACCAAGCCAAACCAAGCTAAACGAAGCCAGAACAAAGCCAAACAAATCCAAACGAAGCCAAACTAATCCAAACGAAACCAAACAAGTCCAACCAAGTCCAACCAAATCCAAACTAAATATATACCAAATCTAAATCTAAACGAAGAAAGAAATCTAAACACCAAAACGATAAACGTCGATCTAAGCAAACGTCAGACAAAGTCCAAACTTCAAACAAAATCTAAACACCAAAAAAATCCAAATGCCAAATTCAAATACTAAATCCAAATCCAATCAAACCCAAAATCCAAAATCAAACCAGGTCCGAATTCCAAATCTTAGTGGTCGAGCAAAATCAAATCCAAATACCAAACTAATATCCAAAAACCAAACTAAATTCAATTTCCAATTTCAAATTGCCAATTTTAAATTTTCAAAATCAAGAACATAATCAATTTGAATTCACGGTTTTACCAACAAGACTGCTGCACTGTTCCAGTTATGATTTCTCCCAAACTGTAGCACCAAATCATAATCCGACCAGTCATATTGAAGAAGTGGATGTCCCGAACATTCTCTCCAAAATTCAGTAAAAACGGACATTGTTTGCCTTTCGATCGGACCGTTTTATTGGAGCTGCACACAACAGATCCGAAAACCGAAAAACTATATCTATTCTGACGAAAAGCAGATCAAAATTTCCAACACAAATCCAAACGAAAAACAAGATAATTTTTTTTGGAAATCACACAAAAGTAGATCCGAAACAATATCAAAGTCCAACAATAATATAACTCTCTATCGGATTTTAACATGCTCTGTCAAGATCAATACCAATACATAATCCAAAAATTGTCGAACAGATCCAAGATTTCTAAATAAATCCAATTCCAAACCGAAATCCAATACTACTACGAAATTGAATACCTGGTAGATCTACAAAACATGGGGATCACAACGGTTTCCCGATCAGATCAACCTGGCTCTGATACCATATTAAATAGTGAACAAAAGAGAGAAAAGAGAACAGCTAGGGTTTTTTTATTATTTAAAAAAGTGTGTTACATAGAGTCTAAATCTATTATTTATAGATAAACTATATGGGTTAATGGGCTTAAGCCTTATATCTCTAACAACCACCGCCTTCGATCGAACCTTATGCCAATCTTGAACTTCCCCGAAGGCTCCCTCCCTGTGAAATATCTAGGAGTCCCTCTGCTCACGGGTAGACTTACTCACTCTGACCGTCGACCCCTTTTGCACAAAATAACTTCTCGTATTGATTTCTGGACTTCCAAGCATCTCTCCTATGCGGGAAGACTTCAGTTAATCAAATCGGTCTTATTCATTGGTCAGGTCTATTGGTCTTCGATCTTCATCATTCCTTCTAGAATTATTAAAGATCTTGGCCAATACCTTCGACGTTTCCTGTGGTCTGGATCTTCAATGAAAATCCATGGGGCTAAAGTGGTCTGGTCTTCTGTTACCACTCCTTATAAAGAGGGCGACCTTGGGATTCTAATTCTAAAAATATGGAATCAGGCGGCCGTCCTTAAGCACCTCTGATCTATTGTTAGTAATGAGAACCAATCTATCTGGTGTGAATGGATTAAAATTGAATTTTTTTTAAAAACAACAGTTTTTGGGATATTCCCATTGGCTCTTCTCCCTCGTGCATCTGGAGGAAAATTCTTCGTCTCCGACCTTTGGCTCGAAATTTGTACAGGGTAGCTACCGGAAATGGAAAGAACACTTCTTCTTGGCACGACCCGTGGCTCCTTACTTCGTCTCTAGCTAGCCATTGTGGCCCGGACATCACTAGTGATTCCGGTATGGGAAATAACCTAAAGGTTGCCGACATCATCAGAGATGGCGAATGGAAGTGGCCTTCAAACTTACGATCAGCTAGGGCTCGAAGTCGTGCTCCCCTTGAAGAAATTAAAAGGATTATCATCTCGCTTCCCCATCCAAATATCCTCTCAAGGGACATTCCTTTCTGGGTTACCAAGGATGGAGGCAACAAGTTCTCAATAAAAGCCACATACAACGCTATTCGCAAGCCTATCCCAGTTAAGGGATGTGCGGGGTTAGTAGGGAATAAATTCAACATTCCTCGCCATTCTTTTATATCTTGGCTGGCTCTAAAGGGAAAGCTTGTCAATAGAGACAAGCTTCTACGTTGGGGTCTCACCACCCCTTCAGTTTGCTCCCTTTGCAACTCTGATTCGGAAACTTCATCTCATATCCTCTTTAAATATAATTTCACTCAGAGTATCTGGAATTTTACAAGTACTAAACTTGGTTTTCCATTTCACTCCTCTTGCTGGCAATCTTGGATTCTCGAAGCGTCAAGTTGGTTCAATTCTACAGACCATTGTACTTGGCGTACTTGTTTCAATGCGGTCATTTACCATGTATGGAAATAACGAAATTCAAGAATTTTTGGATCCGCTCCCGCCTTGACATCTTCGATATCATTTCAAATCTTATCGGATCTCTGATACAGATTTCATGGTACCAAGATTAGCTGGCCTTAGAAGTATCATTTAAACTAATATTATCTTTGTTTTCTGCAGGTATTTACAGTATGTAGTGGAGCATGGATTCCAGATTAGAGATATTTGGAGCTTCTCTCGCCATCCTAGTTTTTTAGAGCATGAAACTGCTTTCATTTTATCTTTGTGCCAAATCTATGGCGTCATGACTTTGTTTTACGTACTGTTGTAGTATTACCTCGGGATATGTCCCAGGAAAATGTATGAACGCTTTTATTTATTTTAAGTCTTTTTACACACAAAAAAAGCGATTAAAAACATATTAAAATTGAAAAAATATTTTAATAGTAATATTTTAATTTTAAATCAAATAAATATAAATATTTTATCAAATATTAAATAATATTGGTAAATAGTTTTCGCGCTAAATGTTTAAGATTAGATTACCCAACCTCCAAAATAAATAATATCATCTAACTTCGCATTATACTTTGGATTTTCTGAGCATGTTTAATTGGATAATGACATATAGGGAGGATTCTAAAGTGACATTCTACCAAGAATATTACCGATTAATATAAAATTTTAAACTTAGCTGTCTAGTTCGAGTACTTATAAGTATAATCTTTACTTTAATCCACGCAGCTTACAAAATTTCACCCTAAAAGCAACATCTGATAGGATCATTTTACCCATAAATCGCAATACACCCTTTTAATTCTATTTTATAGTCTCGTTCGAGTTTTTCAACAATCCCTATAGTTTAAACCGTACGACATATTTACGTGTTGCAATATCAATCCTTCTTATAACGACCAAAGATTTCAACGATAATTTTTTTACAAATATACTATTAATATTGTATAAACACATACAAAATAAGTTAGAAAATTATGTTAGAAATCAAGAAGTTACAGTAATGGGTGAAAATAGTGTCCGATAAAAGGTACTTCGAAACAATAGTGAAACTTAAACAACGTAAAGTTATGTTTAAAAATAAAAGCATCTTATTTTTTTATTTTTGAAGTATTTTTTTTAGGATATAACTAATTTATGAATTCAAATTCAATCAACAATAAATTTAATTTCAGAATTAATAAAGGTTGATTATAATGAAAATGATCAACATAAAAGAGAATTTGAAATTTTATAAAACAATTTTTTCACCTATGCAACTATTCACAAATTTTTAGGTTGAGTTACCATCTTTCAACTAGGATATTTTAGAAGATTCAATTCTTTTAAAAAATACAATTTTTGGCATCGCTTCGATTAAACTGATTATAGTCAATTTGTCGGTTCATGGTTAAGTAGTCGTTAACTATACTTGGTAAATTTAAATTTACCTGACTTGATCACGACGCGCCGATCAGATTTTCTTGATCACATTCAAGTCGAACGGAAGCGAGACATAATGTTTCATTTCTAGAATCAACATATGCTCGCTACGACGAGTATATGGTGGTTGCGATCAGATGTTGATCGCAACGAGCTTCTTATATAATGCTTTAATGTTTAAAAAGTTCAACCGATTTTGATGTTTAGCCACTGACTCATATAATTTAAACTATTTTTCATGTCAACCATATTTAATCATTGTCTTCAACAATCCTCCAATTAATTAAATGAACACTATCATCTCTTTGTTGAAATAAAATTTGCGCATAAAACAGAATATCTTTTGATTTGATTTTTACCTTAGTGTAGAGATAACAAAGCTAAATCGGAAAACAATGGTGGTCATAACTTTGAACCAACCTCCCATTTGACATAACCGATAATCTCTCTCTCACACACACACACACAATTGTTTTATCAAAACATTTGTCCAAATTACACTCTAATACTATTTTGGTCGTGTGCTCTATCTATTTCAAAAATCATAACTTGAAGGGAACTTATTATCTCATGAGGGACGATATTATCTTCATATTTTGTACGTACAATTCTTACAGTTTTTTGTTACATTTACAAACACATATTATGACATATTCTAATGGAGATATCCCGATTTTAAGAGGAGTACTATTACAAATATAACATGTAGTTTAAACAACCTCGACCCATAAATTAATATGAAGTTTTAAATTAACTAGCATGACATTGCTCATCTTAATCAAAGTTCTATTTTACGCTCATCCAATCTATTTTATTACGATGTATAAGGCACCAAACATAGATGAATTATCCCATTCTCTTCATAAAACCTAGAAAATTATTCTGGAGAAATATTCATCGCTTTTATTATTACATAATATTTAAATTTTAGTGTCTAATTAATTTTATACTTCCTCTTTGGAGATTTTAAATATGCTAAAGACCACATCCTTATGTTAAAGAAAATACAGATAAGTAAATCCAGAGTAGTCATTAATGAAAGTTATAAAGTATCTTTTACCTCACATGTCAACATATCATTTAACTCACGTATGTAACTGTATATTAAGTCTAACAACTTTGTACGTTTTTATATGGATTAGTAACTCTTCTTAATAATTTTTTATTCTACATATAATTATTATTTTAAAAGTTTTGTTTTAACAATTTTATTTATCGTGCTATGTGTTATACGAGAAAGAGTAGTTTTCTTACAAATAGTAAAAGATCAACTCTACACTTCCGCGTCCTTCAATTTTGGACTTATTTGTGTTTTCCATATGCACCTCTCTTGTGATATCACTCACTTTAACTGTTTTAAACAATTAATTTTTATGGGAGACATGAACGAATTCACATGTATCGTACCACTAACCCAAAGTTTATCTTGAATCGCATTGACTTCCGTTATCATTGCAACTACACATTATTTCACATAATTTATGCTATGATCATTCTTCTAAATGTTGCACATAGGAGAAAAATAATTTCATTTGCCACACATAATGTAATTTCCCTTTATACTTTTAAATATAATTTTGTTTTTGTTTCCAAATAAGTTGTACATTGTTTTATATTTATTTATATTGACTTTTATTGCATTAACACTCCTTGAAGCTCCAATATTAGATTCTTCTTCAATCATTTACTTATTTTGGAGTTTTTCCTAACTATACACTTCATATTTATGAAGTAACATCTTTCGATAATTCTTTCAAGATGGAGATATTTTTCCAACTTGAAATTTTTCTTAAAATAATACTTAGACATATACGAGTTTATTGATTATGATTTGTTGCTCGTGAATTTGGGAAAAAATACTTTTCCATAATAAAATTAAAGTCAAAATATTGAGAAATTAAGAATTTATTTGTAACTTCTTATTTGGTTTTATATTTATCTTCAAGTGCAATCCAAATCCTCAACGGTGAATACTCACTTGTGTAAATAGACGATCTAAAAATGCATTCAAGATATATCTCCGATATATGAGTTTATTTTCCTCTTGTTTGTACCATTTTGCCTTAATTTATTTTATGTTATGATTTTGATTGATAATGTAGTGGATTTTAAACTCACTCAATAAGAAAATATTCTTATCTTTCCATTATGTAAAAATTTGAACCACCAAAACGGTATTATTAAACAAGATCTTAATTAATCACCTTGATGTTAACTATGGTTGTTTCCAATATCACGATACTATTTATTTTTTAGGTTTATAAAATAAAGTTAGGAAACAACAACTTACATCAGTAGGTGAAGATATAGTTCATTAGAAGGTCTTCAAAATATCACTGGAAACAATGATGAAACTTCAGACACATAAGGTTACGTTTTCCAAAAAGAATTGTTATGATCAAATAATTACTTGATCGTTGAATAAAATTTATTTTGGGATATAACAAGCTTTATGAACTCAATTACAAGCGATATGAAATTTGAACTCATATTTGACAAATTTTGATTATAATGAAAAAATAAACATAAAAAATAATTTGAGATTTATGAAAGTTATGCTTTGTTCTTGAAATGTTTACCTATTAATAGAAGTGATAAATATTTTAAAATGGCTGTAATCATTCATAAATATTTAGAAAACTAAACATATTTTAAGAAACAATTTTTCGAAAGACTCAATTATTCTAAAAAACACATTACTTGTGGCTTGTTGTGATCATCAAAGGTTGACCCCGATCAAGTTCTCGCTTAACATTTAAGTAGTTGTTGACCGCATTTAAAAAAATTAAATCCACCCGACTTGATCACGTCAAGAAAGGGCGTGGCAATTCGGGTGTTCTACGACCCGACCCGACCGGGTTTTATCCGGCCCGAACTTAGAACGGGCCGGGTTCGGGTTCAGAAATTGTAACCCGCAACCGGGCCAGGTTCTGGTTTTAAATTTGTACGGCCCGTTCCGGCCCGCAAATCATAATATATATAAAAATAATATTTCTATATATAATAAAAATAATATATTTAAAAAATAAATAAATATATTTAAAATAAATTTAAAAATATTTAAAAAATATTAAAATTAATGTCGGGGGTCGGGCCAGGTTGACCGACGGACATTAACGGACGGGCTCAGATTTAAAAATATGAACCCGAAAGCAGGTCGGGCCGGGTTCGGGCTCAAGTGTAAAAGAAACGGACGGCCCATTGCCATCCCTATGTGTGATCACTACAAAGTCAATGCATCATGATTAGTTTTTTTGCGATAAAGTGAAAGAGAGATGAAAGTTTTCCTCACCGTAATCAGCCTTTGCACGTTACGACGTGGATAAGCTGATTGCAAGCAAACCTATTTTTTTTTATCACAACCAGCTTCTTACTTAGTACCTTTATGCCTATGAAGTTTAACAAACATTCTCGTTTAGCCACCGACTCTGGCGATCTGAACTCTTCATCATGTTAACCATATTTAATCAATATTCCAAACGATATTTGATAATAAGGGATTATCATAATCAAAATATATTAATATATAATCATTTAATATTATCATTATATAATATGCTACTCGAATTACTGTTTATGTGAGGAGACATATTTTATACATAATCATTTAGTATTATAAGTTTATAGATTTATTTTGACTATTATAAATAAGGGATGGATTCTTAGTTTTAAAGGCTGATTATTTTATTTTATTAATTTTTTTTATATATTCACAGAAGCTATAATAACAAAATAAAACATTAAGTAAATATTCAAGTGTGTTTAATCCCAATTCACTTTACCAAATTGGTGCCGTTCATTGGAACGGTCAGTTCCAAAACAAAATAATTCTTTTAAAAACCTAGTAAAATTACGTCTTTATCAACATAGCTACATGAAAAATTACGAATTAAAAGTGAATACACTTCTTTGGCCGAAAGCGATGGACAAGCGAATCCCGCAGAAGATTAACATGATCAAGTAAACATTATAACGACATTTAGAGCATATAAGACATAAACATTTGACCGAAGTGACTGATATCTAAAAGAGTGTAAACAAGCCTGAGTTGCACCCGCACTTACTATCTTTCGTGCATTTAAGGCAAGTTTCTCCCACAAAACATATTTTGCATCTGACTAATATGATGATACCTTGGAGTTCTAATCATCTTCTCGCAATTGCACTTCACCAGTTTCTCCTACTTTTTACCTGCAAGAGCTTTATTGCCTCGCGATTACACTAACTACTTTTAATCAGACTCTGAATTTGATACCATGTTGAGGAAGAAGAGACACATCCAAAATCGATCTTTATTTTGAAGACAATCTCGGTCCACAACTAAACAACATGGTCATGATCATTGGTTCTTCATTCGTAAAACCGAACAATAACCACATGTACCCTTGGCCATAGTGGATCTCAATGTCATCACAAATCAGGACATATATTAATTTACCCCGCCTTCAAACGTCTAGAGTATTGTACTGAAAGAGAAGTACAACATGACATCCACACATGGTAATCGAGCCTGACTTATTCGACATGTGTGTCACAATATTCCTAAAGTTTGATCCAACCACAATAGGGTGGAGTCGCAAACCTTGTTGCATTGGATCTATTCCAAACGATGCAATATAATAGTCATATTGGATGCAAAACGTTTCAGTATGTATTTCTGTACCACCCTCAAGGTGATCCATGCCAGAATATGGATCAACAACGACTTTATCACTAAAACACTTCCACTCAGCTATGAAACCATTACCAAACTTCACCCTCAATCGAGGGACCATTATTAATATTCTCCTTCTTAAAATTAAGGAACCATTAGCAAATCGTTCTTCTTCAAACATGAAACTAATATCTAATAACTCCACATCGGATGATCTTTACCAAACTGGAACCTAATTATCCAATCCATGTTACACTATCGAACCATGTAGGTTTCGGTCTAATTTAGAGGGACGGACCAAACAACATAAAGTGTGGCTAGTTCAAGTTACCCCTCGCACATCAGGTTCTTTACTAGAAGCGAAATTTAAAATTTAGTCCATCCAAAATACATATGTATGACAGTTTAGGGGACCCTGATCATCACAAGTATTAATTCAAGTGCAAGGTGATATTATATAAAGTGGATGATCATTTTATATAACACATTTTATTGATGAATCTGAGAGGCCATGTGCTAAAATGTTTCTACCAATAGAGAATAATTTCTATTTACACTTTTGATCGACTATGGCCATGATGTAGAGATTAATTCAACGACAATACGATAATTAGAAAGGATATAGACTATATAATATACTATAAACAAAAACAATGAAATAACATACACGATTATACATGCCTTTTTATAGATAGAGTGCGTGTTTAAAGAGTTGTAACAAGGTTTTGATGTTGGCAATGTTCAGACAAAGATTGATACGATGTATTATATTATAAAAGTTAATTAAAAAATATTGGGTCTGAGCGATTTTTTATCATAGGTTGAGTCACATATCAATGTACAAAAAACTACACATGTTCAAATGTCCAGTCATCATATCACGTCCAAGGTTACGCAATAATCTATCAGCGCATGGTTAACACAACCCAATATGAATGCCACTTATAATAAACTGTCATACCGCATTGACTGAAGAGACCATGGGGTAGGATCGTCAACCTAATGGTTATATTCCTAATTACACACCGAATTCGAGCTATGCTAACATGGCTTACATGAGGCTTACCCATAATATGATGGTAATAAAAAATCAGCTAAGAAATTATTTTAGTTTTATTAACCGCTTGCTACATTATGATCAACAAAATCCCAAACCATACTAAAAATATTATAATTAATATGGTTATTTAAGGAATATCATGCTCTTGAAAAAGAGTTTCAACCTTTGTTTGGTTAAAAGAAACATATATAATTTATACACAACAACGCTACCTAAGAAGAAATGTTAGAGAACATGGTAGAGTGTTGCACTAGCCCACAACCCATGACTTCATAGTCAGGTCTTAAGTACGAATTATTATTCCTCATCGTAGATATTTTTATGATTATTTACACCTTGATCTTGAACAACAAGTGTTAACAACTATTATGGGTTGAGATTAATTTTATAGAGCAATTGTTTCTTTCAAGTGAGACTCGCTTAACATAGTTAGTTTTTTATTATTGTTCAACTCCCGATCTTAACTAGCTAAATTTGATCTATATTGCAGGAAGTGGCTCACTCGCTAGTATAATGGCTTTTTCCATTAAAGTTAACATGCTGACTTAAATATGATAATTTTACCATAACTTATCGATATTCGAACCAAACAGACCCTATGGTACGAATTACCCGAAAATAAAAATAAAAATACGATGAGTTTTGGTCTTATTTTTTACTAACCGTTTGAGTTTGGTTCAGGTATTAGGTTTATATATCATATAACGAGTACCATTTTTGAACATACCACTATGGATACTGTTGAATTGGTAATCAAAAGATTTTATTATGTTCTTTTTTTGTTTTAATTATTGTAGATCATATTATTGATTCCACTGAAGCATTCACTATACAAACAATATATAGAGAACTTAGAGGCCTATACAAGGAAACTTAATACACTGATTTATATGGAGAAGATTAAGGACAATATGTGAAATCTCAAATTATAGTGGTCAATAGTTGACCCCAACTATTACTCCATGAATCCAGCTTTCCAAATTTAGTCGAATATTATAACACTCCCCCTCAAGTTGTGTAATGGGATCACCGATACCCAACTTGGATAAAACTGATTTGAATATTCTTGCAGCAACCGCTTTTGTCAGGATGTCTGCCAGTTGGTCTTCGGATCTAACAAACTGAATTTCGACTGTCTCATCTTCAATCCTTTCTCTTATGAAGTGTCTATCTATTTCAACGTGCTTTGTTCTATCGTGTTGTACTGGGTTCTCTGAAATCTTAATCGTAACTTTATTATCGCACATTAACTGAGTTGGACACTTCAGAGGGGATCCGATTTCTTTCATTATCTTCTTTAAACAAAGTATCTCGGTAATCCCCTTAACGATTCCTCTAAATTCCTTGATAGTGATACTAATTTCTGTTTCTTACTTCTCCAAGTCACCAAGTTACCTCCAAGAAGAGTAAAGTAGCCAGTAGTTGATCGCTTGTCGTTAGGATTCCCTCCCCAATCAGCATATGTGAATACTTCAACATCAAAGTGTCCATTTTTCTTAAAAATTATGCCTTTTCCTGGTGTGCCTTTGAGATATCGAATAATCCTCATTACTGCCTCCATATGGTGTTCCTGAGGATGATTCATGAACTGGATAACTACTCCCACCGCGTATGCAATGTCGGGTTGAGTGTGAGCCAGGTAAATCGATTTTCCCACCAACCTTTGGTATCTTTCTTTATTCGCTGGTTTGGCCCCTTCAATTATCTTTAGTTTGTGATTCACAACCATAGGAGTGTCATTTGGTTTGCAATCCACCATGCCAACTTCAGCTAATAAATCCAATATATATTTCCGTTGGGAGATATAAATCCCTCCTCTTGACCTAAGAACCTCGATTCCTAGGAAATACTTCAATCCCGCAAGGTTTTTCATTTCGAACTCCTTGAAGAAGTTTTTCTTAAGAGAGCTAATTTCTTCTTCGTCATCCCCCGTTATAATCATATCGTTGACATATATTATAAGACAAGTGAATAATTCTCCTCTCTTTTTGTAGGTATGATCCCCATTACTCTATTTGTAGCTATACTGCTTCATTGCCACTGTAAATCTCCCAAACCAAGCACGGGGAGACTGTTTGAGCCCATATAATGCATTTTTCAGTTTGCATACCTCATTTTCTTGAAAACCATCAGAGAACCCTGGTGGGGGTTCTATATATACCTCTTCTTCCAAGTCTCCATGTAAGAAAGAATTCTTTACATCAAATTGATGAAGAGGCCAATCTTTATTCGCATCCATTGAAAGTAAAACTCTAATAGTGTCAATCTTTACAACCGGAGAGAACGTTTCAGAGTAGTCTATACCATATGTTTGTGTATATCCTTTGGCAACCAATCTTGCCTTGTGTCGCTCAATGGTGCCATCAGATTTATATTTTATATTAAACACCCATCTATACCCTACTACTTTCTTCACTTGTGGTAACACATAATTCTCCCATGTACCATTCCTTTTTAGAGCTTCCATTTCGGTATTCATTGCCTCATGCCATTCAGTCATCTTCTTAGCTTCTTGAGCTGTTTTAGAGATTTGTTCAGAGAGAATATTAGCTGAAAATGCCTTTGCAATCTTCGTCATTCCTTTCTTGTTCATTTTTACCAGATATGTAGAATTACGAGTAACGTGTTCCGGTGAATACCGGTCAGGAGGAACCCCTATATTTTTTCTTGGGGGAAGAACCGGAGTTTGAGTTTCAACAAATGAACTTGTTGAAATGTCATGGTTAATAGTATTTTGTGAATTATGACATTGTAAATTGTTTACCTCTTGATGGAAATTTAATTCGGCTGATTCGCTGGTAGTATCAATGGTATTTATTTCTTGTTGGACATTGTCTTCGGGAGAATCATTGGTGGTAAGAACTGCCTCGTCAGTCTCCTTTATGTTGGAAGAGGCGTGTTCGGTGGCGCTATCTACCGCCTCTGTCGGCACATCCTCAAAGTAACTTTCATATAGCAACCAGT
This sequence comes from Limnanthes douglasii subsp. nivea, assembly GCA_036936605.1. NCBI lineage: Eukaryota > Viridiplantae > Streptophyta > Magnoliopsida > Brassicales > Limnanthaceae > Limnanthes > Limnanthes douglasii. The sequence goes on along the minus strand of JAUPFV010000005.1, from coordinate 258,556,234 downwards.
CGAGTGATTCACTTACTTTCTCCCCCTGAGCACGAGATTGGTGGTAAAAAAAATCAGATTCTAAGAAGTCACAGTCCATGATGACATGGATTTGACGAGTAACCGGATTGTAACACCGATATCCCATTTGATGAACACCGTATCCAACGAATACACACTTTTCAGCACAAGGATTAAGTTTGTTTTGACTAATTTTAGGGATATGAACAAACACCGAACAACCAAAGATACGGGGTGGTAAGGTCATAATAGATGGAATTGTAACTTGGATGACAAGAACTTGTAATAGAGTTTTATTTCCTAGACATCGGGTTGGTAGAAGATTTGAAAGATACGTAGATGTGGCAAGAGCTTCTAGCCAAAGAGAATGAGGAACTATAGATTCAATCATAATAGCACGAGTTTTTTCAAGTAAAGTACGATTTTTTTGTTCTGAAGTACCGTTTTGTTGAGGTGTGTTTGGACAAGTGGTTTGATGGATAAGACCATTTGTTTTGAAAAAATTATGCATTATTTGGTTGACAAACTCCGTTCCTTATCAGAATGGAGAATCTCTATATATTTTTTTTCAAATTGAGTCAAAATCATTTTGTAAAAACAAACAAATATTTCTGGTACTTCTGATTTATGTTTCATGAAGTATATCCAAGTTATTCTTGAGAAATCATCCACAAATAAAACAAAGTATCTGATTTGATTGTTAGTGGAATTTGGTGTTGGACCCCAAACATCATAATGGATTAGCGAAAAAGCATAATCCACTATAGTATTACTTTGATTAAATGAGACCCTGCGATTTTTTACAATAATACAGGTTTCACATTTCTCATAAATGGAATTATTGAAAAAAAAGACTAGGAAACAAACTCTTAAGACATAACCAAAGTTGTCTTTCGGTTGTTCCGTGAGCAAGCATGACATGTCCCTTATGAACTACCTCATCAACATAATAGAGACCTCCTTGTTCAGTACCACACCCAATGATCTCCTTCGTACGAATGTCCTGTAAAATGCAAAAAATTGGATACATAAGAACCACATATTTGAGTTGTTTTGTCACTTGACTAACAGATAATAACTTTAAAGATAGTGAAGGAATGTAGAGGCACTTTTTAATTTTCATTTTTTCCGAAAAAGTAATTGAACCTCCCCCTTTGACTTCACAAATTTCTCCACTAGCAGTCTCAATATGGGACTTCTTTGGAGATGACATATCACCAAAATCTTTAGGATCATAAACATGGTGTCCGTAGCCCCGCAATCAAAGATCCAATTCATTGATTTCTCAAACCCTTTACCTCCAAGTTTTTCATAGGAGTTCGCCGTCATTCCTCCAAAACCAGTACCACTTCCTTGCTCATTTTAGTCGGATCTTCACCGCCACTTGTAGACGAAACCCGTTTGACATTAGATCTGAAACACTGGTTATTTTTATCCTTATGACCGTCCTCCCACCATTCTGGATATCCAACCAGCTGGAAACATGTCTCTTTAGTGTGTTTTTTCATCCCACAATGAGTGCAATACAACTTGGATTTATCTTCTTTCTCTTTGGATCAGAATTTAAACCTATGTGCAGAATCTTTAGCAGCCAAACCCATTCCAATTTCAATCGAGTCACTATCAGAAGAACTTGATTTTAGTATCTTAAGCCCGGCCACTTCCCTTCGTATTGTAGCATATGTTGTTTCCACATAAGAAAGATGATCCTTTTTTTCAGGATATCTCTCTTGACTGGTTCCAGCTTGTCATTAATCATCATTAGCAATTGATAGAGTCTTTGTTCATGAGTCTTCTTATTGTAGATCTGAATGTCTTTTGGATCTTTCATAGGGTTCAGATCTCGCCTATCTATAGACATCCAGATGTTTTGCAGTTTGTTCCACAAGTCTTCTAGTGTATCAAACCCTTGCTTTAATGAATTAGACCTCTTATGAAGGTCAAACACCTGTAACGAATCTCTACCAGAACTGTATGTGGTGGCTAATCCATCCCAGAAGGCTTTTGCAGTGGGATATTGCGAGACATTATTCACCAATCTGGATTCAAGATTCTGGATAATCCATGTGAAAACACATTGTATATGTTTTGTCAGTTTTGGATGGAGGTGTTGACTCCCCTATAATGTGAGAACCTCTCCCCCTTCTCCCAATTGCTTTCTTCATCAGGTTTGCCCAGAGGGCATAGTTGTCATCACCGAGTTTAATCTCTATGGATAAATTCTCGGGGTTAGTTGTTTGTTGTTGTGTTCCGAGACCATTTCTCAGAATGGCAGCAATCTGCATTGTTAATTCATGAGGGATTTGACTGACCATGACTTCATTGCCAGCCATCTTTGTTGAGGATGTTCAGAATTCCCAGAATCACACGTGGTCTGATACCATGTTGAATTGGTAATCATAAGATTTTATTATGTTCTTTTTTGTTTTAATTGCTGTATATCATATTATTGATTCCACTAAAGCATTCACTATACAAACGATATATAGAGAACTTAAAGGCATATACAAGGAAACTTAATACACTGATTTATATAGAGAAGATTAAGGACAATATGTGAAATCCCAAATTATAGTGGTCAATAGTTGACCCCAACTATTACTCCATGAATCCAGCTTTCCAAATTTAGTCGAATATTCTAATGGATACCCATCATAAAACCCGCCTCAGAATCGTCCTAAAATTATACATAAAACAAATATTATTTTGTTGATATATAATTTTATCTTTGTTTTTGTATTGATTTAATGTTAATATTATTTATATATATTTTATTTATTTTTAAAATTATTTTTGGAATCAAAATTGATGAAACTTTAATTATGTTTGGATAATTATTTTGGATTTTCATGTGCGGGTAATTTGTGGGTACCCATGAAGATAACCTAAACCAACAGATTCATATTTTGTATAAAAATTCTAATATAAATTGGGTTTGGTACGAGTATCGGGTACTAGTTTTTTATTTTACTTTGGGTCCGCGTATTTATATACCCTTCCCCGATCTGTCTCATTATCATCCCTATGATGACTATTCAAGCCCTCGCTCTAACCATAAACGATACTTACCAAATCATGAGGAGATTCACTTGCCGGTGTCTCGATATATTCATGAAAGGGATATATTTCTGACTTAAAAGTTCAAATTGAAATCCAAACTTCTATCCACCTCTATCACGAGTTTTACCTATAGATTGTATTTGACAATGATGATTTATGTGTGGTGGTCGATCCACATGAAAATGCTATAATAATTGACGACGAGAGAGATGTTATTGAGGTGCAACATACTCGTGGATATTGCAAGCTCTACTAATGTATTCTTAAATTAATGTGTACTCGCACTGCATGTAGTGACTTATACCACCCACTAATGTGTTCGATACTATGTAAATAATAGGATCGATAAAATATACAACATTCAAAGAACCGCACGAGAAAACTATTTGGATTCTCTTTCAAAGGATACGTAATAATTGATCAAGGTCTATACTAATGTGCCACAAAATATTAGTACTCAAGAGGACATAATCATGTTAAAAGAACGATCATAAAACTAATAGAGCAACTAAATGGTGATGACGTAAATGACCCGCAATAGTCATTGCACTTGGTCGAACTTATGTCGAACTAGGTGAAGCTTTTGAAGAAATAAAATTGTACCCAAACAAAAAATTATTATTTAAATAAATCTGTCAGTTATTATGCGCGTTGTTATCTTACAACTTTTAACTCAACATTTGATATTTTTTATGGGAAAACTAAAGATGTAACAAAAGTACGAGAAAACATTATCTACCATCATCTAGCTATCAACCCATAATTCCATCCGATCGAGCAAAATACGTTTATATAAAAGACTTATTTTCTATTATGAGAATCAATCAACTCGTCCTTTTACGATCAAATCGAAATTTATCTGGATGATAAGAATAAATAATCTACTTATCACACATTTGTGAATGTAATTTTCACACAATACCCGAAAATATATATTAAAGTTTACCCAAAATAATATTTTTAATAAAAAATAACATGAACATAAATTAATTAGATGGTTTAACTAAGAATTTCACAAACTAATGATTTACTTGTTTTGAAGTATGTATTTGGAATTCATATCGTTAAGCATACAAAAAATTTAAACCGACCTTTCACAAATTTGGAGTTAGCAACTAATAAAAAATATTTAATTTTAAATAATAAATAATAATCATTAGAGACAGCATTAGATCTTTTATCAATGGTTATGGAAACACGTACATAAAACTCACCCCACTAAAAACTGAAGCTAAGACAATGCTAGATGGACTGTTACTCTACAAAATCATGGGAATAAGGGAAGTCGATATCGAATCTGATTGTAGCACTCTCATCCCTCTAATTTCATCTCGGAAAAACATAAAATTTATGGAATCAGTAATTGATAGAATTAGGTTGCTCATAAGAGCAAACATGTCTAGTAAATTCATCTTTAGGGAACATAACGAAGTTGCCGATTGGCTAGCTCGCTGGACCCTAAAGTGCAAAATGGAAATCGATTACAAGATGTTTAAACCTCCCCTCTTTTAAAAGCAATTCTGAAATTGAAAAAATTAGGAACAAGCTATATTAGATTATCTCAGTAATCAATTCTTTGTTTTGCAGAACGAGAGAGAAAAAACATAGAAGAAAAAGGAAAAAAAAGAAGGAAGAGACGTAGATCTACAAATAGATAGGACAAAGAAGAAGGAATAGACGTAGAGCTAAAAAAAAAAGATGAACCAATAGTTTGAAAAACCCTATGTTTCTGAGCATGGAATTTAAAAGCCAAACTTAAAATTACCAAAGGAAATAAGTTAAACATTTTAACTTTAGTCCTTCCTCTCTCTCTCCCTCTTTGTAGTTTTCAATTGCAAAATTATAAAACTTTCAAATTTGCTTAATAAAATTCTCTTAAGAATAAAATAATAATAATAATAATAATAATAATAATAATAATAGAATAAAAAAATATAAACAACCAAATGAGTTGGTAAATGCCCCTTTGATAAGGACCGTCGACTTCACTGGAATTCTGCTTTCTGCGCTATCATCTACTACATCTAGAAAGAAAGGAACAACATAATCTATAATAACAAGCAATTTCGCTTCACTAGTAACTTCCATCTGTTCTTTCCGACCTACGCTACAGATTCAAAGGATCGAAATACCTTTTCTATGGCTAATTTCTCAATGTAACCGTAGCTTCTTTATGTTTTTCTCACCCCTTTGGAGATCTTGAAATCTTGTAAAGGGTACCCACCCATGAACTTTTGTAACCTTTATTTAATTTTAATTTAATTGCTTTTTATAAAAAAAAAGAGTAAAGTAAAAATGAATTGATTTCTGAAATCATTTTAGAATCACAAAATTAATACTAAAATCACAACCAAATAAAAAAAAAAAATTTATTTTCTGTATTCTTTAAAGAATTGTTCTTTTATCCAAATGGATATCTGAACTTACCAATATTGTCACTCTCTCTCACCATTTACTACTCCTACCAAACAGTATCTCTTCAATTACCAATAATTTCGTCCTCGTAATTGACGATTCAATCCGCATGTTGACATCTCTACTTCAAAGTTGTCAACGTTTCTACTACTTCCAAAAACAAAACCCAACCACCAAAACGATTTCTTTCCTAAAAGATTCACTAATATAAACCATAGTAATATATATATATATATATATATATATATATATATATATATATATGTTCTTGAAGCTGAGAAACTTGGTCTCTCTATTCATTTTAGTTTCGGCTCTCTCCTTCTATTTCCTCAAAGACCCATCTGTTCCATCATCTGTAGAAATGGCTCAACAATCTCCCAAATCCGTCTATGATTTCAACGTTAAGGTATTGTTTAAATGTTGTCTCTATGTTTGTTGGTAGGTTGGTTGTGTTTTGGATGGGGGTTTTAAGATTCAAGTGGAAGACTAGTGTCTTTGGTCTGGTTAACTGGTTTGGGTTTTTTTTTTCCCCAATTATGCCTGGTTTGTATAGAGATCTGATCAGTTTGACTAGTAAAGTAGATGTTAGATTGAAAATTGGAGTTAGTTCTGATATGATTACTTGTTTGCAGTGCTAGTTAATCGAAATTCGATCTAGCTCTCTCGGTTGGGTTGAATCAATAATTTAGATTTTTCGAAAATGGTAAAGGTTGTTTGCCTTGTAGAGTGCTTTATTAAGCTTAAAAAGTTTGATACTACACTATGAGCTAAAAACTATTGTTCGTCGTCGTTCGGTAGTCACCGGAGTTGGTCACTTGTATTAGACGAGGCATTGGTATTATCTTAGTATCAAAACGGTCATTTTTGTTGCACTTGTGGTCACTTTTGTTGTAAACTAGGAGTTTTTTTTATACTCATGACCAATTCCAGCGACTAATTGTGGTTTTTAGTCTGTGTATACCGACCAAGTTACCCATTTACTGATCTTCTTTGTTTGTTCCTATTCTTCGTTTTTGTTTGGACTATATAATAGTATCAGATTTATAGTTTTGACTGAATGAAAACAAAGTTGATTTTGAGTAAAATTGCAGGATATCAATGGAGATGATGCAAGTTTGAGCCAATATGCAGGGAAAGTGCTTCTGATTGTGAATGTAGCTTCCAAATGGTAATATGCTCTTTATAGGTTCTGCTTTATTTTTCAAATGCTGTTGTTTTTTGGAATAAAATTGCTGTCCGTATTCAAAACTAAATCAACAGAACATATCATGCCAGTTTTCGTATTGTTGTTCTATGTCTTTGTTTGATGGCTAAGTGTGATGAAAATAGTCGATTTGGAGTTGCGAGTTTTGTTTTCAGCTCTAATAATTTAATCATCTGAACTGATAGGAATTATAAAAGAGGACGCTTGTATGCTCTATTGGTGTTAACTAAAAATGACGCTAGATTATCGTTTGGTGTATGCTCTTTTGATTTGTGTTGCTAATGTTTTTCTTTTATTCGTTCAATTGGCAGTGGTCTAACTCACTCGAACTACAAGGAACTCAATGCTGTGTACGGGAAATACAAAGATCAAGGTATGCTCAAAGATTACAGTTTGAAACTAGTTTGAGATATGTATCCCTAACTTGGGTACTACTCAACTCGTAGGACTCGAAATCTTGGCGTTTCCTTGCAATCAGTTCGGAGGTCAAGAACCAGGAGACAACGTGCAGATAAAGGAAACCGCGTGCTCAATGTTCAAAGCAGAATTCCCCATCTTCGACAAGGTAAAATAAATTCAAATCATTTATTTTTGCTTCCTTTGATAAAGAGAATCAACCACCTAAATATATATATATCTATAGGTTGATGTTAACGGGAAGAACGCAGCTCCCCTTTACAATTTCCTGAAATCGGAGAAAGGTGGATTATTCATTGATGCTATTAAGTGGAATTTCACCAAGTTTTTGGTGAACAAAGAAGGAAAGGTCGTGGAGCGATATGCTCCTACTACATCTCCTCTCAAAATCGAGGTTCAACCAAATTTTGTATTAAAAACTAATCATGTATCATCTAGCGAAGTTTATAGAAATTTGCTCATTCCTTTTTGTTTTATGTTTGGCAGAAAGATATCCAGAATCTATTGGGATCTGCTTGAGCTTGAAACCTTAAGGTATTACACATTTTTTTTTAATTTACCATTAAATTATTTCAATAGTTACACGAAACAATAACATGTAATTTATTCGGCAGGATTAAGAACAGAAGTAAGCTTTAGCCTTTTGAACTACAATCAAAGGCTGTTTGGAAGCTAGTTTATAAGCTAATAAGATACCTTACAAATAAGCAAATCCTGAAATTTTTCAATGTTTGTTGATAGTGGATTATAAAAAAGTCTTGTTCTCTAGAATTTGTAAAAAAATAATATATAATAATAAAACAAAAAATCGACTCCACTGGGGATCGAACCCAGAATCTCTGGTTTCGTAGACCAGCGCCTTATCCATTGGGCCATGGAGTCCTTGTTGAAACTACTGTTTGGGATTGATAAAACTCAATATAACAGCAGTTAATTATAGCTTTAGTTTTTGTTTCCGGAAATTAGCCTAATCTTTCTTTTCCCGATAAAGAAAGACGTTCATACATGAAATGTTTGTACATAGTGAATGATGTTAAAAGAAAAAGGATGGCTATAAAAACTACCGAGTTTACTAATCATAGTTGTCAAATTCTGGCATTTAGGACCGTAGCTGTGCAATAATGAAATAAAATGGAACGGTAAAATAACAATTGAAGAAAATACATAATTTTGAAATTTTCTTTTAGGAAAGAGAGTATATTTTTGTATACTCCTTCCCAAAATTTAACTTCATAAGAGATTTAGAAGTAATAAGAGAGACTATATATTGAGTTATGTGTAACTGATGTTGGATGCAGGAAATGAGGATCAATGAAGTTTGTGTGCGTATCATCAAGTGTTTGGACAATAAGTTTTATTTGCAATGTCTTTGGTTACTTACTATGTATGCGTCTTAAAAGAGATCGATCACTTTCTAGTATTTAATATATTAAACTTGGTATTGTGGTTATGCTAATAATTTCATTTTCTCCTCTATTTTTTTTTTCTTTTCATTTTCATATGACATAAAATGTGCTTAGAAGTGGGTTTTCAAAAGGGTTTTTAAAATATTACTATTCATCTCCTAAATGCCATGAGTATTCTGAGTATTCTTAGTAATATATATTTTTCTGAATATTTTAATATATCTGATTCTTTTAGGTTTTTAATTGAATATTATTTTTCGCCGGTCATCTATCAGTATATAATTTGTTGGTATTTTCATTTTGTTACTACATTGCGTAGTCTGTTGCTGATGTTTTTAGTTGAGTTATTTGTCCATACATTTTTCAACCGTCTTAACATAGATTTTGTTGATAAGTTTTGTTGATGGTTATTTTTAGAAATTTAAGCGGTAATACAAATTTTTATTTTTTTAAAAAAAATTGAATGACACCTAAAATAACCTTATCTGGTGGTGCGGAAGCTCTGCACCACGGGCTTCTTCTGAAAATTTTAATCTTAAAGGTCTATGTATTTAGTGGTTAAGGACCAAATTTACCCGATCCCTGCCGAATCTTTTATTTTACCCGAACCGCCCGGCGCTCGATCCCCCAAGACCATTGTTATTCCCTCAAGCAGCAGCTCTCTGTACTCTCTGACTACTCAACTCAACTGCCCGACATCTTCGTCGGTGACTTCTTATACTGCTCCAACCCCTTTTCCACCTCGACGTTGAGGCAAAGCTATTTTCTTTCCATGGGAGAATCAAACACTTCAACTTCGCCCGCGGGAGATAACTCTCCCGAGTTAATCCAGCTTACACCTGATATACAAGGGTACCGGACCGGTATTAATACTGCACGTACCCATTTGGGTCTCAACCAACGGGATCGAAACCGTCAAGAACTGGAGCCCGAGCGTGCTCGTCAACAGCGAAAAGAGTCGCAACTTGCCCAAACCGGAAGCAGTTCTGGTCTTGCAGATTCTCTTATCCAACCGTCTGATCCTTCTGCGGCCAACCCCCTTTAGGTTTGATGCGGTCCCGGTAGTATATACCGAGGAGCCAGAGGTGGTCGTTTTGCCTGCGGGGGAGGGTATTGCTGCTATTGGCAATGGTGTGGATAATAATTGTCTGAGGGTAGGCTAGTAATTTCAAGTAGAGTTTCAAGGTGGTGTATGGGTGTTTAACCGTGGTGTATGGGTGTTTTACGGTGGTGTATGGAGTAGAGAGATGATTAAGCAGCTTGGTAGCAGTTAATTCTCATTACCCATAGTTAATGCTGGTGGTTGGGTATTTATAGTATGATGTTTGGGCCCTTATGGGCTTTCGGGTCATGTTTAATGGACCCGGGTCATGTTTAAAGACCCATGAGTTCTAAGCAGGAGGGCAGGTAGCTTAGTCATGAAGTGTTTAGGTTTTTTAGTACTTTAGTCATAGTTCGAACAGCCTTAAGGTTACAGTGTTCAAAGTGACCTGTCCGGTCCAAATGATCTGTCTGGTTTATGTCCTTGTTGTCTGTCCGGTATTCGGAGAGACTTAGACTGATTTGCCCTTCCGGGGAGTATGCTGAATTCGGACTCATCAGGCAACACTGTTGTTCCTCCTGAAGAGCCTCTTCCCGCGGAGATTGAGGCGGTCATAAGCACATCCTACCACCATCGGCTGCCTAGGGACAACGTCATTTCCCTTTTTGAGGGCAAGTACCTTTACTTCCCTGCTGCGGAGCAGGAGGAGTTTCTGATCCGGTGGGGTATCCCGGAGTGCGTCACCGTCCGGTTCCCCGTTCCTGCGGAGACACCCGTGCATGTTCGGTCACGGGAGATCGTTGTCTTCACAGAGCTCTTCAACTGGGGCCTCAGATTTCCTCTGGATCCTGAGATTGCTCTGTATTTCAGGACCCTTAACATCTGCCCCTCTCAGTTAACGCCCAACGCGTGGTATACGCTGATGTCATGCATAATGGCCTCACGCCTATCGGGTCGGGTCATGCCAATGGCTGAGTACATAGCCATGTCCGGTCTCTCGAAGTCTCCTAAGTCCCCATTCTTCTATTCTTCCTTGGCCAATACCTGGAAGATTGTGAATGACTTTCTCAAAGGCGACAAATGTTGGAAACACCGATTCGTCTTCCTAAGTGGCTCCTGGGAAAATGGTCGTCCCTATAGCAAGGAGAACCCGAGACGACTATTGCGGACCTGGGTTCCTGATGGTATATATATATATATATATATTATGCAATGGACCGATCCTTTGCGCAGTGTCGAAGGAGTTTATCCAGGGGTTGAAGAAGGATCATTTCAAACCTGGCAAAGTCACCTTTCAAATTTTGAAGGACTATGCCAGGAAGCATTGGGGTCGGGCGTTCCATCGCGCCTTCAAAAATATGAACCTGATCACGAGTAACCTCTGGAATTTCTCGTCTGAACCGCTCACTATTGAGCAGCTGCGCCAACCACCCAGCCTGGTGGACTTGGTCGCGAAGACGGATGCGCCCGATGCCCACTTGTTTCTCCCGAAGCGCAACAAGGCTCCCAGCAAGCGCCACAAATCGGATGAAGAAGCCGAGTAGGCAAATGCCGAGGCTGAAGAAGCCGACGCGGAGGGACAACAAGATGAAGCTGCCGCTGAGGATGGCGAGACCCATCGGTCCGAGGAGATGGCCAAGACGCAGAAGGGGAAGGCTGAAGTAGATGGTGCTCATGCCAAAAAACCAAAACGCTCGAAGGAGGGTGGATCTGCCGCGGCGTCTGCTTGTGCTGATAATGCAACTGTCTCGGAGCTCTTTGAGAAATATGGGAGGGTTAAGGGTGTGACTGTAACTGATCCCGTAGTGGTGATCCCCGACGAGGCTAGTCCCTCAAAGGCCTCAAAAAATGTTGTGGCGCCGTCGAGCGGTACTAAGCTGCCAGTGCTGTCCGTACCCGGGAGTCCGCATACTTTTCTTTTGCGGATAACAGATGGGCTATCCCTGTCTTTTTATAATATGATCGTGCCCTTGGCGATGAAAGAGCGGCGGGCAGGGGAGCTGAGCCAGAAGCTGACGGACGCGGAGGAGAAAGTTGTCGCGCTTGAAGAGGAGGTGAAGAAAGGATAGACGGCTCAGAAGCTTTTGGAAGAGCAGCTGAAGACGGTCGAACAAACCTTGGCGCAAGTCATAAAAGACGGGGATGACCGTGCTGGGCAGTTGGTGCAGGAAATTTCCGACCTGAAGAGTGCTAATGCCGTTTTTGCTGACAAGTGCCAGAAGTGGATGGATAAGGAGACGGCCGAGGCTAAAGCCGCTTATGTGCTGACCTTTCATCACCGTTTCTCCGACCTTTCCCTTGGGTCAATGTGGCTGGATGTTCTTGATGCCGATTGCCCTGCTGGTGTGGTCTGTGAGGACGAAGAGTTGGACGACACCGAAACTGAGTCTGAGGAAGATGATGCTTGACCTCCTATGTCTTTGTATTCAAATTTTGTAACTGTTGGGTCTGTAGAACCCCTTCAAACCGTTTTTGTAACCGATGTTTCTGAACAGTCCATATCCACAATTGTGATGTTATTTGCACTATGCTTTTATAAATTCATAGTTACTCGGGAACAAAAATGTGGATTGGTAGAATATCAAAAAACCATGTAAGGTTTAGTCGATCCATGTAAAAGTGAAAATCCTCCAATAGGGTCGGGAGTTAAATGTGGATCAGTTCGAATACTGAAAAACCTATAAAGGTTATGTTGATCAATTGTAAAGTTGAAAATCTTCCCATAAGGTCGGGAAGTAAATTGTAGATCAGTTTAAACACTGAAAAAACCTATGAAGGTTCCGTTGATCAATGTAATCTTCCCGTAGGATCGGGAATTACCTTGTAGATCAGTTTAAACACTGAAAAACCTATGAAGGTTCTGTTGATCAATGTAAAATTGAAAATCTTCCCATAGGGTCGGGAATTAACTGGTAGATCAGTTTAAGTAGTGAAAAACCTATGAAGGTTCTGTTGATCAATGTAAACTTGAAAATCTTCCCAGAGGGTCGGGAATTAAATTGTAGATCAGTTTAAACACTGAAAAACCTATGAAGGTTCCGTTGAGCAATTAAGATTACTAAAAAATCGTCCATAATTAAGATTACTAAAAAATCGTCCATAATTAAGATTACTAAAAAATCGTCCATCAGCTCGTCAGCTGACGGACTCCTTTTTAATACTTTTGAGATTTAAAGGCAAAATTTTAGATTAAAAAGGTCGGTTGCTATGGATGCCTCATTAAAACCTTCCCGCGCCACCGAGGTAGGAAAGAGTGCATCCCCGACCAACGGTTCTTACAGAGACAATGATTATGAAGAAGTTACAAAAATCAACAAAATTACTCCAAATATAATTTCAAATGTTCAATGTTCCACGGGAGCCTTAACGAACGTCCGAGCTTGTCTTGCAACCGATATTCCCGCTCTTAACTCTTTCCACCACTTTGTACGGTCCTTCCCAGTTCGGGGCGAGCTTACCGAGGCTTTTGTCTTTGGTATGCAGAAAAACTCTTCTCAAAACCCTATCTCCCACTTTGAACTCCCGACGACGCAATTTTGACGCATACGGACTCCTCATGAGGGTCTGATAATGTAAAGAATTTAGTTGAGCTCGGTACCTTTTTTGTTCTATCAGGTCTAGAGCTAGTCGTCTGTCACCCTCATTTTTATTTTCATCATAGCTACCGACCCTAAAAGATGGGAAGGTTGACTCTCCTGGGGTAACCGCATCCATTCCATATACTAAGGCATAAGGCGATTCTTTAGTCGTCGTTCGAGGTGTAGTTCGGTAAGCCCACAACACTTTCTGCAAGTAATCCGGCCATTTGCCAGCTTTTCCTTCTAGGTTCTTTTTGAGTCCGTCCAAAATGGTTCGGTTCGTAACGTCGACTTGCCGGTTCGCTTGGGGATGGAAAGGGGCAGAGAAGCATTGCCTAATCCTACGGGTCGTACAAAAAGATTTCATCTCACTGCTGTCAAACTGAGGTCCGTTATCCATGGTGAGCTTATGAGGTACCACGAACCTACACCAGATATTTGACCAAATAAATTTGATGATATCCTTAGTCTTTATAGCCGATAATGGCTCGGCTTCTACCCATTTGGAAAAGTAATCCACAGCCACCATGATCGTTTGTCTTCCACTGGATGCCATCGGTAATGGCTCTACGAGATCGATTCCCCATCGGTCAAAAGGTAGGCCTTCAGATATGGATTCTAAAGGGGTTGCGGGCATGTTTATCGTGTTCGTGAATCTTTGACAAGTGTCGCAGGTTTTTACTATCTGCTGAGCATCAGCCATTACCGTTGGCCAATAAAAACCGGCAAGAAAAATTAGTCTTATCAGTGCTTTGTAACCACAATGAGTCGCGCCCTCTCCGTCGTGTAACTCGGATACAATGATCTGTGACTCATTTACCCCCAAGCACCTCAGTAAAGGCCTGCTAAACGACTTTTTGTATAATATGTCCCCCAATAAAACGTATCCCCGGGCTTTGTTTCGTATCTTCCGAGCCGAGATACTATCATCTGGTAGTAATCCTTCGGCCAGGAAAGCAATAATATCCCTTCGCCAATCTGAAATAGTTACCGAAGACACCTGACAAGCAATTTCTCGTCGATTATCCAGCTTTCTCCTTTTTATGATCGACGGGTTTTCTTGTTCGGTTACTCAGGGGTAATTGCTTGAGCAAGAGGCCGATGCTAGGGATTCGGCTACCATATCTTTGGTTCTTGGGACATGATCATATGTTACCTTGGCGAATGACCCGGCTATCACTCGTAATGCTGCTAAGTACTGAACCATAAGTTCTTTCCTAGCTCCCGACGCTCACGAGGCTTGATTGATCAAAAGCTGAGAATCACTAACAAGACGCACATGCGTAGCTCCGCATACCTGTGCTAGTCGCAAACCGGCCAGGGCAGCTTTATATTCGGCTTCGTTGTTAGAAGTGGGAAAACCAAATCGGATTGCCTAATGCATACTTATGCCCGTCGGGGTGACTATCTGTACGCCCGCACCGCAGCCTTTGACGTTCGACCCAACATCGGTTCGGATAACCCACTCATCTTGTTCGTCCTCTTCAGGCGGCGCGTCTTGGTCCGGGCGGTCGGAATGGAATTCGACTATGAAATCAGCCAGAGCCTGGCCTTTGATAGCTGTCTGTGGCTCAAAGTTGATATCAAAATCGCCTAACTCGGCCGACCATTTAGACATTCTTCCTGACATGTCTGGTCGCTGAAGCACGTACTTGAGTGGAAACGAAGTTCGGACGACAATGGGGAGGGCCTGAAAATACGGCCGTATTTTTCGTGCCGCGGTCACCAAAGCTAGGGCCATTTTCTCCAACTTCAAATACCGTGTCTCCGCATCCAGTAAGCTTTTGCTCACACAATATACCGCTTTGGGGACCGTTCCCGATTCACTGATCAGAACCGCACTTACTGCAAAATCTGAAACCGCTATGTAAAGAAAAAGAGTCTCCCTGTCAGGGGCTTCGTTAGAAGGTTCGGGGATGATAAATAAGTTGTGATTCCTAAAAAGGCTGCGCTGCAAGCCGGCGTCTAAACAAAATTCTTGGCGTTTCTCAAAACCTGAAAAAATGGAGCACACTTGTCAGATGAACGAGAGATAAATCGATTCAAGGCCGCGAGACGCCTGGTTAATATCTAGACCTCCTTGATATTCTTAGGCGCTATCATGTCGGTAAGAGCTTGTAATTGGGTCGGGTCTGCCTCGATTCCTTTTTCGCTAACAAAGAACCCCATGAACTTGCCCGACCTTACCCCAAAGGAGCAGTTTTCCGGGTTTAGCTTGAGATTTATACCCCTTAGATTATCAAAGGTTTCCCTCAAATCGGCGAGATGGTCCTCGTCTGTGCCACTCTTCACTAGCATGTCATCGATGTAAACTTCCATATTCCTCCCTATCTGGCAGTCGAAGGTCTTGTTAACCAACATTTGATAAGTCCCTCCAGCGTTTTTTAATCCGAACGACATAACCTTATAGCAATACAAGCCTCGGCCCGTGATAAATGTTGTGTTTTCCTGATCCAGTGGGTGCAACTTGATTTGGTTGTAGCCTGTATACGTGCCCATAAAAGAGAGTAATCTGTTTCCTGACGTAGAATCCACCAACTGGTCAATTCTCGGCATCGGGAAGGGGTCCTTTGGGCATGCTCGATTAAGGTCGGTAAAGTCCACGCACATCCTCCACTTCCCGTTCTTCTTTTTTATCGGGACAGGATTGGACGTCCAGAATGGGTAACATGATTCTTTGATGTGCCCGCGGCCCAGCTGAACGATGCCTTCAAATTCATCAACCACGTCTTCTGTCGAACCTGTAAACCCTACAATAGTTTGATCCGAACGTGTAATGACCGGGGGCGCCCTGAACTTCGTGAAAGTTGATGCAAAGATTATGTTGGCTGAGCTACCGGTGTCTACTAAGATGCGTCGGACCTCCTCCCCCGTAATGGCCGCCCCAATAACGACGGCGTCTTCATGAGGGCCGGCTATATCTCTCATATCGTTGTCGTCGAAATACAGAATTGGCGAATGGATGCCTTTTGAGTGGGGATAGGGCCGAGCTTCCAACTAAGTATCCAAGTTCACAATATGTCTCTTTCTGGATGAGTGCGTGATCCCTGCCATAGAATCACCCCTAAAAATAGTCAATGATTCAAAAAATTGACAAAGGTTTCTTACGTTCCCGTTACTTTTCGCAGCTTCCTCTTCGATGACCCCGATGAGGTTACGATTTACATTCGGATCGAGATACTCGATGGAGACATCAAAAGGGTCGGTCACTTCGAAAATCGTCATGGTTGGCTCGGACTTCGGTATCCTCACGATTTCTTTCGAAGCTGTGCCCTGCTGCGCTTTCTTTTTCACGTACTCGAGTAGGTTTTCGTGCTCTATCAGCATCTGTATCTTCTTTTTGAGAGCAATGCAATCCTTAGTATCGTGTCCCACGTCTTCATGATAGCGAAAATACCGGTTGTTCCTGTGCTCCTGAGGCGTTGGTATGGGGAAAGGCTTCCGATACATCCCGCTTTTCTTAGTCTTTTCATAGATCGAAGACACGCATTCTGTCAAGTCAGCAAAGTAAGTAGTTCGGATCCACTTATTAGACATGGCTCGCGAAACCACTTGGTTTATCTGCTTTGGTTTTTGGCTCTGGGAAGCCAGAGGCTTGATTGGTAAGGATAGAGTCGGTGGTATTGTGTTGACTCAGTGGACTTGCTGAGCATAGCTAGATTGAGCCCCCTGTTTTATAACGATCGACGCTTACGCGCTCTGTTGAATTTGCGCAGCCAATTCAGACACCTCGGTTTCTTCTATCAGTATCTGCTTTTCCACCTGAGCCAGTAGGGCGGAAAAAGTAAAAGCTTGCTTTTTAGTGACCGCTTGCTTCATCGGTCCTGGAAGCAACCCTAAGCGGTACGCTGTTAGTGCCACGTTTTCTTCGCAATAATCCATGTCGGTCTTAGCATCAATAAAACGCCTGGTGTAATCCCTGAGGCTCTCTCCTAGCCTCTACTTACAGTTCACGATTGTATCTCTGCTGGCTCGGAAACTTTTGCTTCCCACAAAGTGCTGACGGAACATCATCCAGAACATCCCGAAGTTTTTTAATACAACCCTGCGGTAGCCGGTTGTACCACTTAGACGCCCGATCCCTGAAGGTCATCGAAAATTCCCGACATAATACTTTATCGTCGTTATCGAAACTTAACATAAAGTTCTTGAAGGCTTCCAAATGATTATCTGGATCCCTCTTACCGTCATACTTCTCAAATTTGGAAATGTCAAACCTCTTCGGGAGATGTCCCGATAATATTTCGCCGGACAACGGTGAAGCTCTCCAATTCATTCAGAATCTGAATGCTCCGCCTCCAAGCCCCTCGGTCTGAATCCCATACAAACCTTTATCTCATGGGTTGATGAACTGGCAACTGACACGATACCCCTGGTTCCGGCTATTTGATGGTTGCCATTGGACCTGAGGTAGAACTACCCGCTCCTCTCTGCTGTATGTTTGCATCTCTTCTTTTTCGAACGACATTGGCGTTCTTTTCTCAACGCTACCCTTCTTGAACTTGGGAGAGTCAGAACGGGGTGCCCTATTCCGTCGGGAATTGATTTTCTGCGCGCGCTTGTTTAGTCTTTCCTTACGCCGGTACTCGCTTCCCTACGAGTCATCCGAAGTATAATCAGCAGAGATCCCCCGGTTATCCTGTGGGTATTGCTCTGCTCTTCCATCCTGCCTGTCCTCCGGGTGAGACTCCCGATAATATCGAACAGGTCGGGCATCGATACGATGGTCAATACTCGGGTAGCCTTCGCTGCGGTTGTCTATGAGTGGTTCTTTCCCCTTGCCTTCACGAGCTCTTTTATCATCTAGCGCCCGCTCTTTTTCAGCGTTTATCTTTGCGATGTCTTCCAGTAGTTGTCTCCTGGTCATGATAAGGGTCGACCGCTTGTCCCGAACCTGCGCGTAGTACTCCCCACCCGGATCTTCCTCGCCTTCAGACAGCGAAACGGCTCGGGCCACTTCTCTCCCGACCCTCTCTTCGACTGCTTCGTCATTCATTCTTTAAGATCAGATCGCGATTTTCATAGTAAAATATTTCTTTTTGGTATCACGTGTTCCCACAGACGGCGACAATGATGAGAGAATAAATGACAAGAAAGAATAATATTGGATCTTGGACTTGATGTGACTAAAGCTCAAAATGTAGAGAGAGAAAGTAGAAAGAGAATATAATTAGAGGTGACAAACGGTTTGAACCGCGAACCATCGGAACTGTTTAACAGAGAACCGCAGTTTGCGATCCTGGCGGTTTGCGGTCCTAACGGTTTGCGGTCCTGGCGGTTTACTCCTTATGCGGTCTTGGCGGTTTGTGGTCCTAACGGTTTGCGGTCCTAACGGTTTACAGTCCTAATGGGCCAGTTTCGCAGTTAAACCACCAGTTTAACCACCAGAAAAGTCATTTAGGAACTGTTTATCAAAATATTTTATAATGTTATTTAAAATTAATTTGTAAGTGTTAATTGAATCTAATTTCAATAATTGAGATATGTACAATATAAACGAGTTAATTATGCTATTTATTGTATTTAATTTAAATATGTTATCATTTTAATCGAAATTCTATAATCAAGCAATTACATTCTAACAAAATAATAGTAATTTGATTTTGATATGTTTGATTATATTTATGTAATTAAGATATTTTATTTAATATTAGGTAGATATTAAATAAAATATATACATCTAATTGTATTTTGATTACAACTTTCAATATTTGTAAAAGTATTTTTTCCATTATAAAAATAAAAAATTGATTGTCTTAAACAAGATATCGTAAACAATATAATTGTAAAATGATTTGTATATTGTTTGAAGATACTAGATATTTAAGATGCTATGTTTAATATTATGTACATATTAAATAATATATACCTATTAGACATATAATTGTATTCTGATTTTAAATTATTAGGTGATTCTTTAGATTCTTTCAAGCTTGAAGTGTTTATGGTTAGATGAATTATATAGTTTATTGTAAAATTGTTTTATCGCATTGCTGAAAACCTCGCGTGATATTTTAGAAACACGATATTCACCGAACACGAAAGTCATACGCCACACGATTTGGAGATAGTTTAGCCACAAACAAAATTCTAAGATTATAAAAATTAAGTAGAATAAGAATATGATATTTTTTAAAACAACATAAAATCTATTTTTTAGACGCCGGTAAAATAAAATAGAAATAAAATTTGAATTTAGACATCTGATTATATATAAATATTAATACTAATTTTTATTGTTTATTACTTAGATGTGAGTCTCATTCGCTAAAATATAGTGCTATAAATAAATACTAAATTGAATGATTTTATTATTATATTTTAAACTCAAACCCAAATTAAATATATAAATATGGAATTAGAAGATAACATACATAGATAGAGATCCTTATTAATCAAATATAAATGTACATTTTTATACTCTAGATTAGAAATACTCCAAAACCGATGAATGTATAATTAATGATAAAAAATAAATTAATAAAGTGCGGATGATTAATGTTTCATTAGATGGTATTTAAAAGCTTTCGTTTCATATTAAATAACATTTTTACCTAGAATGGTCCGCACGTTCCAAGAAGAAACGGCTAGTTGAGATTAACTAGCTGTAGAGGATCGATCTCCGGATGGCCCGAATTTGCCGTCAGGGCGTTCGGACCATCCAGAAATTTCTCCGAATGGTCTGGATAATTTGTTTACATTTTTTAAAATTTGTTTTTTATAGGTCTCTCCTATAAATAGAGGAGATCCCAAATCCAAACTCATATACTCCTGCCTATATCTCTCTAAATCTCTCTACTTGTTCTAAATATTCTAGAAAACTCAAATTTCTTATTTTACATATTGTAGTTCTACTTTCGGAATTGTTTGAATTTTTTTTTCCGTAAATTGTTCTATTTGATAAAAACACTTAAATAACGTTGGGATAACATTATAATAGCTCAATTAAGGGCTTCGTATAATTTATCAAGTTATTTACTTGTTATAGTTATTTAAATTAGTTCTTTTAATTCTAATTTTATTAGTTGTTATTAGTTGTTATTAGTTGTTATTGCTTGTTATTAGTTGGTATTAGTCTAAATTTAGTTTTTATTATTTGCGATATTAATTAGTTTCGATTAGTATTTTATTGCATATTTAAAAAAAACGTTGTTTTAAGTTTTAAAATGCCTATAAAACGTAGACTTACTAATGCTCATCCACCCGCTAATTTTCACTTGTTATGAATGATGTTTGTGATAACCAAAATAAATTAATACTAACCAAAATGTAATAATAATTTTATAATCATTATTAAAATTACAATAATAAAATTCAAAATGTAATATTAAAATTATAACAATATAACTTGTAATCTTTTACCATGATAAAATATGATTTTGGTTTAAAAAATAATAAATAACACTTGTAATATTTAAAACCAAATCATAATAATAATAATAATAATATTCAAAATGTAATTTAAAATTATAACAATATAACTTGTAATCTTTTACCATGATAAAATATGATTTTGGTTTAAAAAATAATAACAAACAATTGTAATATTTAAAACCAAATCACAATAATAATATTCAAAATATAATATTAAAATTATAACAAATATAACTTCTAATCTTTTACCATGATAAGATCTGATTTTGGTTTAAAAAATAATAACAAACACTTGTAATATTTAAAACCAACTCAGAATAGTAATCAAAATGTAATATTAAAATTATAACCATAAAATTTGTAATATGTTAACCTAATAAGATATAGTTTTGGTTTGTAACATAATATCAACACTACTATTATTGGATCCGAAAACATAATAATAATAATAATAATAATAGTAATCAAAATATAATAATAACATAAGTAATATTAAATTTTTTGGATTATATAATAATTACAACACTTAAAATATTAATAACCAAAATGTAATAATAATTTTATAATCATATACAATATCTCAATATTTTTTAAATGTAACTTAACATATGATTTTGGTTATAAAATAATTAACACTTATAATATTTACAAATAAACCGCGGTTTTGCGGTCCTAACGGTTTGCGGTCCTGGCGGTTTGCGGTTCTAACGGTTTGCGGTCCTTGCGGTTTGCAGTCCTAATGGCCAGTTAAACGGTTTACCCGCCGGTTTATAAACAGTTCTCCAGCTTTGAACCGCGGTTCCAGAACCATTTGCCACCATTCAATATAATAATGAATTGTCCCACCTACCAAGAATAATGGGCTCCCTTTTATAGTGGGGAAGGGTGGACCCGTTTATGTCCTTGGTGGTCTTGTTTTATTTAACCTTTAGTCCTTTACAAAGTACTTTGTTTACAAATTGCCTTCTAATAAACAATAAATACAATAATAGGCATATTTATCTTCTTCTATTTACAATTGACTCCTTTTCTACTAAGATCGGTGAATTACTCCCTTATCAAACTTCAGTATTAAAAACTTTGATCTTGTCAACAACTTCAAAAAATTTGTTAATAAGATATATATACCCGTCTTTTCGAAAAGTCATCAGTGACAGGATATGAAATACGGTTGGTTTTTCCATGATGGTGTAGGAAATGGTATGTAGATGTATGTTGATATCAATTCCAATACCCTTTTCTCTCTGTATGCATATAATTTTCTCACCTGATCTGTTTCCTATTTATACATTCAACGCAAATATTGAATTCTGGAAAATCTAACGCACTTAATATATATATATATATATATATATATATTATCTTTTTGTGATCTTTTATAGTATTCAATAAATATAATTTATATTTCACTATTAATTCTCCATAACAAACAACATTACCATGTAAATAAAGATATAAACTTTCATTTCTAAATAGACAATAATTACTTAATTTGTCCAACAACAAAGAATAAATCATATTCCTTCTAAAAAAGATACATATAATACGTATTTTCAATACAAAAAATATCCATTAGTAAGTTTTAAATAAAAATTACGAATAATATAAACCAAACACAAACAACCATCAACTGTATAGATGGACGTTTCACCATTGTTGAGGCTTCAGTTTCTGATCATACCATACAAGGAAATACAAACATGAGTGGTTGTTGCTTCATTAACCTACCAAATATGTATTGACACTTAAGCTAAATTAATTTGAGAATATACCAAAAATGTGAACCATAGAAGTAAAAATACCTTTGGCTTGTATCTTAGCTCTTTATTTTTCACATTCTTTCTTAAAGTGCCCAAGTTTCTTACCATGGAAGCAACGCCCTTTACAAGACATAGAATTATGCCTATTTTTCCCAAACCGGACGCATGTGCATGTGAACTTTCATTTTTCTCTTAATTTTCTTATACATTTTAGCTTTCACAATATGCACTTATACATGTTATTGTTTCATCGTTTCCTCGTATTATGCTGCCTCAGAGATGAGCTTGGTAAGAGTTCATATATCGCGCAAACATTTATAAAAAGTTTCGAAGTTCTTATACTGAAGAAGAAAATAGTGAAAAGAAAATCTTACCAAAACATCATTCGAAATTTTAATCTTAAGTGATTTCAACTTAAAAGTTATGACATTTCTGAGATGTGCTCACGAATAGTCCATTTTCCACGATACTTTATAGAGGCTAGCTTAATAAACAACATTTTAATCTCTATTTTGTCGTTCTTGGCAAAAAATTTATCTACCTCTTAGAGACATTTTCTCATTGGTGATCTCAGGTGAAACTACACCACAAAATGCTAATGGATTTGGTTGCTCATGACCATAAACGTATCTTCTCCATATGAGAACTCTCATCATTCAAAAGTTTAGGTTAATTGACCCTTAACGCTAAGTTTTAATCATGACACATCAACTGAAGCAACATATCTTACTTTCATGGCTCAAACTTGCTCCCATCAAGTATGTATACCTTTTCGTATTCCAGGTTGTAGAGATACATATTCGTTAAAAATACAAACAACAAACACCACATAACAAAACATCAGTTAACATATAATCCACATAGCATTTAATATATAACCATATTATAATAAAACATACTCTTACAACATCAATAAGATATATTTGGGAAATTATATTAAGAGTTTGAGCATAACCAATGTTGATCATATTAATCAACGTAATTAAGAAAACTTTATTTTAGACGGATTTTCCTAGTTCAATTCTTAATGACCAATTCACAAATAATTAGCTCGTCTTTAAGATTAACTATGTTAAATATTAAACTTCATTTGTGCCGAATAAAGCTCATATACTTGTCAACATGTTTTTTGTTAAAACTCAAATATTAATCATTTTTGCAATAATGATCACTTTGGCGATATATTTGATCCTTGATTATTTATCCAAGCTCGGAAAAGTTTAATATATGCTAAACATATTTTCAAATACCATAAACCTACATCCATAATTAAGGTCCAAAAATCATGTAGTCATCTAAAATTTTATTTGATTTAATTTAACAAAAATATATATATTTAGAACATATCATGAGTTTGACGCAACCAATACTTACCTAATCGCGACAACTTGGTTTTTCCGCGACTAGGACTGGTCTGATCATGAAAAACGTAGAGTTGCGGCAATCATGACTAGCATGATTGCGATAAACTAAGACAATAACTTAAAAATATAATTTTTCATAATAGATCTTGACTTTATCGCGACAAGGACTAGCATGATTGTGGAAAACAAAAATAAAAGCTAATATAAATCATATTTACATACCTTACCAGGATTAGAAATGGGCTGATCACAGAAATATATGTAACTCAAGTTTGCCACGATCAACACTTCATTGGTTGCTGTAAAACCAATTTTGTCGCGATTAAGCCATTCCTGGTTGCGACAAACCCAAGTTTATGAGTTGATCTTGTGACTTTCCACTAAAAATTATTTAGGCATCTTATCTTGAACGTCGTGATCACGATGTTGAGCTTTCTTGTTCGAGACTTGCTTACGATGGCTACAATATTAGACTTCATTGTATAATATGATCATGATGTGATTATTCAAATTCAAAAATTTTAACTTATCTTTACAAACCCTTAATCATTGCATCTCAATATTATGATCACGTTTTTGGATTTTAAGATACTTATAGAATGGAAGATAATTAGAGTGTGAGTTTAAAATCCAAATATTGTTAGATATTAGAAACTAAAACTATAATATACATAAAATATAAAATAATTTTGCTCATTAAAAATCTATATATATTGATGAATGATATAGAACATACATATAGATATCATTGTGTATCGTTTTAAAATTTGAGACGAGAGCAATGAATCTTTCGTAAATCACGAGCATTCTCACTTCGATATCTACTAGAAGGAATAATAGATACACGTGTTTTACGTACTTGAATACTAAAAGCCCAAATATATGATATCATTATAAAATATATAATTGTAAATAGATATGAATATAAATTATCCTTTTTTATGACTAAACCCAAATTAACATCTTGGAATAGGTTTAAGAGTGCTTGACAAAAAAAATTATATTCTTCTATTGGGGAAGACTATAAATACATATTATTTTGAGGATGTTCAATCATATTAAAAATCAATAGCATAAATGTTGGACTAGTGCACTCTAATTAAAAATTAAAAAATTATGATAGTCTTCTACTATTATCCTATATAAATTAAAATATAATCAAATTAAATTATTAGACCACAATAATAAGCTCAGTCATTAAAGACGATAATTTTTTTATTTTTAAAAAGTGGTGACGCATTTATACAAAATGATGACAAACAAAATAACAATAAAAAAATATTTCATAAAAAAATAATAAAAGAAAATCTCCTAAAACATATTAAGAAAATTTTAAAATTTGTTCATAGTGTTTATTAAAAAAAATCAATCATACTAGTTCAAATATTAAACTTTTTTATATTTAAAATAATAAAATTCTAAAAGGTCATTTAAAAAAACCGTAATTAATTAAATAAAAAGTAAAATAAATAACTAAAACAGTCAACCATAATATTTTTTTATTGACAAAATAATTATCATTCGAACTAATAAAAAGTAATTAAAATTAGTTAAACCATCACCATATTGGATTTCGCGGAGTTTTTATTTTGATATATTTTTTCCAACCTCAAAACTATGACTTTGATTCCAAAAATCTTCAAATGTCTGTTACAATTTAGTCCCAAGACCGATAGATTTTCAGTATTTTAACCAAATAAACAACAAAATATACAAGGAGTCTTTTTTATTTGAAAATTTGTGCGAATTCAAAATTTTCAATTCAGAAATTAAAATTGAGGTGCTAACTTATTTTAACTTTGGAAAAGACCAACTTAGTGTTAAGTGAATCTGGGATTTCCAATTTTTAATGATCCTTCTACCTTTCTTCTTTTCAAAGTAGAATCGACCCTAAATTCAAACTAACATTAAACTTTAACTATGAAGCTGCTTGAGGTATCGTTTCTATAATTACTAGACAAATTGATATATTGATAACTTTGAACCCTCTTAATCGTTGAATTATGGATTTATGAAAGTTGAATTCCATTTTTATATTCCCCATCTTATATCTTGTATCTAACTATAATTATGATTTATGCTGATCATGACTATGGCGTGTTGGAGTTGCCAAGAACTTGATACAGATGAGAGGCTAGTAACGAGAAATTCGGCTCCATAGTTGAGAATTGCCTTTTGAAATCTTGAGATTCCATCCATCATATTACTCAAATAATTTGAAAGTTGACTTGCTTTGTCTTTTTTATTTCCTATCAGGTCATTCATGTGAGTGAGAGGTTCCTGCTTCCATTTTCAGTCGAGATATGGAAATCTGCAAAATTTTGTTTGTCATGTAATTAAATCTACATTGAAATTCATTAGTTGTCCAATAATAATTGTGAGTCCTCATAACTAGCTCAAAAGTAATGATAATTATAAACTAATTTAGCTATCTAATAAAACAAATTTCAAGACTGTCTAAAAATGCTAATGCCCTGAGGTAGTTAGGAATTTGATCAACTTGAAGATCTTGCTTGAGGTAGTTAGGAATTTGATCAACTTGAAAATATTGCTTAAACTTGCATTTGTGCGTCTATTGGGCGAGCCAATCTGCAACTGCATTTTGCGATATATATATATATATATATATATATATATATATATATATATATATATATATATATGTGTGTGTGTGATTGTCATGTTTGTTGAAAGTAACCTCCTGTAACAATTAATCAAAAGTGACATGTACCAAGGAGCATTATTTTTAAGAAACATAATAATTAGTATGTTGGAATGAGTCTCAATATCTATGTTTGTGATGTATATTTTTGTACATAGAATTGGACCATCAAGAAGTGTCCGAGTTTTCGCTGTTAATGACAAGTATCATTTGTTAATAACATATGTTTGGCAGTCTTCCAATTGCAGCTATGATTTCACATTTGTAATTACGAATTATTGCAGCATTACTTGCCTCACCAAATAAGGAGCAACTGCCATCAATATTGAGCTTTAATCTTGAAGAAAACCAAAATTTCCGAATAATATATACCATTAAAATTGAAGATGATCGATGTGCATTTTTTGAATAATTTTCAAATCTGTCTACAAATTTTCACTCATTTATTCAATTATTAATATTTTGATCGTGAACCTAAGTTTTATTATTCAAAAACCTTGTTATAATTCCAACTTATGTTCTTATAATTTATCATACATACTAAACGCAATATACCATCGAAAGAAAAAAGAAATTAGCTAAACCATTATTTTTTTGAAAAAACTTCCAACTTTTTTAATTTTTTATTAAATCAAAATTTATTCAAATTATATGAAACATCCATAAATAATTAACACTAATCAAGTAGACTATATCACCATAACTAATAAAAACAATACCTAAACTTAAAAAAAAAATGTTAAAAATAAATAAATTTAATATTTTATAGTTGACTAAATTATTGAAGAAAACGATAATAAATAATAAATTTCAAGTCCTAAAAATGAATAACACTGAAAGATATTATGAAACAAAATTTCGAATTTATTATATGATATCATTGCCGGATTAATAAAGCTCAAATTTGGTGTACAACCACACATTTTTGAATCTTTTCTGGTAAAGTCGCTAGATGCTCAATTAGACAGGTAGGAAAAGCTATTGTCAAACATAATCACTAAATCATGTTTGATGTAAAGCTATTGTCATATGTACATACTACTCCTATAGTAGTAATATGCATCACTAAATAATGTTCAGGGAAGCGTTACAAGTTTGAAATGTCTGAAAGAAGCAAATTTCATAATAATTTATATTAATGAATTTCTAAAGGTAGCCTTCTTTTGTTTATATTTTGAACTACGTATACGCTTCTTTCTAGGACTTGTACAAAACTTCTCTCTCACCAGTCACCACCCTCAAGTTCTAAAATATAATACTAGATTGTATAGCAGGTCACGCTACATTTCTGGCAACATCACACTTGTGAATTGGACCTAACTTCATAAGTAAATAAAAAATTGTTCCCATATATATGGTCCATAGCATTCAAATTAACTTATACTGAAAATTTGGAAATTATCATCCATAAAAATAAAAATATGATGCTAAAGTAAAATTTGGACACAGATTTTTATTATTTATAACTATTAAAACAAATCTTATTAATCTACAGTTACCCATTAAATTTTATAAAACTAATTTGATTTCAAAATTCGATCTATTTAATATAATTTAATTTTGGTAATATGTAAAAATTTATATTATTCACAAAATTCAAAATTCAATTATTATTATGTGTAAATTTATATGATATATATATATATATATATATAATTTCTGAAAAAAATCTTCGGTCTGATATAAAATAAACACTCGGTTTGACGATCAACCAAAAAAGCGTTTATAGAGAAGTCGAACCCATGACATTTTGGTCACAAGTACAAACTCTCCACTAATTTGGTTAGGAACATAAATAAAATCTAATTTAATAATAATTTGATCAATTTAGTACATTTATGCCACCATTTAAAAAGTATTATATATAATAAACCTTTTTTTTATCGTTCTAATAAATTTTAGTGGTTTTGGTTATCATCTAAAAACTATTTTCTTATGGTTATATGTAATTAAAATCTGTCATAAACGAGCTTCATTTTCTCCCAATGCCGGCCTATGTGTCTCTGTCTGCTACCCTGGGACAAAGCATCCCTCATCGTGTCGACCCTCTCTCAGCCCGTTTCGGTCAAGACATCACTATGTGCTGCTCATCTGAGAGACTGGATAGCACACCCATCCTTGTGTATGCATCACCATCCTCGATCAAGACCGGTCTCTCCTCTAAGATTGGAGGCTCTCACCCCTGCTCTGAGGAGCCAACCTCCGTTTCTTCTATTCCGATATGCTCCACGGAAGGCGACCCACTAGAAAGCTCTTCTCTGGAGAAAGAATTGGCTAACCCATCTAGGGTTACTCCATCGACTCTGCCTAAAACTTTGAGTAGTGGAAAGCCGGAATTCCACGTTATGGTTGAAGAACAAGGCATCAATTCAGGGTTTCATAGCTTATCTCCTGGTAGATCGAATGCAAGTATGATGAAATCGGGTTAGAGGTTAGAGATTGGAAAAGGGCCAGGAAGAGTAGCAGTGAATTCGGGTCCTTCTGGAGTTAAGTCGATCTAGTCTATGAATCCTTCTACCTTGGGTCGTCATTCTAAATATATTGGGCCCACACATGTTTTAACTATTGATAGGCCTATTAAAAACAGAGGGAAGGCCTGCTGGGATGTGGTGCTTCTTATGGTCATCACTCTCTAATCCGAAATTTTGGGAATTCGGGTAAAGGCCCAAAAGGGAGAAAATATAAGCTGACCTATGCCAAGCCTTCTATCCCTCGGTCTTCAAAGGAATTATCAAGGGGTATTTCTAGTTCGAACTCGCTTCCTAAATCTACATCCCTCTCCTCATATGCAAGTATTGTTGTGGGCCATAGTGATAATCGCTCCCCTTTGGCGATTGGCATTATTCATATGGAAATGGTGGGTAACGAATTCATTATGAATGACTCGGCTTTAGAATCTCCGAATTCATTGAAGGTTTGTCTTTCAGGATATTTTCTCAACCAACCTTCCAATCTTGTTTTTCTTAAAGCTAACGTGGAATCATTATGAAAAAGATACGGTCTTTTGGAATTTAAACCTCTTCCCGAGGGTTACTTTCTCTTCAAATTTGGATCTGATGCGATGACTAAAAAAGTGTTGGAGGAAGCCCCTTGGAATTTTGGTTGCAATTTAATGATTCTGAAATTACGAGAACCTCTTACCTCCCTTATCAAAGATCCTCACATTGAAATACCCATTTGGGTTAAGGTATTTAATCTACCTTTTGAGCTTTGGACTGTGGAGGGTTTTAGTAACATTGGATCGATCATTGGATCTCCACTGTATGTGGATCGCCAGCCGGAGCGAAAGGAAAAACTTCGTTTTGCCCGCATTTGTATCATGATCAGGGCGGTGCCTCCTATTCGAACTGAGCTCACCTTCAAGATAAGAGGCAAATCCATTTCGGTTTCGTTTGAATATCAGGGCCTCCCTCCCCAATGTGCTAATTGTAAAGTCTTCGGGTACCCTACTCGCCAGTGCGAAAAAGGTCCTATCTGATGAGGGAGAATAAAAGACATGGAGAAAATTGTAAAGAAGAAGTCTGACAGGAGAAAATTGTAAAGAAGAAATATGGTAGGAGAAAATTGTAAAGAGGAAATTATGTTAGGGGAAAAGTGTATAGACTATTTAAGAAATAGTTAAAATGAGAAGAAGAAAAGATATAGGGACCAAAAGTGTAATAATCGGGAATTAAAGCGTGTGGGACCCGCAATTGTACTATAAAAGGACCACACACGCTTCACAGATCCCGTGATGAATAATATAATACTTTCTCTCTCTACTTAACCAAAAAGCTCTCACTTTCTCTCTCTAAAAACAGCACATAAGCAAAGTAAATTTACCTGTATCGACACTAAGAGATTCTCGTATCGCACAATCACCACTAAGAGATTCTCGTATCGCGCAATCACCACTAAGAGATTCTCGTATCGCACAATCACCACTAAGAGATTCTCGTATCACACAATCACCACTAAGAGATTTTCGTATCGCAAAATCACCCCCGGACATTTTCAAAACTCTTCAGTAGCGCCGTCTGTGGGAAACGAAGATTGTTCTGACGACAATCGCTTCTTGGAAATAGTTCCTATTCCGAGGGAAATTATAGAAGAGCAATGGGACGATTTTGTTAACGATCGCGAGGAGCATCTTGTGGGCGACGATTACCGGAACGACATGGAATACGAGGCACGTGGGGGCCAGCGAGTCGGAGACACTTTTGATGACTCAGATCCGTTGGCTCGAAGGAATGAGCTGTTGCTGGAAATCGAAAGATTGAAGGCAGAAAAAGAAACCGTACAGGCAAATCTTCGCTCTGGGATTAGGAGGGAACCTGATAGTGGAAAAGAGGAGCGAGAAACTGATTTTTATCCTAAAACCAGGGACGACAGATATAGGGGGTACGAACGACGGTCATCGAAGAGGAAAGAAAAACGACGTGTGGATTCATCGGATTCGAGTAATTATTCTTGATACAGCTCGTCGGAGTCGTCTCCTAGGAAAAACCGCAGAAAGAAAAGACACGGTCGAAGGCACGCAGATTACCGGAGGGGTAGAAGCTCGGAGAAAAGATATCCGAGGGAGAAGAGTTACCATGATCAGGCTGATGAACGGGACTATGGCCAGACGAAGTTCCCATCTTGAAACCAAAATGATGGCCCGCGAAATTCAAACTGGCAGCATCAGTATACCCTGTCGTCTGAGGAGGGGTTATATTTTCCGAGCCATGAAAACTTGAGATCCAATGTTTATCGGATGGGTCATAATTGGAGGGCTTCTCCTTTGGCCCCGAAAATATTAGTGGGAAATCTCCCTAAGCACTTTGATATCTCGAAGTTGGAAAAATTCGGTAAGAACACAAGACCCCGATAACCACATCGAGCAATTTAAAAACTTCATGATTAATTTCGACGACGATGATAAATTGTTGTGTAAAGCATTTTCTCAGACCTTCAAGGGGGTGGCA
The DNA here is from genome assembly GCA_036936605.1 of Limnanthes douglasii subsp. nivea. Classification (NCBI taxonomy): domain Eukaryota; kingdom Viridiplantae; phylum Streptophyta; class Magnoliopsida; order Brassicales; family Limnanthaceae; genus Limnanthes; species Limnanthes douglasii. The sequence goes on along the minus strand of JAUPFV010000005.1, from coordinate 258,525,006 downwards.
TCCAAGTGGTACAATAGGCTTCCGCAGGGATCGATAAAGAATTTCGATATGTTCTGGAATATTTTCAGATAGCACTTTGTGAGGAGCAAAAAGTTCAGAGCCAATGGAGATACGATAATCTATTGTATGCAAAAAGTAGGGGAGAGCTTGAAGAACTATACTAATCGATTCGTCAAAACAAAAACTGATATGGAGTATTGTAAAGACTCAGTGGCACTTGCAGCTTTCAGGATGGGCCTACTCCCCAGACTATTAAAGGACACGGTGGCGGAGAGTCAGGCTATGACTTTCGGAGCCTTGTTGGATCAGGTTGAGAAGAGAATCCTGGTGGAGGAAACTCAAGCATCTGAGAAAGGATCCGGCGACCAATTGAACACTTAAAATTGTATCTTGAATGAGGAACTAGTTCGAGTGTAATAGTTGTCCTTTTTTGTATCTCAAAGTTCGAAAACATAGTGAGAGCATACTATTATTTGGGTCACAATATTTTGTGCCTCGAATTTTTTCCTTCCACTATTATTTGGGTCACAATAATTTGTGCCCCGAATTTTTCTTTGCCTTACACTATTATTTGGGTCACAATATTTTGTGCCTCGAATTTTTTCCTTCCACTATTATTTGGGTCACAATAATTTGTGCCCCGAATTTTTCTTTGCCTTACACTATTATTTGGGTCACAATATTTTGTGCCTCGAATTTTTTCCTTCCACTATTATTTGGGTCACAATAATTTGTGCCCCGAATTTTTCTTTGCCTTACACTATTATTTGGGTCACAATATTTTGTGCCTCGAATTTTTTCCTTCCACTATTATTTGGGTCACAATATTTTGTGCCTCGAATTGTTTCACCACTTACACTGTTATTTGGGTCACAATATTTTGTGCCTCGAATTTGTTCCTTCCACTATTATTTGGGTCACAATATTTTGTGCCTCGAATTGTTTCACCACTTACACTGTTATTTGGGTCACAATATTTTGTGCCTCGAATTGTTCCTTCTACTATTAATTGGGTCACAATATTTTGTGCCTCGAATTGTTTCACCACTTACACTATTATTTGGGTCACAATATTTTGTGCTTCAAATTTTTTCCTTCCTTACACTATTATTTGAGTCACAATATTTCGTGCCTTGAATTTCTTGATGCCTTAAATTATTGTTTATGTCACAATGTTACGATGCGAAATAGAAAACACTTAGGCTAATATGAAAAATTGTTAAAATTACATACTGATATTTCATAATCTGGCATACAAGAAAATTCGATGAGACATATCCTCACAGAATTCGTGGGGCTACAAAAATCGCCTTAAAAGGGCTTATACACACAAACTACGAAATAGGTTTTCATTGTCTAGTTCAGAAGACTATACGACCAATTCATATTCGTCGTTGAAGTAGACATATTTCTACAAATTCGCTTTGAATATCCGTTTTCTTTCTCTCAGTTTGGTTTTATTCGACTTCAGATTTCTGATTGTTTGGTACAAGATGAGTAATCCGAAGAGAAGGAATTTCCAGACTGAGGCGGCCAAGCACCGGGTCGTGGTGGATCCGAAATATGCCGAAAAGACATGGACGATAATCGAGCACGCGATTCATGAGATTTACAATCATAATGTTAGCGGTCTCAGTTTCGAGGAGCTTTATATAGCGGTCTCAGTTTCGAGGAGCTTTATAACCAGATGAGTAATCCAAAGAGAAGGAATTTCCAGATTGAGGCGTTCAAGCACCGAGTCGTGGTGGATCCGCCGAAAAGACATTATCGATAACCCTGGGTCTCGAACCCATGATCAGTGGGTTCCTGACCTGGTTTTTTGCCAACAAGAGTCATTGAGCTCTTCGAAAAATCTATTGACTTTGCTGACTATCCTGCAAATTCTTAAAACACATTGATCGGCCGATAAGCTCATTCTTGTTTAACACACTGGTTTCTAGTTACGCTTACGCTACTTGTGATAAGACAAAGATTACGTTCTCAGTTTATCATAAGTTAGTGAGTGATGGGTTTTCTCCTGATATGTACACTTTCCCTGTGGTTTTAAAATCATGTGCCAACTTTTCAAGGGTTTTAGAGGGTATGCAGAGTGGTAATCAAGATTGGTTTTGAGTTTGAACTGTATGTACAAAACTCGAATGTGGTGAATGTGGTGATGCGTACAAGGTGTTTGATGAAATTCATAAGAGAGATTCGGTATCATGGACTGGAATGATCTCTGGATCTGTGAAGGCTGTCTTGTTTAAAGAGGGATTGGCTTTGTTTTTGAAAATAGAGGTCGAGCCGAATTCGACTTCGTTTGTCAGCGTGTTAGTTGCATGTGGGAAGCGAGGGAATTTGAATCAAATACGTTTAAACGCTATTGCAGTACCCCTGTCAAAATTTTATCTTCGGGCCATATAATATAACCAGTGAAGTTGCTTGTATGTTCGGATGCCGGAGTTTTGTCAAAGCATTCATCAGCCAATTAATCAGGTATCTCCATCTGTTACTGATCATCATTAGTCCAAGGGAATCCACCTGATCCAGACCTCGACATTCGATCTCTAACCTCCCATTTTCCTTGAAATTACTATATTGTCCTGATTAAAACCATTCCAACCTCCCATTCTCTATGTTTTCTCCATCTTGAATTTCAGTGTCTTCCTCCAACTCCAGACCTCCAGCTCGATGCGTTTCGACAGAACGAGGACCTGAAAAAGAGCTTGATGTGACTGATTCATCTTCTTCTAACTTACTTTCACATATCTTCTCAAGCTCTCTGCCAGTACATGTATCAACTAAGTGAAAGAGCTTCTTTGTTTGGACAAGACCCGACATCTCTGAGCTCTTAGAGGCTTCTAGAACTGGAATTGTAGATTTTTTGACAAAAGGCAACCAAATCCAGAAGGGCGTTCTTTGAAAACCTTGTAAAATGAACAATGAGGAAATCTGGATATTGAAAGTCTGAAGCTGTCCATGTCTTTTGGCCCCAATGCACAAGAATCAATCAAAACATGCCAGCTATTCTCTCGTGATTTGCCCATTCACAGGTATGGATATCTAGCTCCAATTATTCTGGAGTGGAGTGGGGATGCAAAAAGTCCTGTTTTTCTTCGTCTTATTCTCTTGCAATCTAGCATCTTTCTCAGTTTTTCCTAGTGAATCCTCATTCTAGGCCAAGAGAACTCTGCTGACATTATTCGGGCTCCTTTGTCCTTGGAGCAATTTATCATAGCATCAACCGCTTCACACTTGTACTCGTAAACTGTTAGCAGCTTCCGGTTGGATTGAAAATGATTCAACTCGTGATTCTTGGCCTCTCTGAAGTAGGCGTGTGATTCTCGGCCTCTCTGAAGTAGGCGTGTGTTTAGATTTTCTGTTTTGCATGACACACCAGAGAAAGGAGTATATTCAATCCTTTCAATGTCTTATCATAGCATTTCCACAGATGTGATACGTTGGCACAGCAAATTCTGATGAGAAATAACTAAGGCTTGAGCCAATCATTGCTAAGACATTGCAAGGACTGGGGGGCTACTGGTAATTATACGATAAAAGAAGTCTATAATCCAAGGGATGTACTTGCTAAGAAAACACTGTTTCGAGGAGACATTCTTCCGAAGAGATGTGTAGCATTTGAAGTATTGGTCAAAGACATTTTCGAGGAGGAAATTTGGCAATTGAGGAAGCGTTCTCCGAGGAAAAATGTTTGAGGGAGCAGTGGATTCTTTCTTACAATCCCAGTAAAACTATTTTTACTAGGACTAGGGGGCTACTGATGAGGGAGAATAAAAGACATGGAGAAAATTGTAAAGAAGAAGTCTGACATGGAGAAAATTGTAAAGAAGAAGTCTGACAGGAGAAAATTGTAAAGAAGAAATATCGTAGGAGAAAATTGTAAAGAGGAAATTATGTTAGGGGAAAAGTGTATAGACTATTTAAGAAATAGTTAAAATGAGAAGAAGAAAAGATATAGGGACCAAAAGTGTAATAATTGGGAATTAAAGCGTGTGGGACCCGCAATTGTACTATAAAAGGACCACACACGCTTCACAGATCCCGTGATGAATAATATAATACTTTCTCTCTCTACTTAACCAAAAAGCTCTCACTTTCTCTCTCTAAAAACAGCACATAAGCAAAGTAAATTTACCTGTATCGACACTAAGAGATTCTCGTATCGCACAATCACCACTAAGAGATTCTCGTATCGCGCAATCACCACTAAGAGATTCTCGTATCGCACAATTACCACTAAGAGATTCTCGTATCGCACAATCACCACTAAGAGATTTTCATATCGCAAAATCACCCCCGGACATTCTCAAAACTCTTCACTATCAAGGTTTCCCCCTTTCCTATAGTGACATCATCTTCCGAGGCAGATCCTTCTGAGATTGATCCAGAGCTGTATTCTGGATCATGGCTTCCATCCATTACTGAGGATACAGAGGTGGAACTTGGTGAGGAGGTGGACTCCCCCCCCCCAAGGGCTTGCACGGATGAAGCCAAAGATAAGGGTAAACAGATATTGTCCTCCGACAGGATCATCGGCTGATTCACTGTAAGTTTTCTATTTATGAATATTGATTATTGGAATGTGCGGGGTCTAAACGACCCAGTTAGGCAAAAAGACGTCACTGATTTTATTATTAGTAATCATATCTCTTTGATAGTTCTAGTAGAAACTAAAGTCCAAATTCATAAAGTCGACCCTATAATCAGACAAATGGTCCCCTTTTGGCATGTTATTACCAACCACTCGTCTCATCCCCTTGGTAGAATTTGGATCACCTAGAACCCTAGTGTTATTACGGTTACTAGGATCTCCCAATCTCCTCATTACATTCATTGCATTTCTAAATGTCACAACTATAGAGCCTCTTTCAATCTCACTGCAATCTATGATTTTAACGAAGCACAAGATCGTATTCCCTTTGGAATGACCTCATTGACTTATCCAAGAATGATAACCACACTCCTTGGGTTTCCCTTGGGATTTCAATGTTATTCGTCACCCGTATGAGCATCTTGGCTCCTCTGACTCTTGGTCATCAGCTATTGATGAATTCAATAATTGTTGTTACCAATGCGAACTCAGTGATCTCCGATTATTCAGGATTTCCGTTCACTTGGATTAATAAACAACCTTCTTATCCCATCCTCTTCAAAATAGATCGCGTCCTTGTCAATTCGGATTAGGATGACCTTTTCCCTAGGTCCCATATCCACTTTGGGTATCTTCGCACTTCAGACCACACTACGGTTACTCTTAATCTTGGGTTTCCACGCCCAAGGCGAAAAAACCCTTTCGTTATTTTAACATGTGGCAATCTCATCCCCAGTTCAAGGATATTGTTACCAATAATTAGAACTTCCCTATCTCTTCCTCTGGGATGAGGATGTTCTCTGATAAGCTCGCGTGTCTGCAGTCTGAGCTAGCTATTCTTAATCTTAAGGAGTTTAGTGAAATTACCTCCCGAGTCTCTAATGCTCAAAGACCTCTGTTTGAGGCTCAGGCTAAGCTAGCATCTGACCCCCTCAACCCTCGTTTAGTAACAAACGAAAATGAGGCTTCCGCTTCTTTTATCTTTCTTAGTCGAGCGGAAGAATCCTTTCTAAAGCAAAAATGTAAAGAAAATTGGATTAAGCTGGGGGATATGAATACTAAATTCTTCCACAAAATTATCAAAGCCCATCTATTCCTCAATAAAATTATCTCAATTTCCAATGACCAAGGTGTCACTGCCTCTTCCCCGGCAAGTGTTTCCAAAATTTTGTGAACGTTTTTAAAAAATCCCTGGGTACCAAGCATTCTGCTAACTACCTAGGTCTGGAAAAAGTCTCTTCTCAGATCTCTTCTAAATTACAAATGCTGATAAAGAGTTAATGGTCTGTGAGATCTCTTGTGCTGAAATCAAATCCGCACTTTTCAGTATCAATAGCGACAAATCATCTGGTCCTGATGGCTTTAACTCTAGTTTTTTTAAGTCAACTTGGAACATTGTCGACCAAGACATATGTAAGGGTGTCCAAGAGTTCTTCCTCACTGGATCTCTGATCGAATCTTGGGATGTAACCTCTATTGCTCTTATCCCCAAAAAAGAGTCGTCTTCTATGCCAGCTGACTATAGACCTATTGTTCTCTGCAATGTTGTTAATAAAATCATCTCCAAAATTTTGGCCAATAGAATCAAAGTCTATTTTCCTTACCTTGTCGATTCTTCCCAATCGTCGTTTGTATCGGGAAGGAACATATCTGATAACGTCCTTTTATCCCACGAGCTGCTTAGGAGATATCATTCTAATGGAAGAGGCAAAAGGGTAGCTCATAAAATTGATATTATGAAAGCCTTTGATAATGTTCGCTAGCACCTCATTCTTGACATTCTAGTGGCGATGCATTTTCCTAAGAAGATGATCACTTGGATTGTTAAGTGCATCTCATCTCCCTCTTACTCTATTATTATTAATGGAGACCTTCATGATAATTTCAAGGGCAAAAAATGTCTCAGACAAGGTGATCCTCTCTCTTCTCTCATTTTCGTGCTTGTTATACAAGTGCTTTCCGGCATTCTCAAATAGAAAAGTCTAGATGGGAATTTCCGTTTTCATTAGATATGTCACAAGCAGAAAATCATTAACCTTTGCTTTGCAGATGATCTGATGATTTTCTGTCATGGTGACACCCATTCCCTTAATCTCATTGAAGACACTCTCGATGATTACTATTTTCTCTCTGGTCTAAAAGTCAATCCCTCGAAAAGTCATATCTTTTTCTCCGGAATTGACCATCACCCAGATCGAACCTTCTGCCAATCTTGAACTTCCCTAAGGCTCTCTCCGAGTGAAATACCTGGGAGTTCCTCTTCTCACTGGTAGACTTACTCACTCGGACTGCCGCCCCCTTCTGCACAAAATAACCTCCCGTATTGATTCTTGGACTTCCAAACACCTCTCATATGCGGGAAGACTCTAATTAATCAAATATGTCTTATTTGCCGGTCAGGTATATTGGTCTTCGATCTTTATCCTCCCATCTAGAATAATTAAATAGCTAAGCCAATAACTTCGTCGATTCATTTGGTCTGGATCGTCTATGAAAACCCATGGGGCCAAAGTGGCCTGGTCCACCGTTACCACTCCTTATAAAGAGGGCGGTCTTAGGATCCTAGATTTAAATATCTGGAATCAGGTGGCTGCCCTTAAGCATCTATGGACTATTGTAAGTAATAAGAACCAATCCATCTGGTGTGATTGGATTAAAACTGAAAAGAAAAAAAATAAAAGTCTTTGGAACGTTTCCATTGACTCCTCTCCCTCATGGATTTGGAGGAAAATTCTTCGTCTTCGCCCTTTGGCGCGTAATTTGTACATGGTGGCTATCGAAAATAGATTGAACACTTCTTTCTTGCATAACTCGTGGCTCATTTCCTCGTCTCTCGCGATACACTACGGCGCCGACATCATTAATGATTCCCGTCTGGGAAATAATCTAAAGGTCTCCGACATCATCAGCAATGGCGAATGGAACTGGCCTGCAAATTTGAGATCGGCTCGAGCTCGAAGTCGCGCTCATCTTGAAGAAATCAACAAGCTTATCCTCACTCTTCCCCAACCAAACACCCTCTCGAGGGACGTTCCGTTCTAGGTTACTAAGGATGGGATGGGCGGGTTAGTATGGAACAAATACAACACTCCGTGTCATTCATTTATATCTTGGCTGGCTATTAAGGGCAAGCTTGCCACCAGAGACAAGCTTCTTAGTTGGGGTTTCAACACCCCTACTGTTTGCACCCTTTGCAATTCTGACCCAGAATCTACATCTCATATCCTCTTTGAATGTAGTTTCGCTCAGAGTATCTGGACTTTTACCAGTATTAAACATGGATTTCCATTCCACCCCTCTTGCTGGCAATCTTGGATTCTCGAGGCGTCAAGATGGTCTAAAGCTCGAGACCAATGTGCTTGGTGTACTTGTTTCAAAGCAGTCATTTACCACGTTTGGAAAGAGTGGAATTCAAAAATATTTGGATCCGCTCCGGCCATGGCTTCTTCGATATCATTCCAAATCTTATCAGATCTCTGATTCAGATTCTATGGTACCAAGATTGGTTGGCCATCGTAGTTTTAGTTAATCTAACTAATACACTATTTTATTGCAGGTATCTTCAGTACGGACTGGATTCGAGGTACTCGAAGTCAACTCACAGCATGATATATGCGTTACTTTCGTTTTTATCTACTGTGCCATACCCCTATTCTATGGCATCTTGATATTGTTTTCTCTATTGTTGTTGTATTACCTCGGAGTATGCCCCAGGAAAATGTATAAACATTTCTATTTATTTTAAAGTCTTTTTATACCAAAAAAATAAAATATGTCATAAATAATTATAGATAATAAAAATACTTGATCAAATTTTTATGGAAACAAACATATATTTTTATATTTTTCGGTAACAAAGCCTCCATTTAATATCACCTATAATCGTATCGTTTTAACCTTCTTGATATGTGCATTCTTAAGTTTTTTTTATAAATATTTCACGTAATTTGATTTTTAACGATAACACTAGAAAATAACAAAATAATTGGAATGTAGTTTTAAATAGATAATAAAATAATAGGTCCTCCATATTTATTGGTTGTAATAAATAGGTATTTTTATTTTAAAAATACAAAATAAGTAGATTATTTTTTTTTAGTGAAGAGATACTAATAATAAACAGTTTTTTTTTAATTAAAAATCTCCTACATTTAAAAAAACATGTTTATTGCGTTTTTAAAAACAGAAGATTGACATTTTTTTACTTTATAGCAACAAATATAAGTAAGCAAAAGGACAAAAAAATGATAAACCGAAATGTTCAAATTAAGTTGCTTGGCTGACCGATAGCGTATACAATAATCAAAACAACTTGCATCCGCAACTATGATAGTCACGACAGCATATCTTGTTCTAAGTAGCCGCCAAATGCAACTAGTAATTGAAATGTCTAAATATTGTCAGAAAAAGATGGCAAGCAAGCTATATCTGACCTGGCACTTTTATTTGATAAGCCAATTGACAGATCCAAGTAATTTTCAATACATAAGTTTGACACGTATCATTGTCTTTTTAAAAAATTAAATACACTTTATAAAATCTATAAACTTTCATGTATAATTCGAATCAACGAAGGTCAGCACTAAATCTGGCTGGCACCAGTGGATCAAATATTGAAAACATAACGTTCTCTGTTCAGTCGGATTTAAAAGAAATATTCAATCCGAACTACTTCTAGTTTTGAAATAGTTAAAATCTTCAGAATCTGACCAGTTTGGTTTGCTTTTCTGATTTGCAATAGTTTTGGTTTGGTTTGGTTATTTTTATTAGAACCTAAAATCCAAACTCAACTAGAACCAATTTCTACTAAAATCAACCGATAAATGTCTCTCCGATCAGCCGGTTTGGTTTTACCTCTAGCCTGAAAAGTTCTTACGTTAAGAAAGTGTTAATGGGATTTCATGTAACAGAAAATCCATATTCGCAAATATACATATTAGAAGAACAACCAAAATTATAGACTATGCGAAACTTGGTGTAACATTAAATATTTGTGGTCACATTCGACATTCGACATCCAAATACAAATGATATATCAGACAAAAAGAACTCTGAATTCCGCCAGGAACGAATGCAACTCAACGCAAACCATGTCACGAGAATACCATCACTCTCATTCGGTCAATAATGATACAGACTCAATGCACCATGTAACAAGAATTCAATTCTTGAAATAAAGTTAATGGACTCAGAATCAAGACACTGAATCTAATGGTATACATTGTAGTCAGAGAGGAATGTTAAGTTAAATTATAGCGATAAACACACAAACCTATCAATCTTTCGTGCCAAGGTCCTTGACGATATCAGTTTCGAGTTAGTTACCTCAGCCAAGGCAGAGGTAAGCTAAATCTCGGACATCAACTTAATCCGACTTACTTTCGTGTATTCGTTAGAGTTAGTTACCTCAGCAATCACAGAGGTCTAGACTAGTAGTCAGTGGTCGGAACCCTTTAACCGATGCTCTCACAACTGCATCAAAAACCAACTCTGGATCAACATTCTAATTCCATCCATAACAAGCAATACACGAATTGAACATTTTCCTTAATTATTTCAAAATTCATCAGATACAATGCTCATTCACATAAGCTAAGTCCATAATTCAGTTTTTCCAGTTAATCTCAAACCTCAAACCTCAAACATTCCTCTTCTTAATCGTTCCGGCATTTGGCAACTCGAATTTACACCATTTAGAAAGATCATTTTCAGTAATTCTGACTTCATCAGTTGATTACTTCACATTGGAGTCTGATTCAGCTGCATAATTTAACAGTGCATGCCACTGCCTGTGCCCAGTACTTGAGTCTTGCTTTAACATCATCCGGATTGTCGCCTGAATATATATATATATATAGCAAATGTACACCACTTTGGTCAGAAATTAAAGCTCATATTTATTCAAGTCACAGTCAATGGATCTACAGATCTTGCAGAAGACAAAATAATTTAAACTTCTTGGTAACAAATCTAGCATTCCATTTTCAGATCTAAGCATGTAAATTCTTTTTCTAAAAAGAGCAAAAATCAATAAGATCTAAACCATTGATAAAAACATTGGCATTTCATCGAATAGGTGAGGTTCAGACAAAAACAGACTCATTTCCGAAAAAATAAAGCCATTTCATCTTTCATGTCGATTAAACACCAATCAAATTTGCCTACGCAACACTAAAACCCTCAGATCAAGCACCAATCAGCTAGAATCAGTGAGTAAAACATTACAAAACCACCGACAGTAAAATATATTGTTTTACCTGGGCTAGAGATCTTCCAACTGGCAATTGGACTAGACCCGGATTCGGATAAGTCTTTATTCTCCGTCGACTTACTGTGCTGTTGTTCGTCGAGAAACTTCTGGCTCATCGAGTAACAAAGCTCGAGTGCAGGCAAAGTGTTACAAAGCTCAGGGATTTCGTCGTAGCTAAAACCAAAACCCAGATCTAGACACCCTTTAAGCTCATCTAGATCATCATCCGTCAAACTCTTGGTTCTCTTCAAATCGTCCATATCATCGACCGCATCCACATACCCTTCGAGCAAAACTTGGTTTTTCTTCTTAAACTTCTTCTTGGATTTCCTTTCCTCCACTGCTCTGTTTTCGACGTTGCTGCTCTGGTTTGCTGCTGTGATCTTCTCCCACTCTTGGTCGGTGTCTGAGGGTAGGTTTTCTTGGGTATGTTGCGATGGGTAAACCCAGGATGAATCAGAGTCGGAACAGAAATGTCTCATTGTTTGGGGTTTGGTTTCTCTCTGTCTGTGTTTGGGTTTGTGTTTATGAGTTTAGGATAGGAGCTGGTGTGAATGGTGGAAAGAAGAGAAGAGACTTATGATGCTTATAAAGCAGAGTTAGTGCCAGATTGGCACGAGCAAATGATTCGGTTTTCTTGGCTTTTAGATGTATGTATATGTATATGTTGTTATGATGATGATGGCATGGTGATGGTATGTTGTTATAATGTATGTCATATTAGTATATACTATAAATCTTAAAATTCAGATACTTATACTACTTAAATAAGTAAATAGATTCAGAGGAATATACCATATATTATATTTACATTCTAACCTAATTTCAAGTCAAATATTTTTTTAAACAATTTTTAACTTTAAACAAATTACTTTTGAAGTTGTCACATATAAAATGGGATATATATTTTTGACTTTTTTAAAAGTAGAATTATTTTCAAAAAATTATTATGAAAAAAAACTTTTGAGGCAACAGATTAAGTTGACAAATGTTTTCAAAGATAGATTATTTTTTATTTGACTTTTTTTCTCGTATTTTCTTTTTTATTGGTAATGTAAAAAGAAAAAAGTTTCCTTTGAAAGTATTGGAATGAAAAAATTATTGGAAAGCCAAATTTTAATCATAAAATGTACAATCGTATTAATACATGTTCAAACATTTGAATATATATTCCTATTGATGCCAATAAATGTGTATAAAACAGAATAACCATTGTTTTCCTTATAATTGTTTAGTTGTTCTATAATCTTAAGACATTATAAAAAAAATGTCTTGTTTATTTTTTTTAAACAAAGTAATGGGAAAAATTGCAATAATTTTAACCATTTTGATTTAAATTTAAATAAAAATAGCGTATTTTTTTTTATTAAAAAATTTCTAAAAATGTTCAAATTGATTAATTTATTATTAACTTTTTCCGAAATAATAATATAAATGACGTTATCGCACATATAGTTTATTTTTAAAAAAAAACAAACATAATTTTTATTTTCAATTAACAAACAAACATAATATATTTTACATAATTTTATATAGTATACGATATTATAATATTTTAGATCAATATTTTAATTATATATCTTATTATTTGTATATTTAAATCGAATATTTTTATTATTATTATTACATACTAGTTTTTCTACCACGATGTCAACTACTTAATTATATAACTCTTTATTATAATGTGTTTTAGTCATATTTACTGTGAAAGCCACTTCTGAAATCATTAATGTTCACGCTCGCTAATTACGTATGTTTGTGAGAATAATCGTGGTAATCATTATTTTGACAACGTTCAACCTCGGAATGATGTCCTATTTCACCATTTCGGTTTGTTGTCGTTTTGTCTTGCCGACGTCCAACCTCTGTGGTATTGTCGAGATATGAGGTTGAACAGACGACGACAAATACAAAGAGAAGAAGACGAAAATATAGAATAGATAATCTCTAACACTAGGTCAGAGTATAAGAGACTTTAGATAAAAACTAAAATTATATTCCAAAAAGTCTGACGGCAAAAATAGGGTTTGAGAGCCTTTTATAGAAGTGCTCGAAATCCTACGCTAAAATTACAACTTGGAACCTCACAAAATAAAATAAAGTCCAGCCCAATTTCAAAGCGATTGAAGTTGGTTAAGTATTTTAATTAAATCTAGTAAAAATATAAAATTCACAAAAATAGTAAAAAGATGGTCTAAACGGTGGAATTTTGGGCATGGACTTCATCAGGAGGGTGCCTCGTGATGCTTTCGAAACTCGTTGGGCTTCTCGACGCGTTCAATTTGAATGGTTGTATCACCTAATTCGGATAACTGAGCCCCAAATACAGCTCGTTTCTGTTTGTCCAAAAGGGCCATATAGCCACAGACGTGTGCAGGTACATCACTCGGGATAATGTCATTTGTATGCTCTCCGTTTGTTGTCACCTTATTTTGCCGACGTCCAGCATCGAGATGATGTACTCTTCTTCCCTCTCGGTTTGTTGTCGCTTGCCTCGGGCAGCAAAAATAATTTATCCAGAGGCATAGTTGCTAGAAAACGCCAGTTTGAAGGTAGAAGCTCTAGAAGGGAAAATATCCGCGGAGGAAACAAGGAAGCACCCAGCGGAGGGGTGTGAGCATATCATAAACGAGAGGGAGAGACAAGTGATGGACATCCTCACGGTGATGCTCGAGAAGACACACAAGAAAACCATATTTGACATATGGAGGGGAAACACTAACGTGTACGGTGTACCTAGGAGACTTAAGGAAACATATGCCAACATACGAGAGGCCGGAGGCATCAGGTGATGAGGATGAAGAAAAAGACAACAGGCTCGGTTAGGAGAAAAAAGATGTCCAAGATGATGATTTATTGATGGGGGAGTAGAAAGAGAAAGACCGACCCGACTTAGTGAAGTACTCAGATGGTGAAATGGACCCCCCACCATTGGCGTCTCATCTAAAGAGGAAAACGAGCATGCGAGCAAGATATTCATTCCACCGATATAAAGATAAACATGTTGGTTGTGAATCCCAACTGATTTTTTTTTTTGTAAATAAGTAATGTAATTTTGTATATTAGGCCCTTGCACTACTTCACGAGCAATAACATGTTGAATGTAAATACTGGTAATATGTTTGTGTTGGAGAAAATATTATTTGTTTCCTTAAAATAATTTGTATTGTATGAGTTAGAGATTTTTGTTGTTTAAAGAATTATGAGGCACAATATGGCCTATTGCGTAGCCTTAAGAGGCTTGGTCTATTGGTCGATCGCTTAGCTGACATATCGATCGAGGCTTAGTATGACCCAATGCATAGCCCAAGGGAATGGTTAATCAACTGGATCGCAAAAATGACCATATTAGTCAAGGTTCAGTAAGGCCTCTTGCTTAACCTGGAGGCATGGCTGATTAGCCCATTCACAATTCGAACACATTGATCAGAGCTCAGTAGGGCTCATCGTGTAGCCAAAATGCGTGGTTGATTGACCCATTCACAAAATGGTTGGAATTAAGTATGGAGAAAACATTGAAGAAAAAACAAATAAGAATAAAAGTGTTAGAAAAAACATAAATAATTCATTAACCAATTTGGAATGTGTCTCGTTAAAAAAATCTTTTGCGTCATCAGAAGATAAATAGAAAAAGCATTTGTTTTATACAACACATCAATACAATATCAAATGGTTAATATTCCAAGGGTACTTTAAGGTTCATCTTAACTGTCCGCCACCCAATATGCCCCATGGTGTCATTTGGATATGATTATTTAAGGCCCGTCCTAGTTGGAACCGAGTTTACCAACGTGCTTCTCTCCCGCTTCATAACTAAGTCTTACACCTGAAGGGCCATTGGTCTAAGCTTCGAATCGAATCATCTTTGCATCAGGATTGTTTAGTATTCTAATCGTATTTGGGCATAGGCTCGTCGTTCCTCGATTAAGTCTATATTCACCCGACATTACTCAGTGTTCAAGGCGTCTAAGTAATGGGTAATCCGAAGACTGTGGATTATGATCTATGTGGGGACAACCACTTCCATACAATACACCAAAAGAACAAATTTTCAGAAATTGTTAAGCGTGGGATCGTCCGGTATGCCCAAAGTACCCCGGCTAGCTTATCTCGATACTTCTATTTTACTCCCTCCAGATTCTTTTTGATGCCATCTAGGATGGTTTGGTTCATTACCTCAACTTGAATGTTCGTCTGTGGGTGATATGGCGTTTAGAAATGTTGCTCGACCTCATACTTTTTACAGAAAGTAGTCACCATGGTGTTTTGGAATTGGAGTCCGTCGTCCGTCATCAGGATACGCGAGATTCTAAAATATGACATTTTATGGTTGTGCATGAAATTTCAAACCTCATACGCACACGTTCGATAAATAGATTTAGCCTCCACGTACTTGGTGAAGTAATCCACCGCAACGATCGGATGTTATCGCTTACTGGTAACCATAAGCAATGGTCTCACTAAAGCAATACCCTACATATAAAAGGGGGTATGGAGCTGGTGTGATGCTCACTGGATCGCTCAGAATATAGCATATGTTGGTAAGTTGCTGGCAGGTATAGCACCCTGCACCATCCTTTAGGCATCATCGACCAGAATGGGCGACTAGTAGCTTACGAGTAAAAATTATTGTATCAGGTTGCACTGCCCACAATGGGCACCGAACTTTCGTTCGTGCAAGTCTTAGAGTACTGCTCATGTCTCACTTTAGTTAAGGCACCACAATAACATGCAGATAGCTATTTTGGTAAATGATGTTTTCAAGCATTGTGTACGTAGGTGCTCAGAACTATAGGGTCCAGACCCCTACTTTATCTTTAAGGATGACATGATCTTGCAAATAGGACAAATAAACTTGTTGCCAATTGTCAGCTGTGATAATTGGCAAAATGTGGGTGTCATGCATAACTATGGACACCGTTGGATGGTATGGTATGATAATGAGGGGACTCGTACTGAGAAGAACTCTTTAGCCTCATATTCTTGAAATGAAACTAAGTACCCACGCATTGTCTTCTACTTTGCATCGTAGAGGCATTTATCATGATTTATGACGAGCTGAGAATCAGAGCGAATGCAGATGCCCTCACCCCAAAGATATGGTCCAGCTTCATGTCCCTCAAAACTGCCTCATACTTCGTGATATTGTTGGTTACCTCAAAGAAAAACTTAAGCATCTGCTAAAACGCATCACGGCTAAGTGATCGTAGCATAATATTGGCCCGTCCGCCTTGTGCGCTCAAAGCTGCATTGATTTTGATTACCCAATATGTTAAGGTGTCGTCATTTAAGTGAGTGCGATTGTCGTCTACCATACTGGAATATGAATTTGTTGATAAAGTCAGCCATCGCCTCGTCCTTGATGGAGGTATAAGATTTATAGGTAATATTGTACTCCTAGCTCGAAAAACTACCTAGTTAGTCGATCAAAAATATCAGGCTTCTAGAAAACACTCTTGAAGGGAAGAACGTGTGCATGATAACTGAATGTCCTTGGAGATACGATTGTATCTTTTTTGTTGCTACTACTAAGTCGATGGCCAGTTTTTCTAGATTGAGGTACCTCGTTTCCGCATCCATAAAAGGTCTTGCTGACATAATAGACCGTCTCTCAATCCCCTCAAGCTCCCTGACCAACACCACACTGGCAGCGCAATCTGAAACAGAGAAGTAGATAATTCTTAAGATCTTGGAATGCATTGGCACACTTGTCATTTCAGGAAAACCTCTTGGACCCTTTGAGAATGGTAAAGGATGAATGGCTTTTATTTGAGGCCCTTGAGATAAATCTAGAAAGGGCATCCAACCGAAAGGTCACACATTGGACCTCTTTGATATTTCGGGGTGGTTTTATATTTATGAGAGTTTGTAACTGATCTCGGTTGGCCTTGATTCTACTTTTGCTGATGATGTACCCCAAGAACTTACTACTGCGGACGCCAAATATGTATTTGAGGGGCTTCAACTTAAGGTTGTACTAACATAGGGTGACAAAGATGTTTGCTAGAACTTCAAGCTGATAACTCTATGGGTCACTCTTCACAAGCATGTCTTCGATATATGCCTCCCTATTATTGATGAGCTGCTTCTCGAATATCTGGTTTACCAATCGTTGGTACGTCGATCATGTGTTTTTAAGGTCAAATATCATAATTGTGTAGCAGTATAAGCCCTTCTCGGTCTAGAACATGATGTGATTTTCATCTGTAGGATGTATTTGGATTTGGTTGTATCCCGAATACGCATTGATGAAGTAAATGAATTATTTACCTGACGTTGTGTCTACCAAGTGATCGATGCGAGGGAGGGGAAAAGTCAACGCACATACGTCAGTGTACATCTTTCTTCTGTACTAGGATTGTGTTTGCCACCCATAACAAATATTTTACCTTTCGAATGTCCTCTAGTCGGAGGAGTTTATCTATTTCCCGAGCGATGGATTTCGTTTTCTCGAAGAAAAAAACTATGTGCTTCAAATAGACCGGTCTCGTCTGTCTGTCGATAAAGAGTTCATGGCAGATGATTGACTAGTGAACCTCAGCTATGCCATTCACACTCCAAGAAAAGACGCGACATTTGATTGTAACAAGGTAAATAAATCCTTCTTAAATATAGGCTCATGTTTATTATGTATTCACACTTTTTCAACCCCCAGAGAGAGTTTCCTCCACTACTTCTTCATCAGGGCAGGTAAACTAGTCCGTCTTCTAGGGTTCGTCCACCCATTCTAGCAATGGGTCGGAGCTTTGTTGCTGGTGTTCCTCCCCATTGTTAGTTAATTACTACATGTAATATTTGGGTTTGAATAGTATATCGTCCATGGACTATGACATTTAGTGACATATAGTCCTTTGACTTTCAAAAGTCCGCTGGTAGTCCCTAGACTATCAGCTTTAGATAAAGTTAGTCCACCGGATTTTTTGATTCATGTGAACCTGCCACCTGCCACCATAGTCACAAAAAATTTGTAACATCGCTGGTCCCTTAACTTTAGGTCACATATTGTAGACTAGATTTTGGCCCTGACCTAAAGTTAAGGGACCATTGGTGATACAAAATTCTGCTGACTATGGTGACAGGTGGCAGAACTACATGAATCAAAAGATCTGGTAGACAAACTTTATCCAAAGCTGATAGTCCAGGGACTACCAGCAAACTTTTGAAAGTCAATGGACTACCAGTCACCAAATATCATAGTCCAGGGACTATCTGTCACTAAATGTCATCGCTGAATACTTATCGTGTTATTATATGAATATTTAAATATGTTTTATATCACTATTTATGGTAAACCAAATTCATGTAAAGCTATCTAGATCGATATTAGTATATATAAAAAAACCATTTAAATCATCTTAGTTTGATTTTGTCGTATCATGTTGTTTTCATAAAAAGAAAAGAGTATTGAAACTACTTTTAGATACGTATGACTATTTGAAATATCATACCCTGAAAATTAATCAATATAATAGTTAAATAATTTGTTTTAAATTTAACTGCAATATTTTAACCAAATCCTTTCACCAGATTAAAGTCGATATATTTGCATGCGTTTTTTTAAGTGCTACCTTCATATAATTGTTTTTGTCCTTTTATGTGGACCAATTCACATTAACTTTTTATTTATATAAAAAATTCCTTTTATGCTTATTTTTTATGCAGTTTTACTCTAATTTTTTTGTTGAATTTAGTGACTGAAGAATGTTGTTTATTTCCTCTAGTTGAAGCTCTATCATGTTTATATATTTGAATATATTATCCATTTTGGAATAAATTTAATTTTTAATTATAACTGAACTTTCCTTATAAGTTTTATCATCTATCGAATAGATATCCCCGTGATTTATTTCTCTCACACTTTTTTCACTACTTAATAAACCTCATATTCTACCCAACAATTAAAACAATTAAATGTTATTTGGCGTGTAACTTTTTTAAACAAGATTTTTATTATAAATATACTATGATATGATCCTTAATGAGCATATTAATAAATCATATTGTCACGATGTGGTTTAATATACTAAAAGGGTTCCATTCTTGAATCACATATTGTAATGATATAACAAACTAGAAAGCAAAATATTCTCTGAGTAAAAGAAAAAAGAATATTTAATGGTAGAAAAATTTCATATCTCTTTGTTATTACGGTTAAACCTCTATTTATAGTGTACATGTTGGTATTCATCCATATTGGGTCCAAAGTATATAATCATATTAATAATCTATAACTTTTAAGTTATCAAAGATATGTTGTGTTTTGAGTTTTTATGTTTATATCTTATTTCTTGATACATAGTGAGAAGAGTGAGACACTTATCTTAAGTATTATAATAAAAATAGTGAAATATTTTTTTGTATACATCATTATGAGTTTATGTTATGTATCTTGTAAATACAATGAACGATGATTTATAAAATATCTCCATTGTATTTAATTCTTTATTATCCTTATCTCTTGAAAAAGTGTGTTATTTACTCTAAGTGATTAAATACAATTATATACATATACACCAAATTTTACATAAAACAATCCACTTCAACAGGATATGACAAATCAAAATTATTTACATGCAATTTATTTTGTTGCATATGTTATTAAATTTTTAACGTTACCAGATATGAACAATATTTTAAATATTTTAGCGAATCAATTACATTATTACAGTTTTCTTAGACATAAACTAAGAACATCTTTAGTCATGTCACACATTGGATAATTTCCACGTGAAAACTATTAATGTCGTATCATCAAACATATTCACAACCTAATATGCGAATGCACTAACCATAACATTATCTCAATCCATATCTTTTAGAGATATTAGTATGATATTTTTGGTAGCCTATTATTCTGATATTTTAAGTATGCATATTACCTTGCTCTAGTTTTGTCAAACACAAGCTCTCAATAGTCTTGGTCATGGTACACATCGGAACATCTCCACATGAAAACTGTTAATGTGTATATTTTATCAGACATAATTACAGCATGATATATTAGTGCACTAATCGCATGATTATCTCAAATTGAACCCTTCACAAATGAAACTTAGTTTCAATCAAATCACAAAATATACTATAATTTGATTAGTTAATAAAATAGGCACTAGTCCAATAACATCACAAAATGGACGTCAATCCAATCAAATCACAAATTCAGCCTTTTTCATAATACCCCAAATCTCCATGCTTCATCAAATGCCATATTATTAATTTTTAAGCCCGTATTGTTCAAACTGGAGCTTGATAATAAAATAAAAGTACCATATACTTTATTTTTTTAAGATGTGCAAAACAAAATCTATAAATGATATTTTTTATATTTTTTCCACAATACCAAGTTGGACTGGTCTCACAATTTGTTTTGCATGGTCTTTGCATCTCGCACTTTGTGTTTACCTGGTCTCACACTTAAGATTTATTTTACCTTAATTGGGAGACTATTGTTAAATTAATTTTTTTTGTCTAAGTACGAGGTGCAAGACCAGACTTATAGGAAACACGAGATGCAAGTTATGAAACCAATGTTAATTTTGATTTTATTTTGCTTAAATGCAAGACTAAGGTTCAAATTGAGTTTTTTCTACCTAAGTGTAAGGTGCAAGACAAGACTTACATGGAATGCGTAATGTAAGATGTGAGCTGCAATACCATGATTAAATTTTATTTTGTTACCTAAGCGCGAGGTACGAGAACAGGCTTACATGGAATGCAGGATTCGAGATACGAGACCATGGTTATTTATTTTCGCTTTAACTGCGAGACCATAATTAAACTTAAGTGCAAGACAAAAGTTAGATTTAATTGCGAAACCAAGGTTAAATTTAAGTGTAAGACCAAGGTTAAATTTATGATAATAAAATTTCTTGTTAAAAGTAAAGCCAAAGTAACGAAAAATTGAGAGAGAATAATTTCGATTGTAATAGTTTTTGTATTTTTTATGTGATCAGTCTCCAGAATGGATCTATAAGGGATTATTTATACTATTTAATATATTTTATATCAATCACTATATTACACGCGTCATACCGGCCTAACAGACAAAATTTGTAACCTATTAGATAATGACACGTGTTATTCGGTGATAATTGCTCAAAAGACCCAGTTTACATGTTTTATCTTCTTTTATAATTATTTTAATACCCTCGTCTATTATATTCTTTATGAACTTGTTCTATCTTCTTATTTGTGACTCTCATCTAATAGCTCATTTACGATGTTTGTCTAAATACTTCTTTATGACCTTCGTTTTATCTTCTTTGCGACTTTCGTCCAATACCTTCTTTATGACTCTCGTCTAACCGCTCCTTTAGATCCTCCGTATAACTATTTCTTTATGAACCTTATCTTGTCTTCTTTGTTACCTTGTCTAATAATCATCTTTACAACCTTTGTCTAACCATGTTTTTATGACCTTCGTCTCATCGCTTCTTTATGACCCTCATATAATCACCATCTTTACGACCTTCATCTAACCACCTCTGTATGACTTGTATCTCATTATTTTGTTAGTATTTAATATAATTTTACCTTGTCATATAAGGAATATATACTATATATAGGATATAGCCTCATCAAGAATCCTCATAGTCCTTAAAATAATTTTTGAAAAATAATTTCTTTTAAGACTACTTAAATTTATCTAGACGAGGTATTATTGGTAATTTTAACGAATAATTAATTTTATTTTATCTAAAAATATGACGTGCATAAAACTTTTGAAACCTTAGACTTATACTACCACATGTTACAACAAACATTTAAACTTTATAAATTCTGACACGCTTAAAAATTGTTCATCTTTTTAAAAGAAAGTAATTTTAATCATTTTTTGAAATATAACAGTTACTAGTATTTTTCATATATATTGATCCTTTTCTAACTCAATGGCTAAGATTATCTACAATATATACCCTATTTATATAGAAAAGGATCTACTTTTATTATTCATTTCTTACTAAACTTATGTGTTTTCTACACTTCTTCTACCAGATCTCCAAAATATTTAATCCTTGATCTCATCTTCAAATCTTCCTACAATGTATTTTTTATATTTGTTCTTATATTTCTCTCTGTTAATATATTTCATGATTCTTAATCAAATATAGTCAGATAGCACATATTAAACAACTTTTCAAATGAAATCGCTAATTTTATTAAAAACAATATTTTACTTTATGTTTCTTTATCAGAACTTGCATATTGACTCTAATTCTTCTTCGCAAATCATTAAACTTAGATTTTATCTTGTAAATCTTGACTAAAAAAACAAAACACAAAATTAACTAACTTAAACAACCCTACCGATATCCTTTATTTCTTTACCCATAAAGTGGCTCTCAAAATGATTGCCAAAAGGAAAAACCTTCATAAAGACTAAGATCCAAATCCTTCACATAGACCTTCAAAAACAAAACAGAGTTCATTATTGAATATTCAATCAATTTAGCTGTAAGCACATGTCTGAAGAAGAATATGCATAATTTAGACATGAATATGGTCAAGATGTACTTACTCACCTTCCTAACATGGTGAATTACCCCACCACATTAGGATAAATGAAGAATTCTTTTTTTACTACTACATTTGATTGGGGTCTTTTATTGTCTATTCCTAAATTTATTGAAGAATTTTTCGGACACGTCCGCATATGTCATACCAAAATATCTACTAATTGATTTCGTGCAATGCTCAACGTGTTGCTTAGGTCACAAATTTTGAAAATACATATTCATCTTTAAGATTTTCTCACAAATTTTGTTATTTTAAAGTTTTAAAACACGTCTATGTGTAATATAGATATCAGACATGGGAATAAAATTGTTAACATACCCTCTTCCGATCACACATGTAAAAATTCCTATATTTTTGTAACTGGGAATTGGGAAAATCAAAACACTGATAGAGAATATGGTCAAGTCGAAAGAAACTTGATGAATACACGTAAGATAAGATGTTTTTACTTTTATTTTAACTCTTTTTTTACTTGCTCCATTGGCACTCTCTTCATATATTTTTTTACCAATATACGAAACTTTTTAGAAAGTTTATAATGATATCAAAATAAATCATTTCCATTGTTTAGCTATTGTAACTTATTTAGTGTCGTTTTTAGAATTTCATTCTCTCTTTACATTTGTAAACTTTTTTCTAGCTGGTCTTTGGTCCATTGAAGAGCTTACCATTACAACTGATGACAAAATTACTCTGGCTGCAACTCGAGAATAAGATTCCCCCCAAGTATATTGAATTAGAGTTGTTATCGGTCTCGTTCGGTCCGAGTTTTGACGGAACCAGACCGGACCGTTAAACTTATCGGTTCGGACATGATCAGACCGTTAAGCTTTCGGTTCTACTTTTTGGAACCCGACCGGATTGTTAAGTTTTCAATTCGGTCCGATTCAGTTTGGTTTTGGTTCTAATTCGGTGCCGTTTCAGTTCGTTTCGGTTCGATCCGATTCGATCCGGATTCTATCTGGTCCACATAAGAAAAATAAATAAATTCAATTATAATTTCATTTTAAATTTTCTTACTTAAATAAATGATATAAAAAGTAAAATTCAGAAGTTAATCTTGAATTTTATAAAAAAAAATTGGTAATTAAATATTATTTTCTGTAATATAATGTATATAAAAAAACAATCATTTTTTACGATTTTATTGGTTTGATTCCTTATCAGTTCTACTGGTTTATCGATTTTATCGGTTGAGTTTCGTATCGGTTCTATTGGTTTACCAGTTTTATCGGTTTGTTTCCAAATCAAATCTATCGATTTATCGGTTCAGTTCTCAACTGATTTTATTTTGTTGGTTCCTTATCGGTCTCGGTTTTTAGAATGGAACCGCAAACTGAACCGTTAAGGTTCGGTCCGGTTCTTATCGGTTCAGTTCATATCCGGTTCTTAGTTCTCCAGAACCGTTGACAGCCCTAATTGGAAGTATAATTCTTAAATAATTTCACAGAAAAAATAAGTTTGGGTTCGGTCTAAACGTTCCTAAAAAGAATTATCAAAAGATATCGATGATGCATTTTTAGTAAAAATAATTGCCATAAAAAACCAATATAATCTTGGTGCATGATCCTCTCACCAATATGATGATCTTATCGATCCTTATGATAACCTTATTATTCAAAAAAGAAATAATATAATGCTCTAAATAATGTTTAGCATACTAACAATTTTATCCTTTCTCCAGACCACCCTACACTACTAGAAGGGTCTCACAGAAAAAAAAAACCAACACTTGTAAAGCATGATGGGATCCATGTTAAGAAAAACGTTCTAACCATCTATGATACGGGCATTCTTAAGCAAAAAAATGTAACTATCTCTAACATGAACCCTCCTACTACTAAGCAAAATACCTCAAAGCCTGAAGAAGCATCTTTAAAGAAGAAGTCTACTTCCAGTCGGAAACCTACCAATACCAATAGAAAACTTTCTATCTCTAATGATTTGCTTATTTATAATAAAATAAATTCTTCATCTTCTTGTCAAATTCTGCTACTAAAAAGAATCCCACCATTTCTGATCATATTCATGTTACCAATGAACAACTTCCCACCAATCGTGAACATATTCATGTTGTTAATGAACAACTCCCTACCACTTTCTCCGATAAGCAAACGATCCAATAAACTTGCAAGTTTGTCTTCTGAGCAAAAAAATAAATAAAAATAAACTTCTCAAAAACTTTCATATCAAAATGTTAATCAATGCATCACTCTTATTACTATCTTTCAAACTATACCGCCAATAACTCCTGTAAATACCATCCAATAACCTATTTTTATAAACCATCCATGTCCACTAGTTTTAATAGTGACTCGTCAACTCAAATCTAATCTCAAACAAGTAATAATTTTTTTTAATTTACTAATTTTTTTTCTTTTGCATACCGATTAGGTAAAACTTTGGAAAAATATTATACATTTTTTAAGTTTTGTCACCTTATTAAATGAAAACACTTCAAATTTTAACTTTCTTTTGTTCAAACCTTAAACCGTAATTAAGAATATAATAATTGTCATTAACAACTATAATGGATCAAAACTCAAGCATTACCATTAATCGAATTTCAAAATATAACACCAATGAATATTAGACGACATGATGAGTATACAACCATAATTAACACCGGTCTGATGTCCAATTATAATATAAAATTTAAATTTGCATATGTTCATTATAGAATTTTAATCATATTTACTACAATTATATATAAAATTACTATTTTTAATAATGAGAATAATAAACTATCACCATGGATAAAAAAAATAAAAAACTATAACAATAAAATTAATATCTATTTAGCTTGGTTAACTAGCTCGACATAATTTTGGAATACATTAAACTAAGAAAGATTTGGATTTTATAATTTTAACTTTCCAAACAAAATGTTGTACTCACTCACTTTTATTGATCACATTTTTTGTAAAGACCTAGTTACACCAAATTGAGAAAATGTTTCTACTCGAGATGGACTAGAAGTGTTTGAGGGCAGTCGCCTATTTTCATACCATAAGTTCTAGAATCCTAAGGCTTCCATCCGACGAAAGTAATGCGAGTTTAGACCAGACTACTTTGGAACCCGAGATTTTCATCTCATGTCCCGACCACAAGAGTCTACAGGGGAGTTATTTAAGAATGTAAACATGTAGGATAAATATTTAGGACCAATAAACTTAACCCATGAGAATGATAACTTTGGTTAGTTGTAATCTATCCGCATAGGTTAGATGTTTGGAGGTCCACGAGTTGATACAATTGGTAATTTTCTGAAACATAGGCTTATATTCATTGTACAACAAACGATAAGTAATGATAGGGACACCAATATAACGCACATGAAGGGTGTCTTCCTCAAACCCCAAAGAAGAGACGATGGGTCGACGGTCGCATCGAGAACCCTAGATAGGTATATATGACTCTTAGTGGGGGTTGAGGTGGAAGCCCAAGAGGTTAGCAAATTCCTCAAGACATTTTTTGACAAGATTGATAGTATTTTTGTTGGCACGACAAAAGATCATTAAGTCATCTGTAAAGTAGAGGTTAATAATTATGAGCTTGTGGCACTTCCAATCGTAGCCAAAAGAGAGGTGTCGACTCTTCTCTTTGAGAATGCTTGAGATAACTTGCATGATGAGGACAAAAAGAAAGGGGGAAACGAGTCCCTTTATCTGAGGCTTCTTTTATCGTTGAAAGAACCGAAGGTATTGGCATTAATGTTATTAGAATATGATAAAATGGATAATTCATCCAATCATACGATTGAGGAAATCTATAATAAAGATAACGTCCACAAGGAGATGCCAATGAAAATTTTCGAATGATTTCATTAGGTATATCTTAAGGGCTGCACAAGGGACTTTTCGATTGGTATGCTAACAATGGAGTAACTCACGGGATAAGAGGATATTATCAAAAATAATATGACCAAGAATGAAGGTCGATTGAGAAGGGTCGATGACAGAATATAGAGAATAATTAATCCCATTAGTAAGGATTTTAGTATAAAGTACATTGTAGCAAACAATAAGTCTAAATTCGGAAGAGGTGAAGGGATTGTCCGACTTGATAATAAGAGCAATGAGCGTCTTATTCTAGAAAGGGTCCATGTAGTTATAATGAAAAAAATGGTGGACAACTTTGGTAAAATCTGGGGCAATGGTGGCCTATGAAATTTATAAAAACTAGCATTGTAGTCAACCAGTGTACGCGCTTTGTTACTATCAAGTGACATTTTTTAATATCTCATTATCGGTAACTGACTGGGTCATGTGAGTTTTTTCAACCATGCTAAGTTTAGTTGGGATGAACCCTCTAACTATTTCGAGTTCATGATAGTTGGGGAGGGCGAGGGGTTTAACTCCAATGAGGTTATAAAACTGGTTGATAAAAATATTTGCAATGCCCTAGGGAGATGAGCAAGTGAGACCCTAAGGGTCATCGATGAAGACGATTTTGTTTTTGGATATATGAGATTTGATGCTATTATGGAAAATTTGGAGTTACAATCCCCTAACTTAAACTAGGTCTCACGAGACTTCTCATTGAAAAAAAAAACTTTTTTCGCTATGCTAAATAAAACATAGTTCTTTGAGGTAGAGATCTCTGCATTAATGAGTGAGGGATTGGTATGGTCATTTACTAAGTTTTGTTGGGCTTTCAAGAGGATAGATTGGGCGTTATAGATACGCTCAGAAATGTTACTGAACTCTCTTTTGTTCAGGAATAAGAGAGCAAGTTGGAGATGTCTCAGCTTGCAGAGGATGATGGCATCACAAATCTATCTACATGGAGGTTCCAAGTGTTTGTTACAATGGAAGAGTATTGTGGATGAAATTTCCACATATTTAAAAACCTAAAAGATTTTTTGATAAAATGTCTAAGTGTACTAAGAAATAGGGTGATATGGGTGTGGTATGAGGTCCGAGGGTAGTCGAAGTGGGCAACATAGTTTGGGAAACAATCATCTCAATTTATGTTAACAAGAAAGAAATCAATTTTAGAGGAAATATGATTACTAGCCTCTTTGTTGGACCATGAGTACTGAAAAACAGTGGCACATAGGCCATTATGCTTATTATGGTAACAATATTTAAATCATTAATTAAAAAAATCCAGAGATCTAAATGACCCGATCTGTCCTCTGGCTTACAGATAGAGTTAAAGTCGTCAAAAGAAATCCATGGGATGTCTTGAAAACTAGAAGAAAGGTAAGAGATATCTTACCAAAGAGAGGCATGACTGGGTGAGTTATTAAACCCATGGACGGTAGTGAAAGAGTACGAGGTGTTAAAAGATATATATCTAATAGTGCAATCAATAACCTAATAGGATAAATAATCCAAAGAGACTCAAAAAACGCTAGGGTTCCAGGCAATACAAATTCGACCCAAATAGTGCATGCACTTATTGGTTTCAATATCTAAAAATTAGAGAATTAAACACATGATACCATCAATTTTATTCTCTTTAACTTTCATTTATAATAAATAAAAGTAATATAATTTTAAATAATGTATTCAGTAACGTCTTTTTTACAGACCGGGTCATTCAGGCTACACACATTCCAATAAAAGTAATCATAATGATTGTAAAACAACTGGACTTACATATATTACTGATCAACGATCATATTTTCTTCAAGATGTTTAGAAGTCATTAAAGCAATAATTGCATCCTGACATTAGTGAGATGGGATTTAACCTTACTCATATTCTGATCAACATTAAGTAACTCCAAGAAGGCTTGTGCTAGGGTAGTATTGTCATTATGTAGCCTAATTATCTCAATCTTAGCGGAGGAATCAACATCCTTATCACCATCAAGGCTTCTAAGGAGGTTAACATACTCCATAGATGGCGAAGTGTTACTGTAACTAGAAGAGGCATACAATGGATAAGTGTTACCATCAACCATTGGTTTTTTACCAAGCAAGTGATAAGCAGTATTAGAGTTGCAAGACTATGGCGAGGTGAGAGGAACACCATAATTTACAATAACATGTTCAAAAGTGTTTTACTTCCTGCATGTACGAAGTAATCCTTGATATTTAATACACAATTATGTGAACTTACTCATACATTTGATTCACAAGACCTATGGGAACTCATTTTTTTTGCATTTATCACTACGTAGATTCTTACAGAACTCACACAACTCTATTGGTTGTGTGAGTGTCCACGTAAATAGGGGTATTAAGTTAGTTTCCAAGAATTTCATACCTTTTTTAGACCAAATCTCGTGAGTGAGGCCATGGAACTTGACCCAATAGGGATTGACTTGAAATAATGTTTCATAGTGGAAACCATTGGCTCTCATTTCTTAAGGATGATAGGATGGTTGTTGAAAAACCAGAGGCTAACTCGAGAACCACCATATCATTGTTAACAATGAAAAAAATAAAATATAAATGACCTCAATGAGTTACTTTACATTCTTGTAACCCATGCATGCTCCAAAATCTAGCAACTATGGCTTGGATGTGGTAAGAGGTCGACTTCTTGCCAATGAAGTAACCCAAAATGTAGTTAATTCATTCTGTTTTATCAATATTGATAGCATCAAGGAGAATAACAAGCACATAATCTTCCACTTTCATATACTAGGCATTTTCGACCATCACAATAGATCGATTATCCTGGTAGCAATTACAACACTAACATAGCTTTGGGAAGTTTGAAGAGGCATAACGGCTGTGATGTTCTGTTAAAGAATGTTAGCATACATGGTAATTGGGGTCGGTGCTATAGGACTTGCAAGAGAATGAGTGCTGTAAAATATACCTAGCGTGATAATAGTGGCCACTAGATGATGTGAGCGGGAGTTCTAAAATTTGATAAGTTGGCCCTTGAAGAAAAGGCTTGGACGGGCGTATAACCATGATTACCATAATACCCATTGATGATCCTCCCGCGAATGTTACAACCAGATAAAAGATTGTGAAAAATAAGTAACTTGGAGCTTTCAACGGTTAGCAAAGGCCCAAAAGAAGCATGCAAATCATGGGAAGTAGTGGTGGTCGATTTGTGCATCATCGTGGATATTTGATGTAGAAAGATGTGAAAAGGTGTACTTGAAGGATGATGAAGAGGGTTGTGTATGATTTGCACCATTGTAGGTTGCTAGCTTTGGGTTAGGAATGGTTAAATAACATTGGATTTTGGCCTATTTAGATTGGACTCGTTGAAAAACCTGTTAAAATAATTTTCCACATGGGATGGTTTTGGAAGTGGGTTGTGAACAGTCTTTATAGGCTTGATAGCATGGTTAGGGCCATGTATGGAAGATCCAATTCATTTTTCTAAGATGGAAGTTCTTTCATGCGAAGAAAACGTGACAATAATTTGGGTAGGGTTCTTGAGATAATTAATCGTTTGGCTCAAAATGATTAGGAAGAGCTTAAGTTGATAAAAAAAACATTAACAACAATAAAACATACAATAGTTAGGTGGTGATGTTCAAGCTAATGATCATGGGATTTCCAGATGATAGGACCAATGTTGCATGAAGGGCGTTGATGGAGACGATAGAGCATGGACATTGGAAGTTAGCGCAGTTATGCAGATTAAGCACCAAACAATATACCTGAAAGAGTCAGGGATTCTTTGAAATTATGGAAGTAAGATGATCTATCTTTGTATTGAGGGTACTAAATTTACCCTCATAAGGATCTTCTTCATCGTCGAGTTGCATGTTAGAACAAGAGTAGAAAAACAAAGAGGACTTAGGACGGTTCTCCATTAAAATGTGAGCCTCAATTAGCGCAAGTTTGTATGCACGATCCTGAGCAAGGAAGTGATGTTTCAAGCTAGAGGAAGAGGCAGATCCCGCATGCACGGTGCGGGGAAGGCTATGCAGTATAATCGGAAGGTTGGTGTTGACCAACATCTGGCGACTACGCGAAAACTATGCAGAATTAGCCTATAACCTGGTTTTCTTAAAGGATTTGTAAATTTTACCATTTGACTTAGAGCTTTTTCTCGTGAAAACTATTGTGAACCATTAAGCATGTGAAAAGAGAAAGACAACCCATCTCGTTTTTGCAAATAAGCTTTTTGAAATGAAGAAAAGTGATAGTGAACTTTTTTTTCAGAGTATATAAAAAGAGAGGAAGTAAGGATGTACCGGTATTCGAGGTTAGTTCTCACATATAGGAAGGAGTAGAGGCGGGAGATGATAAAAATGAATGGTTTGAGAGATGGTATTGAAAATCATTAAAATATTTACATAAAATAATATAAGATAAAGATCTTATAAAATCTTAACTCCAATACGCGAAATAAATAATAAGATAAAATGATGTTTGACTGTAACAATTCTTATTGATGAGAAATAGACGAGCCTTAGGGAGAGAAACTTTTAAACATGTGATTTTATTGAGATTATAAAAAGGGAGGTGCATGAGATGTCCGAGATTTGTGAGCAGCCATACACGAAACTTAGAATATAGATGGGTTCGTTAAGATGGTAATGATCATGAACGGGGGCACTTCTATAAGACTCAAGATAGCGTAACTTTTGAAAAATACAAAAAATACGTCCTCCACTGAGAGGTGTGGTTAAAACATGATGATATATTACCAAGAATCCAAAAGTATAAAAAGGAATCACGAAACAAGGAAAAGAAATATGTCATTAAAGGTTTGGAGCAAAATCTTCAAAACAATTATGGTAACCAGAAAGACAATATGTACAAAAGTTGTAAATATGTCCTTCAACAAACACCGAGACTTGTGAAGGAGGTGAAGGACAATAGATTTTAAATATGAGTGTTTAGATTTGATGAAATTAATGATCGTTTATTGAAAATTTCTAAAAATAAAATATAAAAAATAGAAGATTTTTCCTCTAAAATTAGTCGTTTCCATTTTTCACGGTTTAACTTATATAATCATTCTTAAAAGACATTTATAGAAAAAACATTTAATAAAATAAAAAGTGAGATTTTTTCTTAATTAAAAAAATAAAATAATTAATCTATAAATCCAATTCAATTTTTTAATCAATAATTAAAATTAAACAGATTATAAAAAATATTATATTTTGGAGAAATGTAGCCATAAATACCACTCAACTATCACATTACCACCTTATACCCAAAAATTTCATACTACAAATAAGTATCTGGATAAAAAAATGGATAAAAATACCCCCATTTGTATAAATAGATTGTTTTAGGTTGAAAAACCATTTCTCCCTTTTGTAACAAGACCTTTCAGTAGTCATTTCCTCTCAAACTCACTAAATCTAGTTAAATTATTAATCCCGACAAAACCCTGAAACCCAGTAAACCCACCAAACCCGATACCCAGTAACCACTTAGCTACATCCAAAGAATATATCTCAAACTGACGAAGCACACAGTTTGTTGTTCATCATTAAATAATACGTATTTCTTAATTTATTTATCGTTCAAACCTCGATAACTCCGTACAACTACTAAAATCGAAACAATAAGAAATATATGAGTGTATTTCCTTGCTTAAACATCACCTAGCTTCTGCATTTTTAGTTTTGTACTGTATTTAGAATGTATTTTTGTGGTTCATTACAACGGTCATTTTTGGTTAAACTCATATTGTTGCTAGGTATATCATCGATCGTTGGTAGACATAATGTTTCTAGGTGCTTTCTAGGGTTCCTAGGTGCATATATTGTATTACATTCTAATGTGTTGTTTTGTTTCCGTGTTGTAGTGTATTGCCTTGTTTATGGGTTTAGTCCTTTGTAACTCAATTTTGAAAGTAGTAATAAACTCGCATCTTCATCCTCTGAAAATACACCACACTTGCATCTTCTTCAGTTGTTGTACGAAGAAATCGCGTGGTTATATTGTGCTAGAGAATTATGTGTTTTTTCAAAGGAATCGCACAATTGTGTTTGTGCATTTTGTCTTCCTCTAAACTCGCATGTTTAATTTTTCAAAGAACTCGCATGGTTGATTTTCCAAAGAAGTTGCATCGTTCATTTTTCAAACAAATAACATTGTTAATTTTCAAAGAAATAGCATGGTTGAAGTTTTAAAGAAGTAACATGTTTTTTTTTCTTAAATCAGTCCGCGCTGATTCATGTTTTTGCAGGAAATATGTCTCTGAAATCATAGTTCTACAGTTTATCAAAATTGTTATGATTTTTTTGTTCATCCAAAGAAACTTATAATCTATTTTTAATTAATCTAACAAGTTTATGATCTCATTTGGGGTTTTCACGTAGATATGATGGTTTAATATATAAGAACTCGCATGGTTGAATTATATTAAATAAGTAGCATGTTTAATATTCAATAAACTCTCACATTTGAAATTATAGAGAACTCTCATAGTTGGAAACATAAGGATCCAGCACAACTAATAGACTTAAAATTGAATGGTTTAATATACAAGAACTCGCATGGTTGGATTATATTGAATAAGTTGCATGTTTAATGTTCAATAAACTTGCACAGTTAAAATGTACAATATTCTCATTATTGGAAATATA
Source organism: Limnanthes douglasii subsp. nivea (assembly GCA_036936605.1). NCBI lineage: Eukaryota > Viridiplantae > Streptophyta > Magnoliopsida > Brassicales > Limnanthaceae > Limnanthes > Limnanthes douglasii. The sequence continues at coordinate 258,492,172 of JAUPFV010000005.1, read as the reverse complement.
AGGATCTAGCACAGCTAATAGACTTAAAATCGAATGCTTCAATATACAAAAACGCGCATGGTTGGATTATATTGAATAAGTTGCATGTTTAATATTCAATAAACTTGCACTGTTAAAATGTAAAAATTCTCAATATTGGAAATATAAGGATTTAACACAGCTAATAAACTTAATATCGAATGGTTTAATATACAAAAACTCGTATGGTTGAATTATACTGAAGAAGTATCATGTTTAATATTCAATAAACTCGTATGGTTAAAAATGTACAGAACTCTCATGGTTGAACTCACATGTTACTAGCAATTTTTTTATTAAAGAAATCAAAAAAAAAATTATCAATGGATCTAGTTTTGTTCTTCTTTAAAAAACAAAACTGATGATACTTTTGGACTTTTTTCCGAGCTCCGGTTTGAAAAATACGGACCTTTTAAAAAACAAAACAAAATAAAAAGTAAAAAGGAGAAACTTTGGTTCAAGAATTGGATGTGGTTATATGGCTGGCGATGAAGCATGAGTATTTGAGGTATTATTAAAAAAATTGATATTGAATGAAAGTTATTTAGATGAGATGAGTATTAAGTAAGCATAAATGATAGTTTGGGTATCAGATGACAGTAGTTTGTGAGTAGGTACCTCTGGTTCATTTCTCAATATTTATATGTGAGTTATCATATGTTATTCAACTATAAAATCCATTACTAAATGATATCAATATTTTTTATTTTAATAAAAAATATTATAATTATTTTTTGTATGAATTCATCACAAATCATGTTTTTTCATTTTTTCTCTCTCTATATATATGTGAATTGAAAAATATGAATTTATATATATATATATATATTTAAAAATTCATATTTTTCAATTCATAGATCTAATATACGAATAATAATATGACAATATGAACACTTATGTAATTACATCAATAACATCATTTATTATGTATTAAAAGATAATATATTTATTAATAAGGGTATATTATACTTATACTCAAAACCATTTATGACAAATATATAAGTGAATGTGTATCCTAAAGAGAAATATATAGGTACGCAATTACATATTAACTGATTGAATAATTAAGTACAATTTGGTTGTGTAACTAATTTTTTGTTGTGAAATTAGTTCAATGTTGTGAAAATATTTGATTTTTTAGTCGTTAAGTATTAGTCAGTTTCGTAATTAAGTGCAAATAGATTGTGAAATTACATTCTCGGTTGCGAAATTAGAGATTATATAACTGGTTTTTAAATTATTTTTTCCCATTGATACTTATTATCCTTTTATCTTTTGTATGTCCTTTTCCAGTAGAATTTATTGTTGTTGGATATGAAAGTGATGATAATTGATAATAGTTTTTGGAGACATTAAAGTCTCATTTACTTAGTCATCAAATCACTTTTATATCCCATCGTCACCTAAATATTGTTAATACCTGTCTCAATTGTATTCCTTGATCTCTACCATTCATATTGTCTTTATCATCTTATTTGGAACCTGAAGCATGCTTTAAGATAAACACCAAAAAATTTAAGAAAGAATATAGTCAATCTTTTTGAAACAGTGTGCTTATGCACCTAGTGAAAGTTTATTCGATTATATTTGCATGAATTTCTTCAAGAATTTTGTAGCCTGCAAATTTCAAAATTATTGGATACAATTAGGATTATACTTAAGACTCAGATCTCACAGAGTTATTCTGATTTTTTGCGTTGGAATATCGAGCTTTGTCTAGATATTAAAAAAAATTAAGGTAATATGGAATAAGATCGTACGTGGATTATTTGGTCGTCTACCAAAGTATTATTTGAAGTTTAATCAAAACTGGTTATCGTTGTTGATATTTTGAACTACAAATGTACTTGTGGTAGTTAGAAAATTAAGTGTTTCCCTTATTATCATGCTTATGCTTCTATTTGTAGTATTCAAAGGAATCATTTAATATATATATATATATATATATATATATATATATATATAGTCATGCTATAACACAAGTTTTTATAAGAAACTTACTCTCGGGGTATACCAAATTTATCTAATTTTGGTGAAGCTTATGGTTCAAATTCAACTCATAATGTTCTTCCACATATCATGAAAAGTATGATTAGAAGACATAATAAGAAACATATTATATCCCAAGTTGAAAAGTTGTTTCATAAATTAAAGCGCGAACGTTATAAAAATATGGTAATAATAGAAGAACTTGTGAAGAAATTATATAAAATAATGCTTTTTTTTATTTTTTAAATTAGATATGTTCTTTTTTTCACCATTTGTATTATTTTTTCTTAAACAATTCGGAATTATGCATTTTTAGTTATGGAATTAAATATTTGTTAATTGAGTGCGTAATCACGGTATAGTGGTTTTCTGAAATAGAGAGTTGTTGTAAAAAAATACTAGTATAATTGGTTGTAAAATTACGTTATAATGGGTTACGTAATTATGTTTTAACTGGTTGCGAAATAACAACTTCGATCGCGTAAATAGATTTATGTTTTGAAAATACAATTGTAATTAAGGGTACAAAAATTATGGTTTAAATGGTTGCGTAATTGAGTTATAAATTGTTGCAGTTGAGAAATAACAATATATAAATAAATGATAAAAACAAATTAATACTAAAAAAAATACTTTAGTTATATACAATTTTTACAAAAAAACATAATTAAGAAATAAACCAAATGTTTTATACTATTTTGCTTTATACAAAATCTTCTTCAATTTGATGCAAGATGTTATTGCCTGTGGTTGTGGAAATACTTGATTTTTAGTTTTTAGTTTCTCAATGTGATCTTCAAGAATAACACTTAATGTTTTCCCTCTTTAATTTGTAAATTGGTTTTTGTTTTCATGTCTTCAATTCTTTTAATGACGTCTTCGTTTAAATTCATATCTCGCGACTACAAAATAAAAAAGAAATCAAGGTTTGTCAAATTATGGTGGTGTAATTACGTGCAATCTATATTTTCGACGAGTCAAAGTTGGTTGTGTAATCATGAGTAACTTGGTTGCGTGATTATAAGTGAATTAGGTACGAATTTTACTTTTTGGTTTTGAAAAATGATTGAACTTAACTCTTAATATTGATTATTCCAATCGTTGGATTCTTCTAGACGATTGTTTATTTCTTCTTTGAGCTGAAATGTATATGCAAATCCTTACGTGGAGAATACTCATTCTTTTGACATTTTATCTACATTACAATGTTAAAATACATGTACTGAAACTAAATTTTAGTTGGGTGCGGAAATACATACATTTTGGATTGTGAAAAAGTTTTTGAATTTTGAAAAAAAATAGAAACTAGATTCGGAAACTTATTGCAATTGGGTGCGTAATTACGCACAACTCAATTGTGAAAAAACATTTCGGCTAGAATATTTATACAGGTACACAAATAATTCATAGGTTACTGATTGTATTTTTTGTTGGATGAAATGTATACATTTCATTAAAACCAAAGACGAACAATTTTTAGATCAATGATATAATTACGAATATAATTTATTGAAAATTTTAAGACGAAAAAGGATAAATGTTTTGTAAAAACCTGATTTAGTAGTTAATTTATGTTGAACCGTTTGAGTTTTTTTTTTAAAATGTTATATTTTTTTTTAAAATTTTTATATGTATGTGAATTTCCATATTAAAAGTAAAATAAAATAAAAATCGCAAACTAAAAAAAAGTAAAACTTTCATACTTTTTTTTTGTTACTGCACCGACAGTTACTATAGGAAGTTTTTTTAATAATAAGGACTGTTAATAAATTTTAAATTTTAAATATTTATTCACACTTTTAAACTTTTATAATTCGTTATTAATAACTTATTATTTTTCGTATATTAATTGGTATATATATATAACCAACCACAAACACGCGCAACACAAATGCAAAAACATTTAAAAACACTTGCAATTTTGTAAACCCATATGCAAATCATGTTATTCTAAATATACTTTAGATCGTGGTTTATCCTTTTTTTATTTTGTTTGTTAAGCATCAAAAACTAGTTTGGTCCGCACCAAATTTATAGATGTTTAGACCTACCATTCGTGTAAGTAACAAGCATCTAATAACTTTTGGAAGAAAACATGGAGAAAAAGATTAACAAGAAAAAGGTTGAATATCTGAAAAAAAAAATATAACAAAGAAAAAAGTTGAATATCGAAGGCAATATAACAAAAGAAAAAGGTTGCTTTTATAGACTAACATGATATTATAAGAATATAGCCAAATCTCATTTTTGGATGAAAATGGTTACACTTTTCTCTAGGACCACACTTGAATAGTAGAAGCAAGATAAGCAATTTGTCTTGATATTACAAAATTTTGATTTTTAGTATTAGTCTTGAATATGATTTGTTTATATTTGTTTTCCTTTTAAATATTTTTAAATTAAGGGAGTTTTTAGCTTTGACTTCAATATAAAATATTTATTATCATATGAGAGGAGAGAGAAAACAATATACCTTAAATTCACTCCATTGATACTATTATTATTGAATTGAATGGGTTGTTTGCTCCGCATTTTAATTTGTTTTCTTGAAGTGTTGTTTTAGATTTTTTTTGATGAGTTCTAATTTTTTTTTTTTTCATTATATTTATATTGCTGTGTTTATACTATGTATTTTGATTTTATTATTATTTGTTTTAACTATCATTTTTGTTGACCATAGGTTAAATCTATTTTTTTACAAAGAGCGGATTAAATATTTTATTATATTAATATTTATAATAAATTAAAAAAATTAGATTAAAATATTTTAAATCTTTTATTGATATAACACTAAAATTTAGTTTTGATTTTTTAATGTTGAAAAATGTTTTTCAAAAATATTAAAAACATTTATAATGTAAATGAAGAAATCAAAGCTTCTATTGAACTCGCCAACGGTGATAATTGTAACAAAAATAAAAATCGATACAAGACGATTCAGTTTTATCTATTAACTTAATATTAAAAACTAATAAATTGCAAATTCACGTGTTTAACATGTTTAACTAAAACATTTACAAGATAAGGTATACAAAAGATCTTAATATTGATCAAGGTTCACTTAATATGAAAAGATTAACATTTGATCGAACCCTCAATTCGCACAATAAAGAATTCTTTCGAATCAATCATAACATAAAATGCACAGTTTACTGTTTCATTTTATTAAATAAATATTGAAATCACGTCTTTAATCATAGTGAAACATTGATAATATTTGATACATAGTTTAACTCATTGAATTTATTTATTAAGAATGATAATTACTAAATTTAATAAGCCAACAAGAAGAATAATGGGTTTTTAATAATTAAATGTAATAAAATCAAATTCATATATGATATTAAACTAGTGTCTCATTAATGATGTCATAGTTTATCAAAGATACAATCTCGTTTGGTTTTGAGATAAACTTGCAAAATTAATATGGACTTCAAAAGTTTAATGGAAGTTGACATGTTCGGGTTATTTTTAAAATAACAAAATTATATAATGTAAAATTTGATGGGTACACTTCGGTACGTATGATGATCCAAGTAGGAAATTGTAAGGATATCATGAATTGGAATGTCTTGTCACAAGTAGATTGTTACAAGTAGATTCAGGGTATTCAAACTTGTTTTCATAAGTCCATTTATTTAAATATAATCAACCTATACTTTATTGAACCCATAAATAATAAGATATGTAGTATCATAAATAGTTATAGTATACATACCGGTGAGATTGATGTGAATATAAATAGAGTATGGCTCATTATCATATTACATTTATTGAGATTTCAAGGCCAAATAAGGTTATGATCCCCAACATTGGTTTGCAACAATTAAGAACTACCAGGTTAATTTAAAAGGAAGAGAGTTAATGATTTTGGTATTGAATATTCTGTAAAGTACAAGGATTTTATTTAATTAACTATATTTCATTAACTTAAAATAATTTGAAACCCAAAGCCTTAAAATTTCTTATTATGTGTCTTTATTTTCTTCAAAAAATAACCTCTATCTCTATGTATCTTTTCATCCAAAACCCTGATTGGCTCTTTATTGCTTCATCTTTATCCATTGGTTGTAGCTGTTTACCTTCAAAAGATTGCGATACATACAACTTACATCGAGTGAAAATATCAATAACTGAAATCAATATCAAGAATCTTTCATCGTTATTGAATAAGATGATCATGACTGGTAAGTTCATCTTCTTCTGCAAGATCAATTTTTTCGGTGTGATGTAGATGATTTGAAAGTAATATGAGATCATATGTCTCTGGCGCAAATGAAGGTTCTTACCATAATACCTGACATAATGAGGCCATTTTGTTTTATCATCTGGATGGGTTGTTATTCTTTTTCTAGCTTCTTGCATGAACTATCTCGTGACTCTTGTTTAGGAAGAACTCACGGTGGTTGATGAGATTCATAAAATGATTGTAAAAGATTTTTTTGCTGCTCCATCCATGGTGACGCCTCAACTTTGTTATCAAACTTATAAAAGCATCACCACTTATGGTGCGATTGTCTTATTTTCTTTTGTGCTTGCAGGTGATGGTCTTGGAAACGAAGGTAAACTTAGATATGATGGCGGCGACAACCATGGTCCGAATATTTCAGTCGTTGATTGGGATTTTCTTGTAAGTATCTCTTTATGATTTTTTTCTATGATTAAGGGTTAGGCATTATCTTTAGGAGCTATGGTCTAAAGCTTTACACATATAATTTATATACCATTAATTTTAAGAGCTTGGTCTGTTCATGCGCAAGTGTGCTATTTTTTTAAGCCAATATTAAGAATTAAATCCATAACCTTTATTAACAGTTACCACTCTCTTTTTTATTCAAATGAATTAATCTTTTAATGATTCCACACCTAGATTTGGTCAACGCGTTTTTTTTATAATTTTATGTTTTTTTATTAATTTTTAGACTTTTTTAATTCTCAAGACCCAGTATTTATACCTATCTGACCCTTGTTACTTCATTTACCCATGATATTTAACCTGTATTCATAGCCCATCATTAGTCCACCATACTTGCTATTCATATTTATATATTTTTTTACAATCCTTTATTTATATGGTCTATCAGTTGAGTCTAATTAGACGTAATTGTAAGTTTTTAATGATTATATATTCTTTGAAATCCCGTGGGTTAAATGATCTAATACGACATCAAAATATCATTGAGTTCATTATTAGTAACAATATATATATATATATATATATATATATATATATATATATATATATATATATATATATATTATGATTTTAATTAAAACTAAGGTTCGTTTGTCTAAGGTGGATTCTATCATTAGATCGATGGTTTTTTTTCTAGTATTATGTAACTAACCATGTCTCTTACCCCTTGGGTAGGATTCAGATTATCTAGAATAATAGTGTAATATTCATTTTAAATGATCTCTCATTTCCTATAATATATTCACTGCAAAATAATAATTTAAATTCTCTTATTTTCTTTCGTCTTTCTACAATCTGTGTTTACAATGGTGCGCATAACTACCTCTCTTTATGGTTGAATTCAGAAGGTATTTTTGTTATGGATCAAGATTCTCATGGATCATCATTGGAGATTCAATGCCATCCGTAAGTAAGAACAACACTTTAGTTGTTTTGATCAATGTAACTCTTCTATTGGATATTTCAAAATTTGTTGCTATAAATGTGAAATGAATACCATGTGTTTCTTATGTTTCCAATTATCTTGGTCAACCAAATAGTCCTTTAATCTTATAACATATAAAGTTATTGGGTCATAGCCAACATTGATTGGGATCGATATTTATTTATGTTTTATGCTAATTTTGTTTCTACGTACGTCAGGCCACACCACTGTCACCTTATCTCATCCCAATATCAAAACATCCTTTGGATTTTTTAATAAATGGCAGACTCACCCTCAACTCAATGGTACTGTCTCCACTACTTCAAACCTTCTAATATATGTTCAAGGTACGAGTCTAGGTTTTCAAAAAACTATCTTGACTTTAATATATCCTTCATAGCTTCAATCGGTAAGATTTTAGTGATATAAGTTCTTGTGTGACCAACATCCAAAATATCATCTTCTCAACCTAGTCTAATCTTGCGCTCGATCCACATAACTCCATTCTTGTCTCCGCAGAGACCGAGACTTCCTTCTCGTTTACCTTCCTTAGCAGGGTTAATGACTATTTTATCAAACAAGGCTTAAACTTGAAGACTGTAACGTAATTTTTTTTCATAATAGTATCAAAAGTCGTATCTTATATAATAAAATAGTTTCAATCTACAATAGTATTGGAGACACAGTTAACTCTTATGCAAGGATTGTCAATGTCTTTGTGGACTATTTCTCAAATCTTATTGGCACCAATCACTCTCTTGGTTATCAAGGAATCTCGCACGTCTTTGCTCTTATATCCATTAAAATTAACCTTCATAGTAAGATCTTCATGATTTGTCGGGTTATGTGTGAGAATATATATAACGACCTATTTAGTATTAATAATAACATAATCATAAGGCCTGATGTATTCAATTTATGGATTTTTAAGTAATCATGTAATATCATGCGTAATAATATCTATCAAGAGGTCTTCAAGTTCTTTAACTATGAGCTTCTAGATCTTTCGTAGAATTCCACTACTATTTTTATAATTCTTAAAAGTTACTCACATTTTTTTGTGAAAATTTTAGGCTTATTTTATATTTCAATGTGATATATTATAGCATCTTTATAACCTCGACTAACAAAATCAGTAAATTATTTCCCTACATGATAGACAAATCTCAATCCTCTTTCGTTTTTAGGCGAAAAAATTATGACAACATTCTTATCTCTCATAAACTCTTTAGGGTTTATCAAGCTAACTGTAAATTTCTGTTGCTCGCTCTCAAAATAAACTTATGAAAAGCTTTTTAACAGTGTCCGTTAGAACCTAATTCTTGACATTTTTGTTGCCATAATTTTTTGGATGTGATTATTATTTAGATTATTGAGTGTATTTTCACCCCCTTATTAGTCCCATTAAAACCATATTTTCCTATTTGGTTTGAGTCATACCCTTACACAAGAACTAATTAATATTTTAAGGTATAATGTTGAATCCCTCATAGTGAAATACTTGAGTGTCTATCTCCTCACGGGTCGACTCATCTATACCGATTATATCTCTATTTTTGATAATATAACCTATTTATATTGGTTTTTAGACCTTTAAACACCTTTCTTATGCTGAAAGACTTCATCTTATTAAGTTTGTATTTTGTGGTTTATGTTTAATGTTATATTTTCATTTTGCATGCTAAAATTCTCAATGAGATGTCCCATATTATTTTGTGTTTCCTCTCGCTTGGACATATGATGAAGGCTTTGTAAGCTAATATGGCTTAGACCATTGTCACTTTGCCCTTAATGGAAGATGACCTTGAGATTATATACCTTAAAACCAAGAAACATGTGGTTGTCCTCAAACAACTATGGTCTAAATTCTAGTAGTAACGATAATTCTTTTTTGGAGTGGCTGGATTAAAACATAAATGATTAAAAAATAACTTTGAATATTAACTCATCTTGATCCCGGGTTTGGAGGAAAATTGAAGTCTTACGTCTTTAGCTTGCAAATTATATAAGGAGACGACCGATAGTGGTAAGTTCGCCTCATTTTGGTATGCTTGTGGTTGCTCTCTACCTCTCTAATGACCTATTATGGGTAAAGTATTATTCATAATTCTAGACTTGATAATAATCTCAAGATTTTCGACATCATCGTGGGCGACAGCTAGAACTGGCCAACCAAAATAAGGTCTAGCAATGCTAGAAACATTCATAGTATTTAGGAGATCAATAACTTCATTATCTCTTTCTTTCTCTCTCTCTCTCTAAAAATCAATTATAGCGACATCTATTGTTGAACCACTAAAAATAGAAATGTAAATTTTACCATCAAGAACACCATGCCATCCGTACGTTCATTCCATCTGTCATATGAGCTTGGTTGGTATGACATAAATACATTATTCCCTATCATTTTTGTATTATTTTGGCTTGCCATCAATAACAAGTTTTTTAATCGAGATATGCTCACTACTCCTCCTTCAGATCGTGTTCTTATGTTATTTATATGCTGATTCCATCAATTGTATCCTTTATGACTGTCTATTCACTCAGTGTATCTGAAATGCTGCAATTACAAAGCTCGGGTTTGCACTAAATGGTCATGACTAACCAAACTAGACGAGGAATGCTACAACCTTACCTTCATCTCACAACCGTTATTTTTTTTACTTTCGTGTTGTTGTGCGGTTATTTACCACAAGCCGCCTTTTCCTATTCGTTTTTACACCATGTGCTTTCAAACCTTCGGTTTAAATTCTTTCATACCCTTTATTCGCTCCTAACTTATTTTTATTTTATGCAATATTGTCCATATTTTTAGCTTGCAATAATTAACTTTGAATGAGATTAATTTTTAGATTAGTATAGATTCAATTTTTAATCCATGAAATCTTCCTCCCAAACTATTTTACTGTCGTTTATTGGTTTCATGTTCCTTTTCCCGTATGTTCCGATTATTGTAAAAATATTTTTTTTGTTAATGCATTAAATTCATTATTATTTTAAAAAACAAATATATTAGGAACTTAAAATAAATACATGATATATAATTTAATTTAAAATGTTAATACATTTTAATATTTTTTAATATTTTTTTAAAACTTAAACCATAAATATACAAACAAATGAATTAGTTATTTGTAACTTTATTGTACTTTTATTTCATATTTAATTATTATTATTATTATTGTTATATTATAATTTTGGTAAAATATATATTATATTTATAAAATAAAACTATCAACTTCAATATTTAATTTTATTTGGGTAGAAACGAGACCGATCAAAACAAAACAAACTAACTATAATGGAGAAAATAAAAATTAACACCAGTTCATAATTCATATATAATCTTAAGATAAAGAGTGAAACTATAATTCATATATAATCTTAAGATAGAGAAACTAAACTAAAATGTACGAGAGACTATAAATATATATTTAACTTATCGATGACATATAAAAAGAATCCATATATACATCTAGAGGTGTCAAACGGTTTGAACCAGCACCAACCCGCACCGTTTAAGTCTGAACCACGGGTTGCAGTCTCGGCGGGTTGCGGTCTCGGCGGGTTGCGGTCTCGGCGGGTTGCGGTCTCGGCGGGTTGCGGTCTCGGCGGGTTGCGGTCTCGGCGGGTTGCGGTCTCGGCGGGTTGCTCCTTATGCGGTCTCGGCGGGTTGCGGTCTCGGCGGGTTGCAGTCGTAATGGGCCAGTTTCACAGTTAAACCGCCAGTTCAAACCACCAGACGAACCATTTAAGAGCCGTTTACCAGTTCAAACCATCAGCCAAACCATTTAACCATTTAAGAACCGTTTATCAGAATATATTATAATGTTATTTAAAATTAATTTGTAAGTGTTAATTGAATCTAGTTTCAATAATTGAGTTAATTATTCTATTTCATGTATTTTAATTTAAATATGTTATCATTTTAATCGAAATTTTATAATCATCAATTACATTCTTAAAAAATAATTGTAATTTGATTTTGATACGTTTTCTTTTCTAATTATATTTATGTATTTAAGATATTTTATTTAATATTATGTAGATATTAAATAAAATAAGTACATCTAATTGTATTTTGATTACAAATTTACAACATTTGAAGTATAAATTTAATATTTGAAGTATTTAATTTTTGAAGTATAAATTTAAAGTTTTAAAAATTGTATAAATTTGGATTATGTTCCAATTGCATAAACACATGTAATTTGATTGTGAAATAAATTCAAAAATACCAAATGTGTTTCAATTAACTATCTGTAATTTGGTTCCTAAAAAGAAATTATATTATGATGGCATAATTAAATATAATTAATTAAATATATTTATTTAGGAGATTAACATCAACAACAATATAAACTATCTATTATGTTCCAAATTAACTTGCTAATAATATAAAATTTATTTCAATAAACTAGAAAAAAAAGAAGGGTTTATAATATAAAATTTCTTTCATTAATCTAGAGAATTTAATATATATTTTTTTCATAAAAGTACTAAAATTATTTAAAAACTAATAGTTCGAAAAATTTATTTATAGATTTTTATTTTTTTTAAAATAATAGTTCGAATTTCCTATTTAAATAATTTTTTTAATTTTTTTTTTTAAATATTAGTGCGCGAAATCCTATATATAAAGTTTTGATTATTTTTAATAGTTTAAAATGCTTACATTTTAAAAAAAATTAAATTTTTTATAAAAAAAAAATATTTTTTTAAAAAAAATCAGTCACCGATTGCTGACGTCATCCGTGACGTCATCAAGCGGACCATCCGGCCAACCATCCGGATGGTCCGCGCGAACGGCTAGTTCAAACGAACTAGCCGTTGGATGAACCGGGGCATCCGGATGCACCGTCCGGATGCCCCGGTTCATCCAACGGCTAGTTCGTTTGAACTAGCCGTTGGTCATCCGGGGCATCCGGGCGAACCATCCGGATGCCCCGGTTTCAACCGGACCATCCGGATCGATATCCGGATGGTCCGATTTTCCTGTCCGGGCGTCCGGGCGAAACCGTCCGGATGCCCCGGACCGTCTGCCCGGACCATCCGGACGCCCATCCGGATGGTCCGGACGAAAAAAAAAAATCGGTTTTTTCAAAAAAAAAAAATATGGGTCTCCCCTATATATAGAGGAGACCCCAACTCCAACCTCACACACTCTCTAAATCTACTATAAACTCTCTAAATCTCTCAACTTGTTCTAGATTTTGTTATTAAGCTTAACTTTTGTATTTTACATATCGTACTTCTGTTTTCGAAATAGTTAGATTTTTTTTTCGAAAAAAAATTGTTATTAGTTTGTATTAGTTATTATTTGTTCTCATTTCCTATTTCCAATGCCGTCTTGTGGCTTCAACAACAGGTTAGGACAAGCAACTCCGAAAACTGATTTTTCGGAATTTTCTTCTTTTATGATGTCTCCTCCACCCGAGAGGGATCCGATCACACGACGCATCAAATGTGCTACTGAACCTACAAATATGAGTAAGACTCTCAAACAAAATTTTAGTTTGAAAATTTCTAATAAGGAGAGGCGAAACTTCAAACTTGTTAGTACTACACGTACGACTGTTAGTAAGACCGCCAAACCAAATTTTAGTTCTAAAATGGTCGACAAGGTGACACGAAGTGTCAAACACCCAACTATAACCAAGACTAAGAGTAAGACCGTTGTTCCTAAACAAAGTCTTAGTACGAAGACGAAGATGGTCGATTTGATTGCTGCTGCGTTAAGTAAGGTTAATCGTGAGACTCGAGGACAAGTTTTGGGAGATCCATTACAAATTGCAGCTACTGTTGAGAAAGTTTTGCGACTTAAAAAAGTGGTTAGCGACAAGAGACTAAAAAATGTATTTTAGCAATTGTAATATTAAATATTTTAATATAACTTGTAATATCTTAGCATTTGTAATATTAAATATTTTAATATGACTTGTAATATTTTAGCATTTGTAATATTAAATATTTTAATATGACTTGTAATATTTTAGCATTTGTAATATTAAATATTTTAATATAACTTGTAATCTTTTACCATGATAAAATATGATTTTGGTTTAAAAAATAATAAATAACATTTGTAATATTTAAAACCAAATCACAATAATAATATTCAACAGGTAATTTTAAAATTACAACAATATAACTTAAAAATAATAAATAACACTTGTAATATTTAAAACCAAATCACAATAATAAAATTCAAAATGTAATATTAAAATTATAACAATATAACTTAAAAATAATAAATAACACTTGTAATATTTAAAACCAAATCACAATAATAAAATTCAAAATATAATATTAAAATTATAACAATATAACTTAAAAATAATAAATAACACTTGTAATATTTAAAACCTAATCACAATAATAAAATTCAAAATGTCATATTAAAATTATAACAATATAACTTAAAAATAGTAAATAACACTTGTAATATTTAAAACCAAATCACAATAATAAAATTTAAAATGTAATATTAAAATTATAACAATATAACTTGTAATATTTTTGCATGATAAAATATGATTTTGGTTTAAAAAATAAAACCAAACACTTGTAATATTCAAAACCAAATCACAATAATAAAATTCAAAATGTAATATTAAAATTATAACCATAGAATTTGTAATATTTTAACATGATAAGATATAGTTTTGCTTTGTATTAGATATAAAAACATAATAATAATAATAATATTCAAAATATGATAATAACATAAGTAATATTTAAAATTTTAGACTATATAATAATTACAACACTTAAAATATTAATAACCAAAACAAATTAATATTAACAAAAATGTAATAATAATTCTATAATAATATTCAATCTCAATATTTTTTAAATATAACATTTTGGATATAAAATAAATAAAATCAGCATAATATTTACCAATAAACCACCGGTTTTTTACAAATAAACCGTGGTTTCGCGGTCTCGGCGGGTTGCGGTCTCGGCGGGTTGCGGTCTCGGCGGGTTGCGGTCTCGGCGGGTTGCTCCTTATGCGGTCTCGGCGGGTTGCGGTCTCGGCGGGTTGCGGTCTCGGCGGGTTGCGGTCTCGGCGGGTTGCAGTCCTAATGGGCCAGTTTCGCAGGTAGACCGCCAGTTCTTAAGCAGGTTGTCAGCTTTAAACCATGGTTCCTGAACCATTAGACACCTCTATATACATCCATACATATCAACATATATGTATACATGTAGATGTGAATGTATTAAGTGGATAGCAACTACGTGTTTAACGAGGTGCCACATGGGTAATAACAACTGGAGGTAATTCTGACAGAAAAGACAATAACAGGCCAACAACCCACGTGGTCGGTCGTTTTCACACAATAATTTCGCAAGAAACCAGAGTCAGCATTCTTGGTTACAACCTAACTGAATAACTATTCAGGTTTCAAGTTTATACTTCATAATCATAGCCTTATTATTAAAATATTTACAATTGTTTTTTATAGTTTATATAGTTAATATTTTTTAATGATTTCTTTTATCTAATTAACATTATAAATATATCCGCAATTGGGATGAATTATTCCTAATTCTGATTGTTTATTATAAAAATATGAACTTATGTATAAATCTAATCTTTTTAAAATATCAGTAATTTTCTAAAGATTTTTTTGTTTTCTCCAAAATTTATTATATTTCAAACATCAATTTTTTTAAACCATATTTTCATTTCATAAATTCGAACCGGTGAGCTAATAATTTGAAATTTTAGTGAAACCAAACCTCTCCATCCTTTCCATGTTTAAATTTTAATTCTTAAAACTATAAACAGTAACACTAGAAAATTTATTGTTTGATTTCACATGCACATTTTTGTTTCGCTTTTTGTTGTCCATGATTTAGGACCACATAGTGTAACACTTGGTAGGAGGTGTCCAAGTTAGGACTGATGTGTTTGTGTGTTGCTTTGCATGGGCTCCAATTGGCCGGTAACCAACACAATTTCTCTATCAACTGTCTCATCTTTTTCTAAAATCACATGTTCCTTTTTTTTCATTGAATTACTCTTTTTTGTGGTGTTATCAATTCATTGTTGCCCTGCGTTATTCTTCTTGATTTCTAAAACTAATTTTGGTTTGCAGCCCCTCGATTCTAGACTTATTACATAAATAATTTCCCAGACAAAAAATATAAAAAGATTTAAAGAGATATAATGTTTATGAAAAAAAGATTTAAAAAGATATAATGTTTATGAAAATTGAGATGTAAAATTATTATGTTTATGCTATTTATTTATTATTTTATATGTAAATTTTATTTTTATTTTGATCAATAAAAAAAATCATTATTATTGAATAATTTTAGAAACAAAATAGATAATCAGATTTTAACTTTCGCAAAACTGTTTCAAAAATTTATGTTTTAAGATTCCTTTATTTATTAATGGATAACATAGTTTTTAGATATATTAAATCAGGTCATCAACTTGAGATAACTCATTTATTATCAGCATGGATTTTGTTTCCTAGCCATATAAAATGAAAAATATATAAACTTGTTGGCCATGCTTTTAGATTTAAATAGAAAAAAGTGATATATTATCCATGACGATTATATCCTTTACAATTTTTTTTCTTTTTGAATTTTTGAATAAACTATATACCAATAAAAAAATATCCTTATTTACCTTACTTTTACTTATCGTGATTAAATACAAATTCCAAAATATTTTTAAAATAGTTACACTTTTTGTTTACTACATATTTTCTTTTTAATTTAATTTTGATACGTGTTTGAAGTTTTTTAAATTGGTGAATGATATTACTATTTTAGTAATATTTTAATCCGTTGGAGACATGAATTTATTATATTTTCACTTTTTAGTGAGAATTAATAACCCAATAACTATAAATATAAACTTTATAAATATTACTAATCTACTATTTTTATACTATTATTATTTTTCTCAATATAATCATCAGTATTTCTCGTGCAAAATATATATAAAAAATTATTTAACATTATTTTTATGATGTTAAATTTTTTAAATTTTAATTTGAGATAAATATTAAGTATAATTGTTTTTTTTACTTTTTTTTATAATACTTATTGTTCAGATTTTGTAGAATTTTTACGTTTTAGATATAAAAATATATCGGCTTATAATATAAACAACTAAAAACTTAATATTTATTATTAAATTAAATTAATAGAGAAATATATTTAAAACAATTTTTTAAAATTGAAAATATTTTTACCATAAATTATTCATTCAATTATTTAGATTAGGTGTAACTTTAAAGTACTCTTAAAATCAATATTAATCTTCAAAAAACTATTTCGACCGTGAATAATCATACGAGATACATGTATTTTTTGTTTGTTCGGGCGAGGATTTTTATGCTTAGCGTGATGAATTTTTAATTTTTTTAAAAAAATATTTATGTCGGTAAGATTTATAGCTACATATCTTGAGTTATTATCTATAAATTGACACGATAAGTGTTGCTATTTGTTAGCACGAATCGGGCCAACTCTAACTATTTGATACAATGATGTGAGACATGTTACAATGAGCATTACCCGTTATTGCGATGATCACGTGCTAATATTTTTTATGTCATGCGACATAAGCTATATAGCTCGTCTTGACATTCTTGTATTTTGACCGGATACCTTTCAAAATTCCATTATAACACTTTGCATATTTGTTTAATGTTTATATATTTTTTATTTAACCTCATCTTTGGGTCTAATATTTTTAGCACTTTTTTGGATCAAAACTTCAACAATCTTCCCCTTGATAACTGAAATATCTCATTTCTTCATAGAGATAATATATATGTACAAACAAAAGTATTTTTTTATAGTGCAAACAAAACAAAAGCTTGCCATAATACTCGGTAGTCAATCATAACTTTGAACCAATTATCTCACGTGGTCAAACCGACAACCTCAACACACATAATTTTTTTACTATATTTTTATTTTTGCTCTCTCTTTAAACTATTATGATTGTGCAGTTTTATGATTTAACAATTTTTTAAAGAGAAACTCATTCTCTCATAAAATGTTGTATCGTTCTTGAACTCTTATATGTATAAATATTATAATATTTTTGTTATCTTTAGAAATACATGTCAAGTATATATTAAACTTTATTGATATTTTTCCAAACAAATCTATCCATGATAATGACTAAAATATATCCTATCTCAAATGGAACTAACTTTTATATGCTGAATCTTTTGCTTGATGACTTGGTCCTATTCATTGTAAAATTTGATGTTTAAATGTATACTATAGTCAGATAGGTTTCTATTATTTGCAAAGTATTGGTATATATGTTCAATCTCTTCTTTTTATATGTTGAGTACCAATTCTCAAAAAAATATTTTGATAAACGGAACTGTCAAGTTCTCACAATGATGCACATACGAGACTGATATAATTGTAGTTTTCAATCAATTGTCTAAGGTAATTATGTTTAAAACCTATATATATAGCTTCCATTTTATATTTAATTTTAAGCTAGACCAATATTTTTTTAACTATCAAAATGTATTTGTATTTTTTCGTTTGAAATGAATCGAATTTTCAATTATGTATTCCTACCATTGAGCTTATTTTTCTATTACAATCAATGTTATAAAATCAAACTACATAGTTAAATAAGATATATATGTCTTTTTTTACCCTTGAAAAAATTCAACCACAAAAAATAAACACTCATCTAGTTGTGGATTTGTTATCGGTTAAGTTGATATTGAAGTAACTTTGAAAAATTAGAATATTAAAGACACCATAGTTTTTCAGATATATATATATATATATATATATATATATATGGATTTGTTTTCGTCCAGTATTATTTTCAGGTTTTAAACTATGATCAATGATTTATATTTTTTATATGTTTTGGTGATGGAAAAATCTGGTTCATGGTAAAAAAGGGAAGATCCTTTAGCAGGTTGATATTAAGTATCTTAGTAGAGAATAGTGAGAGAAATAAGGTGTATGCTTGTATTTAATGTTTTTTAGAAAAATTCCAACTCATTTAATGTTGTTGGTTGAGGTATTTATAATTTTCTTATGACCCATGGGCTCTGCGGGTCACATCTTATATTCGGGTCGATTACATGAACCCCCAAGCCCAAGAACTAAAGTGTTAGGCAAAAGATTGTGTCATAGGTCCACTTGAGTTTTGTTCATTATGTCTGAACTCCCCCTTTGGATAAATACAAAATTACTTTAGTGCACCCTTGTAGAATTACTAGATCAAGTCCCCATCTATAAAAAAAGGTATAGGTTCGGATATTGATTCCATGAGGACCACTGACACATGAATTTCATTTCCATAACTTTGACAAAGATCACATATTTTCACCAAATCTTTAGCATCTGCCATAATCGTAGGCCAATAGTATCATGCTAGTAAGATTCTTTTAGTGAAAAATTTATAATCACAATGTGCTGATCCTTCTCCATCATGCAACTATCATAGAACACTCTGAGACCCATTGGACCCAAGGCAACGTAGTAAAATCCTGCTAATTTTATTATTATAAAGAACTCCCATTAAAACTAATATACCACGAGCTTTGTATTTCATTTTCTTGGCCAAAGCCTTGTCTGAAGGTAGAAATTTATTAATAATAAATTCTTAGATTTTGCACATTGAACACGTGCATGCTTTCTCCTACTTCACCCTCCTTCACTGGGGTTGTATTTATAAAAAGGATATTCTTACATAAGGATCTAAGGGTATGCTTCGGAATATGCTATAGTGGTTAAAGATTCTGCCATATCGTTCTTCGATCTAGGAATATTCTCATATCTAATGCATTTAAAACCAATGGTTACTTCTTTTAGAGCTTGTAAATATTTTACCAAGTGACCTTTCCTAGTTTCAGATTATCATTGATCATGATGAATGAGCAATTAAGAATCACTTATCAATCTGACTCTTTTAGCCCCACATACTTGAGCCAATCTTATACCAGCTATGACCGCTTCATACTCCGACTCATTTTTGGATACTCTGAAACCAAAACATATAGCCTGGTACATGGTATCACCATAAGGAAAGGTTAAGAAAATTTCAGCTCCACACCCCATTGTACTAGATCCACCATCAATTCAGATTACCCATTCTTTTTTAAACTTACTAACTTGAGCTTCTTCATGAGGCCTCTTAGAATGGAATTACACTAAAAAAATCAGCCATAACTTGAGCTTTAATTGCACTCCAAGGCGCAAAATCAATGTCATAGTCTCCAAGCTCAATTGACCATTTGGTCATCCTCCCCGATATATCAGCCTTTTGTAGCACATTTTTCAAGGCAAAAGAAGTTTGAACTGTGATAAAGTGTGCTTGAAAGTAAGGTCTCATTTGTATAGCTGGTATCACTAGTGCTAAAGCTAATTTTTCCAATTTTAAGTATTTTTTCTCAGCTTCCAACAAACTCTTGCTTATATAGTAAACCGGGCGAGGATAATTATCCACTTCTCGTACCAAAACAGGCGTCACCGCATATTTCGATACTGCTAGATACATATAAAGCCTTTCTCCTTTAACAGGTTTAAATAACGTCTTGGTTGAAGATAAGTATTTCTTGAGTTCAAGGAAGACTTGATCACAGTTAGGAGACTGGTTAAAGTCTTTAGCATTCATTAAAACTTGGAAAAATTGAGCACATTTGTCTGATGATCTTGAAATAGAGTGATTCAACGCAGTCAATCTTTCGGTTAATATATGGACTTCTTTGGTATTTCGAGGTGGATCCATGGCTAATAAAATATTTACCTAATCTGAATCAGCCTAAATCCCTTTCTCACTTATAATGTAGCACAGAAGTTTACCAGATCGGACTCCGAAGGTACATTTCTCTGGATTTAGCTTCAAGTTGATGGCTTATAAGTTAGAGAAAGTTTTTTAGAGATCAGATATTTGATTTTCCTCTTTAGTATTTTTCACCATCATGTCGTCAATGTAAACTTCTATATTCGTGTCGATCTGATTAGCAAATTCCTTATTCACAAGTCGTTGATAAGTAGCTCCAGCATTCCTCAACCCAAATGGAATTACCTTATAACAATGGAGCCCCTATCAGTTATAAAGGTAGTATAATCTTGATAATTCAGATTCATATGTATCAGATTATAACCATAAAATGAATCCATGAAAGACAACAACTTGTTACCCGATGTGGAATCCACTAGTTTATCTATCCAGAGTATTGAGAAATGATCTTTAGGGCAAGCTCTATTGAGATATGTGAAGTCAGTGCACATACGCCATTTTTTATTTTTTTTCTTGACCACACTGGGTTAATTGTCCAAAGAGGATATTGAGATTCTTTAATATGCCCTATTTTAGTTAACCGATCTACTTCTGAATAATCGCTTAAGATTTTTCTCTAGAAAAAGCTCTTCTTTTATGCACCACTGGTCCAACATCAGATTGTATAGATAATTTGTGAATAATCACACTGGCTTGCACTCCTGTCACATCCTCATTATGCCATGCAAACACATGTAGGTTATTAGATAAAAATAATTATTTTTATTTTAGCTTTGTTGGTAGTTTAGATCCGACCCTGACACTTTTACCTTCTTCGAAACAATGAATTTCAACTTCTTCAATTGGGATTATCACACTAGGAGCCTCTCTGGGATCATCTATCTCATTTTGGCTTGAAAAAGACCCCACTAACTGCTATTCTTTGTCAATAATTTTGAAGCAAAAGCTGTGACATAACATTCACGATATACCTTGTGGCTATTTCGGATGATGTCCACTTGTCATCCCACTGCATATTTCAAACATTTGTGGACCATAGAAGCTACCGCATGCATCCTAAATAATTAAGATCTACCAAATATGACATTATAGGACGTCAGACAATCAACTATTACAAATAAGACCATCACCATCTTTTAAAATGGCCCTCTTCCCAACAAGACTTCTTCAAATTCCCCAATTACATCGGTTGAGTTCCCGCTAAATCCTACTATGGACCTATTCGAATGTTGGATGATTATGGGGTTTTTCATTTGTTTATAAGTCGATATAAATAATGTATTCGCCAAACTGCCCGTATAAATTAAAATCCGACGTATATCATTACCTCTGATGGATGCCCCTATTACCACAACATCTTCATGTGGGCCTGCAATATACCTTAAATCATCTTCATAAAAAATAATCAATGAAGCAAGGGTTTAATAAAGGTGTGTAGACATTTTTCTTTCTAACTGGGTTGTTAGGCTATTTACATATCGATTTCTCAAACAACTTGAAGGTTCAGTCATAGTATCTCCCCCAAAAATAATTAAAGATTCAAAGAAGTTACACAAATTGGACACTGTTGAAGTCTTTTCCAATATCATCCCAACTTGATTCTGATTTGGATAAACGTCAAGATATTCCAAATCCATATCAAACCTTTCTATAATGACCATATCATCTTCTTGTCTCGATGCACCCATAATTTTCCCTGGACCACTTGGTGATGCTGCTCTTTTTATATTTGTATTCGATTGAGAATGAGCATTGACTTGCCTATTTCTCTCTTGTTTTTTTAACAAAAGTTGACACTTTTCCTCTCTCAATTAAATTATGCACTTCTTGTTTTAGAGCGATGCAATTCTGGGTATCATGACCCACATCATTGTGGTACTTGCAAAAGCGAGTATTATGATTCTCTCTAGAAGACTGAATTTGGTCTGGTCTTCTAAAATGCACAACATTCTTAGTTTTATCATAAATAGTACCCACAATTTCACACAGTTTGGCAAACCATTCTGGTTGAATCCATAGACCCCTATTGGGTTTAGATTTTTAGGCTTGATTTGATTGATTTTGTCTTGGCCGATGTGACCCATGTCTGGAATCTTTAGGCATGTAGTTAACTGTAGCCTGGGATTAAGTACTGGATTGTGGGATTGATGTTGTAGAAGCTCATCTATTCTGGCGCGGTACTCTAGATTTCTTAGTTTCCTCCACTGTAATCTATTTTCTGAACTAATTCAATAACCCATCCCATGTTATTTTTTTATGAGTTATCGAATCAGCCAACTCACCCGGATTTAAATCTTGGCTTAAAGAGCCGATGACCACTTGTTCAAAACAATCGGCCAATCTGTTCTTCGTATTCACAAAATAACTTATGTATTCTTTCAAAGATTCATTCAGATCTTAGGAGCAATGGATGATATTGTCACCAATCCCTTTAAGCTCCTTACTCCCCACAAATTGTCTCTAAAATGGCATCCAAAATACATTAAATTTCTTTATAGATCCATGTGGTAAACTATTATACCATTTTAAGGAACTCCATTTGAAAGTTTGTGAGAAAGAACGACACACAGTTTTATCATCATCATCGAAGTTCATAAAAAAACATTGAACTACTTGAGGTGGTTATCGGGATCTTTATTTCCATCATACTTTTCCATTGTGGAGCTGTCAAAGCGCATGGGTAGATGGCCGGAGAGTATATTTGAGGAAAAATGTGATGCCTCAAATTATATGACTAAATACTATATCTTTATCAAGAGTGGCAAATACACCTGGTTCAGATTGGGTAGAAAATTGATCCCTCAGTAGATGATCAATACCGTGATCTGCAAACCCCTTTATTTTTTTATTGGTATTTATTATTTTTCATCTTGCCCTTCTTGTCCATTTTTCTCGAGTGTTTTTTAGTTAACCTTATTCTTTTTTTCTGACGGCCCTGCTCACTACTAGATGAAGAAGATCCATCAGAGTCAGAAGAATCTGATGCACTCATTACTTGTTTAGCCCGGTGTACCTTTTTAGGGTTAATATGAGCCTTTGCGAACTGATCATTTTCCCATTGTTTGTTATTATCACCAGGCTCATATGTAGATATACCTTCCGTATCAAATTTTTCTTTCAATGCCCTTTCAGCCATCTTTGGGCTCTCAGAGATTTAATCTCAACTCTCAACTGATCATGCTCATCTTGCATGGTTTTTCCTCTGTGTTGTGATTGACATGAGACACAATATCTTTCTTATTCTCATCTTTCATTACTTCATTTTCATAAGGTAGCACTTTGTGTATATTTAGATCCATATCCCAAGGATTTCCGAACTTCGAATTTACAAGTAAGGTTTTAAATAGAGCTATTCAGGTACCTATAGCTTCCACTATGGTCACCAATTTGGTGATGGAAAAATCTGGTTCAGGGGTAAAAAGAAGAAGATCATTTAGCAAGTTGATATTAAGTATTTTAGTAGAGAGTAATGAAATAAATGAAATAAATGAGGTGTATTCTTGTATTTAATATTTTTAGAAAAATTCCAACCCATTTAATGTTGTTGGTTAGGGTATTTCTATTTTCCAATGACCCACGGGCCTTGCGGGTCATATATTATATTTGGGTCAATCACATGATCCCCCAAGCCCAAGAACTAAGGTACTAGGCAAACAACTAAGTCATAGGTTCACTTGAGTTTTGTTCAATATGTCTAAACTGCCTCTTCGGATAAAAATATAATTACTTTAGTACACCCCTATAGATACCCGATCTGATCATACTTAAACTTATTAAGTACATTTTCAATATAATGCAAATAACTAACAACATAACCCCCGCTATCTCAGAATAATTTTATTCCGAGAATAGTATCCACCTTCTTTAAGATCTTTTATCTTAAAGATAAAAGACATAAAACATGTTTATCCGTTAATCCATCTCATGTTATTACTTAATAAGTAGACCATTTACGTATATATGATAATAAATATTAGTGTATCAACACTTGTCCATTGTATGTCTTAAAACCCATTAGAGACTAAGTTATAATCAAATTACTTAATGTTATTTAGGTGATTCGTTAAGTTATATAATGATTTTAGAGTCCTCATAATTTTGATATATTAAATAGGAACAAATCTTTCGACTTGTTCCATGTATACCTCATCTATGGAGGTCTTTATTTAAAATTCATTTTAATATTTGTTTGATGAATATTAATGATGTATAGGAACATAATCGAGAAACATATTATTACGCGCATGGTTCAGAAATCAAAGAACATTTGTTAAAATAATTTACGTCATCATTTTCTCAAAAAGTCTTAATTACCAATCTAGCATTGAATACTTGAAAAGTACCATATGTGTGATAATACTATCAAATCACCCACTTACAACTAATTAGTTTTAAACGCGATTGTATATTAACCAATTCTCAAGTATAAATAACATTATTGAATCCATCTTGTCATTTACGTTGTCTCATAAAATATAAAGTTTGTATAATATATTATCTTTTTCTAAGATTGATGATCGATCTCTAAGAAACAAAAAAAGAATTTCAAGTGAATCCTCGTGGGTTCCTTCCACCAAAATGAAAAAAAAAATTGTTTAAGATATTATCTCATTAGAATCCTAAAAATTCGAATCTTTTTTCAATTTAACTCCTATAAGGTTATTTCTCTTCAACAAAACGTGTTTTTTACAAAATTTATCCATCGTTTGAGCATTGAATTTTCGCTATATGATTTTGATTCAAATATATTTGTTTTTTATATTTAATAATCAAATTAAACTCCAAGTTAAATAATCTTTAATCTTTTTTATTTGCTACATATCCAATAAAAATGTATTATATATTTTATGGACCCAATTTTAATATTTATTGACTTATACGCTTACAACATGCAAACATCCACACTTTGAAGTTATCAATATTTGGTTTCTTTATATTTTATTACTTATATTAATATATTATGGCTTTCTTAAGAGAAATACTAATATAACATATCATAAAACGCCTTACACGCTGATATACAACTTAGAATTAATTAACATGTCATTGCACATCTCAATAAAAAAAGTTATGTTTATGTTCAACCAATTCATTTTGTTACGGTGTTTATAAAGTAAACTACAGTTTTCATTTAATTAATATTGTTTCCTAATTGATTATGTAATATAACTTATTATATTTACAAAATTTACCAATTTGTGTTTTGGCTACAACATATTATTTTCAGAATTGGAATGAATATATTGTCAATAACACTAGCCTGTATTTTCAAAAAAGATAGAGCACAAAAAATATAAAATGATCTTCAATTAAAATAAGCAATTAATTTGAGAATAAAATGCTAGTTTGTCTATTTTATAAATAGTTAGAATATGTGTCAAAAAAACTAGACTATTGTTAGTAGGTTGACCTATTGTAGTATGGTAACAAAGATTCATTTTTTATTTATAAATTTTAAAAAAATTAGATACAACTCAGATTTTTTTTAAATGATTTTATAGATTAATTTCTCTTAACATCCTATTTTAAAATTGGATAAATATTTAATAATTTATAATTTTATTAACTAGAACCTAAAAAAGAGAGTAAGATACTGTTATAGTCACATAATTACATTTCAAATCATGTGAAGAGATATATCATATATTTAAATCATATTTAAGCACGTGATTGTGATTCAACTACACCTCAATACATAATATATTAAAGATTCATCATGAATTCCAATATAAACCAATACTTAATTTAAACAATCTTATATCATGAAATCAACTAAACAAAATGTTGTTACAGAATTACCTATATACATCCAAGAGCAAGTGTAAACAGTCTACCTCACACAAGGAAGTCAACTTCAGGTTATTTGTTTATCATGCTTAGAGAATTAGTTAGTTGGAAGTATTTTATACAAAAGGTCGTTGCCTTGTCATCTTCAAAATCCAAATATATGGCTGCTACAGAAGAAATGAAGAAACCACGTGGTTATAAATATTGTTAAGTGAGATCAATACCATAGAGCAAGATATAACTATGTTCCATGATAGTACTAGTGCTCTTCATTTAATGAAGATTATTCAGAGTTATGAAAAAAATTAAGCACGTAGATATAAAATTTCACTTAATCCGAGATGTGCTGAAGAAAGCACATAAGATGATATCGATTATAAATGAGAAAATTATTTAGATACTCTGACCAAAGTAATACCAATTTCAAGGTTTACGAACTATATGAGACTTATGAAAGTCTGTGATGCAAGTGAACTGGTCTCTAAAGAGTAGTTGAACATTAGAGGCAACAAATATTGTGAGTTACTATAAGCCTGCACATAGAACTATTAAATGCAGGATAAAATTAATTAAGACATATTACTGCTAAATATTTTAAGAGAATAAAGATGGACAACCAAAGACTTAAATAAAATGAGTTGTTGAATTTCTATGACGGTAGGAGCCGGAACAATACTTAGGTGTAAAGACGTTAACTAAAACCTAAATGTGAGTTCTACCAAGATAAGAAGAATGTTACTGTTGGAGCTAAAGGTGTAGGCTGATCACCTGTTGAGCTGAATGTGTATAAAATTTAGTCTAAAGCCTACTGAAAATATTTATCTGTTTCCAGAAGAAACTGAGTCACTAAAAGATCTGAATGGATGTGTAATCTCAGCCTTTGATCAATGAATCGTTGATCTATGTGTGCTTTGCACTGTTTGACTGTACAGATGGATGCACTGCAAAGTATTTTTTGTGTATGTTTGCATGGCCAATTGGGGAAATAAGTTGTTAGGTGCTATCGTGAGCATGGAGAACAATATAAACATCTAGAATCCTCTAGAAATAGTGAAAGATGAGTATGAAGTCATTACCGAAATTATGCAAATCAGAATTGCAAAAGAGATAAAGTTGGAAGTTTTCGAATATTAGAAAGAGAATTGAGGTAGATGATAAAAACTTGAGAATACTCCGAGATCCATAGTTTATATTGTAAGCTGTGACTATTTTGTAACAAAAGATGGGTGGTTTAGTGTTAATATTTGAGAGATTCTTCTTACAAAATCTTTATATAAAAATATGTTTCCGTTATCCGTAGATATATATGAATTTTTCACAATACGAACCACGTTGAATCTATTTAATGTGTATTTATTATTTTCAATTGCTTTGTTGTGTTAGGCTCATGACTAAAGTTTTTCGTACAAGCTGAAATTGTGTAGTTCCATGTTCTTATTTAGGGATGGCAATTTTTTCCAAACCCGCGGGTACCCGACCCGAGCCGATCCGATGAGATGGGTTATGGGTTTAAAAAAAATTCCGCGGATGGGTCGTGGGTTTGAAAAATTACTACCCGCCGGGTTTGGGATGGGTTATGGGTTTAAGAAATTTCCCACGGGTACCCAACCCGAACCCGACCCATTGGGTAATACCCGATGGGTACCCGCTAAATTAATATTATATAAAAAAATTAAATTATCTAATATTATTTAACAAACTTGAAAATAAAATTACTGATATTATGTAATGCCAAAAACAATTTATTATTTATTAATATATATATATATATATATATATATATATATATATATATATATATATAATATTTTGAAAAATATTATTCTAAATTTAAAGATTTAATTTAATTTTTTCAAATATTTTGTTTTTTTATCTCTACAAAAGTGAGAATAATGAGTATATTTTGAAAAATATCATCTTAAATTTGTTAATTAAACAAAATATCATTCTACATTTAAACAAAATATTTGTTAATTATAATTATTATAGTATATTTTGACAAATATCATTATTCTACATTTAAATATTGAATTTGATTTTTCAATTAATCTTTTGAATTTTATTTTATTTTTTTGTCCAATAATAATATTATTAATTAAATTTTAAAAAATATTTACTAACATATACCAAAACCATATATTAATTATTAAAAAAGATTTACTAACCTATTTAAATTTGATAAATTTAAACATGTTTCTTTTATTTGTTGGAATTAATATCAAATTCTAGAAGATCTAAAATATTTTTAATCAAATTAAAAGAAAAATATTTACTAACATATACCAAAACTATATAAAAATTATGAATATATATATATTTGCTTATTAGCATACGGTATATTTTCAAAAATAAATTTTTTGATGTAAATATTAAATTTGAATTTTTAAAACTTCAATGGGTACCCGCGGATGGGTACCCGAACCCGGCGGGTTTGGGTGTGGGAAAAAAATATTACTACCCGACGGGTACGGGTTAGGGTATGGGTTTGGAAAAATATCGACGGGATGGGTTATGGGTTTAGCTATACCCGCACCCATCCCGAACCATTGCCATCCCTATTCTTATTGCCAAATAAAATCTACTAAACAAACGATTTTTGGCTGAATAATGGTTAGATTTAAACTAACGATATATATTACTATTATTTCAAAATAGGGTTCCAAATAACTTACCATATTTTGTTAATAATAATTTTAAGATGATAAATCTATTGTAATAATATTTTAAAAGCTAGAATTTGTAGTACTCAAACATAAAAACTTTAGGTGTATTTGTGTGATAAACTTTAAAAGAAATAAATATTTATTACAAACTAATACATATAGATGAAACATTAGGATGTTTAATGATTAATTTGTGAAATTTGTATAATTTATTCTCAAGTTTCAGCTAAAATATGATTCTTCACATTAATGCAGCATGCACAAGATGATAAAAATAAGAAAAGTTTAACAAGTATGATTTCTAGTCTATTAATTGAAAATTATTTATATTAAAATTTTATAATTTTTTGGTTAAATACATCAAACAATTGGAATCAGGCGGCCACCTTCAAACAATTGTGGTCCATTGTTAATAAACTCGACAACTCAATTTGGTATGACTAGATTTACTCTGAGAAGATTAAAGACAAAAACTTGTGATATTTAAAGATTGACTCTTTTTCCTCATGGACTTAAAACAAAATTTTAAGTCTTAGACCTATCGCTAAGAATTTGTATAGGGGCACGATTGGTAACAGTGAGAAAACCTCCTTATGATTTGACCCGTGATTTCTCTTAACCTCGTTGGTCAACCACAATAGGTTCAGTATTATCCGTGATTCTCGTTTGGGGAGCAACCTCAAGGTTTCCAATATCATTCAGGATACTCTCTAGAATTGGCCGATTCATTTAAGGTCTGCCAGTACTAGAAATCGTCAAACCTTTCAAAATATTAACTATCTCATCCTCACCCTCCCTCCCCCTAACATCCTCTTTAACAACGTAAATTATTAGATTGCTAAAAGAGGTACTACCAAGTTCACTATCAAAGATAGCTACAATGTCATTCGTATGCCCACCCTCTACGTTGGATGGGCGGGGTTAGTTTGGAATAAATTTAATATTCCTCACCACTCATTCATCCTTTGGCTCGCCATCCATGACAAATTATCCATATGAGATAAGCTTATGAGTTGGGGTCTTAATGCTCCTGAATTGTGTTTTATATAATTCCGCTTCGGAAACCATTAATCATATACTCTTTTACTGTAGTTATACCCAATCCATCTGGGGTTACACAAGCTCCAAGCTTGGTATATCATTGAGTCACAATACCAATTAGGTTTCCTAGATCCATGAGTCGTCTCACTGGTATCCTTCTAGATCTCGATATCTTTGGTGTACCTGCTTTTGGTGTTGTTGTCTACCATGTATGGTGTGAGAGGAATGCTAGAATTTTTAGTTCTTCTCATACACTCGCCTCTGTGGTATCATATCGCATGCTTTATGACATTCAGTTCAGAATCCTTGGTACCAAAGTTGTCCGACCCATTCAGTCCTTTTAAAATTCTAACTTAGGTTTGTTTTGTGTATTATTATTGCAGTTATCTTTCACTTATGGTTTGAGGTTTCTTTGTTCGACTTCTATCGCTACTCATTGTCTTTGTATTCTTACTCGTCTTAACTTCTTCGTTTTGTTTGGTTATACATATTCAATCATGTATTAATTGTTCTTTTGTTTTTTTCCTTGCAAAACTGGTAGTGCTACTATTCAGGAATATACTCATATATTTATAAAAACATAGTTATTGTAACTTAATATAATTTTAAAATAAAAATAAATATGTGATATAGCCAGTTTATTTCAATTTTGAGTTAAAATATAATTATTAGGACTTCGATTGTAAAATCAGCCACGACATGAATGTTAAGCTTTAGTATCACATGCCATATTAACTTGTAAAACATGTTATTAATTTTCTTTTGTTTTAAGTTTAAATACATTGAATATTGTTTGTTATCTATTTTTAGTATGGCACTTGAGGCTCAGCATTAATTGTTCAAAACGAAGATCATCTAGGATTTATAATTTGATAGATAAGATGGTATGACTTTTATAAATTTGACAAAATGATTTGTAGCTATAAAAAGTGGATCAATCCCATTAAGATCTTTTAGATAAATCATAGAAGCTAGTAGTTTTTATTTACTTATATTAATAAATTAAATATACACCCTCTACCATTACATTTAATTTGTAGTATATTCAAAATATTTGATTTACAAGTAGTTTTTACAGGAAATCTATATTAACATCAAATTTTAAAATATTGTTTGTCAAACTATTTAAATTAATCATATTATTTATTTTATAAGCTATGCAATAATAAATTTATATTCAACATCAAAGTTTTTTTTTTAAATAGTTAAATCATCCGAAATGTAACTATTCAAATATTTTGGACGTGAATTGTTTTAGTCCTTTGAAAGAAATTCGATGGTATAGAATGAGGGATTTTAATATTCTACAAACTAATATACAAATAAAGTGTACATATGGTCTATATAATATTTATTTACTTTTATTATTTTATATTTTTGAAAGATATAGTATCTAATTTTTTCTATTTAAAAATTATATAGTTAATTATCTTAATCTAATTATTGTTAAACAACTTGTTATTTAATAATTTATTACTAATCTTCACTATCATTTGTTAATACAAAACTCGTTTAAAAATGAAATTTTTTCTTCATAATTATAATTCCAATAAATTAAATAAATAAAAAGGCACCGAATAAATATGTAAGTATCTCCGAAAATTATTGTACATGAGATATTATTAGTGGCTATTGTTTTTTTCTCTAACTCCAATGTATTAAGTTCATAAACTATATATGTATGATATATGTTTTTTGTTTTTTCTTTCTTGGGATTCTAGGATATGCTTTTCCTTCGACTTAATAATTGATGATTGATTTCTTGATAGAGCTATTCTTTTATTTTAAAATGAATCCTTAGATAGTGGAAAATAATTATTAGATTACTATACTAAATTGCACCCACTTCACCTAATTCCACTTTTGAAAAATTCAAATAATAATTCTAATTATGTTGACCTAGAAGATATCGAAAAGAATAAAACAAAGATACGCATAAGCCAAAACTATCTCTTTCTACAATCACGGACATTTGAATCATGAATTCACATTAGTAAAATTAACCCGTGATCGGTGAAAGGACAAATGCGTTTTCACTTCTCTTTTATAAATATTTTGACATTTGTTACTTTTCTTTCACCCTTATTCGGTCTTCAAAACGAATCTTTAGATGTTAGATGGTTTATTTGCCATGCTAGATGTTGTATACACTAATACTATGTTTTAACTTATTTATTGCAGTGAATTTTATTATTTAATAATTTGATATTAAATTAAAAATTCTAAACAGATATACTACTTTGATTAATAATAAATAATCTTATTAATCGAAATTAATATGTCCCACCTCAAAATGTTAAAAAAGATGTTGGAACAAACAAAAAAAAAATAACAATAAAATGAAAGTCGTTTGAAATATTGGAAGAACAAAATATTTTAACGAATTAACTAAGAATATGAATGGAAAAAATCAAAGAAATAAAGATAATGGTATAAAATGTTGATTTTATTTTGAAAATTTTAGATGTAGCATAGTTTTTTACACGAAACAAGGTATTATAGACGAGAATTTTTTTTACACGAGGGTCTTGTAAGACGAAGATTTTCAGACGAGAATTTTTTAGACGAGGATTCTGAAGACGAAAGTCTTAAAGCGATGCACCTAATAAAATATTAGTTACAAAAAAATTAACTAATTATGTTAAGAAGTAACCAATTATGTTATTAGATCAAGAAAGCTACCACTATAATTATTTTTTTATGTCCTGAAGAAAGAATATGATTAAAAAACTAAGTAGTCCTAATCAGAAACAGAATCTTGAAAGAGAAAGAAATGAAGTATCTAGAGTAAGGAGAAATGTTTATTCTTGTAACTCATTTCAGAGAATGTCGTAATACTTTATAGAGATGGTGAATTGGAGATATGCTCTTCCCCCAGATGTATGTTAATTTGACTAAACTGGATAAACAAAAATTGTGTTATTTTCTTTTTTTGCAGATTTAAAATTTTGTCATCGATTATTATTGATGTATAGTAATATTCTTGGTTGCCTATTTTGATTTTATCCATACATGAAGGTATTGGTGTGAGTTAACCAAATTCTCGCAACAATTGACGCCTACCATGGGGCAAATGATAAACGAATTAAACACCGTGGGTTCAAAGTGATATTTTTAGAAGTTTACTAGGAGTAACGACTCTGGATTGTGGAAGGTGAAGATTAGGGTAATTCTAATCAGACAAAAATATATTGAGGCGTTAAAGGAAGAAACACATATTTCATTGCATCTTCCAGCTCCAAAGAAAACCGAGATGAATGATAATGTAATCAATGTTATTATCTTGTGCCTCGGGGATAAGGTAATGAGAGAAGTAGCCAAATAAACGTATAATGTGTCTATGTGGTCTAAACTTGACTCATTGTATATGACCAAGTCATTAGCACATATTTAGTGTCTGAAACAACAACTGTATTTCTATCGTATAATGGAGACCAAGTGGATAATGCAGCAATCAACAGAGTTTAATAAGATTATCGATGATTTGGTGAACATTGATGTGAGTTTAGAAGACGAGGATAAATCCCTACACCTGTTGTGTGCTTTACCTCTATCATATGGGAATTTGAAAAATACCATCCTTTATGGAAAAAATTGCACCATCATCTTGGATGAAGTTCAATCAACTGTAAGAACCAATGAATTAATACAATTTAAAAATTTATAGTTTGTGAATAATGGTCGAGAAGGTTTGAATGTCTGAATGAGAAGAAATGGGAACAAATTGAGAGGAAAGAGGTAAAATACAGGTCTAATTCTAAGTCAAAGGTTGGTGGTGGTATCTCAAAGTTGAAATATTATCATTATCGCACACCATCTCATTTCAAGAAAGAATGTCCTCAAAGACGAAATGATGGTAGTTCATCTGCTCAAATTGTTATAAGTGAAGATGAAGGTTGTGAGAGTGCATGAGCACTAACAACGGCAAGTTGGGAACCTGAGAAAAGTTGGGTCATGGAATCAAAATGCTCATATCGCATCTACCCAATAAAGCAATACTTTGAGATCTTGGAATTAAAAGAATGTGAAGTTTTACGTCATGGTAACAATAAGACATGCATAGTTCAAGGTATGATTTCTATCAGAATCAAAATATTTGACGATCGTGATTTCGTTTTAAAGGATGTGAGGTAAATTTTTAAACTTAAAATAAATTTAATTTCCATTAACATATTTAATGATATAGGATATTGAACTAGAGTTGAACGTGTGGTAATGAGAATTTCTCATGGTGTATTAGTAATAGCCAAAGGGTCTAAAATAAATAGTTTATATATTTTATAAGGTTACATTGTTATTTCTAATGTATTAGTAACTAGTTTGGAAACTTCATACATAACTACACTATGAAATTTGAGGTTGGTCATGTTAGTGAAGGAGGTTTTAATTGAATTAGCTAAAACAGGTGTGCTAGGAGTATGAAAGTTAACAAAATTAAAGTTTTACGATAACTGCACAGGCAAACAACACAAGGTGAAATTTGGGATAGGAGTGCAAAAATCAAGTAGGCCATTTGAGTATGTTCACTCAAACTTTTTCGGTCCAACATATATTTCTACTTATGGGGGAAATTAAAATTTCCTTAGCATAATTGATGGTTATTCTAGATTGGTATGAGTGCATGTCATTTTAAAAACGTTACTTTTGAAAATTTTAAAAATGGCATACTCTTATCGACTATCAAATATGAACTAAACTGAACATTTTGAGAACTGAAAATGGTATGGAGTTTTTTTTAGATCACTTTAATGAGTTTTACAGGAACAAAAATATAAAGAGGCATATAACCGTTACATACACACCGTAGCAAAATGGTCTTGTAGAAAGAATGATCAAAGACCTTGTTGGAACAGGTGAGTTGTATGGTGTTGGGAGATAGATTACCCAAAAATTTATGGGGATAAGTTGTTAGTATTGCATCATATTTGATCAATAGATGTCCATCAACAATGATAAATCTAAGGACACATAGGGAGGTTTGAAGTGGCCGACCGATAGCCTATTTCAACTTGAAAGTGTTTAAAGTTTTGGTGTTTGCCCATATCAAGCAAGATAAGATTGATGTTAAAGTTGTGAAGTGTGTTTTCATTGGTTATCCTAAATGTGTAAAAGTTTAAAAGTTATGGAAGATGCAACGTGGAGAATCAAATTTTACAATAAATAAGGATGTTACTTTTGATGAGACCCAAATGGGGATGAAGTGTAAAGACCTGGATACAAGACAAAAAAAACAATGAATAAAAAAAAATCAGTTTGAGGTGCTTTCCATTGATGAGAAGGAAGAAGAGTGTTAGATTCAAGAACCTGTAGAAAATGGAAGATAAACATTAACTGCTTCGGGCTATCAGCTAGCACGAGATGAAGAGAGAAGAGTTATTACTCCGTTTAAGAGATATGATTATGCTAACCTTATTTGTTATGCTTGAATATGTCTGAAAAGGTGCAAGACTCAAAATCAAAGAACTTCTCGGAGGCATTCAAAAGTAATGATATGAAAGACTAGCTAAAATTAAAAAGGAAATTCTTTCATTGAAAAATAACCGGGCATGGAAGCTTGTCCCATTACCTAAGAACAAAAAGGTAGTTGGTAGCAAGTGAGTATTCAAAAGAAAAGAAGTTATACCAGGGGTTGAAACACTAATGAATAAAACGAGAGTTGTAGCAAAGAGTTTTACTAAGGTAGAAGATATCGATTAAAACGATATCTTTTCAATGCTGATGACACGTTGTTTAATATATATTTTTATGACAATTATAAATATGTATAATCTTGAGTTGGAACCAATAATGAAACAATCTACATACAACCACCTAAAGATTTTATGAAAGACAACTCAAAAGTATGTTTGTTAAAGAAATGTTTGTATGGGTCGAAGCAGAGTCCAAGGCAACGTTTGATGATGTCTAATTAAAGACTGGTATTATGAGAAACAACTATAACAATTGTGTGTATATGATGAAGAGGGATGAGAAAGTCATTCTCTATCTCCTCTTTTATGTAGATGAATCCTTATAACAAGTTTTGACAAGGAAGAGATTCAGAGGCTGAAGATGGATTTAAATGGTGAATTTTAGATAAATAATCTTGGTAATGTAAGGAGAGAACCTAGGATGGATATCATGATAGACCGAGTAAAGGTGAGTTATCTTTATCTTAATACAATTATCTGAAGATAATGATAGAGCGGTTTAGAATGATAGATTCTAACGTAGTAAACACTTCACTAGAACATCATTCAAATTTATCAGTTAAACAGTTTCCTTAATCCGAGGATGAGAAAATAAAATAAAGATTACTCCATATGCAAGTGGGTTTGGAAGAATCATGTACGGTATGATTTGTAGTAGACCAGATTTATCCTATATAATTAGTGTGGTAAGTCGGTTTATGGAAAACTCGGGCCATGTTCGCTGACAGGCTTTGAAACGAGTGGTGAGATATATGAATGGGTCCTTGAAGGGTCGTTTGAAGTACATTAGAATAGATCCAGTTATAAATGCTTTGGAGAGTTATATGGATGTAAACTATGCAGGTAATATAGACACTAGGAAATTCTTATCAGATTTTGTGTTTACATTCTTTGAAATAGCAGTTACTTGGAAGATCAATCAACAATGGTTTGTAGTTTGTTCGACAACTCAAGCAGAATACACAACCCTTATGGAAGGGGTCAAGGAAGCCATATGGTTTGTAGTAGACCAGATTTATCCTATACAATTAGTGTGGTAAGTCGGTTTATGGAAAACTCGGGCCATGTTCGCTGACAGGCTTTGAAATAAGTAGTGAGATATATGAATGGGTCCTTGAAAGGTCGTTTAAAGTACATTAGAATAGATCCAGGTATAAATGCTTTGGAGAGTTGTATGAATGTAAACTATGCAGGTAATATAGACACTAAGAAATTCTTATCACTTTTGTGTTTGTATTCTTTAAAATAGCAGTTACTTGGAAGATCGATCAACAATGGTTTGTAGTCTGTTCGACAACTCAAGAAGAATACACAACCCTTATTGAAGGGGTCAAGGAAGCCATATGGTTGAAAGGTATGGTTGGAGAAATTAAGACTAGTCAAGGATGTGTAATGATACATTATGACATCTAGAGTGCCATTTATTTGGCGAATCATCAGTCGTATCATGAAAGGACAAAGCATATTGACATTTGGTTGTATTTTTTTAAGGACACGATTGAGATAAAGGAAACCACGGTGGAGAAAATAACATCATAAAAAAATCCAGAAGGCATGTTCACCAAATCATTACCTAGAGTAAAGTTTAAGCATTGCTTGGACTAGATTAACTTTGTTGAAGAGTATACGAAGTTTAGAGAGAGCATCAAAGTGGTTGGTGGGAAGTTAGCATCACCATATATTTACAGGAAAGTTGGAGAATTTTTGGTTTTGCCTTAAAAAATTTAGATGAGCCACGATCTTATAGATGAGGCAGGTTTTTTTAGATAAGGAAAAGTCTTTTAGACAAGGCAGGGTATTCTAGACAAATGTCTTCTAGATGAGGATCTTCTAAGGCGAAGGTCTTCTAAGACGAGGGTCTCCTAGCTGATAGTCGTTTAGACGATGGTCCATAAGACGAGGGTCTCGAAGATGAGGGATCGAAAACGAGGGTCTTAAGGCAAAACACCTGATCATTTTGAAAAAATTAGTTATAAGATAATTAACTAATTATGTTATTAGATTAAGAAAACTAGCATTATAAATACTCTCTTATACTTTGAAGAAATAATACGGGTAAAAAACTAAGTAGTCGTGATCAGAAACATAATCTTGAAAGAGAAATAAATGAAGTAAGGAGAAAGACTTATTCTCGTAACTCATTTGAGAGAATATTTTTTTAAATACTTTATGGAGATGGTGAACTGGAGAGCTACTCTCTCCCCCAGACGGAAGTCGATTTGACTGAACATGATAAACAAGAATTGTGTTATTTTTTTTGCAGATTTAATTTTTTGTTCTTGATTATTAATGTTGTATCCTATTTTGTTTGGTTGTCTATTTTGCTTTTGCTCGATACATTAAGGTATCGGTATGAGTTAGCCAAATTCTCCCAACATAAAATAAGAAGGAAGTGATACAAATAGTGGTAATTATGGCTTTAGAAAGTATGTGACGTACATAAAATAAAAATAGATGATTAAGTCTTTGATATAAGAGAATTTTGTAAAACGTAAAGACCTCAATAGCAAATAAATGTTATAATAATAGAATGTTTTGGTCTTGAGATTTGGTGGTTTTTGTGTTTATCTCTTTTATCTTTTACTAATTTAGCGTTTGATATAAAGTTTGGTAAAATAGTACTTCACCCAAATGTCTTATAGCCCTATAGTTATGTTTAAAACTTTATCATATTAATTTATGTTTAAAGCTTTTATTATAAGCTGAGAGATAATGAGTTAATCTTCTATAACTAACGATTTTTTCCATTAGTCTTTCTATGGAATCGAATGAGAACTGTAACTTCGAGTATTTTTATGTTTGTTGACTTTTGTTGAGCCTGAGTTGTTGAGATTCATGTTTGAACTTCCTCTTCGAGCCTTGCCTGAGTTTTATCATAATTGATCTGATACGACAAACGACCAAACCGTGTGATGGCCAAAATATAACTAGTCAACCCCAACTTATAACTTCCCAAACTACTTGAATTTTGAGGTACTACTAACTAGTCATGACAACCTTTGGATAGCTGAAAATTTTGGTGTCTGAGGTGACATAAGAAATCCAAACATCTAAGTCGTGTAAGTAATGATGAAACCTAGGATTATGCCTACTATGAACTAAAGAATTGATAAGTCTCTCTACATGTGTCCTTCGAAGTGGGAAACCATCATACACTGACAATGCACCTGTGGTAATTTTAGCATCATTGTTCATAGTCGTTGGAGATGAGTGCATCTCAACCTTTTTTTGAAAGATAAAAGTGGATCATCCGTTAGTTAATTAAATTAGCAAGTGATATGGACTTACCTTTTATTTAAATAAGATTGTTCACAATTCACTTGACACTTTTAGCCAAAAATCTGTATTTCCTCTCTATCTGAAGTTTTTTACCATATTTTCATATGTTTTCTTTCTTTCTTCAAGCTTCGGGTTTTTAAACTTCTCCACAAATAAAAAAAAGCTTGAACTATGAATATATACCTTTGCATCTCTGAAGAAGAATTTTTTGACATCTAGAAACAAATCATTGCCTTTTCTATTAAAAAAATAAATAATCTAACGTTAAATTGACCATCCTATTTACTACATATTATTTGATGATGGTGTCATCATTATAGGCTTCTAGGACTACCAACGCAACGAGCGTGACTCTTACATTGTTTAGCCCATTTGGTGTTATGGTGACTTGGTGTCGGATCTTTGTTGGTAGGTTATAAGCCACCCATTTCTTATGCCCTCATATGGTTGGGGATTTAGAAACCCGCATAGACCTATACTTGAACATATCCACATGAATTTATCTATGCCAACAAAGAATCGGTTGATAAACGAGACATAATTTCACTAAAATTCTAAGTTTTTGTCGAGACTTTAGGTATTATGAGGGGCTTAAATTGTTGTCTAGTCCCTCGACTATCACGTTTTCTGTTATTTAGTCCCTTGACTAAAAAATCACTGGTAAGGGTCCCTCGACTATCCCCTTTTCTTTCATTTAGTCCTTCGACTTTAAAATCACCGGTGAGGGTCCCTGGACTTTGAAAAATCTATAAATTTAGTCCCTGAATCTAAGAAAAAAACCTCAAATCATGGACTAAATTTATAGATTTTTGCAAAGTCCAGGGACTCTCACCGGTGATTTTAAAGTCGAAGGACTAAATGAAAGAAAATAGGATAGTCGAGGGACCCTCACCGGTGATTTTTTAGTCGAGGGACTAAATGAAAGAAAACGTGATAGTCGAGGGATTATTTCCTCATTTAAGACTATTATGAGGTATTATAACCGATGTTAATGTATGTATGTTGAAGGTTGAAGAAACTTCATTCAATGCTACCACCCACAAGCTCGTCTTCTTAATGTATGTTTGATATCATCATTTATTTTCTGCTCCAACCATACCTTCTAGAGTTCTCTCAACTAACCCATATGTTCTCTTGCCAACTTGTGTTGAACAAGTGGAGGATACTCATTGCCTTAATAATATTATCTAGAATTATAGGTGGGAAGTTTAATATTAAATAGTTAATTGCAGTCACCATTATCAGTTTGAAAACTAAAACTTTATAATTTTACTTCATTATGAATAACAATCATAAGGTCGTGGTTAACCCTCCTGATTATGAAAATACGTGAGAGAGAAATAATATGGTTTAAAATTAATTAAATTTTATATTAGTTCATGTGAAAGAGGTTAATATCTGCACAATAACTAGTTTAATTTTTATTCACAACGCGTTGTAAAAACGTCTTTAATCCTTTGCAAATAGATAAAATCTGGAAAAATATCAAGTTACAGCACATATACACAACCAGTCATGTCTAAAAATAAAAAGAATTCACTCATTAAAACATCAAATTGAACCTTAAACTCAAATTCAACATTGGTAAATTCAACATTATCATATCAAGAATATCAAACTCAACAACTCAACAAAAGATGCAAAATCAACAACATCAACACTTAATACAATATCACTTAATGTTGTTCTTCTAAGTCGATCTCATTTTCATCAGAAACATTATCGACGTCATCTTCATATGTTATAAACTCACCACCAAATTATTTCATTTCAACGATCTCAAAACGTCTAGGATCAACAAGATAGTTGGGATCATTTAGGTTCATATTCGATCATAGCAGCGTCAGTGGATGAATTTTAGTTTCTTATAAGACTCATGGTTGCGTTATTTTAGCAACAAATATTTATTTTTCATCTTTGGCCAGAATAACATATGTCATGTCTATTCTATTTTGAGCTACTGTCTTGCATACAACTACCATTCGTTATGAGATGCTTCTTTCGATACATAATCTAAAAAATAGACCTGTCAAGCTTGTGCATCCAATATGAATGAATCATGTTGTGACATTCGACTTCTTCATTTATTTTTTATCTAACTAT
Source organism: Limnanthes douglasii subsp. nivea (assembly GCA_036936605.1). NCBI lineage: Eukaryota > Viridiplantae > Streptophyta > Magnoliopsida > Brassicales > Limnanthaceae > Limnanthes > Limnanthes douglasii. The sequence goes on along the minus strand of JAUPFV010000005.1, from coordinate 258,451,215 downwards.
TTATAGTGTGAACTTGTATGTATTTTTATCATTACTAAACCAATCACATATAAAAAACACAATCGTATCAATTACCCCACCATAGGACACCTCATAAATATATGTTATTTGACCATAGTAGTCTAACATATCAGCATCATAAGTGTATGTTCCGTCAACCATAACACCATTATTGTTTGTTTTATACCATGTTTGGTGTTGAAGAAGTAACCATTGTTGTAATATTCATAAAACTTGCGAATATCGTAATAGAGACTATTGGGAAATATTGATATACGACAATCCATTGTATGAATATTTATAGCAACCTTCGAATAAGCATCGAAGAAAGTAAGAATAAAACTCTAAGAAAAAGAGAAACCTATTATTTTTTATCACATGAAGATAAATGACAAGAGGACTAATTACTGCTACAAAATACACATAATCCTTATAAAAATTTCCATCACATGAACCTTATACTAATTTCCATCACATGAACCTTATCCTTACAAAACAAAATAACTAAACTATTATTTTTTTATCACATGACCCTTATATAAATTTATGCTGCAAATGTACTGAAAATATTGTTGCAAATGCAGTGAAATAACTGCTGCAAATATACTTAGGGACCTACTGTAAATTACATATAATCTTTATCCTATACTAATTTAATATCCTCTAACCAAAGATAAAATTATTGTTGCAAATGCAGTGAGAAACTATCAACGAAAACTTTATGAACAAAATGTAATACATGCAACACCATTATATGCTTATATATTTGAATTTACTATTGTATATACTTTTAAACAATTCAACAAAGTAAATGGTGCCTAAAAAGAAGTAGCAAGTAGATTGTATATTACATATACTTCTAGCCAATGACCAAATCTCTCTACGAAGTATTGATCGAGCTCCACTGCAATAGAATCAGGATTGAGTTTAAAACGTTGTGCATTATAGGAGCAACACAAAAACAACAAAATTACTCTTAATGAATAGTCTCGACGTCATTAGGAGGGAAATTTTATATCATGGAAAAACATTAAAAACTCACTTAATAATAGTGGTAATTTCTGGGGTATTCTTCAAACATATATGTGTAACATATTTAAATATTTTTCAGACAAGTACTCAAGTTTTTTCTTGCATCTTTTTGGTCTACCAGAATGCAAAAAGATTGATAAACGTTCTTCAAGATCCACTTCCCCTCCATCATCGTTCCTTGGTGGTTGTCGTTAATTAGTTTACACAATTTCATTTAAATACATCTCACAAAATGATGACACCTCTTTGAGAATGTATGCTTGTGAGATAGATCATTAAATATATGCATTTTGAGTCACCATGAGTTTCAACTTACAAAGATACCTAAAGAATTTTAGATAAATGTTTTTGTGAGTTTAAAGTTACAAAAGATGTAAACATTTATTAAAATCAACTAGCAATGCCTTCAGCTTTAATAAGATACATCCATCGATATTCACAAGGTCCACCATTAAGCACTTCATATGGAAAATAGATCGGCATATGCTCCATCACATCAAAGAACACTGGATGAAATATCTTCTCAAACTTACATATTATTTGTGCTATATTTTTATTTAACACAAGTAAATATTCCACATTAAGGGTTGATGAACGGAGGTCTAAACAAAATGACCCAAATCAACCAATGCCTCCCATATTAGGTAACAAATGACAAAATGCAACATGTAACAATTTTTCCATAATGATATGAAAATCATGGTTTTCAAGCCAACAGAACCCTTTACATTTGTGCAACGTGATAGATTGCTTGCAGAACCACCCGATAGCTTCAAATTTCCAAGATATGTGTGAGCTCTCTATTTTATTGTCTTTGTTAAAAACATAATTAGCCTTCAATTTAACATTTCCTAACCTTGGGTGATTGAATATATGTAAATAACTTATTAAGCATACAAATTCAATATCTTCTCTAGTTTTTGCATTATCCTTAGTCTTTGATTTAACATCTAGATTGTGCCTAATAAAAATTTTCTTCCAATAAGTTAGCTCCCAATTTATTTTTTCTTTGTCCAATGGCCTGTACCATCTATGGGTGACTTATACTTACAATTTAATTCACCAAATTTATTTGGAAGAGGGGCCTGTAAAATAGAAGATAGTGTTTCAGCCTTTGTAAGTCGCTCGTTTTCAATAATATGTGTAACCATTTTACCTTTCAAAAATGAAACTTTATTTTTCATATACGGGTGGTCCGCACATAGAAACTTCCGATGATAATCAAACCAACATACCATCTTACTTATCAGAAGGTAATGTGTATTTATCTCACTCATACAATACGGGCAGACCAATTTACCATGCATACTCCAACCAGATATAGTTAAGGTCGTCTATTAATGGTTGTATGAACACATCAAGATCTCTTCCCGGACTCTTAAGACTAGGTATTATAAGTTCAATGAATATGTACGGATCCTTCATGCATAAACCATATGAAAAATTGTAAACGCACACCATTATCGACCAACAAGAGTGATTCCTTACAAATTTATCAAATAATATTAAATTCATATGTACATAATCCAACTATCTCATTACGAGGTTCCGATGTAAACTCTGGATAATAATTATCAAAATGCTTCCACGTACCACCATGGCTTGGGTGTGTCATGAAACCTTCAATAGATGGATTATGATGGTGTCATGTCATATGTTTAGCTGTCTTTCAAGACATATACAATCTTTGCAATCGAGTTCATATGGGAAATTAATCTAACACCTTTTGAGCCACTCGTTTCCTTGTATTAGATTCTAATTTGTAACGTGACTTACCACACTGTGAATAACATTCTAGGCTAGCTACATCTCAATAAAATAGCATACAATTATTAACACATGCATTTATATTTTGGTGAGGGATAAAAAGAGACGTCAATAAATTCTTAGTTTGCCAATATTTAGAAGGAAATGTATTATCTATGTCTTATGTAAGAAGTTCATAATAGACACATAACACTCGTAATTCCTCTTTGAAATCCTTCAATCAGATTTCAAGATGATAGGTTCAGAAACCAATGCTAACTTAGACATTATGGTGCAACCTTAAAAAACAGAGTCATCAATATCACGCATCAGCTTATAGTATGCAACAACAATTGCATTTGGACCCTGGCCCTTATTGATGTGCTCCATGAATCCCACATCATCACCTACCATTTCATGACATTCATCCCCAAAAAAATTCGTTAGGACTACCTAAAGAATCTTTATCACTGCTCAAACTCTCTCTATGATATACCCAACAGAAGTAGTATTCACATATCCATGTCTCATTATATGCTGATGCACTATATCACACGATATCAAATTTCTCTCCCTACCAAACTTGCGTGCATTTGAGTTTGTAAAATAAAATTATCGATACCATTAAAGAATTAATATATAACACACGTCATAGTAACATTTAAACGACGATACATCCATTAACGATCATTTGGCATATCAGTAGGCATATGTTAGGACATGTGATTCGTAATAAAAATGATGCCGACACTTCGGTGAATTGACAGTTCGGAGCTCCGGTGTCAGATTTTGACCCACAGCACCTTGTTTCGAAGGAAACAACGTCACGAACGCAAGTCACCAGCTTTGCTCGTGAGCTATGGGCTTTTTTAGGCATTCGGGCTCATCTATCCTTTTTTTCACAATTTTAATACTTTAGGCTTTTTTTGTAATTTTCATATTTTTAGTTTTAGGGTTTTGCTTGAACTCTATATAAACCTATCTTCTATTCATTGTTCTGGGAATTGTTTTTTATTAATAAAAAAATTAGGGTTTTATCCCTTTAGTCTTCTCTGCGTTTCACTCTCCATCATAGTGGTATCAGACACAGGCAATCCTGCGAGATGGTGCGAGGAAGAACCAACGGTCGTGGTGACGCTGCAGTGACTAGAGATACACGTGATTTCGGTGATCGTGAAGTTGCTGACCTACGCCGTCAGGTGGTTGATCTTACCCGTCAGATGGATGTTCTTAACGCCAGGCGAGAAGTTGCTACCCTACGTCGTCAGGTGGCTAATCTTACCCGTCAGATGGCTGATCTTACTGCCAGGCAACAAGGCACGGAGGTTGAAGGTATCGCTAAACCTTTTGGGGAGGGGTTCGAACAGAATACTTTTCACGGCCGCCGCTGGGAGCTTGGATTTAAGGATGAAATATCTGCGGAAACTTGGTCAGAATATGGAGATTCGATTTATGATGTATACGACGATGAGGATGAAGATGAAGATGATTGGATAACACCAAAAGACGTCTCATGTTCGTTCGATAAGGTAAACAATAAAAACACCAGAGGATCTGGAGCTAAGGATAAAGAAACAAAACCTTTTACACCATTTTTTTCATCGAAAAGCAAAGAATTAATTTCGAATTCCAGTTCTCTTCTTTTCATACGGATGAATCGGTGGATAAAAGATATGATATCCAGTATACCCTCTCCAACTCAAAACCAAAAATAAAAGGTAAAAGAAAATATATCGGTGGGGACTATTTACCATTGTTCTTACCACCAACCAAACCTTCTGGGACCAATAGAGAACAAAAATTCAGAAGGAAACGGGTTCGAAAAAGAGGAAAACGAACACAGGGCAGACGGAAACAGACAACACCCAATGCAGACATTGATGCTATGAACGAGGAGGCTTTCACCAACTACTCCAAGCAGTACGAGACTGAAAAGGGTAAGAAGAAATCACAAGGTTTGTACGCTTTCACTCTTTTCTCTATCGTTTTCGATTCCAACTCGGGTTATATGTATAACCATGATTCTGTTCTTGGAAGAGTTGATACTTTGATGTTACATGAATCAATGACTTTCACTGGTGATTGTAATTGTGATACAAGATTGGGTAGGAATGATTATATGCAGATTCCAGATTTTGTGGGCTCTAAAACTGGGTCTTCACTAGTTAATATCGTTGTGTTTAGTTCTTGTTCATGTGCACCTAAGGTTTTTCATGAAATGTCCGAAAGAGACAGTGTTGTGATCGTTATATATGCTACGTATGGGATGGAGAGTTTGGGTGTCAAGAAATCCCAAGCTTCTGCTATCACACGATATTGCAGATTTTTGTTGTTTGGTTTCGAGGAGAACGAGTTTGAGTTGCAAATGAATAAGCTTCTACCTATAACTGCTGCTAGTTCTTCGGATTTTGTCTCTTTTGATGGTATCCTTCCTATAGGAGTGAAAGGTAGAAACATCAACTGTTGGGCACAACAAACCATAGTGGAATTGGCAATGCACATTGCAGATACATCCGGGACCTATGATATTCAGGTGTATAATACCTCCTGCAATGTGTTTCTCATAATGTCACTATTAGCCAATTTGATTCTGGAATAGCATCCACAGTTGGAAAAATATGTTCAGGCACCAACAACAATTGGCATATGTCTTGCTGTCACTGTTCGCGGGGCTCCTGCACTTCATAACTCGGGGTTTGCGGGTTCTTGCTCAAGCATATGGAAACGGAATTCTTATTGGGATGCCCGTCCTTCCTCGAGAAGCAATGAGTATCCCTTTTTTATTCCACGCCAAAATTATTGCTCCACTAGTGGAGTAAACTCATGGACTGAGAAAAGTTCGAGTAACTTTGGAATGGAATCTGATAGAATACCGCACCTGGATTCTTCTGGTAGTAGTAACTTCAGTTATACTTCGGCCTCAACACATTCTCTTCAAACACACAAGGAGCTACAGAAAGGGATTGCTCTTCTCAAGAAAAGTGTGGCTTCTATCACAGCATACTGTTACAATTTACTGTGTCTAGAAGTTCCTGCTGAGATGTCTCCTTTTAAAGCATTTGCCAAATTACTGGCTACCTTATCCTCATCAAAGGAAGTTCGGTATGTGTTTTCCCTCAAAATGGCTATTTTCGCTACCTACAATCCTTTCACGGTTTGTTTGGCTTCCGGGAATCTTCAAATTGAGACATTTAGGCAGTACATCGCTCAAGATGCCGTTTTCCTTAAGGCTTTCTATCAAGCCTACGAACTGGCAGAAAAATGTGCAGATGATGATGATGCTACGATTAGCATCTCTGAGTTGAAGAAGAATGTGGCCGAAGAGTTGAAATTGCACAGTTCAGTTGCACAGGAGTGGGGTTTAGACATCGCTAAAGAGTGTACCATTAACTCAGCAACAATGAAGTACACAGATTTCTTGCTGGCAACTGCTTCTGGGAAGGTTGAAGGAGTTAAAGCTCCGGGAAAACTTGCTACTCCATTCGAGAAGACGAAAGTTGCTGCATATACTTTGGGTGCAATGACGCCTTGCATGAGGTTGTATGCATATCTGGGTATCGAGTTTAAGGCACTTTTGTATCCTAAAGAAGCGTCTAATCATCCTTACAAGAAGTGGATCGACAATTATTCATGTGATGAGTTTCAGGCAGCAGCTTTGCAAACAGAAGACTTGCTTGATAAGCTTAGTGTGACTATGACAGGAGAGGAGCTGGACGTTGTTGAAAAGCTCTATCACCAAGCCATGAAACTTGAAATCGACTTCTTCAATGCTCAACAAATTACTCAGCCCACTGTACTTCCATTGATAAAAAAACACAGCCCTGAAGAAGATCATCTTATAATATTCTCTGATTTTGATCTGCCTTGTACCATTCTTGATTCTTCTGCAATTTTGGCAAAGCTCGCAATAGTAACAGCTCCGAAGACTGATCATAATCAACCTGAAAATAAAATTGCTCGATTGGCATCTGGTGAGTTGCGGAATACATGGACCCGTTTATCTAAGCAATATACAGAAGAATATGAAGAATGCATAGAAAGAATTTTGCTTTCTCAGAAAGTGGATCAGTTCAACCATGATGCTCTTAGTAAATCTCTCGAAATACTTTCAGAATTTGAGAAGAAGGCAAATTCTAGAGTAGTTGAATCTGGAGTGCTTAAGGGTATAAATATTGAAGACATCAAACGAGCTGGGGGACGCGTGATTCTTCAAAATGGTTGTATTGACTTCTTTCAGAAGATCAGAACAAACGTAAATCTGAATGCAAGTGTGCAAATTTTATTATATTGTTGGTGCGGTGATCTCATCAGGGCAGCATTTTCTTCAGGCGACTCTTCTGATGGGGAGACCGGTTCAGATTCGAGGGCGAATCTTCTCTACCCGGCGGGAATGATGCAGACAGTTCGGTGAATTGATAGTTCGGAGCTCCGGTGTCAGATTTTGACCCACAACACCTTGTTTCGAAGGAAACGACGTCACGAACGCAAGTCACCAGCTTCGCTCGTGAGCTATGGGCTTTTTTAGGCATTCGGGCTCATCTATCCTTTTTTCGCAATTTTAATACTTTAGGCTTTTTTTGTAATTTTCATATTTTTAGTTTTAGGGTTTTGCTTGAACTCTATATAAACCTATCTTCTATTCATTGTTTTGGGAATTGTTTTTTATTAATAAAAAAATTAGGGTTTTATCCCTTTAGGCTTCTTTGCGTTTCACTCTCCATCAATTAACCTACTCGTAGTTGATTCTAATACAAACAAAATCAATAACTAACCTAATATAATGTATGTAGGTAAGTAATTTTACCTTTGGAATCTTAGATAGCAGCAATCAGGAATCAAAGAATAAGAATGGTTGATTCAAGAACTTATGAAGTATAGTGATTCACATAATGATTATAACAATCGATCTGGTTATGTAGAACTGATGTATGCAAATAGACTGATAGGTTAAGGGTTTTTCATTCTTGTGTATTGGTCGATTCAAGAAATTAGGAATCTTGAATGGGTTAGGTTAATTTTTTGGTTTTATGTGAAAAGACTGATTAGTTAAGTTTTAAAGTCAAATGATTTATGTGAAAAAGTTTGTAAGTTAAGTTTTGGGCTCCGTGATCCTAACGAATAGTTTATTTAAATATAATATTTTATAAACACTATAACATATGTAAGTTTATTCCTTTAATTATTGTAACTATTAGATTTTGACTATACTATATTAATTATACATTTAAGATGCTAGTTTCTGAAAACTATACTTGAGTTATGAAGTTGTAGAGCCCATCCAAATATTGAAACTAAATTAGTTAAATTATGTAGATTTAATCATATTGCACTTTTCATTTAATCGTGTATATATAAGAAAAAAGCAGTAACCATAATAGAATCTAAATAGGATATAACCCTGTTTGGGCCGAATACTTCCCTGAAACTAAAATCCAACACATAGCTAAAACTTGTTCAGATCACACCCTTATTAGTATAATTATATCTAATGATCTTAACAACCCTAAGATCCCATTTAGATTTCAAAATATATGGATTCACAATCGAAATTTCCTGTCCACGGTTGAACAAAGTTGGAATCGGGATATAGATGGCCACCCAATGAACATTTTCTAGAACAAAACTAAGAGACTTAAATATTCTAAAAAACCTAGAACAAGGAATATTTTTGAAACATCTTTGATGTTGTTATTGAAGCTGAAGAACTGTCAAATATTTAGAGATTAAATACCAAGAATTTCAAAACTTAAAAGATAAGACTAAGTTATCTAAGGCCAATGTTATCCATCTCCATTACATTGCTAAAGAAAAACATACTTCCATAAAAAAACCTACACAAACTGGATCAAGTATGGAGAGAAAAATAATTCTACCTACCATAACTTTGTTAAGAGGAAAAGAATAAAAAAAATTCATAGTATCCTTGACAATGGGGTTTGGATAACTAATCATAATCTCCTTGGTGAATCTACTGAGTCTTACTTTAAAACAACTCTATCAGAAAATCATAATCAAGATGAAGCTGAAAAACTTAAAGGTATCATTCCTAGGTTGATAATTGAGGAGGAAACTAGATCACTGATGTTGTTTCCAATTGAAGAAGAGATTCATGATGTTGTGAGAAACCTCAACACTACTAGTGCAGCGAGTATTAATGGTTTTAACTTCTCTTTCTTTCAAGATTGTTGGCCATTATTAAACTTGACATTTGTACTAATTTAAAGGCTTACTTCTTGGGCTATAATATCCCTCAAAGTATTATCACCACCATTATATATCTTATCCCCAAGTCCAGTAATCCTTCTAGCTTGAAAAATTAAACACCAATTAGCCTTTCCACCTTACTAAACATAATGTTTTATAAACTTCTAAATAATAGGCTAGCTAACCTTTTTATAAAATCATATCTAATGTCTAATGTGGCTTTGTCCAAGGCAAGAACATTCATGAGAACATCCTCTTAGCTAAGGAAATGGTTCATGGCATTAACAAAAAATCAAAACAGGATAATATTTTGATTAAGGTGGAAATGGCTAAGGCCTTTGATCGAATGTTTCACAAATTCATTCTTAATATCTGGTCACTATTTGGATTTAACTCAACCTTTCTTAAGCCAGTAGATAGTATAATTAAATAAGTTCATGTGTCTGTCCTAATTAATAAGGAGTCAAAAAGTTACTTCAAAGGTATGAGAAGAATCTAATAAGGGGATCCATTATCCCTAGTCTCTTCATCATAGCTAAAGAATACCTAATCCGGGGAATAAATTGTTTACAAATAAAACGACTATGGAATATAAGACCAGAAGTTCAATAAATATTTCGTGTCTAGCCTTTGCAGATGACCTGCTCATCTTTACTTATAGGATTCCCTCCACTATAAACAACCTATGAGCCTTTCTTCAGCATTATCAAGAGCAATGTGACCTATCTATAAACAAGGACAAGACCAAGGTGTTCACCTCCCATACTCTTAATCAAGCTATGAAAACTAGGATTAAAATCCATACTGGATTTTCCTCTTGTACTCTTCCTATTACATACCTTGGTATCTTAATCAACACCACCAATAAAATCTTTAACTTTGAACCCCTAGTTTCCAAGATAAAAAACAAAATCTCTGAATATGGGGGGGGGGTCATTTGTCTTATGATGGTTGCTTTGACCTAATTAAATCTTTTCTAATAATCATTCTAACATATTCGGCTCAAAACTATATGTTTTGTAAGACTGTACTTGATAGAAATTGAATTATTTTTCTTCAAAAAGTTCATGTGTGGTTCTTCCTAAGAGAGGAATACTATCAAAAGGTGTAAATGGTCATCCCTTTATAGAACATTGGGTGAAGCTGGTCTGAATATAAGATCTCTCAATGAAATTCAAGACATATCCTCTTGTAAGTTGTGGTATAAATTTAAAGAACCAAATTCTCTATGGGCTAAATAAATGTCTAGTATCTACTGTAAGATCAACACTCATTGCAATCTAGCTACTTGAACCACCACTCTCTAACTTGGAAGAGGTTATTTAATATTAGAGAGACTGTTGAGAAACACATCTACTGGGAACTTGGCAAAGGCAATGTTGATTTTTGGATTGATAAATGGTGCAGTTCTGCTCTACTTAGCTCCCTCGCTCCCTCGCAAGAAATGATGACGACTTATGGTACACAATGGACAAAGTTAACTCATTTTGGACTAGTATTGGTTGGAACTTGGAAAAACTTAGAGCCTCTGTCACACCCATATAAATTAATATAATTCAGAAATTATCTATTAAGGATCAAGAAGATGACTCAATTACTTGGCTTCTAACTAAGAATATCATTTTCAAAGGAAACATCAAAACACATTATGAGGAAAAATAACATTTCTAACCTATTCAAGAAGCTATGAAACAACATAACTCCAAAGAAATGCTCATTATTATGTTGGAGAAACCTTAACAAATGGATTCCTACATACTTCAAAAAATGAGTATCCCCTTGTATCTAAATGCCAGTTCTGTGACAGTAGTGAAACCACCACTCACATATTTGATAAGATCGTTTTGGTCCATTTATAAAGATATTCATGTTAGTACAATACTGCCTGCTATAATTAGCTGGGCTATATGGAAGTTGAGAAAGCAAGTTAAACATAATGGATTCTCCTACTCTACTAGATTTGTTATCAACTACATTAAGCACATGCTAATTAGTCTTGACCATTCCAAAATGTTTAACAAGAAATACCGGACTAACAATGAACAAGCTACAATTGAAATAAGTTGTTTTAACCACGTGAATGACTTAAGGAAAACTCTCTTCCTTAACTTGCATATACCCTCTCTTAACGAATCCAAACTAAACACGGATGGTTCATGCCTAACTAATGGTGAGACTAGTGGATGTGGTCTAAAGGTGAAATAATAGCAGGCTTTGGTAGGTTATATGGTAAAAGCCTCTCTTATTATAGCTGAACCTAGAGCTATACTTGGTGGTCTCCAGTTGTGTAAGAGATTGAAAATTGGCAGGGTCAACATTGAAACCGACTCTCAAATCCTAGTTGACCTTCTCACCTCTGGTAAGAATCCCTTGACCCTATAACCTTTCCTAACCTGCTATAGAAAAATTGTATCTCCTAAAATGGTTATACCACATATAAATAGGAACCAGAATAAAATCGCAGATTGGCTTGCTAGATGGAAATTGAAAGGTAAAATGAAAATGGACTGCAATCAAACATAAGCTCCAAATTACCATTCTTTAGAATCTGGAGTTGTGATATATTTGTTTAGAAAACTCCTCTAAAGTTCTTTAATATCTACTCTAATCTCTGGCCTCTTTATTTATTGAATACTAATCTTTGCAATAGGTGTTACATGACTATATTAAGATTTATTGTAAATATTTTTATAGAATTTTTTAAATTAACAGGTAATAGCAATGGAATAATGAAACAAAATCTTGAATTCTCAAACAATCAAGTAAAGCATGAAACCTTTTTATATCTAAAGACAAAGGCAAATGGAATACCTGGTTCGCGACCTACGTTATAATCTTTTGAATCTCTTCCTTAAAAGCCAACCGTTGCTTTGATCTTGCACCCCAATGCTACTTAAGCTAGATTTGATACCGCTCTCGCGGCCCGCACCAAAACAGTGCTTTACCCCTAGATGTCCAATCAATTGCTGCGCCTCAACGCAAATCCATCTTAGTGGATCCTGCTTGATCTTCATGAGATTCGATAGTTTTTCTTGTGAATATTTTAAATATTTTCCATCACGAGTCATTCTTTAAAAAAATTAAGCAATTCATCAAAACTCAAAAACAATTAAAACCCCTTTACATGTGAAAAATATTTGGGCGCTAATTTTAATTTGACGGCCCTATCTCTACGGTCAAATGTAATATTTTTGTTAGACAAGGTCCTAGTGTATCAAAATCTTTCGTATTAAATAGGTTTAATTTTGTTGAAAAAAAATTAGAACACAGACGATTAAGGTGTAATAAAGTGAGTACAAAATCTTTCTTAAATGATATTTTTAGATATTTGAAAAATAAATTAGTTTTTCTGTCCAACAAGTGCACTAAATTAAATTATAATCCATCATCCTAAAAATCATCGAAACACAAAATGATTAGAAATGTTAAAGATACTGAGATACAACATCTTAGGAGTAAATTCAATGTCAAATAACCAAATAATTATTATGTATATAAAATCACACATTTAAAAATTTGTAATATTATCATCACCAGTTATTTACACCACATTTTGAAACATGTTTATATTGTCTATTACCATAGATAGTTTTTTTAACATGGCAAGCTTCGATAAAACTCTCAGATCTTTGTACAAAGAAATGCTATCAGGACGACGGACTTCCATGCTCGAGAAGGGTTTCAGTCTTATTACCACTGCCATAAGCTCTCTCTTTCCAAATCTGCTCCACTTCCCCAAAAGTCAGTCCTTGAGTTTCGGGTACAAACAAAACAACAAACACAACAGCAAGAATGGCTATTACGGCAAGAATCAAGAAAGTAGGACCTGTACCCGCAGCTTCGGCAATAGAAAGAAAACTTTGTGCTACAATTAAGTTGGAAATCCAGTTTACGGTTGCTGACATGCCTCCACATATGCCGCGGTATTGCTGAGGGTATATCTCTGAGTTTACAGTCCATGGTACAGGGCCCATTCCAGGAGAGAAGAAGGCAATGTATAAGGCTAACCCTAAAACCGCAAGCCATCCGTAAAGTCCACCTGAAGAATCAGACGATTGCTGAAAGAATGCCACGGAAAGTATAAGGAGCGAGACAATTACACCGAACAAACTCGAGAGCGCTAACTTCTTTCTTCCAAAATGGTCAATGAGGTAAATTCCGACGATTGTTCCAGCTGCATTCATTGCAGCAACAACGAGAGATAGTAATAGTGCTAGTTTGTTGGAACGGAAACCCGCCATCTGAACAATTGTCGGGCTGTAGTACATGACAGTATTAATGCCTGTGAACTGCTGGAATGCCTGCAAAATAATAGATAATTTTCATGTTTAAAAGCATGAAGCAAAAGTCTAGCATGTTAATGATTATCAGTAGAAGTGGTCAATATACAAATAATAAGCAGAGATGTTACATGCTAGAAAGAGTAGGTAGGTCTCGCTACAATAATTCCGGATGTATACGACGACCTACCTCTCCATAATGAGTGTTTTCTAGAGAGAATTGATAAAGGTTTAGTAAAATCTGTTTTTCTCAAGGCCATCTCCTATTGATATAACATGATCAATCCTATGAACAATCATGTTGTATAAATAGATATAGTGTTCCAGTAAACTCTTAAAATCATTAATTGTACCTGAAGCCCTGCTCCAGCGAAAAACGCAAGTCTGATTTCTTTCGTTCTAAAAACATCCAGGTAGCTTACAGTAGTTTTCCGTTCCTGCTCTTCTTCTAAAGCTGCAGAGAGATTATTAATTTCATCCTCTAGCCGATCAATGCCATAAATGTTTGCAAGGACCGAAATGGCTTTATCCTTTTCATTCTGCAGGTTAAAACATGAAACTCTTAATATTTTGAGGACAGCTCGATAGAGAAAGAAGCTAGAAAGAGAAAAAAAACATTACTTTCATGAAAAGCCACCGGGGAGACTCCGGCAAGCATAGCATTAGTACAAACTGAACAACTGCAGGCACACCTGAGATACCAAGCATCCATCTCCAAGTTCCGGGAACCTGTAAAAAGCAGTATTAACTCAGAAAATGGGAAGTCAAAGTCAAGGTGAAAACTATAGAGTATAAGACGTATGACGGACTACTCCCTCATTGCATAAACAACCTCACAACCAAACCACTACTTAAACATAAAGAAAGTAATGTCGTCTTCCTACGCACAACTCTTTAATCAATTGATCATCGATGTAATGAACAGAAGATATAGAAATTAGTTTAGCCTTGGTTGTTCCTACATCTACACGGCTACACCTATCCCGCGCTTGAATGCCACCCAGCACCCTTCCTACATCCTAGAAGAAAATCAGACAACACTACGTGAATGTTGTGTATTCACTCTCAGTCTACAGACAATATTATATCCCAGCCGGAGCAGATTCTTGGGGATTTTGTGGGAACACACTTCCTAGCGGTCATCACTTATCAATAAAGAACATTAGCAACGCATACTGAAAACACATATAGAGTGCTATAATACAATAGTTGAATAAAACTTTAACTGCTACCAAGTTTAAAGACCATACATGTATAGCCAGAATTTTCACTAATGTTTGCCCTCTCCAAAAAGAATTTCTGATCCGCCCTGGTAAAGAAGTGCCATCGTTTTCAGAAAAAATTGGGATCCTATCATGGCATCATTATCAACTATAGCTAAAAGAATAGAAGAATACATAGGATAATATAAGTCTGACCTCTGTGAAGGCCAGATTTACGAGGTACGAGATAAACTGTCCGCCGGTAATCATTAATACATTCGTGCTCACTAGACCGCCTCTCACTTCAGATGGGGAAGCTTCAGCAATATAAACAGGAGCTGTGACAGAAGCAACACCCACTCCCAAGCCAACTAAAAGCCGGCCTAATATAAGAATGTATGGATCCGGAGCAGCTGCCATAACAATAGCTCCAGCAGCAAAGACAACATCAGCAAGCAAAGTGGCTTTCTTACGCCCATAAGCATCATTAATCCATCCTCCCGAAGCAGCTCCAACTATCGCACCAACCAATGCCATGCTGACAATTGTCTCCTGCCATATAAAAGAATGCTTTGAAAAATTAGCCCACGCTAGGATCTCCGAAAGTTTTAGTACAAGAAGGATGAAAATTAGATGATGGGTTTCCTTTCTTTCAAAGTTTGAAACTAAGGAACTCGGAATAAAACATGTCAAGACTTTTGAACTAATGCTCTTAATCTGTTAAGCTATTTCAATACTTTGTTGTTGCTGAGAAACAAAGGTAGCAGTAGAAGGATTTCCGTAAATTTCTAAATCTTCGTGCGACTCCAAAAGGCAAAACAAATTCATTTTCCTTCCGTTATTCGTTCTCTAATCCTTTTTTCTCTTTCAGACTGAAATGGACCTTAAGGCTTTTAAATAAAAGAACCTCTAATCATAAAAAAGAAAAACTGTACGGAAACTCGGGCTATAGAAAATTAGTACCTGTAAGAAACTACTCTGGCGGACCACTTCAAAATCATCTTTTATATATAAAAGAGCACCAGATATTACACCTGCAAGTTAAAACCGGTATCCTCAAAAGAAGTACTCAATTGCCACTTTCAATGGTTTGATGCCTCTTGAACAAGGTCATAAATGGGTCGGTCGAAGAGGAGTTCCCAGTCATAAATGAAATGAGGCAGTTTTAATGATACATATAACATAAATACTATATCAAAAAAGGCAGAATAAGACAACATCGTACCCCAGGAACTCAATGACCCATATCTTATTACATGAACTTAATTCTAGTCCTGCACACACAGTTAAAGATTCAAACATAACCAATTCCAAACAGTCAGGAGGACTACCAGAACTCGAAAATGTAATAGCTGCAAGTAGTGTATGTCAAATCTAATAGTATCCACATTAGCACAAACAACCACAAATTTCACATAAAAATTAAGGAACATCACTTAAACAGTTGAATCTAATTAAACTCATCCTCAAATTCGAAAACCCAGACGTAAACGAAAGTGAAGATTACAATAGCTTAAATCGAGACCTGTATCGTAACCGAAGAGGAGACCTCCAATTCCAGCAACGACAGTCAAACTGAGAACATAGTTGTTGCTAAAATACGACATTCTTCGGTCAGGGAACAAATCTAAGTAACCTGAACTTCCCGGTATAGAATCCATCGTCATTTTATCCACACAAGAAAGCTCTCTCTATCTCTTCTCTACGTATTAGCTTGTTGTCTTAAGACTTAAGAGTTTGATTTGTTGAAGAAAGCATGATCTTGTAAGTTTTATCGGGAATCTTATTACCTGTTGGAAAAAAGAGACAGGAGACTGATTCCTGGGACCACCACATCTGTTTCTAAAAAAGATAATAAAAAGTTAAATTTAAAACATGTTAATCCCATGATTAAGTTAGGTGGCATCTAAAAATTATGATAAACAAATTTCAAATTGAGATTAAAAAGATGAAATAGCTTAAGATGGTCGTGTCTGAATGATATTAGGAAACTTTTCTTTTATAAAAAGGCTTGCTGAACTTCTTTTAGAAATATTTTATTTGAAAGCAGAATATTACTAAAAATGTAATGCCAACAAAGTAAATAGCGAAAAGACAAATGCATTTTCGCATGGTCTATTATTTGTGGAAAAGCTCATCTAGATTAGTTATTATTGCATGATTAAAAAAATGTAAATTATTATCACTAATTATGTATCGGTTTTGTGAAATGTATTTTACAAGTTCGGTGAAATGCTCTTTTGATTTTAAAAAATTATGTTTTCGGCTATTGTAAAATCTTGGGAAAAAAACTATCATTTAATGACGAAATAATTGTTCTTTCGTCATGGGATTAAAAATAATTATACAAAAAAACCATCAATTGTAAACATTAAAAAATAGTTTTTTTATATAATTTTTTATTATTATTTAGATTAAATGAAATGAATTTTGTCCATTCTATGGTATAGTAGTGTAGGTTCATGTCTATATAATATTTTTTACAAGCAAGAACGGGTGTTATTTAGAATTCGGTTATCAAAGTTAGACGCTGCAACTACTTAAATCAAACACGTCGAGAAGTCCAATGACTTTCGGAAACATTACTGAACAAAATCGGTGATGAAGTTCATATCCAAAATTTCAGCGTTTAAAACTATATTTATCTATTTTCGTGTTTTTTCAGCATTTTTCTATTTTAAGCTTTATTTATTTAAAATATTTAGACAACTCTAATTGTTTTGAAATTAGGTTGGACTTTATTCTCCTAAGAACAATCTGTAATCTATGTGTAGGGTTTCGAGCAGTTCTATAAAAGGCTCTCAAACCCTACTGTGTCGTTAGATTGATGAATTAATTTTTGAGATTGTTATTTAGTCTCTATTTCTCTTTAACCTAGAGTTGGTAAAGGGTACCAGGTGTTTCACGTTGAAGACGTCGTCCGTATTCATGTGGTTGGGTAGCTTTAACCTGTATGTATTGGGATTAATCTCTCAATGATTTCAAACAGACCCACCTTCCTTGCAACTAGTTTGTTGTAGGATAACGATATCTACTCAAAATTGCCCATACAAAGTCCCCTACTGCAGACTTCACTAGTCGGCGCTTCTTATCTGCAGCAACCTTGTACTTTTGAGTTGTTTCATAAATATGTTTTCTCGTGTTCTCATGGATCTCCCACAGATCAGCGATAGGCGTCTCGATCCTGGCTGGAACCTTGTCAAGAGTTGGGAAAGCCAAACCTATAGGACCCCGTGGGTTATAACCATAGACTACCATGAAGGGACTGTGCCCAGTACTTCTTTTGTGGTGCATGTTATAGGCGAACTCAACCTGATAAAGGCGGGAATCTCATGCTTTCAAGTTCCCGGAGACCTATGTGCGTAACATGTTGCCTAACGTTTGATTAGTTAACTCAGGTTGTCCGTTTGTCTGCGGGTGATACGCGCTGCTAAGACTCAGCTTCGTGTTTATAAGGCATCACAAACTGCTCTAAAAATATCCGACAAATCGCGTATCGCGATAAAAACGATGTTCAGGAGTAGGCCATGTGCGGTAGACTTTTTGGAAGTATAAATTAAAAACATTTTGACAGCTATTGTGGTTTTCTTGCATACAATAAAATGGGCTATCTTAGAAAATTTATCAACCACTACAAAGATAAAATTGTTACCTTTCTACGTTTGTGGCACTCTAGAGAAGAAATCCATGCTGACGCTTCACCACGGTCCATCTGATATTGGAAGTGGTAAGTATAGACATGCGTTGGAGGTCGTGCATTTCACTACCTGGAAAACCTGACAGGCAACCACAAAATTGATAACATTTCTCCTCAAATGCAGCTAGAAGAATTGGCTAGATATAGAGTAGAATGTTTGACCTCTACCAACATGCCCCTCGTTGTGAATTTCTAGTATAATCTGTAGTCTCTAGATGCCCTCAAGAATATAGAGTAAGTTACATTTGAAGAGGTAGTCGTTGTTCAGTGCAAAATCTTTTCTCAAACCTGCCCCGACGTACTCCAAATATGACCAAAATATGGATTGGTATTAGTTAGATCCCTCATCATCTCAAACCCCACAATCTCTCATTCTGTGCGAATCATCATACTTTGTCTTCTTAAAGCATCAGCTACGCGGTTAAATGTATCTGAAGTGTGCTTGATAGAAAAGGTAATCTATTCTGTAAATATTTCCTAACACGCGTAGCGTGAAGAGGTTTTCTCCTGACTATGTAGATGATTCAAGGCATTATGATCGGTGTACAGTATAAAGTCTTTATAGGTCAAGTAGGAACTCTAGTGCTTCAAGACCCGTACCACTGCATAAAAATCCTTGTCATAAGTGTTGTAGTTGAGTTTAGCTCCACTTACCTTCTCACTGAAGTAGGCCATAGGTCGTCCCCGCTGGCTGAGCACAATTCCAATGCTCAATCCGGATGCATCACAATGCAGCTCAAACACTATACAACAATCAGGTAGAACCAGAATAGGTGCAATAGTCAGGCTTACTTTAATCTTCTCAAACACAGTAGTTGCTTCAGGGGTCCAGCAAAACGGTTTGCCTTTCATACAACATGTAATCGGATCCATGATAGTATTGAAGTTATAGAGGAACCTCATGTAGAATGAAACCAACCCATAAAAAGAATGGACTTCGGTAATAGAGGTGGGTATAGGCTAATCACATAGTACGGCTACCTTCGACTCATTCACTGACAAGTCAACATTTGAAACAACATACCCAAGGAATAAAACTGAATCTTTCATAAAGGAACACTTATCGAGTCCCCCATAAAACTTTTATTGTCTGAAAACAACCAATAATTCCCGCAAATACTGGAGGTGTAGCTCATCTGTATTATTATATATCAAACTATTGTTAAAATACAAAAGTAAGAACTTTCCAATAAATGGACGAAATACTTGATTCATAACCCTCACAAACGTGCTAGGAGCATTGGAAATGACTAATGGCATGACCATCCACTCAAACAGATCTTCGCAGGTCTTAAAGATTGTTTTCCACTCATCTCTCATTTGAATGCGAATTTGGTGATACCTACTCTTCAAATCCAGTTTTATAAATATTATAGCATCACTCAACTGATATATTAAGTTATCAAGTCGGGGAATAAGAAACTGATACATGAATGTCATCTTGTTGATAGCCTGTCTATCCATACACACACACACACACACACACACACACACACTCATTGAACTATATTTCTTTGGTGTCTATAGTGATGGAACCGCACAATAAGTAAGGCTCTCACGGACGTGACCTTTAGTCAATAGTTCTTCAACATGTCTAAGGAGTTCCTCATGCTTTTTGGACTCATCCGGTAGTATGGTCAGTTTGGAAAACTAGCACCCGAAACTAGCTCAACATGATGTTGGATGTCTCTTAATAGAATAAAACCTGTAGGTAGATTATCGGCAAACACAACAAAACATTCTACTAATAGCAGGCGAACGCCCTCAGGTATCCCAGCAAATGGATCATCATTAAATTCTTTAACCACCAATAGATAAAAAAATCATCATGTATCAAGCATACTCTGTGAATGTTTTACGAGTTAAAAATTTCTTACCTAACACTTGTGATACAACAACTACGGGTTTTAGGGATACCTTTTTGGATGGTGTTAATGTGAATCTATTGTTATTACATATAAAATTATAGTAGTTTTTCCTACTATCGTACATGACACTTCTATCGTATTGCCATGGTTGGCCTAGCAATAATTGACAATCATCCATAACAATAACATTACACCATGCTTTATCCGTATAGTTACCGACAAGAAAGGACATTAGATATCTTTTAAAGATTGTTACTTCACTATCTTTCTTTAACCAGACAAGTTTTAAGGGTTCTGGGTGGTCTTATATCTCAAAAACTAGCTTCTGCACAACCTCTTCGAAAATCACATTTTCGTAGTTTCCTGAATCGATTACGAATTTACATACGTTCCCTCTCATAGTACAAGTCAACTGGAAAATGTTGTTTCGCAACTAATCATCACCTTTACTTCTTGTATTAGGTGTTAAATAAACATGCCTTAGAACCAACACCTGCCCAACATCCCCTCCAATAACTTGTTCAGACTGAACTTTATCAACAAGATCCTCCAGTTCCTCATCAAACTGTGGCTCACCTTCTATATTAAAATCAGTGGCTCCGATGAAAACACCCCTTGACTGTTGTGGTTGTTGTCAAAATTTTGGACACTGCAAAACAATATACCTTGGTTCGTGATAATTGTAGTACTTGACATTTAAAGAAGTACTTGCATAACTAGGGACTTGTGAGTAAGCACCAGCACAAATAACGGTTGTAGTTTGTACTGCTCGGTACAACCTTGAACCTTTTTTTAACGTCATCCGTATATTCATGGAAGTATCTCCTCCATATGGCTTTCTTGAAAGGGATTTCTCCATATGCAATGGACGCTGATGTGCTTCAGACACATTCATAGGTTCAAACACATTCAGTTGGTCTTGAAAATGCTGTCTCATCCCACCTATGTAGCGAGATACTAATAGATCCACTGAATCAACAATATCCACACTGTCTTGCAACTTAAAATATTTGTTCGTGTATTCATCAACAGTTCATGACCCTTGTTTAAGGTTTTGGAATTGCTTATACATTATACATGCATAATTTTAGGTAAAAAACACATCCCTCAAGTGCTTCACAAATTTAACCTAGGTTGTTATTTCCAACTTACCTTGTCTCGACCTGGTTTGATTTAGTTGCTTCCACCATATGCAACTCGGCCTCAGAACTTGGTTGCCGCCAACTATTCTAATTTTACATCCGGAACCGTAGAAACTAGAAAAATATTTATTATAACTTAGAATTTCAGTACAAGTTAAAGCCATATATATAGGCTTTGGAAGTATCTTATTATACTAGTCTACTGTAATAAAATCTAGTCTACTCTAATAATATCTATAATAGATTACGTTTGAATATTGACTATAATAAATTATTTATTCAATGTATATTATTTTCGTTAACACTCCCCCTCAAGCTTGTGCGAAAGTACTTGAAAATGTCGTAGCTTTGATAATAACATTCTCTTTGAAACTTGAACTGAAGTACTTGAAGCGCAAGCTTGATCGAAAGACTAAAAAGAAATCACACTCCCCCTCAACCTGGAGCAAATATATTAATCATGTCCAACTTGTTACATATATAAGTAATCCGTGATCCATTGAGCGCTTTTGTAAATATATCTCCAAGTTGTTCTCCTATTTTGACATATCTCGTATGAATGAGATTTTGTTGAATATTTTCACGGATAAAATGACAATCAATTTTAATATGCTTCGTTCTTTCGTGAAAGACGGGATTAGACGCAATATGCAGCGCCGCTTGATTATCACACCATAACTTCGCATGCATGGTAGTCTTGATGCCAATAACAACTGGAAAATCCAAATTATCTCACAAGTAGATTGAGCCATGGCTCTATATTCAGCTTCAACACTTGATCTCGATACAACATTATTGTTTCTTACTCTTCCAAGATACCAAATTACCCCCTACAAAAACACAGTAACCAATGGTCGATCTTCTATCATCTTTAGGTCCAGCCCAATCTGCATCTGCAAAACACTTTATATTTGTATGACCAATACTTCCATACCAAAATCCTAGTCCATGAGCTGATTTGATATAACACAAGATATGTTCTAGTGTTGTTCAGTGATTAACTGTTGGAGAAGACATAAACTGACTTATAACACTTAATGGATATGCAATGTTTAGTCCAGTTACTGTAAGGTAATTGAGTTTTTCTACTAATCGATGATATTTTTATGGATCTTTAAACAATTCTCCATCATCTTTCAGTAATTGTGAATTAAGAACCATTGGTGTATTACATGGTTTTGCTCCTAGCTTTCTTGTTTCAACCATTAAAAAATACTTCAATGGTCCTAAATATTTTATTTGAAATCGCGAATGTAAAAATGTTTTAAACAATGAAATTCATTTAGTATCATTCCCAGTAATAATGATGTCATCTACATATACAATAACGGGTATAATTTCATTTGCAGAACATTTATAAAAGACAGAATGATCACAACTGCTCTTCTTCAACCCAAATTCATTTAGCGCATCACTAAACTTACCGAACCAAGCACGAGGACT
The DNA here is from genome assembly GCA_036936605.1 of Limnanthes douglasii subsp. nivea. Taxonomy (NCBI): domain Eukaryota; kingdom Viridiplantae; phylum Streptophyta; class Magnoliopsida; order Brassicales; family Limnanthaceae; genus Limnanthes; species Limnanthes douglasii. Next base: position 258,428,601 of record JAUPFV010000005.1, on the reverse strand, counting down.
TTGTTTTAATCCGTACAATGATTTATACAAACTACATACCTTTCCTCTCTCCTCCTGAGCAACAAATCCAGGTCGTTGCTCCATATAGACTTCTTCTTGGAGGTCTCCATGTAAAAATGCATTTTTAATATCTAACTGATGTAATGGCCAATCATTTTATGCTGCTAAAGAAATAAATAAACGAATAGAGGTAAACTTAGCTACCGGAGAAAAGGTTTCAGAGTAATCAACACCATAGATTTGAGCATATCCGTTTGCAACAAGTTGTGCTTTAAGACGAGCTAGCGTCCCATCTAGATTAATTTTTACATTAAACACCCATCTACAACCAATAGGTTTCTTTCCATTGGGTAAATCAACCAACTTCCAAGTACCAGTGTCTTCTAATGCTCTTATCTCTTCAAACATTTCAGCTTGCCAGCCAGAATGACATAATGCTTCGTGATTTTTTTTGGAATAGAAATAGAATCAAGTGATGCAATAAAATCTCGGGTAGAAGAAGGTAATTGATCATATTTTGCAAAAGAATAAATTGGATGAGTACATTGTCTTTTACCTTTTCGAAGAGCAATAGGAAGATCATGAGTGGACTCATTATCTTTTGTAGTAGGATCTGGAGACGAAAGAATTGGTAGTGGACGTGATGGAGGAAGTGCTTTACGTCGAGAATAAACATATCTAATACGAGGTCGATATGGTGAAGGTGGTACATCAGATCTTTGAATGGTGGTGTACATGAGTAAATCATCATCGACAATAATTATTTCTGGATTGATATTAGACAAACCATGAAAATATCGAACATGTTCTAAAAATGTAACATCCTTAGATACTATGTAACGATAAAGAGATGGGGAAAACATTTATAACCTTTTTGAAACCTAGAATATCCAAGAAAAACACAATTTCAAGATTTGGGATTTAATTTTGTACGAGTAGGACTTACATCACTAACAAAGCAAGTACAGCCAAAAATATGTAGTTCAATAGGAAATAGAGCTTTAGATGGAAAAAGCACGGAATATGGAATATTATTCGAAAGGACAGTAGACGACATACGATTAATTAAAAAACAGACAATGGAAACAGCATATGCCCAAAATAATTTTGGTACTTTTATTTGAAAAACAAGTGCACGAGTAACCTCTAAAAGATGTCTATTTTTTCTTTGAGCAACACCATTTTGAGATGGTATGTCCGCACACGAATTTTGGTGAATCATTCCTTTTTGTTCCATAAATAATTGAAATGCATTTAAGAAATATTCTTTACCATTATCACTTCTTAAAATACTAATAGGACAATTGAATTGGATATTTATTTCTACAGTAAATGTGAAAAATATTTAAAATAACTCAGAACGATTTTTCATTAAATATAACCATGTAACACGGAAATAATCATCAACAAAACTAAAAAAATATTTAAAACCATTTTTAGAAACAACGGGACAAGGACCCCAAATATCTGAATGAACTATTTGAAAAGGAAACGCAACCCGTTTATTAATACGAGGATATGATGGAAAACGATAATGTTTAGCACATCTACATGACTCACACTCTAATAATGTCAAATGCCAAAATTTAGGATAAAGTTGTTTTAAAGAGATTAAAGATGGATGAGCCATACGACAATGTGCTTCAAATGAAGATGTAATACTAGAACACACAGTAGATATATGAATCTCTTTATTAAGATAGTAGAGACCTCCACTCTCATGCCCCCTACCAATTATTGTATTCGTCGTAAGATCCTGAAACAAACAATTATCGAAATAAAAGGTAACAAAACAACTTAGTGTTTTCGTGAGTTGGCTAATAGAAATAAAGTTGAATGAAAACTGAGGGAGATGTAAAACAGATGTCAATGAGATATTTTTTATGGGATTGACAGACCCTGAACCTAAAACACGAGATGTTGATCCATCTGCCAATGTTAAATTAGAATGATGTGTATTTGAAAGAGAAGTAAAAAATTGTTTATTACCTGTCATATGTTCTGTGGCAGCAGAATCAATGACCCAATCAGAGGAAGAAGAAATAAGACATGTAGTTGAGTTACCTGACACACAAGCTGCATGGTTTGTAAGATCTTGTGCCTTTAGAGATTCTTGGTACTTGGAAAATTGAGCATATTCCCCAACGGAAAGCACACGAGGTTCCTCGTTAGCTGCCAGATTAGCAAATTGTTGAGGTAGTTGAGGACAATTCCACTTTGTATGACCACGTTCATAATAGTAAAATTATTCGACATTGTTTATGTCTCGAAAACCACGTCCTGAATAACTATTAGTATCACCACCATGGTTACCGTAACTGTTATGTCTATTGTATCAATCTTGACTATTGTATCTACCACGACTACCGTGATTATTGTACCCACCACGATTACCACGATCGTCTAATCTACCACAACTACCACAATCGTTATATCCACCACAGACACCACGAACACCAGATCTGCCACGATTATTATAACTATAAGCGTCGCGTCCACCACGACTATTATGACCATCCCGATTATCAGAAAAACCAGGTTTATTGGTGCTGATTAATGCACTAGTGACAGGTTGTATTGTCTGTGAGTTTTTGGTTCAGAGAAGTCTAGCAAAAATTTCTTGTAAAGATGATATCTCAGATCCGGCGAGGATTTGATATTTTGCACTATTAAACTCTAAAGGAAGACCAACAAGAAAACCCATTACAGCTATTTGTTCTCGTTGCAATTGTTGACTTTTAATATCAGTACTGAAGGGTAACATAAGTTCTTCTTAGATGCGTTTGAACTCCATAAAATATGTCGTAAGAGACTTATCTTGTTTTTCAGTATGATAAAAAGATTTGCAGACATCATAGAAATTACAGATATTCAATTAACTCTTTAACGTATTCACAATGATTAACAAGACTAAGTACATCAATAGTGATTGTATTTTGTATATGAAGAAAAAAGCGAGCATCATCACGCATCCAATTTTTGGTTGTGTCATACGTAGGAAGATCTTGTGTCAAATGCTCATCTTTTTCTATACTTTGTAAATATATACGAATCGTTTTACTCAAATCTAAGTAATTGGATTCGTTCAATTTTTTCTGTGATTTTGTCATCACGGGAACCAAATCAGACATATTTTTCCTTTCCTCCATCTAGATTTTTTTTATGGAAACCATAATGGCTCTGATACCATGTAGAAACTAGAAAAATATTTATTATAACTTAGAATTTCAGTCAAATTAAAACCATATATATAGGCTCTGAAAATATCCTATTATTATACTAGTCTACTCTAACAATATCTATAACAGATTACGTTTGAATATTGACTATCATATTCTTATTCTTCCACCAAGGCATAAGATAGGCTCTGGATATCTTATTCTTCCACCGAGGCGATCCAATCAAAAACTCCTCCAATTTGAGACCCTCTCTGGAACTCTAAATCCTGATTCCCACCGGTTGTTTGCACTTTGATCAAAATCTCTCATGCTCACAGTAGTCTTGGGGTAATATGGACCTCTAACTTGTTCTCTCTAAGGAGCAAATATACCCAGCTGGTCTCTCTCTTAGATCCGATAGTTGGTTACTTGAACCCGGAGCCAGAAATCTGTTGGTATGGTTGTTCAACATCCTATGCATAGCCTCATGTACATTCCTTATCTGGTCTCCTAACGAATTAACTTGTCCATCCATCGGCCAAATCGGTTTTCCAATCTCCTCCCAATCGACTGGTTCTACGATTGGTGTAGTGGAATTCCCGCAAACGGTTCTCTTAGGCGACATATCTTCTTAACCACGTAGTAGGAGCTCTAACGATCTTATACCAATTATGATTGAGGTGATTAGTGGAAATAAAATTGACGACTGCAAGAACTCAATAAGAGAAACAAAAAAATAAGTAAAACTCTAACCTTAGGTTAAAGAGAAATAGATCTTACATAATATAATCTCAAACTTTAATTCGTCAAAGTCTGACGATAAAATAGGGTTTGAGATCCTTTTACAGAAGTGCTCGAAACCCTACACAAAAATTACAGATCGTTATCAGCGTTGTAAAATAAATCTCATGTGAATTTCAAAGTGATTGGAGCTGTTTAAGTATTTTAAATAGATAAAATGAGCCGTATAACCACATTCTGATAACCGAGTCCCAAATAAAGTCTGTTTCTATTGGTTCAAAATAGCCATATAGTCGTTGGCCTAAGCTACTACATCAGTCTAACATTTTTATTTTTTTATGTTTTTAATTATATTTATATTTTAAAATATAAAATATCAATAAAAATCCAATATTAAATTTATGAAGAAGAAAGATTTGGAGTTCCATTTGATACTATCTAGTTTACATATTAGTAATAAGTATTTGAATTTTTTAAAATGTCTACGCCTTTTTTAATTTGGTTTGTTTCCTCTTTATTATCTTAGGTTGAACTTTGTCTCCTTACGTTTTTAGGGGTTTGACTAATTTAGGTATATATATCTAATTGCGAGAGATTTGGATACATTATATATAGCTTGATGTATTGATTTTAGTATTTTAAAGTTTTAATTATTTTTTCGATCGATTATACAAAGCGATCGATTCATGGTAAAAATACGATTTGAAATTGTTTTTGGTTTTGATGTAGTTCTACACTCATGGCAATTTTTTGGAATTTTTTTTATAATGACATGCAACCTACAAGTTTTTATTTCATGGAAAAAACAGTATTGTTTGTGTAATTGTAGGTACTTGCGTCAATACGGCGAAAACTGTTGCGAACATATGTGTTTATGTGATATGTATTTAACTTGAAAAAATAAGGCAAAAACCCTTACAAAAATTCTTTGGTCCATAAAGTGTTATTCATTTGCAAAAATATGATAAAACATTTGCGGATTTGCTTTTGGTTTATTATGTGTTATTCACTGGTGAAAATATGGAAAAAACCACTTGTGAAAATACTTTACCACATATTATTTTTTGTTTTTATGATTGTTTTAAGGGAATTCACCATGCCTACTTTTAGTTGCCAACCACTTCACGAATCGTGGTATCATTTCTGACTTATATGATATTTGTTCAAGATTTGTGTGTTCAAGAAAAAAAAATGGTGCATAATAGTAAACAATTAGTATATGCGTTACTTATTTTTAATTTTTTTCTTTTTTACTTTCTCTAAAGTTTGTTGTATACTAACCATGGGCATCACTACACATCCAGCTGTTGTTTATGGTTTACTTGTGCATCATTGTTATATTCGTTATTTTTTAGAAGTCTTAAATATATCTAATTGTTGAATCAACTAATACCTCCCCAAATGTAGAGAAACATGAGTATTCTTACATTTTTTTATAGCTTGATCTCTAATTTTTGTTGCTGACTTTATTGCATCTTCCAATAGATAAAATATCAAATTAAGTTTAAATATATTATTTGAAAGTATTATTACTTGTGGAAAAACACGTTGTTCATAACTTACGTTGAATCAACTAATACCTCCCCAATTGTAAAGAAACGAAAGTATACTTACATCTTTTATAGTTTGGTCTCCTTCAATTTTTGTTGCTAATTTTATTGCATCGTGAAATAGATAATATATAAAATTAAGTTTTAATATATTCTTTGGAAGTATTATTACTTGTGAAAAGACATGTAGTTCATGACTTACGAAAATATGGGCAAATGACTTGTGAAAATACATGTAAATGACTTGCGAAGAAAGGAATTTTATCTTGATCCAATATAATTCGTCGATCTTTAATCCTTATAGTATTGTGTAAACAAGTAATCAAAAAAATTAATTGAGTACCTCCTATTTACATGACCCGTAGGCGAATTTAGGTTTTTAAAACATCTTATCTTACCATGATATAAAATATCACTTTAAACAAAGATTTTTTATTGATGTACTTGATGTTATATAAACCCTTACACATTCTCCACCTCTCTAATGGTCTCCCCACAAATTCTCAAAAATCTAGTAAGCTATAATATGTCACTTACCTTATGATACACGACATAAAAATTGATGAATTGTGTTTCTTTTAAAAAATAGTTATATAATGTTATATTTTATACGTTAGGTAACATAAGCTATAACATTTTACTTACCTTATGATACACGACACACCATATGGAAGAGCAGACAAATCAATAATAAAGTACTTTGATATGTAACAACTCTACATATAAAATAAATAAACTTACATATATTTTTTACATTTGTGTGTGTAATTGTTTTCCTTCAAACGAAGGATGATAATATCACGGTTTGAAAATGTCTTGTTCTTCGATGTACCTAAAAGCATACTTTGATTAAACTAATATAACATATTTTTTTTAAATAAATTGTTTTTCTCTCGCTTCTCTCTACTTATTATTTCATATAATCTTTATCTCCAAAAGAAAATAGCACATCCATTAAATATTTTAATTCTTCATACTCCAAATTTAACAAAAATTTAAATTGGTTTGTTTTTTAATATATTTTAATCATCTTATTTTTTCATTTAAATTCATCAGACCGCATGGTGTCATGGTGAGGGGTCATCGGTGTTGGTGTAAGTACGTCATTAGAGCTTATCAAAGAATGTCGAGAAAAAAGATCATGACTTTGCATGTCACTGATAGGTATCAGAGAAGAGTTACGTCGCTCTTCATGGGCGTAATCTGGGTAGCAAGAGGTTGTACAACGCGCTGATGGGCACGCGGGAACTGATCGATGGTGTTTTTAGAGATAAGGCGGTGTCATAAAAGGTGCTCGAGCGAAAGAGTGTGATCATGGGAAATAGTCTGTCGTTAAGGATATTAGATCGTTATTGGGAGAATTTGGGAGTTATTTTTCTTCTTGGTCTAGGTCCGGTGCCTCATAGGTTTGGAACATTTTATGGTGTTTACGTTGGTGTTTGTAAGAGATAGATGATGGTATGAGCTTACTTAGATTTTTTGTTTGTGGTTTGTTTTTGTAGGGAATATTATTTTTACCTTGATGTTATTACCTTTATAAACATACATTTTTTATTGATTTATCAGCACGATCTAAAAAACCTTACTCATCCTATATCTCTCTTATTATCTCCCCAATACTTCTCAATAATTTAGTAATGTTGCTTATTATTATTATAAGTTGTTCTATATCCAATAATATGATTTGGAATCACCTTAACAATTATATATGGTCCTCCTACATAGATATAACAATGATATATGGTCCTTGACAAAGTTATAACTAACATGTTATATAACACAATCTATAACATATCATTTATTTTATGACACTCGACACACAATATGGAAGAGAACAAAAACCAATAATGACATAGTTTGATATGAAAAATCCTTACGTATTAAATAAATAAAGTTACCTTTTTTTACATTTGCGTGTTTAATTCTTTTCTTTCAAATAAATTATAATAATATCTCGATTCGAAAATATCATATTAAACTACTAAGAAATCTTTTATTTTTTAAATTTTTTTTCCTCTCTTGTGTCCACATATTATCTCATATGATATCTATCTTGAAAGGAAAAACTACATAATCAAATATTTTAATTCTTCATACTCCAAATCTAACAAATTTTTAATTTTTTTGTTTTTTATACTTCTTTTATCATCTTATATTTTTTATTTAAATTTATTTTTTCAATTCTAATAATACAACTTAAAGTTTTTATGTTCTCTAATTAGTTTGTTATAATTTTAGTTTGGATTTTATGTGTAAGGTCATGAAAACAAAATTTCGAATAATGAAAATTATTGAATGGATTTTAGAATGTTAAATGAAAATAAATTAACATGATGTAATGTTAAGTAATATTATGTAGATATATCATTCCCACTGTAATTCACCCATGTTTTACCCCTAATATTGTGTAAACAAGTACTCAAACGTTTTAATGCAATACTTTTTATTTAAACGACTCATAGAAAAAATTAGGCTATAAAAACATTTTATTTTACCATGATATGAAATATTGTTTTAAACAAAAAAAAATTATTGATCTACTGCATGCTCTATAAACCCTTACACATCTTCCATCTCTCTGATTGTCTTTCCACAAGTTCTAAAAATTCTAATAATATTGCTAATTATTATATGTTGTTCTATATCCAATAACATGGTTTAGGATCGCCATTACAATGATATTTGGTCATCTTACATAGATATATTTCACAATAAAAGAAGAAAATGATACCAAAAATATTTATCTTTATTTTGGTCATTCATAGGTATCTCAGAAGTGATACATGTACTCTTAAAATATTTATAATTTTGTTAAAATAAATAAATAAACCTCATCATGTGTGTCATTTGTTTTCTTCAAACCAAGCCTAATAATTTCCTAATTTGAAAATGAATTTTTCTTTAACTTGCCTAAAAACATACATTGATTATAAAAATATTATATTTTTTTAAACAACTTTCTTTCTCTCTTTCTCTCTACATATTATTTCATATTATATTTAATAAAAAAAGAAAAAGTACATCCATTACATATTTTAATTCTTCATATTCCAAATCTAATAAATATTTACTTATTATTTGTCTTTTTTAACATTTTTTTAATTTAAGTTCATTTTTCCAATCTCTTACTAGTTAAAAAATTATAACAATATAACTAAAAGTTTATGTGTTATTTAATTAGTTCATAACAATTTTAGCTCGGATTTTATATGTAAGGTCATGAAAACAAACTTTCAGGCATTAAAAATTATATAATGGATCTTAGAATTAAAAATCACAATAAATTAACATAAGGTAATGATAATGAATCTTCTCTAGATACACAATTCCTAATGTAATTCGTTGATGTTTTACCGTCCTAGTATTGTGTAAACAAATAATTGTTTTTTAACTAAGTAACTTATATTTACATATCTCATAGACACAATCTTGTTATAAAAACATTTTATTTTTACCTTTATATAAACTACCGTGCTAAAAAAGTTTTTTCTTGATCTACTGCATGTTCTACAAATTGTTAAATATTATATATCTCTTCAATTATCGCCTCACATGCTCTAAAATATATAATAATGTTACTTCTTATTATATGTTCTTCTATATCAAATAGCATAATTCATAATCTCCTTTACAATGATATATGGCCCTCCATAACAATGACATCGCACTATGCCGTATCCTTATAGTTACCAACAGAGAAAGAGAATAGACATCTTTCAGAGATTGTTACCTCACTACCTTTCTTAAACCAGACGAGTGTGTAGGGGTTGTGGTGGTCTTCTGTTTTCAGGGCCAGCTTATGCGCAGCTTCTTCAGAAATCACGGTTTTGAATCTCTCTGAATCAATAACGAATTTACATACTTTTCCCTCGATAGTACAAGTCGACTGGAAGATATTGTTTCGCAACCAATCATTCCCTTCACCTTTTGCCTTAGGTGTAAAACAAACACGTCTTAAAACCAATACATGCCTAACATCTTCTCACGATAACCTAGTCCTCATGAACCTCATCAAAAGTTTCCTCCAGTTCCTCATCAAACTGTGGTTCACCTTCAAAATTAGCAGCTCCGGTGAACAAAGGCCTCAATTTTTATGGTTGTTATTGTAATTTCGGACATTGCAAAGCAGCGTTCCCTAGTTCGTGACAATGTTAGCACCTCACCTGCGAGGAAGTACCTACGTGACTAAGGACCCGTGAGTTAGTACCTGTACGAATAAGAGTGGTAGTTGGTAATGTTGGGTTAGGGCATAGAACTGTCCTTTTTAGAAATTCCATTGGAGTTGTTCTGGAAGTATCTCCTCCATAAGACCTTCGTGAAAGGGATTTCTCCACATACAGTGCATATTGATGTGCTACAGAACATTCACAGAGTCAAACATGTTCGATTGGTCGCGAAAGTGTTGTTTCATCCAACCTATGTAGCGAGATATTAATTGATTTGCCAAATCAGCAATATCGACACGATTTTGCAGCTTGAAAAAATTGTTAGTGTATTCATCAACAGTCCTTGACCCTTGTTTAAGGTGTTGGAACTACTTGTCTTTAATACATGCATAATTGTAGGGCAAAAATACAACCCTCAAGTGCTTCACAAGTTTAGACGAGGTTGTTATTTTTGGCTTACTTTGCCTTAATGTGGTCTGCTTTAACTGTTTCCACCAAGATGCAGCTCAGCCTCAGAACTTAGTTGCAGCTAACTGTACCTGTTTTGCATTTAGAACCTCATTGAAATCAAGATTTTCTTCGACTGAGGTCATCCAATCTAAGAACTCCTCCCGTTCGAGACCCCCATGGAACTCTGGGATCTCAAGTCTGAATCTGGATTCCCACCGGTTGTTGGCGTTCTGATCAGAATCTCTCGCTGGAGGCTGCTTAAAAACTTGTTCACGACAATCTTGAGGGTAGTATTGACGTCAAACTTGTTCTCTCCAAGGAGCAAATTCTGTTCACGGCCGATCTCTTTCTCAGATCCTGACGATTGGTTGCTCGAACCTGGAGCTCGAAATCTGTCGGTTTGTTTGTTCAACAGCCTTTGTAGTGCTTCATGTATGTCCCTCATCTGGTTTCCCAGCTAATGCATTTGTTCGCCCACCTGGCTAAATTTATTTTCGAACTCATCCCGATTGACCAATTCTGTGATTAGAAAAGTGGAATTTCCGCGCAAGGATCTCTTGGATGTCATACTTCTGTGACCCATGTTGTAAGAGCTTTGTCGCTCTGATACCAATATTGTGGCGGCTATATGAGAGGTAGAACAAACGGCTGCAAACACAAGAAATAAGAAGACGAAATAGAGGATAAATAAACCATAACCCTAGGTTAGAGTATAAGAGACTTAGAGAAAAACTCAATTTTAATTCATAAAAGTCCGACGACAAAATATGGTATAATATGCTTTATATAGCAACTACCCAAAACCATAATAAAATATTCTAAAAAATAAAATAAAAATCAAATCAAATATGATTGCAATTATATTTGATTCACTAATTAAAAAAATTCTAAAATAAAATAAAATATCAAAAAATAGTAATTAACTTATTTGTCCCTCGTGTATCAGATCTAGGCGAATTTGGTACTCAAATTGAACGTTTCGACAAGCCCAACAAATTATGTAGCTCTTTTGGACATAAAAAAAATGAGTTTTATTTGTCACTCGGGTATCAAATCTGGGTGAACTTGGTACTCAAATTGAACGTCTCGACAAGCCCAACAATTCTCGAAAGCGTGACAGCATTATCTGGGAAAAACCATCCTATTATAAAGCCTACACACATTGCTCCACGAGATGATTTTTACGTAAAGAACAACAAAGTACGAGAATACAAAATAACTGGACTCAGTGACAATTTGTGCAATTATAGAATTATCAAACAAAGTCCAAGTGACATGTCCTTAAATATTGGTAAATTGAATTTCTAAACTTTCACTTATTTCTAAAATATTGAAGAGAAACAAATAATAAATTTAGCAATTTAATCTATATATAGGGACAAGCGACCTCGACTGGTCTGAAAACAACAAATGCACAAGCATATACAAATTGCCCAACAAGCCTGCACTAACTTATAAAATTATTTTAAGGAAAACAACGGAACAACTCTAACAATGTAACCTATGTCATGTAAATAATTGTAGACTAAAATAAAGACATATGATGGGCATAGGCACAATAGTTGCAAACTTTGTTTTGATTACATTGGTTGTGGTGCCATTGGATGTAGATGATTTCATTCAAGTTTTGAAACAAAATATTTGTTTTGAATAAATTTACCAAAACTATAATGAAATCTTATGCTCCCAATTACATCACTCAATTTGTTTTCACAACAATTGTGGTCCTAAACAACATCGTGACTAATAAAATCGATTAACACAGACATAAACCTAAACAACATTATGAATTATAAATGGAATGCAACATGCATGCATAATACATATTTCCCTTCTACTGGATAAAATTTGCAAATCGAGTCCAAAGCCACAAATTTTCATTCAGCCCAATAATCGTGTATTTGTGATTTAAAGGCTTCACCTTTATAGTGTACAATAATACAAGATCACCAGACTAAGTGACAACCAAAATAGTATACCATCAACTATAAATAATTCAACATACAAGCGTACACTATAAAATTTATTCACATATAAAATATATTAACACATAGGCATAAACTAAAATAATTAGCAAGAAAAACACAAGCATACATTGTAAGATCTATTAACACAGAAGCATAAACCTTAATCTAAACAACATTTTGAACAAAAAAATCGATTGACACACGAATAATACATTGGAAGTTCATAAGAAAAGAGAGAAAGAGAGTTCATATCTTCTACAGATTGTTACTCAAGCAACCTAGGCTGAGCTGTGGGTCATCGAGAACGTAAGAAACATGATAACAAGAGAAGAGATAAGAAAGAACATTATGGCATTTTAATTTAAGGGTTTCAAATAAGTGAGGTAATAATATTTATAGAAGATAGTGACATAATTAAGAGGTTAAAATATGTGATGTAATTTTTATTAACAGAGCGTTGCAAAAGTATGTAATGTAAGTGGGTCAACGTGTGAAAGAGGTTAAAATATGTAAAGTGTGTAATGTAAATTTTATTAACAACGCGTTGCAAAAGGGTATCTATTCCGTTGCAAGTACGGAAACTGTGAAAACACAGTCAAGTTGTAACACATATACACAACAAGTACTGTATAAAAATAAATAAATTACATTAATCAAAACGTAAAATTGGACCTAATACTCAAATTCAACAAATAGTGTACATTATCATATAAAAATATCAAATTCAAATACTTAACAAAAAGATTCATAATCAACAATATCAACATCTAATACAATATCAATTAATATTTTTATTCTAAGTCGATCTCGTTTTGATCACCGAAAAAATTATATATGTCATCTTTATCTCTTATAAATTCATCATTAATATCCCTTAAACTTGTGAATCTCGCAATAAAGACTATTGGTTTGATAAATGACAATCTATTGTATCAATATTTGTAGCAACCTAAGAATAAGTATCAAAGAAAGTAATTTGTAACCCTCACAAAAAGCAACGTATCTTATCGATCAAATTAAATTAAATAAAAGAAGGACAATTTACTATTGTAAATGTAGTGAAATTATTGCTACAAAATAAAAATAAAAAACTTTATACTAATTTTCATCACATGAACCTTATACTAATTTCCATCACATGAACCTTATCCTTACATGAAAAACAACCAGCCTATTACTTTTCAATCGGCATGAACCTTATACAAAAATATGCTGCAAATATAGTGGAATTACTATTACAAATGCCGTAAAATATAGTATTACAACAATAATAGAATTACTGTTATAAATAAAGTGAAATAACTATTGTGAATTCAGGGAGGGAGCTGCTACAAATTACACAAAATTTCACTTTTACACTAAATTAAACTTCTCCAACCAAAATCAAAATTACTGCTGTAAAAGTAGTGAGAAACTACCAGCAGCAAGTAGAGGAATTGAACGTAATGCACACAACATCAAAATATGCTTATATTTTTGAATTTGATATTGTATACTTATAAACTATACAAGCAAGAAAAATGCGATTAAAGAAAGAAGTAGCAAGTAGATTGAATATTGCATATTCTTGCAGCCAATGACCAAAGCTCTCGGCGAATTATTGATCGAGCTACACTGCAGTGGAACCGGGATTGAGTTGAATAAGTTGTGCATTGTAGGAGATGCAAAATAAAAATTAGTAGTGTAGATTTATATCGTGGAAAATCAATAAAAACTCATTCAATAATAGTGGAAATTTCAGGGGTATTGTTCAAGACATATATGTGTAACATGTTTGAATATTGTTTTCCAGAAAAGTACTCTAGCTTCTTTGAGAAGGTATTTTGCACATTTTTATCTAGATACATACCGCAAAACAATAATACCTCTTTGAGAAGGTATTGTGAGATAGATCCTTCAATAGATGTTTTTTCAGTCACCAAGAGTTTCAACTTACCAAGATACTTAACTAAGTTTAAAAAAAGTTTTACATGAGTTAATTCATAACAAAAAAAACATAAACATTTACTAAAACCAACTAGCAAAAACTTACTGTTCAAAATGATACATCCACCGATATTGATCAAGTCCACCATTAAGCGCTTCATATGCAAAATGAATCAGAAGATGCTCCATTATATCAAAAAACACTGGAGGAAATAGATTATCCAACTTACATGTTATTTGTGCTATATTTTTCTCCAATACAAGTAAATATTACACACGGAGGGTTAATGAATAGAGGTCTCGGAAAACATGACACAAATCAAGCACTACCTCCCATATTAGATTAGGTAAAAAATGACGGAAGGCAATATGTAATAATTTCTCCATAAGGATATGATAATCATGGCTTTTCAAGCCACCAAAACCCTCTACATTTGTGCAGCGTGATAGCTTGTTTGCAGAATCTTCTGGTAGCTTCAAATTTTCTAGCCATGTTTAAACAACCTGTTGTTGGACTTTGTTAAGTACATAATTAGCCTTTGGTTTAACCTTTCCTAACCTTGGGTCATTGAACATATTCAAATAGTTCATTGAGCATAAAAATTCCATATCTTCCATAACTTTTGCATTGCTCTTAGTCTTTGATTTAACATCCACGATAGTGAACATCAGGTTTTCCAAATAGTTTTTCTCGGTATGCATCAAGTCTATATTGTGTCTAATCAAATTTTCCTTCCATTAAATTAGCTCTCAGAAATTAATTTTCTTTGTCCAATGATGTTTTGTACCATATTTGAGTGAGTGGCATGTAAAATAGAATCCAGTGTTTCACCCCAATAAGTCACTCGTTTTTAGCAACATGTGTAAACATTTCTTCTTTCAAAGACGCAACTGTATTCTCCATGTTCAGGTGGTCCTTATATAGAAAATTCCAATGACAATCAAACCAACATACCTTCTTCTCTCTCGTAAGGTAATGTGTATTTGTTTCATTCATACAGTACAAGCAGACCAATACACCTTATGTACTACAAAACTGTAAACATTGATTGTTCATATTAGTACTACTCGCATCATAAAATTGATATTATTTTCAGCATCGTACGTCACAAAACCATCACCCGACGGGTGCTTAAGCTCGAATATTAATGTCTGCATGAACACCTCAAGATGTTTTCCTGGACTGCAAGGAATATGTATTATAAATGCAATAAATATGTACGGATCCTTCATGCATAAATCAAGAGACGGATTGTAAACGCACACCATCATCGTCCACTAAGAGTAATTCCTTACCAATTTATCAAATGGATTAAATTCATCGGTACATAATCCAACTCTTACATTATAAGGTTCTGATGTAAAGTATGGATGACAATTATTTAAATGCTTCCACGTGCCATCATGTATTGGGTGTATCATGAATCCGTCGACAAATGGATTACGATAGTGTCATGTCATATTCTTAGTAGTCTTTGCTGACATATACAATATTTTCAATCTAGGTTCTACGGGAAAGTAAGTTAGAATTTCCAGCAACACATTTCCTTGTATTATATTATACCCTGTAACGTGATATACCGCACTGCAAACAACACTCGAGGCTGACTGCATTCTCATAAAACAACATACAATTGTCAGCACATGTGTCTATCGTTTGGTAACAAAACCAACAGACATGAACAACTTGTTGGCTTTCCAATATATAGAAATAATTTTATTATCTCTATCTAGTTTTAGGTGAGTCATAATTTTATTATCTTTGACTCGGATTTCAGGATGATAAGTTCAAACACCAATGTTAACTTAGATATTTTGGTACAACCTTCGTAAACTGGTTCATCAACATCACCCAACAGCTTATAGTATGCATCAATAATCCCATTTGGAGCCTGACCCTCATTGATGTGCTTTTTGAATCTGATACCATCACCTATCATTTCATGATATTCGTCCCACGTAAATTGGTTAGGATTACCTTGTAATTATCCTCACTGAACAAACTTTCTCCAAGATATACCCAACAGTAGTAGTCTTCCATAAATCCACGTCTCAATATATGTTGATGTACTATATCAGTTGCATTTGGGTATATATTCATGTATTTTGAACATGGACACTATATCAAGCTACTCTCTCCTACCGAACTTGTATGCATACGAGCTCATAAATGAAGTTATCGACACCAACAAAGAATTCATTTGTAACACACGCCCTAGGAAAATCAAAAAAATGATGCATTAATTCACGATCAGTTGGAATATCCATAGGCATATGTTAGAACTCGTGATTAAGATTTTGGGATACTCATACATGATTCCAATAAATATATAATTAATTGATTAACCTAATACAATGTATTTAGGCAATTGATTTTACATTTAGAATCTTAGAATTAGAGTAGCAATTAGCAATCAAAATCGGGGTCAAGATCTTAGGAAGTAAAGTGACTCACCTAGTGATTGAAGCTCTCGATCTAGTTATTGAGAACCGAGGTATGTGAAGAGGTCGATTCAAGAACTTGGAAATCATAGATAAGATAGATTGATTTTTTGTTATGTGAAAAGGCTAGTAGTTTCAGTTCTATAGTCAAACAGGTTATATGAAGAGGTTTATATGTTAAGTTTTGGGCTCTCGGGTAGTTAATTTAACGGATAGTTAATTTAGAGTTTGCTAGTAAGTTTATTTCTTTAATTACTATTACTATTAGTTTCAATATATATTATATTAATTATATTTTTAAGAATTGTACGTTTAAGGATCGTGACCCAATCCCAATATTCAAACTAAATTGGTTAAAATTATATGTAGCCAAATTTAAGTCCTATGGACCATTTATTTAAATTTTATTTTTGTTGCTAATACCTATTTAGATTTGATGCACCACTTAATTATATTAACACCAAGTGTACTCATTTCGGGAAATTGACTCTAGTAGATCATAAGTTATGATATTAATTTAAATACTTAAAATACTACTAAAAACAAAAGTACCAAATTTTGAGACTGTTAGACATACATACCAAGAGAAGTCATATGTATATTCTAAGTTATGATCATACAAAAGACAAGTTTTCAAATTACAAAATATCCAAAACTGGTGTACAAAATACACCCAAACCACCAGTACATCAGACAAAAGAACGGGTGAAAATATTTAATTACCACATACAAGAAAAAACAAAAAATTAAGCTGGAGAAGAACCTTCAGTACCATCACCACTACAATCACCGCTACCATTATTCGTACCATAACTTGCATTCTTTTCATTCTCGACGCCGAACCACTTCACGTTACCTGACATAATATTCTCCGCAACATCAAATTTAAAATGTACAGCAAGAATTTTGATAGCTTTCTCAAGCATCACCATCCTCATCGACATCTTCTCATTCTTCTCCACCAATTATTTTTCTTCCTCACAACTCAAAATAGATGAGATTGATCATTGCGATGAACTACCCCCAATAATATTATAGGAATGCTTGGCTAGCCTTGTTCCAATTACACGCTCCTTTCTCTTTCTTAACTTAACAGTTAGGAAAGACAAGAACAGGTCTGAATCATCGATATATTCTAGGTCAGTATTGTCACCATGCTTTGACATGACCATTTCTTTCCACTCTTCTTATTAATTATTGAACAAAAATCAAGACCTTTATTAGTTATACATGAAAGTATTAAAATATATAATTATATGAAGTACCTTGACAAGGTCAAAAGAGCAGTAAAACTACCAAGATAATCACATAATAAAAACAAGGCAATAACCCACAAGCAAATATATAAAACTGAAAAAATATTTGAAAAGCAAAACTGACCCTACTCAAAACATATATAGATGATTTCGTTCGAAATGCCAAGGAAACACAAATAATAACTGATCCTACTATGCAATATATATAGACAATGTCATTCGAAATGCCAAGGAAACACAAACAATAACTAATCATATTATGAAACATATATACGCAATATCCTTCAAAATGGCAAGGAAACACAAGCAATAACTTATCCTATTTTGCAACATATATAGACATTTTCATTCAAAATGGAAAGGAAACACAAACAGTAATTTATCATACTATGCAACATATATAGAAAATGTCGTTCAAAATGACAAAGAAACATAAACAATAACTGATCCCAATATGCAACATATAAAGATAATGATACTATAATCATATATTTTGTTCTAATGATAACAGTTTTATCCTAACAATGACCAACTAAACCAAATATACAAGATATTATATATACATATGATCTTATAAAAATATATTTAACAATAAAAATACCATGATTTTTTAAGACGAGGGGTTCACAAATTCGGATGTTGCCCAGGCCATCCTTGTCGTATGTAAACCTTAAGCGTTTAACCACCGACAAAATTTCTCCAGTTTCCTCAAACTGCACAAAAGGGTAAAAATTAATATAATTTAAACATAAACTTAGCTTAAATTAAAACAAATTATAAATACTTACATGTTAACTAAATGATTGGGAATGGTTCCTCGATCCAACAACATGAGTCCCTGACCCACCATGATCACCTTTGTGGGTTTTTGAGTTTGTTTATAACAACTTCAACTTCTTAGGACTACAACAGAAATCAACCCATGTCTTCCATAATTTTGGCTTATTCGTTATGAAAGGTGGCGGATATCGATCAACTAATGTGGCATATGCTGCATGTTGGCTCTCCTCAAGGCACTTGCCTTTATCCTAGCCACAAAATTCTTGTAACAACTATTTAGTTGTTCCAACAACAACATGTAGACAACATCACGAAGGCTATTTGGTACAGTGTAGCATTGCTTTAAAAGAACGTTATGCAATTTTAAAAATAAATACATAGAAAGATAATACTTTGGTTACTATCCTGAAAACCTTCCACATGCCAGCCTTAAAACTAAAGGGTGTATTCTCAAAATTCTCCCAAATTCTTGTAATCCGAAGCCTTATTTCAGAGGCGAACCAACGAGGAATATCATCCGATCATAGTATGAAACAAGAAATTGATTAGTTTTGGAAAATATAAAGAATACTTAAATGGAAATAAATCTAGTTGTACAGTACTAAGAAACTTACATGTCCTCGTTGATCGTGACCTATTTACGGTCTATATTGGGCTTTGGATTGGGTAAAGCATACCCACATTATTTGTAATGCTCTGCCGCTCCCTCTTAATCACCGACAATGTCATGTTCGTTAGCTTCCTCTTGATCGTCGTCACTTTCCTCTTGCTTCACTTCCTCTTGATCGTCGAAAACTTCCTCTTGCTTCACTTATTCGTGATTGTTGACAACTTTATTTTGCTCAACTTCTACTTGATCTTCGGCCTCCTCATCAACATCTTCATGTTCATCTTCTGAAATCTGTTCAGATTCGTAGTCCTTAATTATACTTCGAGGAGGAGGCTAGTGATATGTGCTTGGTTCAGACGGCCTAGGAACCAATTGAGATTCATCATACTCTATCTCCGGTGAAGTGCTAAGATAAGTTCATGATGCATAAACATCCTTTGTTGGACTGGGAGTCGGAGTGGGAGTGGGATTTGAAGTGGGAATTGAAGTTGGAGTGTGAGTCGAGATGGAAATTTGTTTGAGGTAGGTATTCTATCTCGTTTGCAGATAGACTATAGCTACCCTCCCTGACATAGAATTTCTCGATGAGGGTTGCGAGGATTCTTCATCCCAGACTTTGAGGGGACAATTGTGAATTTGAGGTACCGCAACAAACGTGAACTTACTCTTCAGCTTATCTACCTTAGCTTGTTTGCCTTTTAGTTATTTTTGTTAGCCATACATACCAAAAATAATTGAAAACATTAAATAAAAAAATTTGTAACAATAAACACAATAATGGCAACACGCATAAAGGACTGCTCATCATATGAACTCATTCTCATAAAAAGATTACTATTTCATACAAACTTTTATAGTTAAATTCCACCAGCTAATGAGACATGTAAACCAATAATAGATTCAACAAACTGTAATAAAAAATATAAGATAAAACATGCATACATCAATATACATACATACATCAACCTATGTATGCATCGATTACCACACAAACATCAGCCTAAACAAAACCATAATAAGGACATTGTATATATGATATTCAGCATCAATTACAACGTACAAAGTAGTAAAACATACAAAACAAGATTGTATAACACATGATTACAATATAGACTCAAACAAAATACTCAATGAATTACTAAATGTTAACATAACAGTCACTGAAACACAAACTCACTGAATCACCCGATAATAGGTTGAACAAACTGTACTAAAAAACATGAAACTCAGTACATAAACAACAAACTATACATAGTCAGACTTATGTTTTGTAAAGAGACAATTAATACTTGTTGATGTTAGAGTCAACACCCTTAACACCTTGCTACAACAACAAAAGATACGTTTTATATTAATATACAACACCGCCAATCTACTAACAAACAATAAACAACTCTAAACTTAAAAAAACTTAATTATCGAATCGAAAAGAACAAAAACCACTAAACACAAAATAACAACTTACGATAATACAATACACTCGTTTAAAGAGGGGAAAATAGAGAAAGAAAAAAATATTGGACAGAAATCGACCTGATTAAAACCAATACAGAGAAAAAGATCCATACCTTCAATTGATTATTAGAAGCACCACCGAAAGATGGGATTAGGGTTTTGGAACGAATGAAAATGGGTTCGAGAATGATGAGAGAGGGTAGATAAAATTAGGGTTCAATGGAAATTAGAGAGGAGATAGATATCAGAATTAGATGGATACATGTGAGAGAGAGAGAGAGAGAGAGAGAGAGAGAGAGAGAGAGAAATTATAGTTAGATGGGTCAAAAGGTTAAAAGTTTTGGTCGGGTTTAATTTTCACTTACTTGGGTTAAACTTTAGGCAGGGTTAAATTTATGGGTAACAAATGGGACCAAATTAAAGGCGGTCAAATAATTATTAAGCAAACTAAATGTTGTAATGGTCCATTGCGACAAACCCCAACCTCATTTTATTAATTAATTATAAAAATAATAAAACATTTGCGTTGCAACCTTTTTTCTATAGAAAAAGTTTTGCAACCAAACAGTACTTTCGTTGAACTTTGTTGTAACAACTGACTCACTTTTCATTAAATGGATCAAAACATGTTGTGTTGTAAATACGTTACGAAACCGTCTATATTTATTACAGATTAGCAACCGGAAAAGTGGTGTTATAAAAAACATTTATCCAATAAAAATATGTTGCGGTGCTAAGAGTATCGGATACTTCAGTTTTGGTTTATGGAAGCTTGTATCAGACAAAGCATTCAAACTGAAGATTTTGATGAGAAGCTAAAGAATTAAAAAAATTGAAATAGTGATATGGCATGTGTGCTTGTTTCTTTTCCTCTGCACTTTTCAAAACTCGAATGTTGGTTATCTAGTTCGTCTACCTTCTCGTTTTTTCGTTCGTACTTCAATTTTAGGTAAAATTTATCCTAGCTTTACAATGCAGAGTCTCTTGTGAAAACCACCACGATTCGTATATGTCCATGTGTTTATTCTTCTTTCAAGCATTTATATGTTGTTGTTTGGTGTACATATGAGAGGTTTATTAGTGACTTTCTGCTTCTGATTTTGAGCTTTACATATGTATGAAAATTATTTCTCTATATTAAAATGATAATTTGTGTTAAAAACAAACCTCATTAGAAAAATTATATGCCTAAAAAGAAAAGGAAAAAACATTTCACATTGCATTGTAAAGAGAAAGTAAGGAAAAAGACTATGTAAAGATGTATCTTTGTTAATGAGTGATTTTTTTAATATTTCTAATTAGCAGTATTAAAATAATTAATGCTGGTAATTAGCAGTATTAAAAGAATTAAAACCATTAATTAACGTTTTAATTGCTAATTAGCAGCATTAATTATTTTAAAAATTATTGTTTGTTAGAAGTTACTGGATAAATTTATAAAAAAAAAGGGTATTATACTATTTTGGTATATGTTTGGTATTTGGATAATCATCTTATTTGGTATCAAATGTTGATTTTGAACTAATATTAACTTATATGGGAGTTTCCCATCTTTATTATATCCTTTTATCTATATATATATATATATATATATGTATGAGTTGTTAATGAATTTTAATATTTTAATTTGATTAATCTCTTTGATATTTAATTTTTATTATTTATTTTTATATTTATTTTACAGATTTAAAAATTATCAATATGAGGGACTTGTTGGTTTATGGATGTTATCAACAAGCTAAATTTAAGGGAGGCATTGTTGGAACCAAATTAAATTAAGGCTATGGCTAAATCTGGTCTCAAATATTGTTAACCAACCCCAAAAATGAAGAATTTTTGAGTTAATACTATTTTGTCCTTATATCCCATTTGTTCAACCGCCGAGTGAGACCTTCTCAACTAGGGGTGAGCAAAAACCGAAAAAAACCAAACCGACCGACCAAATCAAACCGAAATTTGTCGGTTTGGTCGGTCTAAAAATAATAATATTTGGTTTTGATTTTAAAATTTCGAACCGAAATAAATTCGGTCGGTTTTCGGTTTTTCGGAAAGCGGAACCGGATAAAACCGAAACTGACTGAAGTTATATATAGTTTTATACCACTTCTACACCTAATCAACCCTTTATCGTAGTGGTCCTATACGAATATTTAAACTACTTGTGGCATGGGTTCGAGCCCCACGAGTGTCTGACTATAGTTTAATCCGCTTCCGTTTAATTCTTTATACTTTTTCATTTGCGTCTACTGTTTAATTTTTTTTTATGTATTTCTTTATACCATATATTTTTTTATTTGTTATACTTAAATAGTAATATTATTATCGTATTTATTATATTAAAATTATAACTATAAATTTATTATTATAAATATAAAAAATTAATAATTAGTTTACATTATAATTTTTTTTTTTGCAATTTTTTTTTTAAATTCTTCAACTAAATAAATAATTCGAAAAAAACCGCACCGACCGAACCGAACCAAACCGACCAAACCGCACTGAACTGCACCGAACCGCACCGACTGAACGGATCGAACCGCACCTCTGTTAAAACCGAAAAACCGACCGAAACCGAAAAAACCGAAACCGAAAATAACTGATTTTTTTATTATTAAATCGGTTTAATAATATACAAACCAAATTATTTCGGTTCGGTTTAAAAATATATAAAAAAACCGACCAAACCGACCGAATCTCACCCCTATTCTCAACCACCGGGTGAAATCTTCTCAACCTCCGGGTGACACTTTCTAACCCGCCGGTTCATTTATATTCACCTGGTAGGAAGCTTCCCCGTCGGTTGAAAAGGTATCACACGGCGGGATTAAATGACATTTTTGGTACACTTTTAAATTTGGAAATTTTTGGGGATGATTATCCTATTGGGACCAAATTTAGCCATACCCTTAAGTTAGGCTTAAAATATATTAATTAATTAAATTAATTCGTTAATATATTGATCAAATATTTGGATAATATTTATTGATGTAATAATATTATTCATATTCTAATTTGTTTTGGTATTTTAGAAAAAATATGATATTAGTCAAAGATATTATTATTATGTCACTACAACAAAATGATATACTAACATAAATATACGAGATATACAATACATCAGACAACAACAAAAACATTGAATAAAACTTTATTCTCCTCCTATCTTTCTTTTCATATTTTTTATTCTCTACAAATTTTGCTAAAGCGTGAGATTCACTTATAATGGAGAAGGATTGTAGCAAAAATTTACTCTTTCAAGCCATTATCAAAGTTTATTGGAAATGAAACATATTTATAAGAATTTGTGCACTCTTTAGGACACTTTCTGTTACAAATTTTCCTTTAGTACTTTATGCTTTTGTAAACTACACGAGCAGAGATAACCTAGTTTTTTTTAACAATATTCGTAGATATTTAAAAACTATAAACCCTTACACATCTTCCATCTCTCCAATTGTCTCCCCAAAAGTTTGGTTATTCGTAGATATTTCAGAATTAAAACCTATATTTTAAACATATATTTAAAGTTCTAGAAAGAAAAATATTTAAAAGATTTAGATACAAAAAACAACTATCTGGATAGGTAGTATGAATTAATAAAGTAGTATACTTATAAAGCAAAGACACAATATAACAAAATCTAAAATATATCACTTATCTTATGATACACGACACACCATATGGAACACCATATTTTGATATGTAATACCATATGATTTTTTATGTAACACCATATGGTTTTTTTATCATCTTAATTTTGATATGTAATACCATATAGTTTTTTATCATCTTAATTTTTTCATTTAAATTCATTTTTCAATCTGATATTACTTGAAACTTTTCTAAAAATATAGATTAAAATTTCTCGTGCTATTCAATTAGTTCATTTCAATTTTAGTTTTATTTTATGTGTAAGTTCATGACAAAAACATCCGAGCTTTGAAAATATAGAATAGATTTCAGAATTCCAAATGACAATACGTTAACGTTAGGTAATATTAAGTAATCTTCTTTAGACATACCATTCTCGATGTATTCCGTTGATGTTTTACCTTCCTAATATTGCGTAAACAAGTAATAAAACATATTAATTGAGTACCTTCTATTAACATGGTTATAAAAACATTTTACTTTTACCTTGGTATAACATACCTCTTTAAATAAAGATTTGTTATTGATCTATTGCATGATCTACAAACCTTTACACATCCTTCATCTCTCAAATTGTCTATCCACGAGTTCCAAAAAATCTACTTGTGTTGTTTATTAATTTTAGTTGATCAATATCTAATAACATGATTTAGGATAATCTTTACAAGTATTTACATGACAAAATTTAATTATAAAAAAATTCTTTTACTTATATAAAATACCGCTTTAAAAAATATTTTTTATTGATTTACTGCATATTATACAAAACCTTAAAAACCCTTTATCTATACAATCGTTGCCCCACGAGTTATGGAAAATCTAGTATTGTTGCTTCTTATTATATATATATATATATATATATTGTTTAATATTAAATAACATAAAAGTTGATGAATTGAGGTCTTTATTTGAAAATTATCATATAATGTTATGGTTTACACGTTATGTAACGAAATCTATAACATATCACTTATCGTATGATACTTCACACACCGTATGGAAGATGTGTTACATATCACCAATAGCACATCTCTTTTTTTTCAAACGACTTTCTCTTTCTTGTCTCTAAAAATTATTTTATATATATCTTTATCTCCAGAATAAACATGGCGTCAATTAATTATTTTTAATTCTTTATACTCCAAATTTAACAAACTTTAAATTATTATTTTCGTTGTAGAG
The DNA here is from genome assembly GCA_036936605.1 of Limnanthes douglasii subsp. nivea. NCBI lineage: Eukaryota > Viridiplantae > Streptophyta > Magnoliopsida > Brassicales > Limnanthaceae > Limnanthes > Limnanthes douglasii. Next base: position 258,403,267 of record JAUPFV010000005.1, on the reverse strand, counting down.
TATTATTGTATTTTTATTTTTCATGTAAATTCATTTTTTTCAGTCTCCTATACCAAACTTTTCATGTAATTTTATGAAACTAAGTATCATATGTTGTTTAATATCTCATAACATGATTTAGAATCGCCCTTACAATGAAATATGGTCCTCCTAAATAGATTTATTTTACAATAAAAGAAGAAAAATAATACTTGAACTATTTATCTTAACTTTGGATATTCATAGATATCTCATAATTAAAAAATATATTTTTAAAATATTTATATTTTTGTAAAGAAAAATATCCAAATGATTTATATTCATCAAAAAAACTCATGGACCAGATAGTGAAGTTTAATGATCTTAATTTCATCCTCCACTTTCTCAATTTATTCATATCTAGAAATTTTAACTAGGTTTGAAAAACTGAGCGAAAAACATGGATGATTTAACTTATATATGTTTACCGATAGTGATAATAATATCATTAAGAAAAAAATCCAAACAAAACTTATTTTTATTTTATAGGTTTTCGTTTTAATAAGGGTAGTTTTTATAAAATTTCTTGCTCATAATATAGATAATATTTTATATACATTTCTCTATTTACTTCAAATCTTGAAACATTTCAGATAATAAATATTTATTCAAGTATTTTTTTATAAAAAATATTGATACTATCATAACTATATTTTTTTACCTAAAAATCAATAGTAGCGTATTTTGATATGAAACAACTTTATATATTGAATAAATAAAGTTACGTAGCTGTTTAGATTTGAGGGTGTCATGGTTTTCCTTAAAATAAAGGATGATAATGTCCTTATTTAAGAATACCTTGTTCATTGGGGTATATAAAAGTATACTTTAATTAAACAAAAAGAACATCTATTTTCTTCTCTCTTATCTCTGGATATTATTGTATATGATCTTTATCTCCAAAAGAAGGACTATATTCAATAAATATTTTAATTTTTCATACTCTAAATCTAACAAAATTTTAAATTATATTTTTTTTGTTTTTATAGTTTTTTATCATCTTATATTTTTCATCTAAATTCATTTTTTCAATTTTATATTAATTTCAAGTTTCTAACAATATAAATAAAAACATTCATTAATTACTTCATTACTATTTTAGTTTGGATTTTATGTGTAAGGTCTTGAAAACAAAGCTTTGAACATTTAAAATTATAGAATGGATTAAGAATTTCAAATGACAATAAATTAACATGAGGTAATGTTAAGTAATATTCTCTAGATATATCATTCTTGATGTAATTCTCCTATGTTTTATCCTCATAAACAAGTAACCAAACATTTTAATTGGCTATCTTTTATTCACATTACTAATATACAAAATTGGATTATAAAATATTTTATTTTATGTGGATATAAAAATACTATTTTAAATATATAAAAAATTATTGTAGCACCGCATGCACTACAAACTCTTACACATACTCCATCTCTCTAATTGTCTCCCTGCAAGTTCTAAAAAATCTCATAATATGACCTCTTATTATCTGTTGTTCCATATCTAATATAATTATTTGGAATCTTGTTTACAATGACATATGGCCCTCTTACATAAATATATTTTACAATAAAAGAAGACAATTGATTATATATGAACTATTTATCTTAACTTGAGTATATATACACCACAACCACTAATGAGCCATGATAGTCAAGTCCAATAATTATTATCCCATCGTCTACTTTCTCAATTCATACCAAATGTAAGGTTATTTATTTAATACGTCGAGTTGTTACATATTTAAAGTACGTTATTAGTTATTCTTGTGCTCTTCAATACTGTGTGTTGTGTGATAAGATAAATGATATGTTATAGCTTTCATTAAATAACATATAAATTATAACATTAAATAACTATTTCTCAAAACAAAATGCAATTCATTAACTTTTATATCAAAAACTAAATTACGAGATTATCAATATTATCGTTAAAAAAATACTTTTACATATATTTTTGATCGGTGAGGTTTTAAGATTTTAAATAAAGAGAGAAATGTATAAAGAAAATAAGTATATTAGCATCATTGCATTCTATGAAAATTGTGATTATTAAAACATATATAGTTTAAGAATGATATTTTTATCATTGCCGGGAAACATATATAATTTAAAAAAAATATGTTTTTTTTTTCATTTTTCAAACCTACTTACAATTTTATATTGGGATGAATTGAGAAAGTAGAGGATGAGATGGACATTATTAGACTTCAATATCATGGCTCATAGTGGTTTTGATGTATGTAAATCATCTAGATTTTATTCTAATAAAAAACATAAGTATTTTTAAAATATATATTATAATTCTAAGATATATACGAATATCCAAAATTAAGATTAATAGTTACAATATCATTTATCTTATTTTATTGTGAAATATATCCATGTTGGATGACCATATGTCATTTAAAAAAAGATTTCAAAACATGTTATTAGATATTAAACAACTTATAAAAATAGTATTATTAAATTTTTGAAAACTCGAGGGAGACAATTGGAGAGATGAAGTATATGTAATGGTTTGTAAAGCATGTATTTTACTAATAAAAAAATATTTGTTTAAGGATGTATTTTATATCAAGGTAAAAAGAAAATAATTTTATAACCAAATTTATCTATGAGACATGTAAAGAGAAGGTACTCAATTCAATTATTTTTTATTACTTGTTTACACAATATTAAGAGGGTAAAACACCCTCAATTACATTGAGAATTATATATCTTGAGAATATTACTTAACATTACCTCGTGTTAATGTATTATCATTTGAAATTCTGAAATCTGTTAAACAAAATTTACTCGCGGATGTTTCTTTTCATGAAATTATCCATAAAATCAAAACTAAAATTGTAACAAAGTAAGTGAATAACACATAAATTGTAAACTATATTCTTTGAAAAGTTTGAGTAATATGAGATTGAAATCAAATTCATTTTATTTTATCAATTACTTCATTACAATTTTAGTTTAGATTTTATGTGTAAGGTCATAAAAACAAACTTTTAAACATTGAAAATTATGGAATGGATTTCAGAATTCTAAATGACAATATATTAACATGAGGTAATGTTAAGTAATGTTCTGTAGACATACCATTCCCGATGTAATTCTCCCATGTTTTACCCTCATAATCTTGTGTATACAAGTAATCAAATATTTTAATTGACTACCTTCCATTTGCATGTATCATAGATAAATTTGGTTATAAAAACATTTTCTTGTTACTTTAATATAAAATACCGCCTTAAACAAATATTTTTGTATCGATCAACTACTTGCTCTACAAACCCTTACATATACTTCATCTCCTTAACTGTCTTGTCACAAGTTCTGAAAAATGTAATAATAATATTATTGTTATATGTGTTCTATATCCAATAACATGATTTGCAATCTCTTTTACAATGATATATGGTCCTCCAAGAAGGATACATTTCATAATAAAATAAGACAAATGATAGTGAAACTATTTATCTTTCTGTTGGATATTCCTCGATATATTAGAAGTATAATATATGACCAATTGACTACTGTTTATCGTGTACAAACATATTAATTGACTACTGTTTATAATGCTATTATAATGTTATAGTTTGAGTGTATCATTTTGTACTTCAATAACAAGATGATAATGTGCCGATTGAAAATTTATTTGTTCTTTGAGGTTCCTAAAAGTATACTTTAATTAAACTAATAGAACATCTTTTTTTTCAAACAATTGTCTTCTCTCTTAGCTCCACATCTTTTTTATGTTGCAAACCTAGCAAAAATTGTACATTTGGATTAATTTTAGAAATTAATTGATGAGATGACCATCATTAGACTTTACTATGACATAGGCTACCCATAGACCATGTATCGTAAATTGTTCTTCAGCTTCCTTCGTACATTTCCTTTGTTTATCCAAACACAATCTCGGCGGCCAGAATAAACTGAGTTTCTTCTCGTGCAGCAGCTTCGGCGACAGCAGCGGCAGCTGGGGTGCATGCACAACACCGGCTTCTATTGATGTGTAACTGCAAGTGACCAAAAATGGGAGAATTTTGATTATCATTATGTCACTAGTTCTTCCCATTTTATTTTATTATTCGTCGATCTGTATATGAATACAAAAGCTTGGTCATTCGTCTATTTATACAAACTAAAATTGTAATTACCTAATTAAATAACACATAAACTTTAAGTTATATTGTTAGAAAATTTTCAAATAATATAACATTGAAAAAATGAATTTAAATAAAAATATAAAATGAAAAAAGTATAGAAAACAAAATTTTTAAAAGTTTGTTACATTTGAAGTCTAGAGAATTAAATTATTTGATAAATATAGTTTTCTTTCGGATATAAAGATCACATAATTAATATATGCACACAAGAGTAAAAAATATATGTTTTAAAAATAATGATATGTTATATTAGTTTAATTAAAGTTTTATTTCTTGGTATGGCAAATAAAAAAATATTTTTAAATCTATATATTATCATTCTTCTATAAAAAAAACGACACACACAAATGTAAAAAAAATACGTAAGGTTATTTATTTAATTCGTCGCGTTGTAAGATATTCAAAGTATGTCATTACTTATTTTTGTGCTCTTCTATATTGTGTATTGTGTGATAAGGTAAATGATATATTATAGTTTTCATTAAATAACATATAAATTATAACATTATATAACTATTTCTCAAAACAAAAACGCAATTCATTAACATTTATATCAAAAACTAAATTACGATATTATCAATATTATCGTAAAAAAAATACTTTGATATTATATATATATATATATATATATATATATATATATATATATATATTTATGATCGGTGAGGTTTTAAGATTTTAAGTAAAGAGAGAAATATATAAAGAAAATAAGTATATTAGCATCATTGCATTCTATGAAATTGTAATTATTAAAACATGTATAGTTTAAGAATGATATTTTTATCATTAATGGGAAACATATATAATTTAAAAACATTATGTTTTTTTTCATTTTTCAAACCTACTTACAATTTTATATTAGGATGAATTGAGAAAGTAGAGGATGAGATGTACATTATTAGACTTCAATATCATGGCCCATAGTGGTTTTGATGTATCTAAATCATCTAGATTTTGTTCTAATAAAAAACATAAGTGTTTTTAAAATATATATTATAATTCTAAGACATCTACGAATATCCAAAATTAAGATTAATAGCTACAATATCATTAATCTTCTTTTATTGTGAAATATGTCTATGTTGGATGACCATATGCCATTGTAAAAAAAGATTTCAAAACAGGTTATTGGATATTGAACAACTTATAAAAATAGTATTATTACATTTTTGAAAACTCGAGGGAGACAATTTAAGAGATGCATAACACATAAATTGTAAACTATATTCTTAGAAAAGTTTAAGTAATATGAGATTGAAAAACAAATTTAAATGAACACAAATTAGATAATAAAAGATATAAAAGAACAAATAAATTAAAAGTTTGTTAGATTTGGAATATGAATAATTATATTGTTTGATGAATATTGTTTTTTTGTTGATAAAGATCATACATATTAATATATGAAGACAATAGAGCAAAAACAAGTTATTTAAAAAAGAAGGAAATGTTCTATTAGTTTTATCAAAGTATGTATTTAGGTACGTCAAAGAAGAAAGAATTTTTCAAATCTGGACATTATCATCCTTCGATTGAAGGAAATATATGACCCACACAAATGTATGTAAGTTTATTTTTTAATACCTAGAGTTATTACATATAAACATATGTCATTATTGATTTTTGTGTTATTCCATTTGGTTTTCTGTGAATCATAAGATACATGATATGTTTTAGATTTTGTTCGACAACATATAGACTATAAAATTCTATAACCATTTTTCAAAAACAAAGTTTTTGTTTAAAAAATTAGATAAATATTTATGATCTGAAGTCACGTTGAGTTTTTAATGTCTCAAACGAAAAAGAAATGTATACATAAAAATAAGTATATTATGAGCATTGTATTTTATAAAAAATACTCGTATTATAGCTATCGAGTAACATATATAGTATGAAGTATCAAATGTAGTTATAAATCTAGATTAGGATGAATTGAGGAAATGGATGATGATATTAGTTAAAATTATATATTACTTAACATTACCTCATGTTAATTTATTATTATTTGAAATTCTTAAATCCATTCTATAATTTTTAATTTTAAAATTTTATTTTTATGACCTTACACATTAATTTCAAATTAAAATTGTAATGAATTAATCAAATAAAATGAAAACTTTTATTTATAAGTTTATAATTTTTTTAAGTAATATTATATTGAAAATAATGAATTTAAATGAAAAACATACGATAATTAAAATTATAAAAACAAAAACATTAAATGTTTGATATATTTAGAGGATGAAGAATTAAAATATTTAATAGATGTAGTTCTTCTTTTGGAGGTAAAGATCATATACAATAATATGGGAAGACAAGAGAGAATAAAGAATATGTTATATTGTTTAATTAAAGTATACTTTTATGTATGGAAATGAACAATGCATCTTCAAATAAGGATATTATCGTTATTTGTTTGAGGGAAAAATATGACACGTTCAAATTTAACCATACGTAAGTTTATTTATTTAATATATAGAGTTGTTACATATCAAAGTACGTCGTTATTTATTTTTGTGTTCCTCCATATGGTGTGTTGTTTTTAATAAGATAAGTGATGTCTTTTAGCTTCGTTACATAACGTATAAACTATAACATTACACAAGCATTTTTCAAAAACAAAAACACAATCCATCAACTTTTATGTCCAAAATCTAAATTACGAGAACATCAACATCATCATAAAAAACACTTTGATATATGTTTTTGATCCATAACATTTTAATTTTAAACTAAAGAGAGAAATATTTGCAGAAACATACGTACAATATGAGCATCAATAAAACATAAACTTATAAACTAATAGTAATATCTTGTTTTTATTTTTTAATGAATGATATTATTATCATCATCGAGTAACAATAATATTTTAAATACTGTGTGTATTTTATGTTGCAAACATAGCTAAAATTGTATATTGGGGTTAATTGAGAATATAGATGATGGGATGACCATCATTAGAATTTACTATCATTGTCCATTAGTAGTTTAGATGTATGTAAATCATTTATATCTTTTTTCATTACAAAAATATATTTTAAATATTAGATATCTACGAATAACCAAAATTAAGATAAATAGTATTAATATCATTTCTAGTCTTTTATTGTGAAATATACATTTGTATAAATATCATATATTATTGTAAATGCGATTGCAAATCATACTATTGGATATAGAACGACTAATAATAATAAGAAACATTACTCGATTTTCAAGAATTTGTGGGAGATAACTCGAGAAATGGAGGATGTGTAAAGTTTTATAGATGATGTAGTAGATCAGTTAAAAATATTTGTATAAAGTGGTATTTTATATCAAGGTAAATTGAAAATATATTTATATTCAAATTTTATCAAGAAGTCATATAAATATATGGTACTTAATTAACAATGTTTGATTATTTGTTTACACAATACTAAGAGGGTAAAAGATGGGCGAATTATATTGGGAATGGTATAACTAAAGAATATTACTTAACATTAACTCATGTTAATTTACTTTCATATGGAATATTGAGATCAATTCCATAATTTACAATGCTCGAACTTTGTTTTCATGACCTTACATATAAAATCCAAACAAAAATTGTAATGAACTAATTAAATAACACATAAACTTTGAGTTATATTGTTAGGAAATTTTCAAGTAATATGACATTGAAAAAATGAATTTAAATGAAAATATAAAATGATAAAAAAAACTATAGAAAACAAAATTTCTAAAAGTTTGTTACATTTGAAGTCGGGTGAATTAAAGTATTTGATGGATTTAATTTTTCTTTTGGAGATAAAGATCATATAAAATAATATATGCACACAAGAGTGAAAAATATTTGTTTTAAAACTAAAGATATGTTATATTAGTTTAATTAAAGTATACTTTTTTGGTATGGCAAATAAAAAAATATTTTCAAATCTGGATATTATCATTCTATTATTGAAAGGAAAATATGACACACACAAATGTAAAAATAATACGTAATGTTATTTATTTTATACATCGAGTTGTTACATATCAAAGTATGTCATTACTGATTCTTGTGCTCTTTTCCAATTGTGTGTTGTGTCATAAGATAAATGATATGTTATAGTTTTCGTTAAACAGCATATAAATTATAACATTATCTAACCATTTCCTAAAACAAAAACGCAATTCATTAACTTTTATATCAAAACCTAAATTACGAGAATATCAATATTATTGTAAAAAAGTACTTTGATATATATAAAGATCGGTGAGGTTTCAAGATTTTAAGTAAAGGGATAATTGTATAAAGAAAATACTTATATTAGCAGTATTGCATTGTATGAAAATTGTCATTATTAAAACATATATAGGTTAAGAATGACATTGTAATCATTATCGGGTAGCATATGTAGTTTAAATTTTATATTTTTTTCATTTTTCAAACCTACTTACAATTCCATATTGGAAGGAATTGAGAAAGTAGAGGATGAGATGGACATTATTAGACTTCAATAACATGGCCCATATCGGTTTTGATGTATGTAAATCATCTAGATTTTGTTCTAATAAAAAACAAAAGTATTTTTAAAATATATATTATAATTCTAAGATATCTACGAATACCCAAAATTAAGATTAATAGCTACAATATCATTTATCTTATTTTATTGAGAAACATATCCATGTTGGATGACCATATGCCTTTGTACAAAAGATTTCAAAACATGTTATTGGATATTGAACAACTTATAAAAATAGTATTATTACATTTTTGAAAACTCGAGGGATACAATTGGAGAGATGAAGTATATGTAAGGGTTTGTAAAGCATGTATTTTACCAATAAAAAATCTTTGTTTAAGGCAGTATTTTATATCAAGGTTAAAAGAAAATATTTTTATAACCAAATTTATCTATGAGACATGTAAAGAAAAGGTACTCAATTCAATTATTTTGTATTACTTATTTACACAATATTAAGAGGGTAAAACACCCCGGATTACATTGGGAACGATATATCTTGAGAATATTACTTAACATTACCTCCTGTTAATGTATTATCATTTGAAATTCTGAAATCTACTAAACAGAATTAACGCGAGGATGTTTCTTGTCATGAAATTACCCATAAAATCAAAACTAAAATTGTAACAAAGTAAGTGAATAACATATAAATTGTAAACTATATTTTATTTGAAAAGTTTGAGTAATATAAGATTGAAATAAAATTCATTTTATTATCTCAATTACTTCATTACAATTTTAGTTTGGATTTTATGTGTAAGGTCATAAAAACAAACTTTTAAACATTGAAAATTATGGAATGGATTTCAGAATTCCAAATGACAATATATTAACATGAGATAATGTTAAGTAATGTTATGTAGACATATCATTCCCGATGTAATTCTCTCATGTTTTACCCTCCTAATCTTGTGTAAACAAGTAATCAAACATTTTAATTGACTACCTTCCATTTGCATGTATCATAAATAAATTTGGCTATAAAAACATTTTATTGTTACTTTAATATAAAATAACGCCTTAAACAAAGATTTTTTTATCGATCAACTACTTGCTCTACAAACCCTCACATATACTTCATCTCCTTAACTGTCTTGCCACAAGTTCTCTAAAATGTAATACTAATATTTCTTTTATAGGTGTTCTATATCCAATAACATGATTTGCAATCTCTTTTACAATGATATATCGTCCTCCAAGAAGGATACATTTCATAATAAAAGAAGACAAATGATAATGAAACTATTTATCTTACTTTTAGATATTCCTCGATATATTAGAATTATAATATATGACAAATTTACTACTGGTTATCTTAATCAAACATATTAATTGACTAACCAACTAATGGATAAAATTTGGTAATAATTTGTTTTTATTTTACATTGATATAAAATACTGGTTTAAATAAAAAATTATTTTTCTATCGCATGCTCTACAAACCATTACACATCCTCCATCTCTCCAATTGTTTCCCCACAAGTTCTCAAATATCTCTTAATATGACTTTTTATTATATGTTCTTGTATATAAAATATCATAATTTATAATATATTTTACATAAATATATTTTATGGTCCTCTTACATAAATATATTTTACAATAAAAGAAAACAAATGATACTGGAAGTATTTCTTTTAACTTTAGTGAAGATACACTACAACCAGTAATGGGCCATGATAGTAAAGTTTAATAATTGTCATCTCATCGTCAACTTTCCCAATTCTTACCGATCTATAATTTTAACTAGGTTTGCAACATGATAAAATATAACATAAAACATTTAAACTATTATTGTTATCCAGATAGCCCCAATAATATCATTCTTCAAAAGATCCAAATAATATCTTAATATTATTGTATAGGTTTCTGTTTTAATAATGACTATATTTGTAATGTTCCTTCTATACAATTTTTTTATATAAATTTCTCTTTTTACTTCAAATCTTAAAACCTCACATATCATATAGATATATATATCCCAGCCTATTCTACGATATATGGATGGTCTCGAAATTTAGATTTTTAGCATAGAGGATGATGAATTGAGTTTTTTTAATGGTTATATATAGTTATAGTTTAGATGTTATGTAACGAAATCTATAACATATCACTTATCTTATGAAACTCAACACACCATATGGAAGATTATAAAAGTCAATAATGACGTATTTTTATATATAACACATCTACATATTAACATATAAACTTACGTATTTTTTTAAAATTTGAGTGTATCATTTTGTACTTCAATAACAAGATGATAATGTGCCGATTGAAAATTTATTTGTTCTTTGAGGTTCCTAAAAGTATACTTTAATTAAACTAATAGAACATCTTTTTTTTCAAACGATTGTCTTCTCTCTTAGCTCCACATACTTTTTTATGTTGCAAACCTAGCAAAAATTGTACATTGGGATTAATTGAGAAATTAATTGATGAGATGACCATCAATAGATTTTACTATGACATAGGCTACCCATAGACCATGTATCGTAAATTGTTCTTCAGCTTCCTTCGTACATTTCCTTTCCTTATCCAAACACAATCTCGGCGGCCAGAATAAACTGAGTTTCTTCTCGTGCAGCAGCTTCGGCGACAGCAGCGGCAGCTGGGGTGCAGGTACAACACCGGCTTCTATTGATGTGTAACTGCAAGTGACCAAAAATGGGAAAATTTTGATTATCATTATGTCACTAGTTCTTCCCATTTTATTTTATTATTCGTCGATCTGTATATGAATACAAAAGCTTGGTCATTCATCTATTTATACAAACTAAAATTGTAATTACCGAATTAAATAACACATAAACTTTAAGTTATATTGTTAGAAAATTTTCAAATAATATAACATTGAAAAAATGAATTTAAATAAAAATATAAAATGAAAAAAGTATAGAAAACAAAAATTTTAAAAGTTTGTTACATTTGAAGTCTAGATAATTAAATTATTTGATAAATATAGTTTTCTTTCGGATATAAAGATCACATAATTAATATATGCAGACAAGAGTAAAAAATATATGTTTTAAAAATAATGATATGTTATATTAGTTTAATTAAAGTTTTATTTCTTGGTATGGCAAATAAAAAAATATTTTTAAATCTATATATTATCATTCTTCTATTGAAAAAAAACGACACACACAAATGTAAAAAGAATACGTAAGGTTATTTATTTAATTCGTCGCGTTGTAAGATATTCAAAGTATGTCATTACTTATTTTTGTGCTCTTCTATATTGTGTATTGTGTGATAAGGTAAATGATATATTATAGTTTTCATTAAATAACATATAAATTATAACATTATATAACTATTTCTCAAAACAAAAACGCAATTCATTAACATTTATATCAAAAACTAAATTACGATATTATCAATATTATCGTAAAAAAAATACTTTGATATTATATATATATATATATATATGATCGGTGAGGTTTTAAGATTTTAAGTAAAGAGAGAAATGTATAAAGAAAATAAGTATATTAACATCATTGCATTCTATGAAATTGTAATTATTAAAACATGTATAGTTTAAGAATGATATTTTTATCATTAATGGGAAACATATATAATTTAAAAACATTATGTTTTTTTTCATTTTTCAAACCTACTTACAATTTTATATTGGGATGAATTGAGAAAGTAGAGGATGAGATGTACATTATTAGACTTCAATATCATGGCCCATAGTAGTTTTGATGTATCTAAATCATCTAGATTTTGTTCTAATAAAAAACATAAGTGTTTTTAAAATACATATTATAATTCTAAGACATCTACGAATATCCAAAATTAAGATTAATAGCTACAATATCATTAATCTTCTTTTATTGTGAAATATGTCCATGTTGGATGACCATATGCCATTGTAAAAAAAGATTTCAAAACATGTTATTGGATATTGAACAACTTATAAAAATAGTATTATTACATTTTTGAAAACTCGAGGGAGACAATTTGAGAGATGCATAACACATAAATTGTAAACTATATTCTTAGAAAAGTTTAAGTAATATGAGATTGAAAAACAAATTTAAATGAACACAAATAAGATAATAAAAGATATAAAAGAAAAAATAAATTAAAAGTTTGTTAGATTTGGAATATGAATAATTAAATTGTTTCATGAATATTGTTTTTTTTGTTGATAAAGATCATACAGATTAATATATGAAGACAATAGAGCAAAAAAAAGTTATTTAAAAAAGAAGGAAATGTTCTATTAGTTTTATCAAAGTATGTATTTAGGTACGTCAGAGAAGAAATAATTTTCAAATCTGGACATTATCATCCTTCGATTGAAGGAAATAAATGACCCACATAAATATATGTAAGTTTATTTTTTAATACCTAGAGTTATTACATATAAACATATGTCATTATTGATTTTTGTGTTATTCCATTTGGTTTTCTGTGAATCATAAGATACATGATATGTTTTAGATTTTGTTTGATAGCATATAGACTATAAAATTCTATAACCATTTTTCAAAAACAAAGTTTTTGTAAAAAAAAATTAGATAAATATTTATGATCTGAAGTCACGTTGAGTTTTTAAAGTCTCAAACGAAAAAGAAATGTATACATAAAATTAAGTATATTATGAGCATTGTATTTTATAAAAAATACTCGTATTATAGCTATCGAGTAACATATATAGTATGAAGTATCAAATGTAGTTATAAATCTAGATTAGGATGAATTGAGGAAATGGATGATGATATTAGTTAAAATTATATACTAATTAACATTATAATCGTTATCGATTTGTTTTTATATTCGTTTATCAAAATTAGATAAAATTCTAGATTATGATGAATTGAGAAAGTGGATAATGAGATTACCGTTATTAGAGTTCATTATGACGGCAGATTTTGATGTATGTAAAAAAATGTTAGTAGTTTTAAAATATATATTTAATTCTTAGTTATCTAAAAATTAAAGTTAAGATAAATAGTTTATGTATTGTTGCCTTACTTTCTACTGTAATGTATTAATGTATGAGGACAATATATCATTTTAAAAAATATTCGAATTTATGTTATTTGATATAGAACATCATATAATAAGAAGCATAATTACTAAAAAAAAAGTTAGAACTTGTATGGCAACAGTTGTAAATAAAGGATATTTAGGGGTTTGTAGAACATGCATTAGATCAATAAAAAAATCTTTGTTTGAAGCCGTATTATATATCGAGGTAAAATATATAAAAAATTATGACCTAATTTTGTCTATTAGTCATGTAAATAAAAGGTAGTCAATTAAATGTTTTATTACTTGCTTACAAAAGAGTAGGAGGATAAAACATGAGAAAATTACATCGGTCTAAAGAATATTACTTAACATATAATAAGAAGCTATATTACGAGGATTTTTTATAAGTGTAATGGTTTGTAGAGTATGCGGTTGAACTATCAAAAATATTGTTTAAAACTTTATTTTATATCCGTGTTAAAGAAAACAAATTATAACCCAATTTTGTCTATTAATCATGTAAATAAAAGGTAGTCAATTAAAATGTTTGATTACTTGTTTTCACAAGATTATGAGGGTAAAACATGGAAGAATTGCATGGGGAATGGTATGTCTAGAGAATATTACTTAACATTACCTCATGTTAATTTATTATTATTTGAAATTCTTAAATCCATTCTATAATTTTTAATTTTAAAATTTTATTTTTATGACCTTACACATTAATTTCAAATTAAAATTGTAATGAATTAATCAAATAAAATGAAAGCTTTTATTTATAAGTTTATAATTTTTTTAAGTAATATTATATTGAAAATAATGAATTTAAATGAAAAACATAAGATAATTAAAATTATAAAAACAAAAACATTTAATGTTTGATATATTTAGAGGATGAAGAATTAAAATATTTAATAGATGTAGTTCTTCTTTTGGAGGTAAAGATCATATACAATAATATGGGAAGACAAGAGAGAATAAAGGTATATTGTTTAATTAAAGTATACTTTTATGTATGGAAATGAACAATGCATCTTCAAATAAGGATATTATCATTATTTGTTTGAGAGAAAAATATGACACGTTCAAATTTAACCATACGTAAGTTTATTTATTTAATATATAGAGTTGTTACATATCAAAGTACGTCGTTATTTATTTTTGTGTTCCTCCATATGGTGTGTTGTTTTTAATAAGATAAGTGATGTCTTTTAGCTTCGTTACATAACGTATAAACTATAACATTACACAAGCATTTTTCAAAAACAAAAACACAATCCATCAACTTTTATGTCCAAAATCTAAATTACGAGAACATCAACATCATCATAAAAAACACTTTGATATATGTTTTTGATCCATAACATTTTAATTTTAAACTAAAGAGAGAAATATTTGCAGAAACATACGTACAATATGAGCATCAGTAAAACATAAACTTATAAACTAATAGTAATATCTTGTTTTTATTTTTTAATGAATGATATTATTATCATCATCGAGTAACAATAATATTTTAAATATTGTGTGTATTTTATGTTGCAAACATAGCTAAAATTGTACATTGGGGTTAATTGAGAATATAGATGATGGGATGACCATCATTAGAATTTACTATCATTGTCCATTAGTAGTTTAGATGTATGTAAATCATTTATATCTTTTTTCATTACAAAAATATATTTTAAATATTAGATATCTACGAATAACCAAAATTAAGATAAATAGTATTAATATCATTTCTAGTCTTTTATTGTGAAATATACATTTGTATAAAGATCATATATTATTGTAAATGTGATTGCAAATCATACTATTGGATATAGAACGACTAATAATAATAAGAAACATTACTCGATTTTCAAGAATTTGTGGGAGATAACTCGAGAAATGGAGGATGTGTAAATTTTTATAGATGATGTAGTAGATCAGTTAAAAATATTTGTATAAAGTGGTATTTTATATCAAGGTAAATTGAAAATATATTTATATTCAAATTTTATCAAGAAGTCATATAAATATATGGTACTTAATTAACAATGTTTGATTATTTGTTTACACAATACTAAGAGGGTAAAAGATGGGCGAATTATATTGGGAATGGTATAACTAAAGAATATTACTTAACATTAACTCATGTTAATTTACTTTCATATGGAATATTGAGATCAATTCCATAATTTACAATGCTCGAACTTTGTTTTCATGACCTTACATATAAAATCCAAACAAAAATTGTAATGAACTAATTAAATAACACATAAACTTTAAGTTATATTGTTAGGAAATTTTCAAGTAATATGACATTGAAAAAATGAATTTAAATGAAAATATAAAATGATAAAAAAAACTATAGAAAACAAAATTTCTAAAAGTTTGTTACATTTGAAGTCGGGGGAATTAAAATATTTGATGGATTTAATTTTTCTTTTGGAGATAAAGATCATATAAAATAATATATGCATACAAGAGTGAAAAATATTTGTTTTAAAACTAAAGATATGTTATATTAGTTTAATTAAAGTATACTTTTTTGGTATGGCAAATAAAAAAATATTTTCAAATCTGGATATTATCATTCTATTATTGAAAGGAAAATATGACACACACAAATGTAAAAATAATACGTAATGTTATTTATTTTATACATCGAGTTGTTACATATCAAAGTATGTCATTACTGATTCTTGTGCTCTTTTCCAATTGTGTGTTGTGTCATAAGATAAATGATATGTTATAGTTTTCGTTAAACAGCATATAAATTATAACATTATCTAACCATTTCCTAAAACAATAACGCAATTCATTAACTTTTATATCAAAACCTAAATTACGAGAATATCAATATTATTGTAAAAAAGTACTTTGATATATATAAAGATCGGTGAGGTTTCAAGATTTTAAGTAAAGAGATAATTGTATAAAGAAAATACTTATATTAGCAGTATTGCATTGTATGAAAATTTTCATTATTAAAACATATATAGGTTAAGAATGACATTGTAATCATTATCGGGTAGCATATGTAGTTTAAATTTTATATATTTTTCATTTTTCAAACCTACTTACAATTCCATATTGGAAGGAATTGAGAAAGTAGAGGATGAGATGGACATTATTAGACTTCAATAACATGGCCCATATCGGTTTTGATGTATGTAAATCATCTAGATTTTGTTCTAATAAAAAACAAAAGTATTTTTAAAATATATATTATAATTCTAAGATATCTACGAATACCCAAAATTAAGATTAATAGCTACAATATCATTTATCTTATTTTATTGAGAAACATATCCATGTTGGATGACCATATGCCTTTGTACAAAAGATTTCAAAACATGTTATTGGATATTGAACAACTTATAAAAATAGTATTATTACATTTTTGAAAACTCGAGGGATACAATTGGAGAGATGAAGTATATGTAAGGGTTTGTAAAGCATGTATTTTACCAATAAAAAATCTTTGTTTAAGGCAGTATTTTATATAAAGGTAAAAAGAAAATATTTTTATAACCAAATTTATCTATGAGACATGTAAAGAAAAGGTACTCAATTCAATTATTTTGTATTACTTGTTTACACAATATTAAGAGGGTAAAACACCCCGGATTACATTGGGAACGATATATCTTGAGAATATTACTTAACATTACCTCCTGTTAATGTATTATCATTTGAAATTCTGAAATCTACTAAACAGAATTAACGCGAGGATGTTTCTTGTCATGAAATTACCCATAAAATCAAAACTAAAATTGTAACAAAGTAAGTGAATAACACATAAATTGTAAACTATATTTTATTTGAAAAGTTTGAGTAATATAAGATTGAAATAAAATTCATTTTATTATCTCAATTACTTCATTACAATTTTAGTTTGGATTTTATGTGTAAGGTCATAAAAACAAACTTTTAAACATTGAAAATTATGGAATGGATTTTAGAATTCCAAATGACAATATATTAACATGAGATAATGTTAAGTAATGTTATGTAGACATATCATTCCCGATGTAATTCTCTCATGTTTTACCCTCCTAATCTTGTGTAAACAAGTAATCAAACATTTTAATTGACTACCTTCCATTTGCATGTATCATAAATAAATTTGGCTATAAAAACATTTTATTGTTACTTTAATATAAAATAACGCCTTAAACAAAGATTTTTTTATCGATCAACTACTTGCTCTACAAACCCTCACATATACTTCATCTCCTTAACTGTCTTGCCACAAGTTCTCTAAAATGTAATACTAATATTTCTTTTATAGGTGTTCTATATCCAATAACATGATTTGCAATCTCTTTTACAATGATATATCGTCCTCCAAGAAGGATACATTTCATAATAAAAGAAGACAAATGATAATGAAACTATTTATCTTACTTTTAGATATTCCTCGATATATTAGAATTATAATATATGACAAATTTACTACTGGTTATCTTAATCAAACATATTAATTGACTAACCAACTAATGGATAAAATTTGGTAATAATTTGTTTTTATTTTACATTGATATAAAATACTGGTTTAAATAAAAAATTATTTTTCTATCGCATGCTCTACAAACCATTACACATCCTCCATCTCTCCAATTGTTTCCCCACAAGTTCTCAAATATCTCTTAATATGACTTTTTATTATATATTCTTGTATATAAAATATCATAATTTATAATATATTTTACATAAATATATTTTATGGTCCTCTTACATAAATATATTTTACAATAAAAGAAAACAAATGATATTGAAAGTATTTCTTTTAACTTTAGTGAAGATACACTACAACCATTAATGGGCCATGCTAGTAAAGTTTAATAATTGTCATCTCATCGTCAACTTTCCCAATTCTTACCGATCTATAATTTTAACTAGGTTTGCAACATGATAAAATATAACATAAAATATTTAAACTATTATTGTTATCCAGATAGCCCCAATAATATCATTCTTCAAAAGATCCAAATAATATCTTAATATTATTTTATAGGTTTCTGTTTTAATAATGACTATATTTGTAATGTTCCTTCTATACAATTTTTTTATATAAATTTCTTTTTTTACTTCAAATCTTAAAACCTCACATATCATATAGATATATATATCCCAGCCTATTCTACGATATATAGATGGTCTCGAAATTTAGATTTTTAGCATAGAGGATGATGAATTGAGTTTTTTTAATGGTTATATATAGTTATAGTTTAGATGTTATGTAACGAAATCTATAACATATCACTTATCTTATGAAACTCAACACACCATATGGAAGATTATAAAAGTCAATAATGACGTATTTTTATATATAACACATCTACATATTAACATATAAACTTACGTATTTTTTTAAAATTTGAGTGTATCATTTTGTACTTCAATAACAAGATGATAATGTGCCGATTGAAAATTTATTTGTTCTTTGAGGTTCCTAAAAGTATACTTTAATTAAACTAATAGAACATCTTTTTTTTCAAACGATTGTCTTCTCTCTTAGCTCCACATACTTTTTTATGTTGCAAACCTAGCAAAAATTGTACATTGGGATTAATTGAGAAATTAATTGATGAGATGACCATCAATAGATTTTACTATGACATAGGCTACCCATAGACCATGTATCGTAAATTGTTCTTCAGCTTCCTTCGTACATTTCCTTTCCTTATCCAAACACAATCTCGGCGGCCAGAATAAACTGAGTTTCTTCTCGTGCAGCAGCTTCGGCGACAGCAGCGGCAGCTGGGGTGCAGGTACAACACCGGCTTCTATTGATGTGTAACTGCAAGTGACCAAAAATGGGAAAATTTTGATTATCATTATGTCACTAGTTCTTCCCATTTTATTTTATTATTCGTCGATCTGTATATGAATACAAAAGCTTGGTCATTCGTCTATTTATACAAACTAAAATTGTAATTACCGAATTAAATAACACATAAACTTTAAGTTATATTGTTAGAAAATTTTCAAATAATATAACATTGAAAAAATGAATTTAAATAAAAATATAAAATGAAAAAAGTATAGAAAACAAAAATTTTAAAAGTTTGTTACATTTGAAGTCTAGATAATTAAATTATTTGATAAATATAGTTTTCTTTCGGATATAAAGATCACATAATTAATATATGCAGACAAGAGTAAAAAATATATGTTTTAAAAATAATGATATGTTATATTAGTTTAATTAAAGTTTTATTTCTTGGTATGGCAAATAAAAAAATATTTTTAAATCTATATATTATCATTCTTCTATTGAAAAAAAACGACACACACAAATGTAAAAAGAATACGTAAGGTTATTTATTTAATTCGTCGCGTTGTAAGATATTCAAAGTATGTCATTACTTATTTTTGTGCTCTTCTATATTGTGTATTGTGTGATAAGGTAAATGATATATTATAGTTTTCATTAAATAACATATAAATTATAACATTATATAACTATTTCTCAAAACAAAAACGCAATTCATTAACATTTATATCAAAAACTAAATTACGATATTATCAATATTATCGTAAAAAAAATACTTTGATATTATATATATATATATATATATGATCGGTGAGGTTTTAAGATTTTAAGTAAAGAGAGAAATGTATAAAGAAAATAAGTATATTAACATCATTGCATTCTATGAAATTGTAATTATTAAAACATGTATAGTTTAAGAATGATATTTTTATCATTAATGGGAAACATATATAATTTAAAAACATTATGTTTTTTTTCATTTTTCAAACCTACTTACAATTTTATATTGGGATGAATTGAGAAAGTAGAGGATGAGATGTACATTATTAGACTTCAATATCATGGCCCATAGTAGTTTTGATGTATCTAAATCATCTAGATTTTGTTCTAATAAAAAACATAAGTGTTTTTAAAATACATATTATAATTCTAAGACATCTACGAATATCCAAAATTAAGATTAATAGCTACAATATCATTAATCTTCTTTTATTGTGAAATATGTCCATGTTGGATGACCATATGCCATTGTAAAAAAAGATTTCAAAACATGTTATTGGATATTGAACAACTTATAAAAATAGTATTATTACATTTTTGAAAACTCGAGGGAGACAATTTGAGAGATGCATAACACATAAATTGTAAACTATATTCTTAGAAAAGTTTAAGTAATATGAGATTGAAAAACAAATTTAAATGAACACAAATAAGATAATAAAAGATATAAAAGAAAAAATAAATTAAAAGTTTGTTAGATTTGGAATATGAATAATTAAATTGTTTGATGAATATTGTTTTTTTTTTGTTGATAAAGATCATATAGATTAATATATGAAGACAATAGAGCAAAAAAAAAGTTATTTAAAAAAGAAGGAAATGTTCTATTAGTTTTATCAAAGTATGTATTTAGGTACGTGAGAGAATAAATAATTTTCAAATCTGGACATTATCATCCTTCGATTGAAGGAAATAAATGACCCACACAAATATATGTAAGTTTATTTTTTAATACCTAGAGTTATTACATATAAACATATGTCATTATTGATTTTTGTGTTATTCCATTTGGTTTTCTGTGAATCATAAGATATATGATATGTTTTAGATTTTGTTTGATAGCATATAGACTATAAAATTCTATAACCATTTTTCAAAAACAAAGTTTTTGTAAAAAAAATTAGATAAATATTTATGATCTGAAGTCACGTTGAGTTTTTAATGTCTCAAACGAAAAAGAAATGAATACGGAAAAATAAGTATATTATGAGCATTGTATTTTATAAAAAATACTCGTATTATAGCTATCGAGTAACATATATAGTATGAAGTATCAAATGTAGTTATAAATCTAGATTAGGATGAATTGAGGAAATGGATGATGATATTAGTTAAAATTATAGATTAATTAACATTATAATCGTTATCGGTTTGTTTTTTTTTATTCGTTTATCAAATTTAGATAAAATTCTAGATTATGATGATTTGAGAAAGTGGATAATGAGATTACTGTTATTAGAGTTCATTATGACGGCAGATTTTGATGTATGTAAAAAAATGTTAGTAGTTTTAAAATATATATTTAATTCTTAGTTATCTAAAAAATTAAAGTTAAGATAAATAGTTTATGTATTGTTGCCTTACTTTCTACTGTAATGTATTAATGTATGAGGACAATATATCATTTTAAAAAATATTCGAATTTATGTTATTTGATATAGAACATCATATAATAAGAAGCATAATTACTAAAAAAAGTTAGAACTTGTATGGCAACACTTGCAAATAAAGGATATTTAGGGGTTTGTAGAACATGCAGTTGATCAATAAATAAATCTTTGTTTGAAGCCGTATTATATATCGAGGTAAAATATATAAAAAATTATGACCTAATTTTGTCTATTAGTCATGTAAATAAAAGGTAGTCAATTAAATGTTTTATTACTTGCTTATAAAAGAGTAGGAGGATAAAACATGAGAAAATTACAACGGTCTAAAGAATATTACTTAACATATAATAAGAAGCTATATTACGAGGATTTTTTTATAAGTTTTGGGGAGACAATTGGAGATATGGAGGATGTGTAATGGTTTGTAGAGTATGCGGTTGAACTATCAAAAATATTGTTTAAAACTTTATTTTATATCCGTGTTAAAGAAAACAAATTATAACCCAATTTTGTCTATTAATCATGTAAATAAAAGGTAGTCAATTAAAATGTTTGATTACTTGTTTACACAAGATTATGAGGGTAAAACATGGAAGAATTGCATGGGGAATGGTATGTCTAGAGAATATTACTTAACATTACCTCATGTTAATTTATTATTATTTGAAATTCTTAAATCCATTCTATAATTTTTAATTTTAAAATTTTGTTTTTATGACCTTACACATTAATTTCAAATTAAAATTGTAATGAAGTAATCAAATAAAATGAAAACTTTTATTTATAAGTTTATAATTTTTTTTAAGTAATATTAGATTGAAAATAATGAATTTAAATGAAAAATATAAGATAATTAAAATTATAAAAACAAAAACATTAAATGTTTGATATATTTAGAGGATGAAGAATTAAAATATTTAATAGATGTAGTTCTTCTTTTGGAGGTAAAGATCATATACAATAATATGGGAAGACAAGAGAGAATAAAGAATATGTTATATTGTTTAATTAAAGTATACTTTTATGTATGCAAATGAACAATGCATCTTCAAATAAGGATAATATCATTATTTGTTTGAGGGAAAAATATGACACGTTCAAATTTAACCATACGTAAGTTTATTTATTTAATATATAGAGTTGTTACATATCAAAGTACGTCGTTATTTATTTTTGTGTTCCTCCATATGGTGTGTTGTTTTTAATAAGATAAGTGATGTCTTTTAGCTTCGTTACATAACGTATGAACTATAACATTACACAAGCATTTTTCAAAAACAAAAACATAATCCATCAACTTTTATGTCCAAAATCTAAATTACGAGAACATCAACATCATCATAAAAAACACTTTGATATATGTTTTTGATCCATAACATTTTAATTTTAAACTAAATAGAGAAATATTTGCAGAAACATACGTACATTATGAGCATCAGTAAAACATAAACTTATAAACTAATAGTAATATCTTGTTTTTATTTTTTTAATGAATGATATTATTATCATTATCGAGTAACAATAATATTTTAAATATTGTGTGTATTTTATGTTGCAAACATAGCTAAAATTGTATATTGGGATTAATTGAGAATATAGATGATGGGATGACCATCATTAGAATTTACTATCATTGTCCATTAGTAGTTTAGATGTATGTAAATCATTTATATCTTTTTTCATTACAAAAATATATGTATTTTTTAAAATATATTTTAAATATTAGATATCTACGAATAACCAAAATTAAGATAAATAGTATTAATATCATTTCTAGTCTTTTATTGTGAAATATACATTTGTATAAAGATCATATATTATTGTAAATGCGATTGCAGATCATACTATTGGATATAGAACGACTAATAATAATAAGAAACATTACTCGATTTTCAAGAATTTGTGGGAGATAACTCGAGAAATGGAGGATGTGTAAAGTTTTATAGATGATGTAGTAGATCAATTAAAAATATTTGTATAAAGTGGTATTTTATATCAAGGTAAATTGAAAATATATTTATATTCAAATTTTATCCACAAGTCATATAAATATATGGTACTTAATTAACAATGTTTGATTATTTGTTTACACAATACTAAGAGGGTAAAAGATGGGCGAATTATATTGGGAATGGTATAACTAAAGAATATTACTTAACATTAACTTATGTTAATTTACTTTCATATGGAATATTGAGATCAATTCCATAATTTACAATGCTCGAACTTTGTTTTCATGACCTTACATATAAAATCCAAACAAAAATTGTAATGAGCTAATTAAATAACACATAAACTTGAAGTTATATTGTTAGGAAATTTTCAAGTAATATGACATTGAAAAAATGAATTTAAATGAAAATATAAAATGATAAAAAAAAAACTATAGAAAACAAAATTTCTAAAAGTTTGTTACATTTGAAGTCGGGTGAATTAAAATATTTGATGGATTTAATTTTTCTTTTGGAGATAAAGATCATATAAAATAATATATGCACACAAGAGTGAAAAATATTTGTTTTAAAACTAAAGATATGTTATATTAGTTTAATTAAAGTATACTTTTTGGTATGGCAAATAAAAAAATATTTTCAAATCTGGATATTATCATTCTATTATTGAAAGGAAAATATGACACACACAAATGTAAAAAGAATACGTAATGTTATTTATTTAATACATCGAGTTGTTACATATCAAAGTATGTCATTACTGATTCTTGTGCTCTTTTCCAATGGTGTGTTGTGTCATAAGATAAATGATATGTTGTAGTTTTCGTTAAACAGCATATAAATTATAACATTATCTAACCATTTCCTAAAACAATAACGCAATTCATTAACTTTTATATCAAAACCTAAATTACGAGAATATCAATATTATTGTAAAAAAAGTACTTTGATATATATAAAGATCGGTAAGGTTTCAAGATTTTAAGTAAAGAGATAATTGTATAAAGAAAATACGTATATTAGCAGCATTGCATTGTATGAAAATTTTCATTATTAAAATATATATAGGTTAAGAATGATATTGTAATCATTATCGGGTAGCATATGTAGTTTAAATTATATATTTTTTTTCATTTTTCAAACCTACTTACAATTCCATATTGGAAGGAATTGAGAAAGTAGAGGATGAGATGGATATTATTAGACTTCAATATCATGGCCCATATCGGTTTTGATGTATGTAAATCATTTAGATTTTGTTCTAATAAAAAACAAAAGTATTTTTAAAATATATATTATAATTCTAAGATATCTACGAATACCCAAAATTAAGATTAATAGCTACAATATCATTTATCTTATTTTATTAAGAAATATATCCATGTTGGATGACCATATGCCATTGTAAAAAAGATTTCAAAACATGTTATTGGATATTGAACAACTTATAAAAATAGTATTATTACATTTTTGAAAACTCGAGGGATACAATTGGAGAGATGAAGTATATATGAGGGTTTGTAAAGCATGTATTTTACCAATAAAAAAATCTTTGTTTAAGGCAGTATTTTATATCAAGGTAAAAAGAAAATATTTTTATAACCAAATTTATCTATGAGACATGTAAAGAAAAGGTACTCAATTCAATTATTTTTTATTACTTGTTTACACAATATTAAGAGGGTAAAACACCCCGGATTACAGTGGGAACGATATATCTTGAGAATATTACTTAACATTACCTCCTGTTAATGTATTATCATTTGAAATTCTGAAATCTACTAAACAGAATTAACGCGAGGATGTTTCTTGTCATGAAATTACCCATAAAATAAAAACTAAAATTGTAACAAAGTAAGTGAATAACACATAAATTGTAAACTATATTTTATTTGAAAAGTTTGAGTAATATAAGATTGAAATAAAATTCATTTTATTATCTCAATTACTTCATTACAATTTTAGTTTGGATTTTATGTGTAAGGTCATAAAAACAAACTTTTAAACATTGAAAATTATGGAATGGATTTCAGAATTCCAAATGACAATATATTAACATGAGATAATGTTAAGTAATGTTATGTAGACATATCATTCCCGATGTAATTCTCTCATGTTTTACCCTCCTAATCTTGTGTAAACAAGTAATCAAACATTTTAATTGACTACCTTCCATTTGCATGTATCATAAATAAATTTGGTTATAAAAACATTTTATTGTTACTTTAATATAAAATAACGCCTTAAACAAAGATTTTTTTATCGACCAACTACTTGCTCTACAAACCCTCACATATACTTCATCTCCTTAACTGTCTTGCCACAAGTTCTCAAAAATGTAATAATAATATTTCTTTTATAGGTGTTCTATATCCAATAATATGATTTGCAATCTCTTTTACAATGATATATGGTCCTTCAACAAGGATAAATTTCATAATAAAATAAGACAAATGATAGTGAAACTATTTATCTTACTTTTGGATATTCCTCGATATATTAGAATTATAATATATGACCAATTTACTACTGTTTATCTTAATCAAACATATTAATTTACTACCTTTTATTTACATGTCTAATAGACAAAATTGGGTAATAAAAACATTTTATTTTACATTGCATGCTCTACAAACCATTACACATCCTTCATCTCTCCAATTGTTTCCCCACAAAGTTCTCAAAAATCTGTTAATTGACTTCTTATTATATGTTCTTGTAATTCTCCCATGTTTTACCCTCCTAATGTTGTGTAAACAAGTAATTAAACATTTTAATTGACTACCTTTCATTTGCATGTATCATAGATAAATTTGGTTATAAAAACATTTACTTGTTACTTTAATATAAAATACCGCCTTAAAAACATTTATCGATCAACTACTTGCTTTACAAACCCTTACATATACTTCATCTCCTTAACTGTCTTGTCACAAGTTCTCAAAAATGTAATAATAATATTTCTTTCATAGGTGTTCTATATCCAATAACATGATTTGCAATCTCTTTTACAATGATATATCGTCCTCCAAGAAGGATACATTTCATAATAAAAGAAGACAAATGATAATGAAACTATTTATCTTACTTTTGGATATTCCTCGATATATTAGAATTATAATATATGACAAATTTACTACTGGTTATCTTAATCAAACATATTAATTGACTATCTTTTCTTTACATAACTAATGGATAAAATTTGGTAATATTTTTTTTTTATTTTACATGGATATAAAATACTGGTTTAAATAAAAAAATTATTGTTTTATCGCATTCTCTACAAACCATTACACATCCTCCATCTCTCCAATTGTTTCCCCACAAGTTCTCAAATATCTCTTAATATGACTTTTTATTATATGTTCTTGTATATAAAATATCATAATTTATAATATATTTTACATAAATATATTTTATGGTCCTCTTACATAAATATATTTTACAATAAAAGAAAACAAATGATACTTGAAGTATTTATTTTAACTTTAGTGAAGATACACTACAACGAGTAATGGGCCATGATAGTAAAGTTTAATAATTGTCATCTCATCGTAAACTTTCCCAATTCTTACCGATCTATAATTTTAACTAGGTTTGCAACATGATAAAATATAACATAAAATATTTAAACTATTATTGTTATCCAGATAGCCATAATAATATCATTCTGAAAAAGATCCAAATAATATCTTAATATTATTTTATAGGTTTCTCTTTTAATAATGATTATATTTGTAATGTTCCTTCTATACGATTTTTTATATAAATTTCTCTTTTTACTTCAAATCTGAAAACCTCACATATCATATAGATATATATATCCCAGCCTATTCTACGATATATGGATGGTCTCGAAATTTAGATTTTTAGCATAGAGGATGATGAATTGAGTTTTTTTAATGGTTATATATAGTTATAGTTTAGATGTTATGTAACGAAATCTATAACATATCACTTATCTTATGAAACTCCACACACCATATGGAAGATTATAAAAGTCAATAATGACGTATTTTTATATATAACACATCTACATATTAACATATAAACTTACGTATGTTTTTTAAATTATAGTGTATCATTTTGTACTTTAATAAAAAGATGAGACATGTAAAGAGAAGGTACTCAATTCAATTATTTTTTATTACTTGTTTACACAATATTAAGAGGGTAACACAACCCGGATTACATTGAGAACGATATATATTGAGAATATTACTTAACATTACCTCGTGCTAATGTATTGTCATTTGAAATTCTGAAATCCATTAAACAGAATTAACGCGCTGATGTTTATTGTCATGAAATTACCCATAAAATCAAAACTAAAATTGTAACAAAGTAAGTGAATAACACATAAATTGTAAACTATATTCTTTGAAAAGTTTGAGTAATATGAGACTGAAATAAAATTCATTTTATTCTATCAATTACTTCATTACAATTTTAGTTTGGATTTTATGTGTAAGGTCATAAAAACAAACTTTCAAACATTGAAAATTATGGAATGGATTTCAGAATTCCAAATGACAATATATGACATGAGGTAATGTTAAGTAATGTTATGTAGACATACCATTCCCGATGTAATTCTCCCATGTTTTACCCTCCTAATGTTGTGTAAACAAGTAATCAAACATTTTAATTGACTACCTTCCATTTGCATGTATCATAGATAAATTTGGTTATAAAAACATTTACTTGTTACTTTAATATAAAATACCGCCTTAAAAAAAATTTATCGATCAACTACTTGCTTTACAAACCCTTACAAATACTTCATCTTCTTAACCGTCTTGTCACAAGTTCTCAAAAATGTAATAATAATATTTCTTTCATAGGTGTTCTATATCCAATAATATGATTTGCAATCTCTTTTACAATGATATATGGTCCTCCAACAAGGGTAAATTTCATAATAAAAGAAGACAAATGATAGTGAAACTATTTATGTTACTTTTGGATATTCCTCGATATATTAGAATTATAATATATGACCAATTTACTACTGTTTATCTTAATCGAACATATTAATTGACTACCTTTTCTTTACATGTCTAATAGACAAAGTTGGGTGATAAAAACATTTTATTTTACATTGCATGCTCTACAAACCATTACACATCCTCCATCTCTCCAATTGTTTCCCCACAAAGTTCTCAAAAATCTCTTAATTGACTTCTTATTATATGTTCTTGTATATCAAATATGATAATTTATAATACATTTTACATAAATATATTTTATGATACTCTTACATAAATATATTTTACAATAAAAGAAAACAAATGATACTGGAAGTATTTTTTTTAACTTTAGTGAAGATACACCAGAACCAGTAATGGGCCATGATAGTAAAGTTTAATAATTGTCATCTCATCGTCAATTTTCCTGATTCTTACCGATCTATAATTTTAATTGGTTTGCAACATGAAAAAATATAACATAAAATATTTACACTATTATTGTTATCCACATAGCCCCAAGAATATCATTCTTAAAAAGATCCAAATAATATCTTAATATTATTTTATAGGTTTATGTTTTAATAATTATTGTATTTGTTGAATACAATGTTCATTCTATACGATTTTTTTATATACATTTCTCTTTTTACTTCAAATCTTAAAACCTCACTGATCATATATATATCACCCTTTTTTATGATATATGGATGGTCTCGAAATTTATATTTTTAACATAGAAGATGATGAATTGAGTTTTTTTTAATGGCTATATAATGTTATATTTAGATGTTATGTAACGAAATTTATAACATATCACTTGTCTTATGAAACTCCACACACCATATGGAAGATTATAAAAGTTAATAATGACGTATTTTTATATATAACACATCTACATATTAACATATAAACTTACGTATTTTTTTTTTAAATTCGAGTGAACCATTTTGTACTTCAATAACAAGATGATAATGTGCCGATTGAAAATTTATTTTTTCTTTGAGGTACCTAAAACTATACTTTAGATAAACTAATAGAACATATTTTTTTTTTCAAACAATTGTCTTCTCTCTTAGCTCCGCATACTTTTTTATGTTGCAAACCTAACAAAAATTGTACATTGGGATTAATTGAGAAATTAGTTGATGAGATGACCATCAGTAGACTTTACTATGACATAGGCTACCCAGAGACCATGTATCGTAAATTGTTCTTCAGCTTCCTTTGTACATTTCCTTTGCTTATCCAAGCACATTCTCGTTGTCCATAATAAATTGAGCTCTTCTCCTGCAGCAGCGACAGATGGGGCGCAGGCACAACACCAGCTTCTATTGATGTGTAACTGCAAGCGACCAAAAATGGGAAAAATATGATTACTAATATGTGAATAATTCTTCCCATTTTATTTTATTATTCGTCCATCTATATATGAATACAAAAACTTGGTCATTCGTCTATTTATACAAATTAAAATTGTACTAAACTAATTAAATATAACATAAACTTTAAGTTACATTGTTAGAAAATTTTCAAATTATATGACATTGAAAAAAATGAATTTAAATAAAAATATAAAATGATAAAAAGTATAGAAAACAAAATTTCTAAAAGTTTGTAACATTTGAAGTCGAGAGAATTAAAATATTTGATAAATATAGTTTTCTTTCGGAGATAAGGATCACATAAAGTAATATACGCAGAGAAAAGTGAAAAATATATGTTTTTAAAATAAAGATATTTTATATTAGTTTATTTAAAGTATTTTTTTTGGTATGGAAAAATAAAAATATTTTCAAATCTATATATTATCATTCTTTTATTGGAAAAAAAATGACACACGCAAATGTAAAAAGAATATGTAAGGTTATTTATCTAATACGTCGAGTTGTTACATATTTAAAGTATGTCATTAGTTTATTCTTGTGCTCTTCTATATTGTGTCTTGTGTGATAAGATAAATGATATATTATAGCTTTCATTAAATAACATATAAATTATAACATTATATAACTATTTCTCAAAACAAAAACGCAATTCATTAACGTTTATATCAAAAGCTAAATTACGAGATTATCAATATTATCGTAAAAAAAATTCTTTGATATATATATTTTTAAGATCGGTGTGGTTTTAAGATTTTAAGTAAAAAGAGAAATGTATAAAGAAAATAAGTATATTAGCATCATTGCATTCTATGAAAATTGTGATTATTAAAACATATATAGTTTAAGAATGATATTTTTATCATTGTCGGGAAACATATATAATTTAAAAAAATTATGCTTTTGTTTTTCATTTTTCAAACCTACTTACAATTTTATATTGGGATGAATTGAGAAAGTAGAGGATGAGATGGACATTATTACACTTCAATATCATGGCCCATAGTGGTTTTGATGTATGTAAATCATCTAGATTTTGTTCTAATAAAAAACATAAATAGTTTTTAAAATACATATTATAATTTTAAGATATCTACGAATATCCAAAATTAAGATTAATAGCTACAATATCATTTATCTTATTTTATTGTGAAATATATCCATGTTGGATGACCATATGACATTGTAAAAAAGATTTCAAAACATGTTATTGGATATTGAACAACTTATAAAAATAGTATTATTACATTTTTGAAAACACGATGGAGACAATTGGAGAGATGAAGTATATGTAAGGGTTTGTAAAGCATGTATTTTACTAATAAAACAAATCTTTGTTTAAGGCAGTATTTTATATCAAGGTAAAAAGAAAATATTTTTATAACCAAATATATCTATGAGACATGTAAAGAGAAGGTACTCAATTCAATTATTTTTTATTACTTGTTTACACAATATTAAGAGGGTAACACACCCCGAATTACATTGAGAACGATATATATTGAGAATATTACTTAACATTACCTCGTGCTAATGTATTATCATTTGAAATTCTGAAATCCATTAAACAGAATTAACGCGCTGATTTTTATTGTCATGAAATTACCCATAAAATCAAAACTAAAATTGTAACAAAGTAAGTGAATAACACATAAATTGTAAACTATATTCTTTGAAAAGTTTGAGTAATATGAGATTGAAATAAAATTCATTTTATTCTATCAATTACTTCATTACAATTTTAGTTTGGATTTTATGTGTAAGGTCATAAAAACAAACTTTTAAACATTGAAAATTATGGAATGGATTTCAGAATTCCAAATGACAATATATAACATGAGGTAATGTTAAGTAATGTTATGTAGACATACCATTCCCGATGTAATTCTCCCATGTTTTACCCTCCTAATGTTGTGTAAACAAGTAATCAAACATTTTAATTGACTATCTTCCATTTTCATGTATCATAGATAAATTTAGTTATAAAAACATTTACTTGTTACTTTAATATAAAATACCGCCTTAAAAAACATTATCGATCAACTACTTGCTTTACAAACCCTTACATATACTTCATCTCCTTAACTATCTTGTCACAAGTTCTCAAAAATGTAATAATAATATTTCTTTCATAGGTGTTCTATATCCAACAATATGATTTGCAATCTCTTTTACAATGATATATGGTCCTTCAACAAGGATAAATTTCATAATAAAATAAGACAAATGATAGTGAAACTATTTATCTTACTTTTGGATATTCCTCGATATATTAGAATTATAAAATATGACCAATTTACTACTGTTTATCTTAATCAAACATGTTAATTGACTACCTTTTCTTTACATGTCTAATAGACAAAATTGGGTAATAAAAACATTTTATTTTACATTGCATGCTCTACAAACCATTACACATCCTCCATCTCTCCAATTGTTTCCCCACAAAGTTCTCAAAAATATCTTAATTGACTTCTTATTATATGCTCTTGTATATCAAATATAATAACTTATAACACATTTCACATAAATATATTTTATGATACTCTTACATAAATATATTTTACAATAAAAGAAAACAACTCATACTGGAAGTATTTTTTTTAACTTTAGTGAAGATACAGTAGAACCGGTAATGGGCCATGATAGTAAAGTTTAATAATTGTCATCTCATCGCCAATCTTCCCGATTCTTACCGATCTATAATTTTAACTAGGTTTGCAACATGAAAAAATATAACATAAAATATTTAAACTATTATTGTTATCCACATAGCCCCAAGAATATCATTCTTAAAAAGATCCAAATAATATATTAATATTATTTTATAGGTTTATGTTTTAATAATTACTGTATTTGTTGAATACAATGTTCCTTCTATACGATTTTTTTATATACATTTCTCTTTTTACTTCAAATCTTAAAACCTCACTGATCATATATAT
This sequence comes from Limnanthes douglasii subsp. nivea, assembly GCA_036936605.1. Taxonomy (NCBI): domain Eukaryota; kingdom Viridiplantae; phylum Streptophyta; class Magnoliopsida; order Brassicales; family Limnanthaceae; genus Limnanthes; species Limnanthes douglasii. The sequence continues at coordinate 258,370,198 of JAUPFV010000005.1, read as the reverse complement.
ATATATCCCACCCTTTTCTATGATATATGGATGGTCTCGAAATTTATATTTTTAACATAGAAGATGATGAATTGAGTTTTTTTAATGGCTATATAATGTTATATTTAGATGTTATGTAACGAAATCTATAACATATCACTTGTCTTATGAAACTCCACACACCATATGAAAGATTATACAAGTCAATAATGACGTATTTTTATATATAACACATCTACATATTAACATATAAACTTACGTATTTTTTTAAAATTTGAGTGTATCATTTTGTACTTCAATAACAAGATGATAATGTGCCGATTGAAAATTTATTTGTTCTTTGAGGTTCCTAAAAGTATACTTTAATTAAACTAATAGAACATCTTTTTTTTCAAACGATTGTCTTCTCTCTTAGCTCCACATACTTTTTTATGTTGCAAACCTAGCAAAAATTGTACATTGGGATTAATTGAGAAATTAATTGATGAGATGACCATCATTAGATTTTACTATGACATAGGCTACCCATAGACCATGTATCGTAAATTGTTCTTCAGCTTCCTTCGTACATTTCCTTTGCTTATCCCAACACAATCTCGGCGGCCAGAATAAACTGAGTTTCTTCTCGTGCAGCAGCTTCGGCGACAGCAGCGGCAGCTGGGGTGCAGGTACAACACCGGCTTCTATTGATGTGTAACTGCAAGTGACCAAAAATGGGAAAATTTTAATTATCATTATGTCACTAGTTCTTCACATTTTATTTTATTATTCTTCGATCTGTATATGAATACAAAAGCTTGCTCATTCGTCTATTTATACAAACTAAAATTGTAATTACCTAATTAAATAACACATAAACTTTAAGTTATATTGTTAGAAAATCTTCAAATAATATAACATTGAAAAAATGAATTTAAATAAAAATATAAAATGAAAAAAGTATAGAAAACAAAAATTTTAAAAGTTTGTTACATTTGAAGTCTAGAGAATTAAATTATTTGATAAATATAGTTTTCTTTCGGAGATAAAGATCACATAATTAATATATGCACACAAGAGTAAAAAATATATGTTTTAAAAATAATGATATGTTATATTAGTATAATTAAAGTTTTATTTCTTGGTATGGCAAATAAAAAAAAAAAATTCAAATCTATATATTATCATTCTTCTATTGAAAAAAAACGACACACACAAATGTAAAAAGAATACGTAAGGTTATTTATTTCATTCGTCGCGTTGTAAGATATTCAAAGTATGTCATTACTTATTTTTGTGCTCTTCTATATTGTGTATTGTGTGATAAGGTAAATGATATATTATAGTTTTCATTAAATAACATATAAATTATAACATTATATAACTATTTCTCAAAATAAAAACGCAATTCATTAACATTTATATCAAAAACTAAATTATGAGATTATCAATATTATCGTAAAAAAAATACTTTGATATTATATATATATATATATATATATGATCGGTGAGGTTTTAAGATTTTAAGTAAAGAGAGAAATGTATAAAGAAAATAAGTATATTAACATCATTGGATTCTATGAAATTGTAATTATTAAAACATGTATAGTTTAAGAATGATATTTTTATCATTAATGGGAAACATATATAATTTTAAAAACATTATGTTTTTTTTCATTTTTCAAACCTACTTACAATTTTATATTGGGATGAATTGAGAAAGTAGAGGATGAGATGGACATTATTAGACTTCAATATCATGGCCCATAGTGGTTTTGATGTATCTAAATCATCTAGATTTTGTTCTAATAAAAAAACATAAGTGTTTTTAGAATACATATTATAATTCTAAGAGATCTACGAATATCCAAAATTAAGATTAATAGCTACAATATCATTAATCTTCTTTTATTGTGAAATATGTCCATGTTGGATGACCATATGTCATTGTAAAAAAGATTTCAAAACACGTTATTGGATATTGAACAACTTATAAAAATAGTATTATTACATTTTTAAAAACTCGAGGGAGACAATTGGAGAGATGAATAACACATAAATTGTAAACTATATTCTTAGAAAAGTTTAAGTAATATGAGATTGAAAAACAAATTTAAATGAACACAAATTAGATAATAAAAAAGATATAAAAGAACAAATAAATTAAAAGTTTGTTAGATTTGGAATATGAATAATTAAATTGTTTGATGAATATTGTTTTTTTTTGTTGATAAAGATCATACAGATTAATATATGAAGACAATAGAGCAAAAAAAAGTTATTTAAAAAAGTAGGAAATGTTCTATTAGTTTAATCAAAGTATGTATTTAGGTACGTCAGAGAAGAAATAATTTTTCAAATCTAGACATTATCATCCTTCGATTGAAGGAAATAAATGACCCACACACAAATGTATGTAAGTTTATTTTTTAATACCTAGAGTTATTACATATAAACATATGTCATTATTGATTTTTGTGTTATTCCATTTGGTTTTCTGTAAATCATAAGATACATGATATGTTTTAAATTTTGTTCGATAACATATAGACTATAAAATTCTATAACCATTTTTCAAAAACAAAGTTTTTGTAAAACAAATTAGATAAATATTTATGATCTGAAGTCACGTTGAGTTTTTAATGTCTCAAACGAAAAAGAAATGTATACAGAAAAATAAGTATATTATGAGCATTGTATTTTATAAAAAATACTCGTATTATAGTTATCGAGTAACATATATAGTATGAAGTATCAAATGTAGTTATAAATCTAGATTAGGATGAATTGAGGAAATGGATGATGATATTAGTTAAAATTATAGATTAATTAACATTATAATCGTTATCGATTTGTTTTTTTATTCGTTTATCAAATTTAGATAAAATTCTAGATTATGATGAATTGAGAAAGTGGATAATGAGATTACCGTTATTAGAGTTCATTATGACGGCAGATTTTGATGTATGTAAAAAAATGTTAGTAGTTTTAAAATATATATTTAATTCTTAGTTATCTAAAAAATTAAAGTTAAGATAAATAGTTTATGTATTGTTGCCTTACTTTCTACTATAATGTATTAATGTATGAGGACAATATATCATTTAAAAAAATATTCGAATTTATGTTATTTGATATAGAACATCATATAATAAGAAGCATAATTACTAAAAAAAAGTTAGAACTTGTATGGCAACAGTTGCAAATAAAGGATATTTAGGGGTTTGTAGAACATGCAGTAGATCAATAAAAAAATCTTTGTTTGAAGCCGTATTATATATCGAGGTAAAATATATAAAACATTATGACCTAATTTTGTCTATTAGTCATGTAAATAAAAGGTAGTCAATTAAATGTTTTATTACTTGCTTACAAAAGAGTAGGAGGATAAAACATGAGAAAATTACATCGCTCTAAAGAATATTACTTAACATATAATAAGAAGCTATATTACGAGGATTTTTTATAAGTTTTGGGGAGACAATTGGAGAGATGGAGGATGTGTAATGGTTTGTAGAGTATGCGGTTGAACTATCAAAAATATTGTTTAAAAATTTATTTTATATTTGTGTTAAAGAAAACAAATTATAACCCAATTTTGTCTATTAATCATGTAAATAAAAGGCAGTCAATTAAAATGTTTGATTACTTGTTTACACAAGATTATGAGGGTAAAACATGGAAGAATTGCATGGGGAATGGTATGTCTCGAGAATATTACTTAACATTACCTCATGCTAATTTATTATTATTTGAAATTCTTAAATCCATTCTATAATTTTAAAATTTTAAAATTTTATTTTTATGACCTTACACATTAATTTCAAATTAAAATTGTAATGAAGTAATCAAATAAAAAGGAAAACTTTTATTTATAAGTTTATAAATTTTTTTAAGTAATATTAGATTGAAAATAATGAATTTAAATGAAAAATATAAGATAATTAAAATTATAAAAACAAAAACATTAAATGTTTGATATATTTAGAGGATGAAGAATTAAAATATTTAATAGATGTAGTTCTTCTTTTGGAGGTAAAGATCATATACAATAATATGGGAAGACAAGAGAGAATAAAGAATATGTTATATTGTTTAATCAAAGTATACTTTTATGTATGCAAATGAACAATGCATCTTCAAATAAGGATATTATCATTATTTGTTTGAGGGAAAAATATGACACGTTCAAATTTAAACCATACGTAAGTTTATTTATTTAATATATAGAGTTGTTACATATCAAAGTACGTCGTTATTTATTTTTGTGTTCCTCCATATGGTGTGTTGTTTTTAATAAGATAAGTGATGTCTTTTAGCTTCGTTACATAACGTATAAACTATAACATTACACAAGCATTTTTCAAAAACAAAAACACAATCCATCAACTTTTATGTCCAAAATCTAAATTACGAGAACATCAACATCATCATAAAAAACACTTTGATATATTTTTGATCCATAACATTTTAATTTTAAACTAAAGAGAGAAATATTTGCAGAAACATACGTACATTATAAGCATCAGTAAAACATAAACATATAAACTAATAGTAATATCTTGTTTTTATTTTTTAATGAATGTAATATTATCATTATCGAGTAACAATAATATTTTAAATATTGTGTGTATTTTATGTTGCAAACATAGCTAAAATTGTATATTGGTATTAATTAAGAATATAGATGATGGGATGACCATCATTAGAATTTACTATCATTGTCCATTAGTAGTTTAGATGTATGTAAATCATTTATATCTTTTTTCATTACAAAAATATATGTATTTTTTAAAATATATTTTAAATATTAGATATCTACGAATAACCAAAATTAAGATAAATAGTATTAATATCATTTCTAGTCTTTTATTGTGAAATATACATTTTTATAAAGATCATATATTATTGTAAATGCGATTGCAAATCATACTATTGGATATAGAACGACTAATAATAATAAGAAACATTACTCGATTTTCAAGAATTTGTGGGAGATAACTCGAGAAATGGAGGATGTGTAAAGTTTTATAGATGATGTAGTAGATCAATTAAAAATATTTGTATAAAGTGGTATTTTATATCAAGGTAAATTGAAAATATATTTATATTCAAATTTTATCCACAAGTCATATAAATATATGGTACTTAATCAACAATGTTTGATTATTTGTTTACACAATACTAAGAGGGTAAAAGATGGGCGAATTATATTGGGAATGGTATAACTAAACAATATTACTTAACATTAACTCATGTTAATTTACTTTCATATGGAATATTGAGATCAATTCCATAATTTACAATGCTCGAACTTTGTTTTCATGACCTTACATATAAAATCCAAACAAAAATTGTAATGAGCTAATTAAATAACACATAAACTTTAAATTATATTGTTAGAAAATTTTCAAGTAATATGACATTGAAAAAATGAATTTAAATGAAAATATAAAATGATAAAAAAACTATATAAAACAAAATTTCTAAAAGTTTGTTACATTTGAAGTCGGGTGAATTAAAATATTTGATGGATTTAAATATTTTTTTGGAGATTAAGATCATACAGACAAGAGTGAAAAATATTTGTTGTTTTAAAAATAAAGATATGTTATATTAGTTTAATTAAAGTATACTTTTTGGTATGACAAATAAAAAAATATTTTCAAATCTCGATATTATCATTCTATTATTGAAAGGAAAATATGACACACACAAATGTAAAAAAGAATACGTAATGTTATTTATTTAATACATCGAGTTGTTACATATCAAAGTATGTCATTACTGATTCTTGTGCTCTTTTCCAATTGTGTGTCGTGTCATAAGATAAATGATATGTTATAGCTTTCGTTAACAACATATAAATTATAACATTATCTAACCATTTCCCAAAACAGTAACGCAACTCATTAACTTTTATATCAAAACCTAAATTACGAGAATATCAATATTATCGTAAAAAAGAGTACTTTGATATATATATTATGACCGATGAGGTTTCAAGATTTTAAGTAAAGAGATAAATGTATAAAGAAAATACGTATATTAGCAGCATTGCATTGTATGAAAATTGTCATTATTAAAACATATATAGGTTAAGAATGATATTGTAATCATTGTCGGGTAGCATATGTAGTTTAAATTTTTATGTTTTTTTTTTCATTTTTCAAACCTACTTACAATTCCATATTGGGATGAATTAAGAAAGTAGAGGATGAGATAACCATTGTTAGACTTCAATATCATGGGCCAATTAGTGGTTTTGATGTATATAAATCAAATATATTTTTATATTAATAAAAACATAAGTATTTTTAAAATTTATATTCTAATTTTAAGATATCTACGAATATCAAAAATTAATATTAATAACTATAATATCATTTGTCTTCTTTTATTGTGAAATGTATCCATGTTGGAGGACCATATGTCATTGTAAAAATATTCCAAAACATGTTATTGGGCATTCAACAACCTATAAAAATAGTATTATTACATTTTTGAGGACTTGTGGGAGACAATTCGAGAAGGTACTCAATTAAAATGTTTGATTAATTGTTTACACAATACTAGGAGTGTAAAACATTGGCGAATTACATTTGGAACTATATATCTTGAGAATATTACTTAACATCACCTCAGGTTAATGAATTGTCATTTGATCTTCTAAAATTCATTAAAAAAGATTAACGCGCGAATGTTTTTAGTCATGAAATTAACCATAAAATCGAAACTAAAATTGTAACGAAGTAAATGAATGACATAGAAATTGTAAACTATATTCCTAGAAAAGTTTTAAGCGATATGAGGTTGAAAACAAATTTAAATGTAAAAAATTAGATGATAAAAAAATATATAAAAGAACAAATAAATTAAAATTTTGTTAGATTTGGAATATGATGAATTAAATTGTTTAATGAATATAGTTTTTCTTTTGTTGATAAAGATCATACGGAGTAATATATGAAGAGATGAGAGCAAACAAAAATTCTTTCGAAAATAATGAGATATTCTATTAGTTTTATCAAAGTATGTCATTAGGTACGTCAGAGAAGAAAGAATTTTCAAATCGGGACATTATAATCCTTTGGTTGAAGGAAATAAACGACCCACACAAATATAAAAAACAATTTTAATTTTATTTAGTTAATACGTACAGTTACTACATATCAAAATATGTCATTATTGATTTGTGTGCTCTTCCATATGGTTTTTCGTGTATCATAAGATAAGAGATATGTTTTAGATTTCGTTATATAACATATAAACTATAATTTTTTATAACCATTTTGCCAAACTCAATCCGTGATTATAACTAATAAGGCTTAAAACATAATCAAATATCAAAATAAAGATTTTCTAGAGAGAAAATATGAATATAATGATTTCTGTATATTATTTGTTTCATCTGTATGATAAGGAAATAGTTTCATAAAGGACTTAAATGTAATTAATAAGGACTTGAATGATAAGTTCTATTAATAAATAATAAGATTAAAGCTTTGTAGGAAGAATATGGACTAAAATGTAAATAAATCTTTTATGTAACCGAATTTGTAACTAAGTCATTGGGCCTATTTAAAGAGGTCAAGGAGACTGATAACACCTATGAAAAAATAAGAGGAGAAAGATTATATTCACCATCTAAAAATCTCTGCTGACTCTTAGTCAATATTGTCAATCCAATTTCTATTCTCACCAAATTGACGCTAGAAAGAGGGGGCGAAGATACCTTGATCGATAGATCAAAAATCGAGTCTCGAATTTTTTCGTTTTTTGAAGCATTTCGTTTGTATTTTCGTTGATCAGAGATGAATTCGGAGGAAGGAGATAATCCGTCTATTCGAAGGGCTTTGGAGACATTGAGATCTGATCTGCAAGAGAAAGAAGCAGATGAATCAGTTCCGATTCGATCAAGCCAATTTGATATTGAAGCTAAAGTGAATGAGTTGTTAAGAAAAGTGGCAGAACTTGATAAATTTGCTCAAAAGAAACAAGATAATAATGGCGCTAGACTTAGATCTGAAATAGCAAGAGGTAATCGGGATGATCAGTCGGATCCATTGAATGACGTCGGCGATGTTCAAGATGTTCAACGTAAAATACATTTTGAGCGCAAGAATGAGCATAGTGGAATGAGAAAAAAGGAAAAGTTGCAGAAGCGACGGTATGTAGATTCTAGTGAAGAAGATTTTGAAAATTCGGAATCAGATGAAACACCAAGATATAAGCATTTTCGAAGTCATTCAAAAGAAGGAGGATATGAATTTTGGCCAGCTAAAATGTATAAGGAAGGAAGGCGAAAGAAGGAAAAACAAGTGTATTCTCCTCGGAAATTTGTAGAAGGCGAACCAAGTTTGTACGCTACTGTGGGAATGCGGAATGAAGACCAGTTTGTTCAAGGAGTAGATTGGAGGGATTCACCGTTGATTAGTGCGATTAGATCTGTACCACTTCCGAGGCGGTTCGACATTTCTAAAAGTGACAAGTTTGATGGAACTCAAGATCCAGATGATCATATAGAGCAATTCAAGAATTATATGACTAATTTTGAGGATGATGATAAATTGGTTTGTAGGGCATTCTCTCAGACATTCAAAGGAACTGCATTAAAATGGTATAATAAGATCCCTAAGGAGTCCATTGTAAATTTTAGAGGCTTTTACACAGCTTTTCGAAGACAGTTTGTGGGAAGCAAAGAAATGAGAGCTAACAGAGATACGATAATACAATGTAAGCAAGCTGTGGGAGAAAAGTTGAAGGATTGTACTAAAAGATTTGTGTTAACAAAAGCAGGATTAGATGATTGTGAAGAAGTGGTAGCTATGGCAGCGTTCCGACAAGGATTGTTGCCAGGAGATTTAGCTGATGAAACAACAAGGCGTATGGCATTAACGTTTGGAGCTCTCTTGGCTCAGGTTGAAGATCAGATCAAAGTCGAAGAGTCTACTCGAGTTCGAGGAGGAAATAATGGTGTTCAGAAAGGGAATAGTCAAGTGGGAAATAATCAAGTGAACGCTTCGAATAATAACTCGTCACAGGCAAGGGGTAGTCAAAATGTTTCCAATCGAGGAGGTTCGAACTCATATCAAGGGGGTTCTAATCAGCACAATTTTAATAATCAACACCAATTCAGACCAAGATCGAATGTGTGGGTAAAACCAGAACATTATGCGGATTTGACTGAAAATGTGGCATCGATTTATTAGAAAACCAAGGGAACAGTAAATTTTAGAAAGCCGGCACCAATTAATAAACCAAGAGAGGAGTGCAATAGCAAGTTCTGTAGTTATCATAATGATGTTGGTCATGATACAGCTGATTGTATTGCTTTGAAGAAGGAAATATAGGTTTTGATAGAGAATGGAAAATTGTTGGAGTATGTCAAAAGTCAAAGTAATGGTCCGAAGAACGCTAAAGCCATAACTCAAAAGGTAAGTAATCCTAACTCTAAGCATGAAAGTGCATTGATGATTTTAGATGTTGCAGATGATGAATTTGATGTGGTTTCGGAATATGTCGACCCAGACCCCAGTCGATTGTTGTTGATGTCAGTTGATGAGCCGATGTGTAAGGGACGTGTTCGAGATTTATGTGCGTTCTTTGAGTCATTGGAAATATTTGGGGGAGACTCAATGACTAATGGTACTAATAATTCGAGGAAAAGACATATAGTAAATTTAACTCATCAAATTGAAGGAGGAGCATCAGCACATTTATACAATAAGAAGAATGTCTCATTTATAATTTTTGATGGAGATGATTTGAGAGGAATTACAGGACCACATGAAGATGCAGTAGTCATTGGAGCAGAAGTGTGTGGGGTAGAAGTTCGACGAGTATTGATTGATACTGGAAGTTCTGCTAATGTGTTGTTCAAATCAACATATGATAGATTAAACGCTCTGCCTCGGATAGAAAGGTCAGAAAGAACTATAATTGGGTTTACTGGCGCAACAGCGAATGTAGTATGGGAATTTGAAGGTGAAATTTCTATGGGAAAAGGGCCTTTTAAAAAGAAAGTACAAGTACTTTTTATGGTGGTAGATTTTCCGACGAGCTACAATGCTATCTTTGGAAGGTCATGGCTGGAAAAAATGTATGCTATAGTTTCTACAGTTCATCAATGTTTGAAATATGTAGTCGGGGATCGAATTGGTGTAGTTCGGAGTGATCAAAAAGTAGCTAGAGAGTGTTATGCTGCTGCATTTAGACTACGTGATAAAAGTACCGATGATCCAATGGAGAATAGCAATTTGGGGGGTTGCCTTCTAGTAGTAAAGATGAAGGAATCGATGATCCAAGGTCAACCCCGAGTTCTGTGATAGTAAGTGAAGAAATGGAGGAATACGTCTTCGATAATAACATAGTACTTCGAATTGGGACTTTATTGTCTTTATTAGTGCGAGAAAGGTTATTGAATTTTTTGTCTAAAAACTTGGATGTGTTTGCTTGGAAGTCTGAGGGTGTAGTGGGGGTCCCAATTGATATTATATGTCATAGTTTGGCTGTGAATTCGAAGATCAAGCCAATAATACAAAAAAGGAGAGCTTTTTCTTTGGAAAAATCTGAGGCCATAATTGCTGAAGTAGATAGATTGTATAAAATAGGGCATATTAGGGAGTCCAAATATCCGAAGTGGACAGCTAATCCTGTAGTGGTGAAAAAGAAGAATGGAAAATGGAGAATGTGTGTAGACTTCACAGATTTAAACAGAGCTTGCCCAAAGGATCCTTTTCCAGTACCTCGAATTGATCAATTAGTGGATTCTACTTCTGGAAACAAAATTCTAACATTTATGGATGCATTTTCAGGATATAATCAAATTCAAATGAATCCAGAGGATGAAGAAAGCACAACCATTATCACTGATCGAGGTTTACATTGTTATAGAGTGATGCCGTTTGGATTGAAAAATGTTGGGTCTACATATCAAAGATTGATGAATAAGGCATTTGCTTCACAAATAGGGAGGAATATCGAGGTATACATCGATGATATGTTAGTTAAGAGCAAAAGTGATGATGATCATATTGATGATTTAGAAGAGACGTTTCTGAATCTTAGAGCAATACAGTTGAAGTTGAACCCAAAAAAATGCACGTTTGGAGTCCGATCTGGTAAGTTTCTGGGATATGTGATAAGTGAAAGAGGAATTGAAGTGGATCCAGAACAGTTGAAGGCTTTGATATCAATGTCTTCGCCTCGGAATATCAAAGAAGTGCAAATATTAACAGGCAGGTTAGCAGCTCTGAACAGATTCATTTCTCGTTTTTCAGATAAATGTTTGCCTTTTTTCCAGGTGTTACGTCGACCGAAAATTTTTGAGTGGACTTCGGATTGTGAAGAAGCTTTTATTAAGATAAAAAATCTTTTGTGCTCTCCTGAAATATTATCAAAGCCTCGAGAAGGTGAACAACTGTTTTTGTATGTAGCAGTATCGGATTATGCAGTGAGTGCAGTTCTGATAAGTGAAGATACAGGAGTTTCGAAGCCCGTTTATTATGTCAGTAAAAGTTTGGTTGATGCTGAAAAACGTTACTTAAAGCTCGAAAAATTGGCGTTGTGTATAATAGTGGCGGCGAGAAAAATGCGTCCTTACTTCCAAGCACATACAATTGTGGTTCGAACTTCTTATCCATTGAAAAATGTATTGCAAAAGCCAGATATCTCAGGAAGAATGACTAAGTGGTCAGTAGAATTGGGAGATTTCGATGTGTTATTCTCTCCACGAACGGCTGTCAAAGCCCAGGCCTTAGCAGATTTCTTTGTTGAGTTTCATTCGAGCAGGTTCGAAGAGAAAGAAGATGAAAAAATACACACAAATCCGGTGTGGACGGTACGAACTGATGGAGGATCTAGTAATAAAGGGTCGAGTGCGGGGTTAGAATTGGTGGCACCGACAGGGGAGTATATGTTTCAAGCTATAAGATTTGGATTTCATGCTTCGAATAATGAAGCTGAATATGAAGCAGTATTAGCAGGATTGCGGTTAGCAAAAATTTGTGGAGCAATATTCGTGCACTTAGAAACAGATTCACAGTTAGTGGTTAACCATGTTAAAGGAATATCAGAAGCTAAAAAAGATTGTTTAGTTTTGTATTTGCAAGAACTTCGAAGTATGATGGCACAATTTGAAAATGTTGAGGTGGAGCATATTCGAAAAGGAAATAACACAATGGCTGATTCTTTAGCAACAATGGCTTACTCTGAAGAATATCCATGGATCGTGACACAACTACTGCCTTCGATTATATTAAGCTCTGAGCAATGTGAATTTGTTGAGGAGGTAGTAAATGATTCGGCGCGCATTCGGGGTGATTGGAGAACTGACTTGTTAAATTTTCTTACAAAGGGAATACTACATCTTGATAAGCACTTGCTCAAGAAAATAAGGAATAAAGCTCTTGGTTATGTGGTGTTGGATGGGGTATTGTATAAGAGGTCTGTGTCGAGGCCTTTATTACGATGTTTGAGTAAGCAAGAATCTCAAAACATTTTATCTGAATTACATGATGGAGATGGATCAGCTCATTGTGGTTTCAAAGCTTTAACACATAGGGTATTGTTGGCAGGATATTATTGGCCTACTATATTGCAGGATGCCAAGTTATTAGTTCGAAGTTGTGATACTTGTCAAAGTTATGCACATTTGATACATAAACCAGCGGCACCTCTAATGATAATCTCTGAGGCGGTTCCTTTTGATAGATGGGGGATTGATTTAGTAGGACCATTGCCTATGGCTTCAGGTGGAAGACAGATAATTATTGTCGCAGTTGATTATTTTTCGAAGTGGGCAGAAGCAGAGCCTTTAGCTGGAACAAAAGCTAAGGATGTGATCAAGTTTATTCTAAGTAACATCTGCTACCGTTTTGGAGTTCCTCGACAAATAACAACAGACAACGGTCCCCAATTTAATAACAAGGAAATGGACTCTTTTTGCTCCTCGAAAGGAATACATCAATGCTTTTCTACTCCTTTCCACCCACAAGCAAATGGGCAAGTGGAAGTTACAAATAGATCTATTTTGGAGGGTTTGAAGAAAAAATTGGTGGGAGCAGCGGGAAAATGGCCAAATTATCTTCAAGAGGTGTTGTGGGCATATTGTACAACTCCTAGAGAGGCCACAAAAGAGACTCATTTTTCTTTGGTGTATGGAATGGATGCTGTATGCCCTGCTGAATCTACATTACCTTCCTATAGGCTATTGCATTATTCCGAAGTAGATAATGCTGAAGCTAGAAGGATTGAGCTTGATTTGTTAGAGGAAAATAGGGTTAAAGCACATTTGAATGTGGTTCATTATCAAACCTTAATGAGAAGCAGGTACAATGCTAAGGTTAAGAAGAGGGAGTTCAAAGTTGGTGATAAAGTGTTGCGAAAAGTATTTCTTCATACCAAGGATAAACACCTCGGAAAATTGGCTCCGAATTGGGAGGGTCCTTATGAAGTCAAAATAAAGGTCAAGCCAGGGTCATATAGGTTGTCTGATTGTGAGGGGAGGATGCTTAAACACCCTTGGAATATAGAACATTTGAAATTGTATTGTGAATAAAATCGAACTTAGAATTTTTGTAAAAGACAGATATACTATTTCCTTATCTATTGGCCCAGAAAGGTTTTAATGAGGTGTCTGGTAAAATTGAAGTTCATAATAAAAATTATTTTGGCCATTGGTTGTTTAATATGATGAATAATTTGTTATTTTGGTAACTTGGCAGAGACTGATCATCTTTGAAAGTTAACCAAGAGTAATTTTCCAAAGCAATAGCTTTGAAGAAACAACCTATTTCGAGGTGCCACGTTTTATGAGCGCATCAAATTTTCGAGGTGCCACGTTTTATGAGCGCATCAAATTTTCGAGTGCCACGTTTTATGAGTGCACCAGAATTTTGAAATATTAAGATAGTTGCTTGTTTCATCGGATAAAGCTTGAAGCTTACAAAAAGGAGAAAACTACTTAATAAAAAAACAACAACAATAAACACATGACATATATAATCTACTGTTTAGTCGTCTTCTGATGACCCTTCAGAAACGTCATCTTCTTCTAAAGAGTTTGATACAACCTCGAATGCTTCGTCTGGGCGATCTTCCTCGGGAATTTGTTTCCAAAATTCTGTTAAATTTAACCTTGGATAGGCGGCATGAATTTCTTGAAGAAGATCGATAGCTGTTTGGGTTTGAGCCTTCTTGATACCATCAAGCATCAAAGAACCAACAGCAACTTCGGCTTTCTTGATGACGTCCTTCTTTTCCTGCCCGAATCCTGTTTGAAGCGTAGTCAATTGAGTTTGAAAAATTTTCAGGCTTTCTTGAGTTTTCTTAACAAGTTCTTCAGCCTCGGTAGATTTTTTCTTTTCACCAGAGCCAGACGATGAGAAGTCTCCATAGCTTCGATTTTTTCTTTATGCTCGTTAAGAAGTTTTCTTTTTTCAGCTTCGAAATTTTGAAGTGCTTTATCTTTCGAAGCTTTTTCAGATTCTGTTTCCTTTTTGCTCTTGATTAATTCTTATGCAAGGAGCTCCAATTGTGTATGTGAATTGCTTACTTCTTCACACAATTTTTTGGCTGCAGCACCTAAGTTAGTAAAGGGTCGAAGGATTGAAGTTACCTCATCAGATCTGTCAGGGTTGGGCAAGTTTGATGGGCGATGGACAGGAATAATTGCGTTAGATGTTGAAGTTATGGCAGCCCTGGTAGAAGATGATGGAATGGTGTTGGTAGGCTGAGAATCTTCACAGGTGACTACAAAATCCCCACTCGAGTTGAAATCGTCGAGGTTAAGATATTCATTTTCCTGGCTATCTCGTAGTGCCAATCCTCCTTGAGGATTTTCTTCAATGAAGGTTTTCTCATGGACCTCGGAAGCCAATACATCTTCGAGCATTTCAGCTTCGTTCTTTTTCTTACTCCTCGGGGTAGTGGACTTGTTCTTTTTCTTCTTTGAAGCATTATCTTCTTTCTTTTTCCTTTTAAGGATAGGTTCGCTTTCTTTGGATATTGGGGGAAGTTGAGATGCAGGCGTTTTTCGTTTCCTTGTAGGCTTCGAATTTTTAGAAGGGCTAGGATTACTTGTGTTGGACTTTTTGAGGGCCAGTTTTCCCTTCTTTTTTGGTGGCAGGTGACTGTCAGATCGGTTCCTGGTGGGAAGGTAAGTTTTCCCATCTGGTTCGAGTATTCTTTTGACCGCGTCAATGGCATCTGGGGGGAGCTTCAGGTTTTCAGGAAAGTCAGCTCCCAAGGTTATGCGCCAAAGATGGCTGTTGACGAAATTGATTGGTTGAAAGGCGGAGTGAAAGCCATTTCCCCAGGCTTTCTCAGCCCATTCAGCCATTCTCATGAAGATAGTCTTTGCAGTCTTCCGACGACTTTTGAATCGCCTCGAAATTTCTGGGAAAAGAGTATACAATTAGATAAGTAGGTCTGGTTAGTTTGACTAGGCCTAATAAGTTGGGAAGAAAGTATTAACAATAATAACCATGATTTACTTACTATTATCTCTCCAGATGAGAGTAAGTTTTGAGGGGTTGTCATCGGAAATTTCTTTACCATTTTCCCAGGCTCCTGATAAAAAAACAAACCTTTGCTTCCAAAACTTGTCAGCCTCGAGGAAGTCATCGATAATCTTCAGATCATCCTCCAAAGTTAGGTTGTAGAATGGTAAAACTGGCCATTTTGAGAGTTTGGTCAGTGAAATGAAGTCCTCTATTTCGAGGAGGATGTCTCCTAACCTCGACACCATAATGGCGGAGAGTAAAGTGAACATTTCGTTTGGAGTGACTTGTGTTGGGCACAACCCAAGAATTTCGAAGTATTCTACAATCATTGGATCGAGAGGAAATCAAAATCCCCAGTTGAAAAGTTCAGGGTAAACTACCAATTCGTTTTTCTGACAACTCAAAGGTGTTTATCCTTCTATTGGTAGAAGAAGAACGATGTTGTCTGTTAATCCCCATCGTTTCTTAAGATTTTCTTTTTCTGATTCAGGGTAGTAAGTATAGGGTACGTTTTTTAGGGCTAGAATGTACCGAGGACAAAGTAGTTTTAGGTTTTCCTGAACCAAAGCGGCAACATCTTCGGGGAGGGTAATAGGAGCTTTCTTTCCTTGAATATTCCTTGAAGGGTTTACTTCTTCTTCCGCCTCGGATTCGGCTTCGGCATTGGATTCAGTGGCTTCAGAATCATTTTCTTCATCAGTAACTTCATCGCGAAGTCTGCGAGTTTGAGTCTCAGTTTGGGATTGTTTTTCGTTTTCCATAAGAACTGGTTGACTATTTTCTGGAGTAACGTCAACTATTTCTTGTGGGGGAGGAGAGGAGGTTTCTGCATCGTCACTCATTGCTAGGAAGGTTGGTGTTTTGTGAAATTTAGCTTTAACTGCTTCGGATTGTAGGATAGATGATTTGGGTTGTAGTTTTTGAGGGCCAGTTGGAGATTTGTTAGAATTGACAGGCTTAGGTTTTCGATGTGGTCTTAGTGATAGAAAAGTGGATTGATTTTGAGGAGGAGAAGATTACTGGCTAGATCCTGGGTTTGATGCTAGGGGCGAAGACGAATTAACAAGGTTGGAATTGAAGTTACCGTACTTGAAGGTGGTAGAGGAGTAGCGGGAAGCGTTGTGGATTAATCCAACAGCTCTGTATTCCTCAGCTCTTTCTCCAATACAAAAATAATCATAAGCGCCAAACACTTGATTGCCAGGCTTAGGAAGGAGGAATTTCTGCGTTTTTCTGGGTTTTGTGGATTTATATTTTCTGTATTCAGGGTACTTTTTCATACAGAGAACATAGATTCGAGTAGTAGAGTTGTTTGAAGGTAGATAAGGATGATGAAGATTTGGTGGAAGGTAGCTTAGAATGATGAAGGTTTGGTTGAAGGTAGCCAAGTGAGTTGAATGAGGTGGATAAGGATAGGCTAAGAAGGATAATGTGTTTAAAAGACTTTCAGTAAGGAAGGAACTAAGTATTTATACTAATCAAAAAGATGTTGAGAATTGAAAGAGGCAAAAGTACTGAATTGATTTCATTGGGTGGAATATGGAACGTTGAGAATGCTTGCCATGTAGTAGGGCTATGACGAAGGGTCAAATCGCTATCTCAAGTAGGGGTGTACCAATTTAAAAGCATGAAAATTATATAGCTCGAAGTGAGTGGAATGGATATCTTCACTCCATTTTATATTCGAAGTGAAGGAGGAATAAAGGAAAGAAGGCTTTATCTACTTGGGATAATTTTTGAGGACAAGATAGTTCTAATAAAATTACTTTTATAAGAACTACGGGGGATACTGATAAGGAAATAGATTCATAAAGGACTTAAATGTAATTAATAAGGACTTGAATGATAAGTTCTATTAATAAAGAATAAGATTAAAGCTTTGTAGGAAGAATAGGGACTGAAATATAAATAAATCTTTTATGTAACCGAATTTGTAACTAAGTCACTAGGCCTATTTAAAGAGGTCAAGGAGACTGATAACACCTATGAAAAAATAAGAGGAGAAAGATTATATTCACCATCTAAAAATCTCTGCTGACTCTTAGTCAATATTGTCAATCCAATTTCTATTCTCACCACTGTACATCTAAGATTTTACTCTTATTTATACATTTTATAAAAGATTCTCTCTCTATCCACATATATTCTATAACTCTACGCATTTAAACGTGTTATCACGCATTAAATATCGGTCATGTCCTTCAATAAATGTGTAGTATGTTTCTTAATACTTTATTTTTTTATCATAAACGTCCCTTATGAAGATTAGTTCTTGAATATGAGACTGACATAACGAGATGAGGTTGAGCATGATGAGCCAAGGCTGAGCATGATGAGACAAGAATGAGCATGACGAGTCAAAGATGTGCATGATAAGATGAGGTTGAGCATGACAAGTCGAGGCTGATTATGATGAGACGGGGCTGAGCATGACGAGATGAGGTTGAAGATGACGATATGAGGTTGATCATATAAGGTCCTTAAACGAGGTTGAGTATGATGAGTCGAGGCTGAGCATGACAAGACGAGGCTGAGCATGACGAGTTGAGGTTGATCATGATGAGATGAAGATGAGAATGATGAGACGAGATTGAGCATGATGAGGTCAGTAACTATATATCATGTTCTATCACATTCTGGGTCTACATACTTATCAAGACTTTCCATAGACCTTGAGTTGGAGTATAATGAAACTTTAGGAGTAAGTAATAGTTAAATATAATGTTCAGATATTGTAATATGTTATTTGTGAAACTTGCACTTCTGATTCTATCGATTGTCGTAGCTTTGTATTCGTTGTCATTTTTTCCAAAGCTCTGCATTGTTTATGCCAAAATAATTATGTCAATCGTGTTGGTTATACTCTTAAGACTCATAAGGCATTTTTATTTTAATTTACTTAACCAAATTTTTATTAAAAACTTCTCTAGTTTGGTCGTACTTAATTTTTCATGCACTCGTGAAAACCCTTTTTCCGGCCAAAAAATCCGAACTCTCCAAGATTTTCTATGTCGCTAACACCCAAACAAAGGTAAACGACTCCACAAATGAGTCGTTCATGATTTTAAAGGCAAATATGACATTTAATCGATCGATAAAGGGTTCATCAACACTTGGCATTATCTCGATTATAATTTTCTGGGTTAACAAGATATGTCATAGTCATTTGTGGTACCTCAAGTGGTGAAGGGAGACAATTCATCTTATTGACGAAACAGGTTCTTGGTACACTGTACTTATCAGCTTGCTTTTAAATTGTTTCAGATTGCGGTCCCACACCGACGACACTATTGAACAAGCATAGCATTCCATCCAAGGGTGGATTTAGAACTAAAACTAAGAGTATGCCAAAAATAATATAAAAATAGCAAAAAATAAATATTTAAATGTTACGTAGTAAAAACATATCGATGTTTCAATTATAACTCAAAATGAGTATCTATTTCTAGTCCAAACATAAATGGATTTTTCTATTACTCATGGCTTAAAAGCGCTTGATAATATTTGTTCATTTGGATCTAACTCCGAATATTCTCTCTTTTTAATATGTTATTTGACGATGGTGGATCGATGAAGGAGTATAGTAGGTTCTTCAGATCGTCATTCAGTTGATTCATTTCCGATAATAGAAGTATTAGACTCCAAAAATCTAGAAATATGCATAAAAAACAACATTTGTAAATATATCAAACTAAATCATCTATTAATATATGTACAAACAAAACAAAAGTCATTAGTAATATGAGAAAAAAACCTAAAATTGGTAACCAAATTAATTTAAAACTTATATAGAATTAGTAATCAAATCCTCTAAAAACACATTTTATTATTTAAATTATAGTCTTATTATAGCATCTTATTATTTAAATATAATTATTTAATTAGAAAACTCAGAGTATACAAATTATTACTTAAAGTTATTTAAATATAATTATTTGATTAGTAAACTTGGTATAAAAAATTGTTACTTAAATATAATTGAAAAATACTTACATATGATTGTTATTATTATTATAAATTTTGTATAGGATTGGTTTATATAAACTTATTAATCATGTTTAGGCAATTTATGAATTGCCAAAATTGAAGTGGAGTATAAAACATAATTGTTTTGGGGTTTAAGAGGTTTGAAGTTATAGCCTAGAATAAACATAATTATTTTGATTTTTATGAGGTTTGAACTCATAAACTATAATAAAACCAAAAGAATATTTACCAATGGTTTTATCCCTCATTTCTTGTTGGCCCACACCTCTTATTCAGTTATTGTTTCTTTGCAGCGTATATTTCTATAACCTTTGCACGAGAATGTCACCCTTTGTGTTATCGTTGTAATTAAATTTCACGCCCCATGCTATGTTCCTTTATTTGTTTAATACACATACCATATCATTTTGGGCCAAGCTATACATATCCAAAACTGGTTTAAGTTTACCCACTATTGGTATAATTTGATCCAATTTGAGACGAAAATACCCTTTAGGGGCATATAAACCTCTTTTTTTACTAAATCTCCTCCACCTCATTTTCTCTCTTAAACTCTCTCACTTCCCTCATTTCTCTCTAAATTTTATCTAAAACCTCCAACTTTTCTCTAAGATTTCCGACGAACTAAAATCCGACAAACTTAGTATTAATGTCAATATTAGGGTTATGGTTGAATTAGGTAGAAAAAATCCATGTTTTAGGGTGTTTAGAGGTGTTTCGAGGCCCTTTTCCAACCAGAATTCAGCTAGAAAATGGCCGACAACGATTGGTGCAGGTCTGGCGTACTCGGTCATTAGAAGAAGATCGACACTTTCCCAGATCGGCCGATAACGAAAAATGTCGACTCAAAGCAACACTCTAAACCCAAGGATGAAACTTATGAGAGAGGTTTAAGACAGAGTGAAGGTTTAATTGATATCGAGATCTTATAAAGCTAGTTGCCCATATTATTTAGCTATTCAAACAATTATAAATAACTTAGAACAACATATAAACAAAAATATCATATTAATTTTATCATTTATCTGATTAAATATCTCTTAATACTTTTATCATCAACCTTTCTTTTATCCAACCAGCCAAACAAAGAGAATATATGAGTTCCAATAACTCAATTTGCACCAACCATGATGATACTAAACTATAAAATTCAGGAACACTTAGTCTATTCTCGATTAAACAGTTCAAAAAAATCTTATTTTCTTAATCAGATATCTCAAGAACACCAGTACTAATAAAGTGTAAATGTAAGTATGAAAAAGATCCTCTAAAAGCATGAAATATATGAATCTATCAAAATTACAAATGGTGGGTGAGCATTGTTACCTTAATTAGTTCAATGAACTAGATTGCAACCTGATTATCAAAAGTCTAACCGGATTGGTAGGTATATGCCTTACACCGAACTTCCATATCTCTTCATCGCTATTATGATCTTTCTAGATTGACAAATAAATAATAAAGATCATTGCTAAAGTGTAAATGTAAATTAAACATCATTGATATACATTGAACTACAAGAAAATTTAATACACTAAGGACTAAAATGTCTATGAGATGTAGAGTTTTCTCTACATAAGTAACACCATCGTTAATGTCCTCAGAACTTAACATAACAACACAATCTTCGTGTGGCTTATCACAAAATCATATACATTAAGTTAACAAATTTAAAATATGAATAACTATATATAATAATTCTGAAGATTAAAAGAACTAAAACTAACCGTGATGGGATCAAAAAATCTGAATGGTACCTTTGGTATCTTCACGAATCCTCTTACCACTGTGGCCTCCTTGTCCGATAAATTTTATGATCTAACTCAAAGGAACCACAATTAGAAATATAACCTAATGAAGTATCGATTGTCATTTCGGTGCCAACTTCTCTAATTTTAATCTTCCCGCAAACACTTCACACCGGAAGGTGAGTTAAAAGGTGATTGCAGCAATGGATGAGACTAAAGTCGGGTTAGGATCTATGGGTTCAAGTTTGATGGGAGTAGATTGTCACTTCCATTTTTGTATTCAAATGAGGAGAAACTTTTGAGGTTATGTGAATTAAAGAATGTTGGTTAAGACTGATATTTTTGTTTAAAAAAAATAATGATGCTAAAAAATTTGAATTTTAATTATTTTTAATGTGTGTAATGGGAATTATGTTACAGAATAATTTCGAGTTTTATTTTAGCCATACCCTACCCATTATTTTTTTGTTTGTATTTCAACACGTATATTTTTCAAACCATTTTGATTTATTATTATATTAAAAAATATCTAACTAAACCTATTACTTAAAAGTAAAAATGGCTAGTTATTAAAGAGAAAACTTTATTTAGAAATTGTACATCTTCCTTACAAAAACAAAATTTTCACATAAATTTTTCATTAAAACTAACAAAAATCTTACAAACTCCTTCTCGCTAGCTTTTATGCTTGTTGAAGAGGAGAACCCATATTTTTAAAATGTTTTTAAAATCACTTGATAAGATTTGTAGATACACTTTCTCCCCCATCCATATGCTCAATGTATTACAATGGCTTTCACATTTTTTATCACAAAGTGGCACAAACAATGTTGTTTGGCCCGTGAGTGGATCTTCTTATTTTCTCATTTATTTACGTAAATTAAGCGACACCAAAGTTGAGACCTATGGAATGTCGATCGAGATTAATAACAGAATGGACTTATCCTTTGTCGTTGTTATAATCATGTGGACACATCCAGGCTCCCATAATCTTTCCATGGCTCTTTGCGAGGCCATGATAGCCATAAGTATATTTCACAGGGAAGTGCCAACCACTTCACTCCCTATCTTTACAAAAAACTCAGTCTACACGGATTTAAATACTCCACATCGTCGTTTATATCTATCTATTTTGCAGGTTTATTAACTTGCACGATTAATCGTCGCAGAAATGACAACCTTTTCGACTTCCATAGTACAAAATATAGCCGACTAAAAAGAGCTACAAAACCTGATACATTTAAGTTTTCTCAGCCTCACTCGCTTCTAGTAACCCATGAGTCTAATGAGATAAATCGTACTTTCAGTTCCCTAATGAAAAAAGAAATCGTCAATGACTATATAAAAAATGATCCTATAAACCATCCAAAAAAATTGTGATGAAATACACTTAAATAATTTTGTCATTGTCACGGTCTTGAATAAAAATAGGTTACAAAGAAACACAATTTCATGCAAAATCATGCTCTGCTTTGAACTAACTACCTTTTGCAGGTTATGGGATCTTGGAGAATGAAAAAGTAATGCAAGACTTTTTCTTCTTTATTACTCTTGTTATAAGTGGCGTTAACACCAATAGTCATAAAAGTATTAAAGAACCCAATGAGCGCCTCCCCTCACTCCAACTCCTATTGGTTTTTCTAAAGAAACATTTTGTCTACTACAAATATAAACCCTCCTCACCAATAAAAGCACCCACATTTTTCGAGAATCTCTCTATCTCTCTCTTTCTTCATTTAATACCAAGATTTCTTACTTATAAAATCTTATAGAAACTCTACACGGCATCGAGGTAATAATAGCATACAGTCTACCCTCCTATCTGTTTCTCTCCCAACCATGTCTCTGCTAGGATACTAAGGTTATACATATTTTCCAAAGAACTCTTTCATCTTCCCCGTGTATACTTACATGAGCAAAAACCTCCAACCTCAATACATAAGAGCACATCTCCACCTCCACCGAGTATAATCTATCTCCCACCACCATCATTCTAACCCATAAAATGGTTGACACTCGTACTAGTGCAAAGCCCAAGAAAAAGAAATCCTCAACAAACAAAACTGGTAACCTAAAGAAAATAACCTCTTGCTTCAATAAAAAAACCCCACCCAAACATCTCAAATAATGAGATGATGCTCATAGTTACCCTTTACTTTCCTTTGAAATCTGACCAATAATGGCCTCTCCCTCCCCCCCATTTCACCATCACGATCACTTTCTGTCAATCCAAACACTGATGCCCTGATGCATGACCTTCATATATTTGTTCATCCATCCCCCAACCAATCATTAGCCCCATTAAAAAGCAACAAAACCTTATTAAATCAAACAAACTTGCATTACAAGATATATGAAATGAGATGGAGGCCACACCATTATCCATCTATTTTCTTGCCTCAATTGTAGACATATAGCTTGATGATGATGATCCTTCTGAAATGGAATCCAACATCCCTGCAACCAAGCTGGAGCGTCTCAAATTCATCTACATAGACAATGTCAGCCTCTTGTTGGAAAACAACCATTCAAAAAAGTTGCATGTGAGGGATGAGAGTTTCCAATTGAACCCTGAGAATTTTTACTCGTACATTCCATCAGCTAGAAAATAGTTGCCTTGATGCAAACCCTAACTATAATGGGACTGGGTTAAGTACTGATTATTTAAACCCTACCATTCACTCCATGCAAACGCCAAACCCTGAGCTAGAATCCACCACTACCAGCCCAACCTATTTTGAACATGTTATGGACAAGTATTTATTCTAGCCCAACTTAATATGGAGCATCCATTCACCAAAATCTAATTCACCATATAAAATTCTAACCACTACCAAACTATAACTCTTCCGCAACTCGTAAACTAGATCAACATCCTTCTTGCCTCATTACTAGCCCTAACAAAACACATACACCTTTGTCTACACCTCATCTACCACCCGTTTAGTAACCATTCAGTCAATTTTTTCCCTCTCAGATCCCTTGACACCTAATACCCCTAGTTAACTTACAACCTCCAACACCAATTACCTAAAAAAAAACTACCACCATCCCACCAACCATTCTTATTCAAACTACCCAAACTTAGGCCAGCATAGTTACAAAGCCACAAAATATCCACTTTTAATGAACGTCGAGAAAATACAATGTCTTCAAATTGAAAAATTTGTTATAATGTTCAATCATGATGTCATAGTAGGTGACTAATCCTAATGTGAAAAATGCTCGTCATGCTACTTCTTAATCAAGAAAATAAACTCCTACTATGTCTAGTTGATTGCAACAAGAATTTGGGGTATTCACGGTCTCCAAGAATACAAACACACTTCCTCAAGTCATTAATTTTTCAATTTTTCTACAACTGACAATGTAACTTAAGCATTCGAGATGGCTTTGTGGTTCTTCAGTAACCAACCAAACTTTCTTAAGAGATATGAGCAAATGTAAAACTCAGCTAATGAATCTCTTAAAGCCATCAATTTATGGGTAAAAACCATGGACTTCCCCATGAGTTGTGGTCCAAGCGAGGGCTAAGTATCTTTACTTTTTCATTGGGTACACCCATATATGTAGACACATAGACAACAAATTGTGTGAGACTTAGTTTCGCTCGCATTTGCATCAGTATGAATGCCACAAATGACTACCCAGCTACCATTATCACAACTGATTGGGCAAGGTTCATATCTTACAAGTAGAATATTAGGGATCCCCCCGATATGTGGCAGATGTAAGACCTTTGGGCATATTTATGTAAGCTACACAGACTCAAGTGACACCTTCGACACCAACTTCCTCACTAGACGACCAGGAAATGAGTCGGTAACAGACAACTCAGAGCAAGTCACATTATCTTCCAGTAACAATGATACACCTTTGTCGCCCAACTAAGACTCCTTACGGATATGTATCGAAGGGGATGGTCTCATCATAAGTAAAAGATGTTCTTCTTGTGAAAGAAACATTACAATTGTCTTAGTTAACTCTCAAACCTTGGTGACAGATCATGCCATGAATGAAGTCATCTCCCCGATTATGCTGACAGGACTACCATCAACCTTGCCTGCTGTTTTGAACACGCTTGACAACAACACGCTACCCAATGTTAGTTGTTTTTATGGATTGTATGTTTTCCTTACTTTGTAAACTTAATGAGAATATCTATTTCAACGTATGAGAGGTCTTAACAAACCATTAGATTAAAATATGTTCAAAAATATGTTGTTTCTGATAAGGAAATAATTCGCTGGAATAAACAATAAGGGGTCGATTATGAACGTAAAATACTTTGTATGGCTACTATTGTATTTATTACCCATCAGAGGCAAATTTGTAAACAATGTATTTGATAAGGGACCAAAATAATAATAAAACCAACCCACCAAGGACATTAATGGGACCACCATTCTTTACTATAAAATGTGGTCCACTTTCTTGGTAGGGGGGACATTCCACAATAAAATATTCTCTTCACTTTCTCTTTCTCTCTCTACTCTCTCTCTAGTCACGTCAGGTCCAAAACCCAAGAACCTTCCTAGTCATTTATTTCCAATAATACTACTATTATATGCATGTTAGAGACTAAGATAAATGCTGAGAATGTAGATAAAATCATGAGAATGATGTTACCATTTTGGCATTATAAGAATAACCATGAATTTCATCAGTTAGGTGGAATGAAGATAGTTTGGAACCCAAGTATTTTTAGTATCAACATATGTATAACCACTCATCAACTCATGGACTGCACTCTGACTTGCGTATCGAGAAATTTAAAATTCCATCCCACTGCTGTGTATAGCTTCAATGAACCACACGAACACCGATCTTTGTGACACGATATCACCCATATTTCCACAACGAGACATAACAACCCGTGGGTAGTCATGAGCGACTTCAACACCATTATAAACCCTCTTAAGGGTTCAGGTAATACTAACATTTGGACTGGTCCAATCAGGAAATTTAATGAATGTTGTCACTATATCGAGCTTAATGATCTACAGTTATCAAGCTTTAAATTCTCCTAGACAAACAAGCAGATTGATAATCCAATCTCATCCAAAATTAATAGAGACCTTGTTAATAGTCAATAAGATGATAACTTTGATAACTCATTTTCCCATTTTGATCTGTCTCCCACCTCCGACCAGACTCCGTTACACTATACATCACCACCCTATATCTCCGTAATAAAAAACCCTTTAAGTATTTCAATATGTGGAAAAGCCACCCAAGTGTTTTTAGTCATCATCACATATAGTTGGACTACTCTTTGTGAAGATGGCACTATGTCCATTAGCACTTCTAAACTTAATTTCCTCCAAAATACCCTCTCCGCTTTAAACAAAAAAGATTTTGGAAACATAAACGATAGAGTTAACTAGGCTCAAACTTCCTTATTCCAAGCCTAATTGAGCATGAACAATAACCCGACCAACTCTTGACTCATCAAGGCTAAACATAAGGCTTCAAAGAACTATGTTTTTCTAAGCCGAGCTGAGGAATCTTTTCTAAAATAAAAACCTCGTGAAACCTGGCTGAAATTTAGGGATCATAACTCTAAATATTTCTATAACATCACTAAATCTAGAAGGGTTATAATTTTTTTAATCATCATTGATGATGTTGATGAGACCACTTGCTTTAACCAAAGAGGGTTTTTCGATATCCTTGTGAGTCACTTTTCGAATTTCCTATGTAATAATATCCCACCAACCTACCCAAGGCTCGAGAGACTTATAAGCTTAATCACGACCAAACGTTTCCCTCAATACAAATCCAACATGATGAGGCTTGTCAATAATGATGAGATAAAAAAAAGCCTTATTCGACATAGATAGCAACAAATCCCCTCGTCCTTATGGTTTTAGTGAGAGATTTTTTAAAACTCGTTGGACCACTATCAACACAGATTTATGCAAAGTGGTTAAATATTTTTTTCGTCATGACAAAATAGATCCATAATAAAATAAAACCCTGATTGCTCTCATCTCGAAAATTGACTCTCTAGTTTCCTCAACTGATTTTTTACTAATAATATGCTGCAGTGTAATCTATAAGGTTATCTCATAAATTCTAAAAACCATAATAAAAAACTTTATTCCACCATGACTGACTCCTCTGAATTAGATTTTATGTCGGGACTAAACATATCAGATAACATCTTGCTCATGCAAGATCTCATAAAGGCATTTGATAATGTGTGTTGGCGTCTCCTGCTCGATGTTCTTTATGTGATGGACTTTCTTATTAAAATTATTGGATGGATCCTATAATGCATATCCTCATCCTCATAATCGATATGCATCAATGATAAATATTTTCGTTCTTTCAAAGGTAAAAAAACCCTCCAAAAAGGGGTCCTTCTTTCTTTGTATTTTTTTTATATTATGCACGTCTTCTTTAGCGTCATTCGAAGAAAGTTTAGCATCCTAGCTTTGGGTACCACTGGAAGTGTCAAAAGCTGAAGATCATCAAACTCTATTTTGTGGACGACCTAATGATCTACTATAAAGCTAACACACCTTCCATATCATTAGTCAAAGACGGACTTGGGGAATTCACAAAGCTCTCGGGTCTTTGCTTCAACCCCAATAAGAGTCAGGTTTATCTCTTAGGGGTTCTAACAAACCTTCATTGCGCTATAATCTAAGCTTTTGGTTTCAAAAAAGGCACCTTCCCGTCAGATACCTAGGAGTCCGACTTATTTCATCTCGAATATCCTACAATGATTGTCGACCATTTTTTCACAAAATAACTATCCATACCCATTCTTGGACCTCTAGATATCTCTTTTACACTAGGAGACTCTAGTTACTAAAACCAGTTATTTTTGCCAGCCAAGTGTACTGGTCATCGGTTTTCATCCTTCTTGTCCGGGCCATTAAGGAACTCTCGCATTTTTTTTGCAGATTCCTCTGGTCGGGACCTAAAATGAAAATTTCATGTGACAAAGTTGCTTGAGATAAGATTATATTGCCCTCGGATGAGGGCGATCTTGGGGTCTAAACCTTAGTGTGTGGAATCAGGCAGCCGCCCTGAAGAATGTTTAGACCATTTTGACGAACAATCCCTCTTAAATCTAGACAAAATGAATCATCATATAAAAGAAATCGAATAAAACATTATGGAGCTCAATGTAGGCTAATCCCCGTGTTGGGGTGAAGGAATATTCTAAAACTCATAAGTCTTGCCGTAAATCTCTACAAAGTTGATGTCGGAACCGAAACCTCTACCTCTGTATGGTATGACCTATAATTTTTCCTTATATCTCTTATTGACCACTATGGTCCCAGTATCAACTATGCTCCATGACATGACGAAAACATGATTTCAGACATAATTAGTAACGGCTTGTGGATCTGGCTCTCTCAAGTGCGTTCAGGTAGAAGGTCCCACCAAAACCGTATGCTTGATATCAGTAATGCTATTAACTTGATTCTCGTCCCCTCTGAACGGGATGATGTCTTTCTCTGGATCCAAACAAGAACTACAACCTATTCACGATTTTGTAGTACGTACAAGTTTATCCAGCCATCAACTCCAAAAGTTCCATGGGCTAACTTAGTTTGGAATAAGCTTAACATTTTCATACATTCTTGTATAGCATGGTTAGCCATTTAAGGGAAGTTATCCACTCGAGACAAGCTTATTGCTTGAGGTTTCGCTACAACCCCTTATTGTGATCTCTGCGAAAACATCACATAAACCATCAATTGTATCCTGGTGGAATGCAACCACTCAAGGTAGATTTAGGATGCCATTTTAAGAAATTTCGACATGCCCCCAAGCGCTGACTGACCCTGTTGGTTTAACACAACGAGCATTTGGACCATTTATCCAAACGATCAATGCCACTTGTGGTGCGTCGCATTCTGTGCAGTAATATATAATATTTAGAATGAAAGGAATACTAGAATTTTCAATGACGTAAATCATTGGGCTCTATTGTTACCCACTGTATCTTATTTGATTTCCATTACATATTCCATGACACAAGAATACCTTGGCTAAGATAATCAGAAACAAAAATTGATCACCCATCTAGATAACATCTTTTATAAACAATACATGTTTTCAGTATCGAATGTAATGTGGAACAAACGGCTATGACAATAACTCTTTTCGTTTGTTTTATTTCGCTACCAAAAAATACATTGTCTTAAAATACATGTAATCGACCGTTCTTATATTTTTTTATTGATTTTATTATATTTTATTGATTTTATTATATTTTATTAAAAAAAAACTCCCTATCCAACATACATGCACCCATAAAATACCATAAATCGTTCACATTGATCTTACAATTAGAAAGATTAAACTATCTCAACAAATTATTTGTATAAGTAAAATAGACTATAAATTTATATAGGGCAAAGCTATATTAAAACCCATTTTACCTATAATGCGGCCCCAAAAAATCAAACTTTTTATCACTTTATGTGAAAAGACCGATATAACCTTTTTTATATAAAACCAAATTTTCAACCAAAAATAAAACTTTTTTTTCTTCTTCTTCTCTAACTAACTTTCTCTCTACAACTAGCCTAATACCCAAAAACACCAAAATCCATGGATTTGAGCGATTTGAATGACGATTTTAGCTGCAATATGGATGATTTTGCGTCGGAGGAGAAAAAGCCTTTGACGGACCATCTCGAAACCCAAGCTGAGGTATTTTTCAAGATTTTTAAGCTTTTAGTGTGAATATCGCATACGTTACGCCATAATATGGACAAACTGCGAACCCAGAGTTCACAATTTTTTTATGTCTTTCATATCAAAATTGCAAACATGGTTCTAGTAATTTTGACGAGATTATGAATACTACTTTCACGGATTTGTCAAAATCACGAAAACCATGTTCACGATTTTGAAAAATTAGTGGTAGCCTATATTTTTTATTCGAGAACAAATTAATTGTCCGGTTTGCGCGATTTGGTTGAATTACATGCATAATTATGCACGATTTTGTTCAATTACATGCATAACTTTGTTTAATTAAAATTAAGTATGTTTTGATATAATTAGTACACACCATTTGTAGGAACCGGGCCGACCGTCATTTTTTATGGCCGATTACGCAAAAATGTTTACTAGCAAAACCTCATATACCAAACCCGATTTGGCATTATGGGTTGAATTGGAAAGCAAAAAGATAGGATTCATTTTGATATGTAGTAAAAACAACAACAATAACAAAAGTGAGAAAACTCCTAGGATGTCTTTCAGGTGCGAGAGGCAAGGGGTTTACAAACCTAACCCCAAACCGTGGTATGTTAAAAAGCGTCGAGAATGTTCATCGAAAAAATGTGGGTGTCCGTTCTTGTTAAGGGGAAAATCGGTCTTAGAGCTACCCGGTTATTGGAAACTGATAGTGGTAAACGGGAAACACAACCACCAACTGTTTTTACGTTTAGATGGTCACTCACGAGCCGCTAGACTAAAAATAGAAGAAGAAGAGTTTGTCCGTAGTCAAACGGAAGTCAGTTCTCGACCAAGAGAGATATAGCGCAGTTTGAAGTTTAAAGACTCAGAAGATGTATCTACCATGCGCACAATCTACAATATGAGTCAAAAACACGATTTGGTCGATAAAGCGGGCAAGACCCAAATGCAATACTTGTTCGGTAAGTTAAAACAACAGGAGTACTATGTTTGGGAGTGAATTAGCGAAGCCACAAACGAGATCCTCAAGTTGTTTTTTGCACATCCTAAAAGTATCGACTTAATGCGCACTTTTGCTTAAGTTCTTATAATGGATAACACATATAAGACTACAAGGTATAAGATGCCTTTGCTAGAAATAGTTGACCAAACTTTGACGAAGAAGACGTTTTGTGTCGCTTTTGTTTTTTTAACTCCGAGAAATAAGAGAACTACAGTTGTGGATTGAGCGTTCTAAGGAATTTGTTGACAAACAACATGTGCACATTGCTTGTTTTTTCGAGCGCATTTATGAATACTTTATTGAAATTTGATCATCGTTTGAATTTTATAGTTTATTATAATAGTGTTTATTTATTTTGACACTTCCGCGTTTGTCATTAATATAATTATTAGCTTTATGTTCATTTAATGTAGTCAATTTGGGATAATTTGTTCCTAATTACGTTACAAATTGGTTTAAATCTTGTTCAGTGATAAAATTGCGAACACAGAGATCACAATATTGTCCCAGTTGCAAACTCGAGCTGTCCAATTTTGTATAAAGCACGAACTTGGTGTACGTGATTTGTACAAAATCGGGAACTCCCTATTCACGGACTGGGCAAAGACACAAACTCTGTGTTCGTAAAGACTTCTGGAAATATTGCCAATTTTAATTTTTTGTATGTTCTCGAGTTCCAAAATCAAGTTTTTTTACCAATAGTATACTATAGTCATTAAACACCAATACTGAAAAAAATGACCACGATTTTTCTTCTTCTTAAAATCAGGTATAAAAACAACTTAAAAGTAGCTTAAGAGTGAGAAAAGGTAGACTAGAAATCATAAAAAATAAAATAACAATCAAGGAAAGTGTGCGTGATTTGTATAAAGCACGAACTTGGTGTACGTGATTTGTACAAAATCGGGAACTCCCTATTCACGGATTGGGCAAAGACACAAACTCTATGTTCGTAAAGACTTCTGGAAATATTGCCAATTTTAATTTTTTGTATGTTCTCGAGTTCCAAAATCAAGTTTTTTTTACCAATAGTATACTATAGTCATTAAACACCAATACTGAAAAAAATGACCACAATTTTTCTTCTTCTTAAAATCAGGTATAAAAACAACTTAAAAGTAGCTTAAGAGTGAGAAAAGATAGACTAGAAATCATAAAAAATAAAATAACAATCAAGGAAAGTGTGAACTTAAACAACAACTAAAGAAAACATAAACTCAAAAAAATAACTAAAGAAAGCTTTTTGCAATAACTCATAGTAAACGAAATTTATATATAAGGCCAGTTCTATTTCATCGACTTCATTTCTTCTTTTGCAATCTGGTAGTTCACCGCAACAACATCCATTTCCTTAATGGTAACAATATCGGAACGAACACGATCTAGCTGATCCCCCGTTAAAGTATTAGTGAGTTGGCAGTTGAATATGTTAAACGCAACATAACGTTCCAAGTCGTTGAGGTTGGTAACTAGGTGTACATAAAATTTGACTAAAATAGACCACCTAGTTTCTACCTCATCCAAACACCTTGAAATTTTAGGCGGCTGGACGCCATACCTACCGTATAGGAAATACATCGGGCATATAATTTCCTCTAGTAGTGTTTACCCCATTCATTCTCATATGTTTTACCAACTTCGATTGATGCTTTCATCAAATATTCATCTTCCAACTCAGTCCAAAGAGACATCTCTATAGTATTTATTTGTATTTTATCTTTTAATAATTGGAGAGCATTTATTTATTGACCGTTTTGTCTTTAGATAACATAATCCAAGTAGATCAATAATTTCGTGATACCTAATAGATACAAACGTACATGCAACTCGATGAGCATTATTATAAACCATGTGTGTTAGATCAGGGTGTCCAGTTATAACATATAAAGGTCTCATTATAGTGTAGGGTTCGTGTCCTTTTAAAAGAGGCATCACCTTGCTAAGATGAGACCAACTATCAACTCCCACCCTTTTATAGCTTATGAATCATGTCCTTTTTAAGATACGTAACAAAAAATGATATAATAACATATGATGTGCAAATAAAATTTAATCCAAAAAGAGCAAACATAAATTAAAGGCGTAAGATAGGCACAAAAAATCCATATAATAGTCATATGATACAAGTCATGTAATACATGTCACTCAATCACACTCTCGGTACTGGTGCGCCACCGCCAAACACTCCTCCATCGACCGACATAGATTGTCCATACTCATTGTGTGCGATATTGAATATGCATCAATAACATGATCAACCAACTCATATAATCGTTCCTCGTAAGTCATCGCTCTCGGGATCTCTGCAATATATGGATCAGATGACTCGCACTCGGGATCAAGCAGGGTGTACCATAGGTGATCTTGGACCCATAAACTGTATAAAGAGGTCATACTCGGACGACCTATAACATATGAGTCACCATGAATCCTCGGATCAACAACGTGTGACTAGCATGATCTCCATATAATCTCATCCCATAAATAGCGCGTGTTGACACGCCTCCTCCTGCATGGTGGTAAACAGGTCGCAATGCAGGGGGTATATCCTGAATATGCCCATGCTGTCGAGCGATCCACAATGGATAATACGCCTCAACTATGTCTGCTGCCTTCAACGTATGGTATATCTAGGCCACATCTTATAAAAGGAAATGATCGTGTATATGCTCATACAACATGAACCAGACCTACAACATAAATAGTACACTATGTAATAATTTAAGAATGATTGATCAAGAAATAAAAAAAAACGTCGTAACTTACGTTATGCTCCCTCAATGAAGATAGTGTATGGCAAGTATTGATACGAGTCTCATAATTTGTGCGAAAAAACAGAGGTGCGTATATGCACATAATCAGCATAGAAAGCTGGTAGAGACTGTTGACTGTAGTCATAAAATGGGGGAAGTGATCATAGATCCACGTCTACAACAAAGCAACGAAACCAGTAAACCACAACGTGGTGTGTAAGGATGATTTGCCTAGCTGGTGATACAATTGAGCTAATAAATGCTGGCCCCAGTTATATCTAACCGATATCTTATAATGCTCTACAAACTGCAAGTAATCCAAAATCTCGCAAAATCGCAAACACTAGGTGCTAAGTATTGACAAATTCGCGAAAACTGCGTTCGCGATTTCGCCAATACTGGGGACCCAGTGTTCGCAAATTCGCTCGATCCAGAATTTGCAGAACTCGATACCCGTGAACCCAAATCCTTCAAAACTCAACCAAATTCACAAAAAACATACCAAAACGTAGAAACTGACTTAAATAACGTGTACCTATAAGTATCTTTCGAAAAAAACAATCAGAATCATAGGAAAATTAGAGTTTTTAGGCAGAAATTAAAACTCTAAATATCACTAAAAATACCAAACTAAATTCTAAAATAATTACACCAATAAATAGAGAATTCAAATCTTAATGTATTTACAATTTTGGATTTGAATTTTTTGCTCGAAAAATTTGAAAAATGTAGGTTAGAAAAAAAAACTAGAAAATGATTTATTTATAAAGGTAATTCAGTAAAAAATTGAAGTCCAATCTTAGCTAAATAAGGTTATAACTGGATTTCATTATACTAAAAACCACTCTGAGTTTAGCCATGGCCATTTATATGGAGGGACCGAGAGAGTAAGAAACTTTCACACATTAATTAAGATGGGGTAGAAGTGTCCATAAGATGGAAATACTTGTACTTACCACAACTCGGTTCGTCTTTTTTAAAGTCAAGCAAACAAAAAAATCCACAATCTGATACCTTGTGATTGGACTCAACTTTCACTTTCCTTTTCTCTCTTTCCAAACACCGAAATTCTCATTTCGACAGCTTTAAACCTAGCTCTTTTATCCCTTAGCCTTTCCAAACTCTTCTCTTCTTCCATTTTAGCTGCCATGGATTCTGATGACGACATGCTAGATGCCTACGACGATGTTGAATATCTAGATGACGATTCTTATGGTGGTGGCGAGACGGAGGACGCCTGCGATAGCGACGATGCCGAGCCCGATTATGGCTACGTCGAAGCAGACGCCGATGATTCAGATACGATGGCCTCGCGTCGCCCTCAGGTCCATTTCTAGTTTGTTAGCTATCAATTTTGGACTCTTACATGATGTTTATTAGAATTATCGGGTTTCTCTTTGGCTATCCGATAGTCTTTGTATTGCTTATGATGTGTGGTTTTTTAATGGTTGTGTTTCGGTGCTGAGGTAGTCGATGTAATGGACTAAAGTGAGTATGTCTTGGGTAACTTTGTTTTGATTGATTATCAAGTAGAGAGGAAAATACTGATTGCTAACTTGATCAGGTCATGTGGGTGAGATCTTTGTAACGAAGTAAGATGAATACCACAAAAAAGTGTGTAATCTTGATATCTTGATTGTGATTGATGATTGGGTTTGTAACTCTTGAATTTTATGCTTATCCATTGAGCTAAGCTGCTAAACCTGAGTAAGGTGTATTCTTATATGCCAGAATTCAAAGAAAATTGAGCTATGCGTATCCAGTTTGGCCTGCTGTGTAGTTGCTTAACTTCTGGTCTGTTCTCTATGTATATCTATATCTATATATGTACAGGTTTTCTTTCTACAGGGATATGCAAAAGGAATGTTATCTGGTACAGTTTTATCAATTACTCTTTTGTGTACATAAGTGCAGCTCTGGTCTTGGACATCTTTTGCTTTCTCTAGATGTGGGTTGTTCACTCCAATGTCTGTTATTACTAGATTCGCTTGACTGCTATTTGATGCGGGTTGGAGATAATATATCCATTTTGCTCTACGAATTTACTGGTTCATTTTTATGTTTCAGCAAAATTATGTCATTTTGAAGGAAGAAGATATTCAACAGATTCAGAAGGATAATATTGAAAGAGTATCTACTGTCCTTTTCATATCAGAAGTAGAAGCAAGCATTTTGCTTCGTTATTACAATTGGTAAATATTTTAGCTTTCCTTTTCACCTAATAGTTAATATCATATATATATATGTAAACTTGTTAATGGAAAGGGAGGTGTTTGGATATCATAATGCTTTAAAATGTTATGGTTAGTCTCCCATCATTTCACCAAACAGATTTTACAGTGTTTTTGAACGTCATCACATCCATCAATCACCTGTTGGAGCAATCTTTAAAAGCTGAGGAAATGTTTTAAAACGTCAATGTGTCATCACACAAATACATAGACATCATTTTCTACTTATTATTAGCTGTATCATCATAGTGGATTTTGTTTCTTCTGCAATACTTCAATTCTGAAGAAAATTATTGTAGGGATGTTAGTAAAGTTCATGATGAGTGGTTTGCTGATGAAGAAAGAGTCAGAAGAACGGTTGGGCTGTTGGAAAAACCAGTCGTTCCTCCTTCCACGGAAGTAAGCTCTTAAGGTCTATGAGCTTAGGATCTGAATGTGTATGTATATTATACTCTTATCAATCTTTTGTTACTAATATGTGATACAATTTTAGGCAACATGCGGTATCTGTTTTGAAACCCATCCTTGTGATAACATTGCTACAGTTGCTTGTGGACATCCTTTCTGCATCACATGCTGGACAGGTTCGTCTTATTGTTAATCTACCTGCCACCTTTTTTTAAACATCATCACTGGACATGATCCTTCTTCCCTGATTTATTCATACAAAATTTTAGAATCGGGAGATGGCATCTTAGCTGATCTTTTATGAATCTGTTTTTACTACTTTCTTACGTGTTAGCTTTCTCTTAATTAGCTTTTTTTTTTGCCACATTGTTTGTTTTCTGACAGGTTACATTACAACAAACATCAATGATGGTCCTGGATGTTTGGCGCTAAGATGCCCTGTTCCATCCTGTTCTGCTGCAGTTGGTCAAGATCTGATCAACAAAGTTGCATCTGATGAAGGCAAGAAGAAGTATAATCGCTATTTTCTTAGGTCTTATGTTGAAGCCAACAGGAAGGTAAATCGATACCATAAAGTGATTTAATTAGTGCTGTCTGTGGATTCTATTGGAGAATAGAGGGTTCGTATATGGACATAAGTAAGATCAGTTCACTACTTCAGAAATATCACGAGGCTAGGTACTAGGCTTTGATCAACCTATTTGAAAGTTTCTTGGAGCCTTTTTCCCTTTGGGACAGGAAGCAAATTTTCAATGTTTCTTCCGTGTAAGAATTTCATTTAGTTATAGGAAAATTATACTCATATATGAGTGGTTACATAGGTTGCCATATATTGAGTGCTTTCTTCCCATGACCATGGCCTGATGTGTTTGTTTGTTTCCTTCACTCAGCTCTGTGTTTCTGTAGAAACTACTAGCTGCTAATTTTTTGTTTGGGGTTCCATCAAGTTTCCTTCACTTGTTAATATTTATGCTTGTAATTAGTAACTATACTATTCTATCCATGTTAATGCTTCGATAGTTTTATGCCAGCCTCCTACTTTAATACTCAATCCTCAAGAACATATGTTGTGAAGTAAATCCCGTTATTTCATTTGTTTTTCCTCGTAATCTCATACTTTTATATGTTTTCTACCAGACCAAGTGGTGTCCCGCTCCCGGATGTGAATATGCTGTTGATTTTGCTGCTGGTGGTGAAAATTACGATGTCACCTGCCTCTGTTCTTGTAGCTTTTGTTGGAATGTGAGTTATTCTTGCTGTTTTTTGTCTTTGGTTTTTATGTGTATGTGGAAGTTGTTAATTTTGTGGTTGATATCTTAGTTCTGCTGTCTGTTGATTGCAGTGCACTGAGGAAGCTCACCGTCCTGTAGATTGTGGCACAGTCTCGAAGTGGATTATGAAGAATAGTGCTGAGTCTGAAAACATGAATTGGTATGGGATTTACTTTTGGTTTCCAAAATATTGACGTTTTTATTCTTTGTCCTTCTACTTGTTTACTCTTATAATATGTATAGTGGCTGTCCCATGCATCTTGCTAGTACTTGCATCGCCTTGCTCATGTCTCAAAACATGAGGTCATTTAATTCTTGTATGTGCAGTTTTAGTGAAATAAGACAATAGAACAATGCATACAGACATTTACCTAATCATGTTAATTTTCATATGATTTGACAACTCAGGATACTTGCGAATTCAAAGCCTTGTCCAAGGTGCAAACGGCCAATTGAAAAAAATCAAGGGTGTATGCACATGACATGCACACCTCCTTGTAAATTTGAATTTTGCTGGTAAGTCTTATATCCAAAGTTCAAGTCACAGTTCCTTGCCTTTGGTTTGACTTTAAGCCTTTTGCTGTTAAATTTGAATTATGATATTCATTGTGGAGTGTAGTAATGCTCATAGTTTGTCTGATCTGTAACGTATACATATGCAGGCTTTGTCTTGGCCAATGGTCTGATCACGGGGAAAGAACCGGAGGGTTTTATGCCTGTAACCGTTATGAGGCAGCCAAGCAAGAGGGAGCGGTACAGTTTGAAATTTTGTTGGATTGTTTTCTCGTATGTCTGTGTCTAAATGATACCTGTTGTCCTTGGATTGTGATCTGATTAACTTCATGTTTTTGTTTTAGTATGACGAAGCTGAGAAAAGGCGTGAGATGGCGAAAAATTCCTTGGAGAGATACACACATTATTATGAACGCTGGGCAAGTAATCAATTGGTATATAAAATTCCTTTTCCTATCCACTTGGAATTTTAGATTTATATCCTGTCCTTGTACATCTATGAACAGCTGTAGTGTGTGACTTGGGCTGGAATTGAGCCAAGCTAAGCCGAATATCTAGATGCTCGAGTTCGGCTTGGACTCACACTTTTTAAAAAGAAGTTGGAAACTCGAACTTGCCTCAGATTGAAAGTTATTTGACCTCTAACACAAAAATTTATGGCCCAACATAATTATAAAGAGTAGCAAATTGATCTAACTTGAAAGCCCATTACAGGTTCCACATTTAAGTTTCTTAGCTTATATATACGGATTGTTTGTTTGCTTCCTTCTTTCTTTTAGCAATGTGTTGGCGCAAATTTTGTTTTAAGGCTTGTGTCTTGTAAAAGATAGAGGCTACATTTTCCTCTCCTTTTGATATGAGATTCATCATTGAAGGATTACAGTCATTTGTCTACCACATACTAATCACTATATTAATTTTTTGTCTTTGAAATGTTTTCTTCATAAGTTTGTTTAACAGTAGATGACATGAGTTTAACTTAAAATGTAGATGGAAATGTTTTTAGTTTGCTGGTTCCTCCAACATGGAGAAAACAAAAAATGTTACATCATTTGCATACATAGAGACAAATGTCATGTCTCTGACCCTGCACGGAATATAGAATAGTACCAACCTTGCACAACTCTTATATAGAGTCGTGTGAGTCCTTATGTACTTCATCAAATTTGAGCTTAAAAGCTTAGCTAAGTGTACTGATTAGTCCAAAGGACTTGTGTGCATAGTAGTTAAAATCGCGATACGTATCGCTGGTATCACGATAAGTATCGGATTTTAAACCTCAAGCGATATGTATCATAGTATTTATCGCTGCGTTCATTTATCAGGCGATACCGTATTATTGTGCAATAAATGAATTTTTGAGAATTTGGGAAGATTTTCTTTTGGAATACGTAGATATGCAGATCTCTGGTTCTAGAAATATGTTATTACATGCAGATCTCTGGTTCTAGAAATATGTTATTACAGTGTACTTTAACTTAAGGTTTCCAATTTAAAATAATTTGAATTTACTCCTTTAACTATTGGTAGTCATAATTTACTGTAGATTTAATTTATTCTAATTCCTGACTTTAACTAACTGTATCTGTTTTTTTGTTCTAAGTTAACTTGTATCTGTTTTTTTTGTTCTAAGTTAACTGTTTAGTTAAAATTTTGAATTAAATTTTAAATGTTTAAAATTTAAACTAACAACAATTTAAAGACACTCTTTCAATGGGTACATCCATATCAAACATAGTGGAATATGTTACATGACTGATATCATCTAAAATTATTGAACTATCTTATTATTTTGTTTTATATCATATATCATATATGTATATATAATTTTTTTATTAAATCACCGCATCTTACGATCTGACACGATTCATGATACATGATATGGAAAAAGTTAAAATTGATACACGATATGATACACAATTTGACAACTATGCTTGTGCGTTATAGTATATTGTATATATATTTTTAATGTTTGAATTGAATGGCTTGCGAACTGCTCATTAGCTAGAGTTATAAGTCTGAGTCTTTGGTCTCTCCAGATGAGAGATTTAGGATAGAATGGTTAGTTGTTTTGGTACTTGGTAGTTGCTACTTGCTACTTGTATAAAAAAAGCATGACAGTTGTGTAAAATTGAGGTGGCACATCAAACAATTTGGGTCGTCTACGTTACTTATTCCATGCATTATGGATTCTACTTATTTAGTAGCTTGGTATTTTCTCCCTAATATTGACCTCTGCTAAACTTATGAACAAGGATCTATATTATAATTTATCATTTCATTAGTGTTGTTGTTAGATTAGATTTGTCTTGCCTTCGCATGTTGGGTCTGATTATAAATTGTGGTCAGTTATACTATATTTGCATTCTGCTTTTATGTTCTGTAAACTTGATCTTTTCTAATACGTTGTTTGCAGTCGAGGCAAAAAGCCCTTGCAGATTTGACGCAAATGCAAGATGTGCAGGTATGAGATCTTTGTTCGTTAATTATCTAATTCAACGTGTTTGAGGCTCCTCACCTTTTGTTTTCCATTTTGCATTGGGCATACTGACCTTCATTTATCTTTTTAAAATCTCTCCTTTTTCAGCTTGAAAAACTTAGTGATATACAGTGCACGCCCGAGTCTCAGCTGAAGTTCATAACAGAAGCCTGGCTACAGGTAAATTATACACATAACATGTAATGATTTGAGACATTTCCTTCATTTTCCCCTTTAAAAAGTAGATAATTAACTGTTGCAAGATTCTGTGCTTGCAGATAATTGAATGTAGGCGAGTTCTGAAGTGGACCTATGCTTATGGATATTACCTACCCGAGCTCGAGGCAGTCAAGCGACAATTTTTTGAGTACTTGCAAGGTGTGCATGTTAATCTTTATTTACGCCAACACTAATTCTTTTTCAAAATTTCATTCTTGCCTCTATTTGTTCAAAATTTAACAATCATTGCTTTTTGTCTCTAGGTGAAGCAGAGTCTGAGCTCGAAAGGCTTCACCAATGTGCAGAGAAGGAACTACAGCTATACCTTAATGCTGATGCACCATCGAAAGAGTTCAATGATTATCGTACAAAATTAGCTGGGTTGACCAGGTATTTTTTGCACTGCATAAAACCTTAATTGGTTTCTGTGCATCATATAGATTTGGTATACTAGTTTATTTTTTTATTTTTAGTGATGAAGGAAAGTATTAGAGAAAATGTAAGCTCTTAAAAATAAGTATCTATCGTCAATAGCTCAACCAACTATAAAAAAAACTATAGAAAAGGTTGAAACATATAGTCAAGATTTTATATTCTTATTGCATCCCTAGTAACATGTAACATACAAAGCTCTGAATATAGCACAGTAAAAGCAGTTCATGCCATGAAGTTATAAGTACAAAGGGATTTGCTAAAAATAAAGCCGAAATTACTCCGTGAAGTCGCCTGTTTTCATTTTTCAATTGAAACTAGGCAAAAAAAACCCAAAAAACTAAAACAGGCGACTTCACGGAGCAATTCCCAAGTACAAAACATATGCATTAATGACCAGGACCAAGCAATGCTATATCTTTTCTGCAGTTTTTTTATTTTGCTCTCAAAATTTGTTTTTCATTGATAGTATGATAAATTCTGCAGAAGTGTGCGGCATATTCCTTATTATCAGTGTCTTATCTAAATTCTCATGAATTATTTCCTTTTGCTATCTTATGTTCTCTAACAGCGTGACAAAAACGTACTTCGAGAATCTGGTTAGAGCCCTGGAGAACGGCCTTACTGATGTTGACTCGTACACAGCTGGCAGTAAAACAAACTCAAAAAGCGCTGGAGGGTCTAGCAAAGTGAGAAGCAGTAGGGGAAAGGGAAGTTCTAAAGGCAGTAGTTGAAGCTAGCTGGTCATTATAATTTTATAAGAGACCAAAGAATTGGGAACTCTCTTAAAAATTGGTTTATAAGAGGAGAACGGTTGCTACTTAAGTAGCACAAAAATTCCAATCCTCCCTTGGAAAACAGTTTGTAAGGGAGAGAAACTGCTCCTTATGTAACATAGGAAATCCCCCATTGTGGGGCTGTAAGTTATCATGGGTCCTCAACTTGAGGCCTCTGCATATAAAGGTACACCACATTCAAAATTATATTGACCAACTAGCTGTTGGGTTGGTCATTGATAGTTTCTGAACAGGTTGTTGTGTTTGTGTTTGTGATGTAGTTAAACTAACAACAAAGGGCTTCGTCGTGTTGTGAAGGATAGCAAATTAAATTAACAACAGGTCTTATAAATTCAAAATTTAGTAAAAATTTGTTTATACTTGTATTTATGTTGTGTGTATATATAACCCAAACACTGGGTTTAATATGATACACTAGCCTGGTGTTTGATTAACAAATAAGGTCTTACATGAGATACTCCAGGCACAAGGTTCTTTTTGTTTAAGAATTAGCTTAGTTTGAAGTTGCTCCAAACTAAATAAATTTTCCGAAAAGTATGTTGCGAACAGGAGTGATGCTAAATTGATTT
Source organism: Limnanthes douglasii subsp. nivea (assembly GCA_036936605.1). NCBI lineage: Eukaryota > Viridiplantae > Streptophyta > Magnoliopsida > Brassicales > Limnanthaceae > Limnanthes > Limnanthes douglasii. The sequence continues at coordinate 258,327,651 of JAUPFV010000005.1, read as the reverse complement.
CTACGCTGAGGCACAAAAAGAATGGTGATCGATTTAAAAGAATGGAGATCGATTTGATTTTGTAGAGAAATAAATCTTAAAACAATTATTAATTTCTTAGACCGGAAGGTTGGTATCGTCTAGGAGCACCAAGCTCCATAGATTTATTTTTGGGGGTACTTAGAACATGAGCTTGTTTCCTTGGAGAAGGGAACTCCACTGAATGGAATTTCGGGCCTGGCAACTCCATAGATTTGTCTCTAAACATTTTGTTGCTCAATGCATTGAGCATGACTCTTGAGTATTGACGCGAAGCCATTTTCCAGTCTGCTCCTGCCTTCATCATCGCCTTGAACTCTTCAAAACTGATCCGGCCGTCCTGAATCCACAGAAATCAAAACCAAAAAAGTCAATTAAGTTACATATACATCAGTGAGATAGGGTCTTTCTTAGTGATGATTTTTTAGATGCGGCTTTAGGGATGATTTAAATTGCAGCTATGGTCTTACTGAAGTCATGTGGTTAAAATTTTACGTGAGACCAATTTCGTATCTAAGATTTGGGTACCTTGTCCAAATCAACGTCGAATAAAATGTCTTCAATAACTTGGTCCTTGTTATGACCTAGAGTGTCATCATCCATTAGAGCTTCTCGCAGCTCTTCCATCTCGATGTAGCCACTCTGGTTCTTATCAAAGAACTGAAAAGCTCCAGACAAGTGTTCGTCGCTGTCTATTCTTCTCAGATGAACAGACATCGTCACAAACTCATCACAGCTTAATGTCCCATTTCCATCCAAGTCCGCCTGTTTTGCGAAGCAAGCAAACAAAAACGTAAGGGCAAGTAGGCTCGACTAATCAAACAAGATCACATTTAGACTAAACTACAACTCACGGCATCCATTAACATCTTGACATCAAGATCAGGAACATGTTGGCCGATTTTCTGAAGACCGTCTCTTAATTCTTCAAAGGTCAAGTCTCCATTTGAGTCGGTGTCCATCATTTGAAACAACTGCATGATCGCTGCTATTTCTTCATTTGGCAAGTTATCTGCTACCACCTGAACAAACGAAAAACATAAACAAAAGAATCAAACACAAATATTTCTTGACTACTATCACTCGGAAAATAAAAATCTGAAAACGAACTTACACTTAAAACTTTCTTCTTGAACTTGTTCATCAAAGTAAACTGCTTAATTCTTGATCTAACATTTTCACCAAGATTCACATTGGGTGCCTGGTTAGCGTTTTGGATCCACGGATGTTCTATACAAAACCATTAATCCTATTAGTACCAGTTAATATCAACGAACAGAAGTATAGTTTTTCTGTTGATCGTTTTATAGTTTATATATAGGTACCGAGAACTTTGTCCACTGTTAGACGAGTGAGTGGATTTGGATCCAACATTTTCTTCAGTAGATCTTTTGCTTCTTCCGAAATCTTTGGCCAAGGATCTCTTTCGTAATCTACTACACCTCTGACAATTGCGTGTGCGATTCCTTCTTCAGTTTCTGTATCATTGATAATGCGGGATGAATAACATTACTTCTATTATTATTAAAAATTACTCTTTTCTGGTAACATGAGAAGTAAAGCTTACCTGCCCAGAAAGGAGGAACACCGCAAAGCAAGATATAAAGAATCACACCGGTACTCCATATATCGATTTCCGGCCCGTAATTACGTCTTAATACTTCTGGAGCCATGTAATACGGACTTCCAACGATTTCATTGAACCTTTGGCCTGCGTTGTCAGTAAACAAGAATGCATTCAGACATTCAAAACCAACCAGGTTAGCTACATATATGTAAGCTGACAACATACCAGGTGTGAAAAATATAGATAGACCAAAATCAATTGCCTTAAGTGAAGCGGTTTCGGTTTTATCCGAAAATAAAAAGTTTTCTGGTTTCAAGTCTCGGTGTATCACCCCATGTTGATGACAAACCTATATGAATATCATCATAAATTCATAATCAAACTTATACCAAGAATAATTATATGATATATAGTATTAGTATGAAATATGATAGTGTTATTATTAGTATTACCCTGACTATTTCGAGAATAGTTTTGGTGACGGTAGCAGCAGCGCGTTCGGTATAATGTCCGCGAGCAACGATCCGATCGAAGAGCTCACCACCTCCGCAAAGCTCCATAACAAGATAAACAGCGTCTTTATCTTCATAAGCTTCTTTAAAGCTAACGATGTTACTATGTTTGGGTAAATGGCTCATGATCTCGACTTCACGTCGCACATCCTCGACATCGACCTCCGTCCTGAGCTTCTCTTTCGAGATTTTCTTGCATGCGAACATCTCTCCGGTCTTCAAATCGAGACATTGATGAGTGACGCCGAATTCACCTCTCCCCAGTTCTTTGCCGAGTCTGTATTTGTCGAAGATGTTGTTGACGGTGGAGTCGTTGAGGACGGAGGTGGGTAGACGGAAGTTGGGGGGGAGGGTGAAGGTGAACTCGTCGGAGTTGAGTTTGGCGCGGATTCGAGATTTGTATGATTTTCTGTATTCGGCAGGGGTGGACACACAGCTTCCCATTTGGAAGATGGAAAGGGGGGACGGAAATGAGAAGTGTGGTGAATGGTGGGGTTGTGTGTGTTTTTGATTTTGTGGGGGAAACGAGGAATCGAGAGAGACGGAATGCCTTAGAGAGAGAGGGAAGAGGTAAGCGGCGAAGATCGAATGTGAGCGAGACACTATAAACTAAATGGAAAATCGGCCTAATTTTGGTTTGTTTTACTTGTTTCTTTCTTTTTATGTCCCGCCATTTTCTCAACATCTTTTTGTATTTGTTACATTTTAATACAATTATTATGAGTTGGTTTTTCAAAAAACTTACCTTATTTTTTGTTTCGCAAGTTGTAATAAGTTTTCAGTTAAATATAAATAAGATTTACGTAAAATCTGCAGTGCGATTTGTCTGTTTTTTGGTACAAAAGAATATATTGTCGTATCTTCTTAGTTAACAAAAGGCCGTATATATACCTAAAAAGTCATTAGCTATTAATTAACTTATAATTTAGAAAACTACTAATTATTCTATAATTTATATTAAAATTGCACAAATAATTCGTATTTAATCATTTTTCCGCAATTGAAACCGAAGGTATATAAACATTGACACGGGTATGAAAATCGCCGAATAAAACAAGAGACGATCTTTTCGTGAAAATATCAGCAACTTGGTACATAGAAGTCACGTGACGAATTCGAACTGCACCTTGCGTCATTTTTTTCCGAAATGAATATCCATTTCAATATGCTTCGTACGCTGGTGTTGGACGAGATTTCCAGAAAGGTAAATAACACTCACATTATCACAATACACCAATGTAGCTTTACAAATGAGATAAAGTTCCAGAAGAAGATTACGTAGCCAACAAGATTCAACAACAACATTTGTTACCATTATATATTCAACTTATGCACTAGATCGAAAGATAAGGTTGATGTTTTGATGACCACGAGATCAAGTTGTCACCCAAGAAGACACAAAAATCCTGAGGTGGGACGTCGAGTATTAGGACACCCTTTTTAATCCACATAAGTATACAAGACAAGAGATGTAATGGAAGAAGGAGAAAGATGTAGTCCACGATGTAGAGTTCCTTAGATATACCGTATAATTTGCTTTAAAAGTTTCATATGTTCGTCTCAAAGATTATGCATATGTAGACAAATCTATCGGACAATATAAGAGATCTGACCGCGTAAATGTAAGATATTGGAGTGCACCAAGGAGGTTGCGATGCAGTGTTCGGATCAACAAACAACTCACCTTTAGTGACACTAAATTTTGGCTTTGTATCAACATGAGTGAGAGTCGATTTCCGATAACACATTCTAGCCCGTTGGATAATGTCCATGGCACATTTTCACTGAGATAGAAACTATTCGCCCTTGTGTCGAGTCACACTTATGCCGAGAAAATAGTGCAAAAACCTCAAATCCTTCATAACAAATTCGGAGCTAAGATGCACCATGATGGTTTCGCGTAAAATATCAGATTAAACTGTAAAAATAATTTCATCAACGTATAACAACAAGTAAGCCATATCTGACCCCTGTTTGTAAATAAACAATAAAGTATCCGACTTACTGAAAGAGATACCAATATTGACAACAAAATCAACAAATCTTTTATATCATGCCTAAGGGGTTTGCTTAAGCCTATACCAGGATTTTCGCAATAAACAGACATAATCCAGATGCACCTGGTTTCGAAATCCCATGGGTTGATGCATATAAACAGTCTCCTTCAGGTGTCCATGCAAGAAAACATTGCTGCAATCTAACTGATGAATCGATCATTGCTTTGATAAGGCGATATTGAACACCGTACGAATGGTAGCTGCTTTCACCACTGAACATAAATTCTCTCAACAATCAATGCCAAAGCGTTGAGTTTTACCATCAGCCACAAGACGGGCTTTTTGCTTCTCAAATGAACCATTAGATTTGACTTTATTAGTAAAAATACACATAAAACGAATAACATTAGCATTCAGGAAGGCAGAGCACCAAATCCCACATCCTATTTTTAATAAGAGCATCAAATTCATCGGTCATAGAAAATTTCTAATTCGGGTCATGAAGGGAAGCCACATGATTACAGGGTAAAGGTGACGACGTAACCATGGTGGTATAAGCCTGAGATGGGTCGAAGATAGTTTTAGGCTTGAAAATACCATGTTGGATGCTGGTGATAGGATAGTTTACTTTATGTATAGCAGGTCCAAAGGGATGTGTGAGAAGAACTGCTGTCGAATGACGCCCAAAAGGAGGTGATGATGAAGATGGTGAGGAAATTAGGATGTGTTGTGCCGTAGGAGAATCAACCACATGAGATGTTGGAATCGACTGGACCGAAGGAGAAGGAACAATAGCCTGTGGTTTTTGGTATTGATGGATGAAATATAGAGACACACAATTAATCAAAAAATCATAATCCCTGGTATGGGACGAATGAAATTTAGAAAAGGGAAACATAGTTTCATCAGATTGAACATGACGACAAATAATGATTTTTTTAGTGGATAAATCAATAACTGATAATGTTTGTGATTTTTGGGATAGCCCAAGAAAACACAAGGAGTAAACCAAATTCGGAGAAAATAGTGCAAAAACCTCAAATCCTTCATAACAAATTCGGAGCTAAGATGCACCATGATGGTTTCGCGGAAAATATCAAATTAAACTGTTAAAATAATTTCATCAACGTATAACAACAAGTAAGCCATATCCGACACCTGTTTGTAAATAAACAATAAAGTATCCGACTTGCTGAAAGAGATACCAATATTGACAACAAAATCAACAAATCTTTTATATCATGCCTAAGGGGTTTGCTTAAGCATATACAAGGATTTTCGCAATAAATAGACATAATCCGGATGCACCAGGTTTTGAAATCCCATGGGTTGATGCATATAAACAGTCTCCTTCAGGTGTCCATGCAAGAAAGCATTGCTGACATCTAACTGATGAATCGATCATTGCTTTGATAAGGCGATACTGAACACCGTACGAATGGTAGCTGTTTTCACCACTGAACATAAATTCTCTCAACAATCAATGCCAACGCGTTGAGTTTTACCATCAGCCACAAGACAAGCTTTTTGCTTCTCAAATGAACCATTAGATTTGAGTTTATTAGTAAAAATCCACATAAAACGAATAATATTAGCATTCAGGGGGCAGAGCACCAAATCCCACATCCTATTTTTAATAAAAATTCATCGGTCATAGACAATTTCTAATTCAGGTCATGAAGGGAAGCCATATGATTACGTGGTATAGGTGACGACGTAACCATGGTGGTATAAGCCTCAGATGGGTCGAATATAGTTTTAGGCTTGAAAATACCATGTTGGATGCGGGTGATAAGACAATTTACTTGATGTATAGCAGGTCTAGAGGGATGCGTGAGAAGGACTGGTGTCGAATGACGCCCAAAACGAGGTGATAATGAAGATGGTGAGGAAATTGAGATGTGTTGTGCCGTAGGAAAATCAACCACATGAGATGTTAGAACCGATTGGCCCGAAGGAGAAGGAACAATAGGCTGTGGTTTTTGGTATTGATGGATGAAATATAGAGACACACAATTACTCAAAAAATCATAATCCCTGGTATGGGACGAATGAAATTTAGAAAAGGGAAACATGGTTTCATCAGATTGAACATGACGACAAATAATGATTTTATTAGTGCATAAATCAATAACTGATAATGTTAATGATTTTTGGGATAGCCCAAGAAAACACAAGGAGTAAATTAAATTCGGAGAAAATAGTGCAAAAACCTCAAATCCTTCATAACAAATTTGGAGCTAAGATGCACCATGATTATTTCGCGTAAAATATCAGATTAAACTGTCAAAATAATTTCATCAACGTATAACAACAAGTAAGCCATATCTGACCCCTGTTTGTAAATAAACAATAAAGTATCCGACTTACTGAAAGAGATACCAATATTGACAACAAAATCAACAAATCTTTTATATCATGCCTAAGGGGTTTGCTTAAGCCTATACAAGGATTTTCGCAATAAACAGACATAATCCACATGCACCTAGTTTCGAAATCCCATGGGTTGATGCATATAAACAGTCTCCTTCAGGTGTCCATGCAAGAAAGCATTGCTGACATCTAACTGATGAATCGATCATTGCTTTGTTAAGGCGATACTGAACACCGTACGAATGGTAGCTGCTTTCACCACTGAACATAAATTCTCTCAACAATCAATGCCAACGCGTTGAGTTTTACCATCAGCCACAAGACGGGCTTTTTGCTTCTCAAATGAACCATTAGATTTGACTTTATTAGTAAAAATCCACATAAAACGAATAACATTAGCATTCAGGAGGGCAGAGCACCAAATCCCACATCCTATTTTTAATAAGAGCATCAAATTCATCGGTCATTGGAAATTTCTAATTTGGGTCATGAAGGGAAGCCACATGATTACAGGGTAAAGGTGACGATGTAACCATGGTGGTATAAGCCTGAGATGGGTCGAAGATAGTTTTAGGCTTGAAAATACCATGTTGGATGCTGGTGATAGGACAGTTTACTTTATGTATAGCAGGTCCAAAGGGATGTGTGAGAAGAACTGCTGTCGAATGACGCCCAAAAGGAGGTGATGATGAAGATGGTGAGGAAATTAGGATGTGTTGTGCCGTAAGAGAATAACCACATGAGATGTTGGAATCGACTGGACCGAAGGAGAAGGAACAATAGGTTGTGGTTTTTGGTATTGATGGATGAAATATAGAGACACACAATTACTCAAAAAATCATAATCCCTGGTATGGGACGAATGAAATTTAGAAAAGGGAAAAATGGTTTCATCAGATTGAACATGACGACAAATAATGATTTTGTTAGTGGATAAATCAATAACTGATAATGTTTGTGATTTTTGGGATAGCCCAAGAAAACACAAGGAGTAAACCAAATTCGGAGAAAATAGTGCAAAAACCTCAAATCCTTCATAACAAATTCGGAGCTAAGATGCACCATGATGGTTTCGCGGAAAATATCAAATTAAACTGTTAAAATAATTTCATCAACGTATAACAACAAGTAAGCCATATCCGACACCTGTTTGTATATAAACAATAAAGTATCCGACTTGCTGAAAGAGATACCAATATTGACAACAAAATCAACAAATCTTTTATATCATGCCTAAGGGGTTTGCTTAAGCATATACAAGGATTTTCGCAATAAATAGACATAATCCGGATGCACCTGGTTTCGAAATCCCATGGGTTGATGCATATAAACAGTCTCCTTCAGGTGTCCATGCAAGAAAGCATTGCTGACATCTAACTGATGAATCGATCATTGCTTTGATAAGGCGATACTGAACACCGTACGAATGGTAGCTGTTTTCACCACTGAACATAAATTCTCTCAACAATCAATGCCAACGCGTTGAGTTTTACCATCAGCCACAAGACAAGCTTTTTGCTTCTCAAATGAACCATTAGATTTGATTTTATTAGTAAAAATCCACATAAAACGAATAATATTAGCATTCAGGGGGCAGAGCACCAAATCCCACATCCTATTTTTAATAAAAATTCATCGGTCATAGACAATTTCTAATTCAGGTCATGAAGGGAAGCCATATGATTACGTGGTATAGGTGACGACGTAACCATGGTGGTATAAGCCTCAGATGGGTCGAATATAGTTTTAGGCTTGAAAATACCATGTTGGATGCGGGTGATAAGACAATTTACTTGATGTATAGCAGGTCTAGAGGGATGCGTGAGAAGGACTGGTGTCGAATGACGCCCAAAACGAGGTGATAATGAAGATGGTGAGGAAATTGAGATGTGTTGTGCCGTAGGAAAATCAACCACATGAGATGTTAGAACCGATTGGCCCGAAGGAGAAGGAACAATAGGCTGTGGTTTTTGGTATTGATGGATGAAATATAGAGACACACAATTACTCAAAAAATCATAATCCCTGGTATGGGACGAATGCAATTTAGAAAAGGGAAACATGGTTTCATCAGATTGAACATGACGACAAATAATGATTTTATTAGTGGATAAATCAATAACTGATAATGTTTATGATTTTTGGGATAGCCCAAGAAAACACAAGGAGTAAATTAAATTCGGAGAAAATAGTGCAAAAACCTCAAATCCTTCATAATAAATTCGGAGCTAAGATGCACCATGATGGTTTCGCGTAAAATATCAGATTAAACTGTCAAAATAATTTCATCAACGTATAACAACAAGTAAGCCATATCTGACCCACGTTTGTAAATAAACAATAAAGTATCCGACTTACTGAAAGAGATACCAATATTGACAACAAAATCAACAAATCTTTTATATAATGCCTAAGGTGTTTGCTTAAGCATATACAAGGATTTTCGCAATAAACAGACATAATCCGGATGCACCAGGTTTCGAAATCCCATGGGTTGATGCATATAAAGAGTTTACTTTCACGTGTCCATGCAAGAAAGCATTGCTGACATCTAACTGATGAATCGATCATTGCTTTGATAAGGCGATACTGAACACCGTACGAATGGTAGCTGCTTTCACCACTGAACATAAAGTCTCTATATAATCAATGCCAACGAGTTGAGTTTTACCATCAACCACAAGACGGGCTTTTTGCGTCTCAAATGAACCATTAGATTTGACTTTATTAGTAAAAATCCATATAAAACGAATAACTTTAGCATTCAGGGGGCCAGAGCACCAAATCCCACATCCTATTTTTAATAAAAATTCATCGGTCATAGAAAATTTATAATTCAGGTCATGAAGGGAAGCCATATGATTACGGGGTAAAAGTGACGACGTAACGATGGTGGTATAAGCCTGAGATGGGTCGAAGATAGTTTTAGGCTTGAAAATACCATGTTGGATGCTGGTGATAGGACATTTTACTTTATGTATAGCAGGTCCAAAGGGATGTGTGAGAAGAACTGCTGTCGAATGACGCCCAAAAGGAGGTGATGATGATGATGGTGAGGAAATTAGGATATGTTGTGCCGTAAGAGAATCAACCACATGAGATGTTGGAATCGACTGGACCGAAGGAGAAGGAACAATAGGCTGTGGTTTTTGGTATTGATGGATGAAATATAGAGACACACAATTAATCAAAAAATTATAATCCCTTGTATGGGACGAATGAAATTTAGAAAAGGGAAAAATGGTTTCATTAGATTGAACATGACGACAAATAATGATTTTGTTAGTGGATAAATCAAAACTGATAATGTTTATGATTTTTGGGATAGCCCAAGAAAACACAAGGAGTAAATTAAATTGAGAGAAAATAGTGCAAAAACCTCAAATCCTTTATAACAAATTCGAAGCTAAGATGCACCATGATGGTTTCGCGTAAAATATCAGATTAAACTGTCAAAATAATTGTATCAACGTATAACAACAAGTAAGCCAAATTGGACCCCTGTTTGTAAATAAACAATAAAGTATCCGAATTACTGAAAGAGATACCAATATTGACAATAAAATCAACAAATCTTTTATATCATGCCTAAGGGGTTTGCTTAAACCTATACCAGGATTTTCGCAATAAACAGACAGAATCCAGATGCACCTGGTTTCGAAATCCCATGGGTTGATGCATATAAACAGTCTCCTTCAGGTGTCCATGCAAGAAAGCATTGCTGACATCTAACTGATGAATCGATCATTGCTTTGATAAGGCGATACTGAACACCGTACGAATGGTAGTTGTTTTCACCACTGAACATAAATTCTCCCAACAATCAATGCCAACGCGTTGAGTTTTACCATCAGACACAAGACGAGCTTTTTGCTTCTCAAATGAACCATTAGATTTGATTTTATTAGTAAAAATCCACATAAAACGAATAATATTAGCATTCAGGGGGGCAGAGCACCAAATCCCACATCCTATTTTTAATAAAAATTCATCGGTCATAGACAATTTCTAATTCAGGTCATGAAGGGAAGCCATATGATTACGGGGTAAAGGTGACGACGTAACCATGGTGGTATAAGCCTCAGATGGGTCGAATATAGTTTTAGGCTTGAAAATACCATGTTGGATGCGGGTGATAAGACAATTTACTTGATGTATAGCAGGTCCAGAGGGATGTTTGAGAAGGACTGGTGTCGAATGACGCCCAAAACGAGGTGATGATGAAGATGGTGAGGAAATTGGTATGTGTTGTGCCGTAGGAAAATCAACCACATGAGATGTTGGAACCGACTAGCCCGAAGGAGAAGGAACAATAGGCTGTGGTTTTTGGTATTGATGGATGAAATATAGAGACACACAATTACTCAAAAAATCATAATCCCTGGTATGGGACGAATGAAATTTAGAAAAGGGAAAAATGGTTTCATCAGATTGAACATGACGACAAATAATGATTTTGTTAGTGGATAAATCAATAACTGATAATGTTTGTGATTTTTGGGATAGCCCAAGAAAACACAAGGAGTAAACCAAATTCGGAGAAAATAGTGCAAAAACCTCAAATCCTTCATAACAAATTCGGAGCTAAGATGCACCATGATGGTTTTGCGGAAAATATCAGATTAAACTGTCAAAATAATTTCATCAACGTATAACAACAAGTAAGCCATATCCGAACCCTGTTTGTAAATAAACAATAAAGTATCCGACTTACTGAAAGAGATACCAATATTGACAACAAAATCAACAAATCTTTTATATCATGACTAAGGTGTTTGCTTAAGCATATACAACGATTTTCGCAATAAACAGACATAATCCGGATGCACCAGGTTTCGAAATCCCATGGGTTGATGCATATAAACAGTCTACTTTCACGTGTCCATGCAAGAAAGCATTGCTGACATCTAACTGATGAATCAATCATTGCTTTGATAAGGCGATACTGAACACCGTACGAATGGTAGCTGCTTTCACCACTGAACATAAAGTCTCTTTACAATCAATGCCAACGCGTTGAGTTTTACCATCAGCCACAAGACGGGCTTTTTGCTTCTCAAATGAACCATTAGATTTGATTTTATTAGTAAAAATCCATATAAAACGAATAACATTAGCATTCAGTGGGGCAGAGCACCAAATCCCACATCCTATTTTTAATAAAAATTCATCGATCATAGAAAAATTATAATTCAGGTCATGAAAGGAAGCCATATGATTACGGGGTAAAGGTGACGACGTAACCATGATGGTATAAGCCTGAGATGGGTCGAAGATAGTTTTAGGCTTGAAAATACCATGTTGGATGCGGGTGATAAGACAATTTACTTGATGTATAGCAGGTCCAAAGGGATGTGTAAGAAGGACTGCTGTCGAATGACGCCCAAAAGAAGATGATGATGAAGATGGTGAGGAAATTGGGATGTGTTGTGCCGTAGGAGAATCAACCACATGAGATGTTGGAACCGACTGGAACGAAGGAGAAGGAACAATAGGCTGTGGTTTTTGGTATTGATGGATGAAATATAGAGACACACAATTACTCAAAAAATCATAATCCCTGGTATGGGACGAATGCAATTTAGAAAAGGGAAACATGGTTTCATCAGATTGAACATGACGACAAATAATGATTTTATTAGTGGATAAATCAATAACTGATAATGTTTATGATTTTTGGGATAGCCCAAGAAAACACAAGGAGTAAATTAAATTCGGAGAAAATAGTGCAAAAACCTCAAATCCTTCATAATAAATTCGGAGCTAAGATGCACCATGATGGTTTCGCGTAAAATATCAGATTAAACTGTCAAAATAATTTCATCAACGTATAACAACAAGTAAGCCATATCTGACCCATGTTTGTAAATAAACAATAAAGTATCCGACTTACTGAAAGAGATACCAATATTGACAACAAAATCAACAAATCTTTTATATCATGCCTAAGGGGTTTGCTTAAGCCTATACCAGGATTTTCGTAATAAACAGACATAATCCGGATGCACCTGGTTTCGAAATCCCATGGGTTGATGCATATAAACAGTCTCCTTCAAGTGTCCATGCAAGAAAGCATTGCTGACATCTAACTGATGAATCGATCATTGCTTTGATAAGGCGATACTGAACACCGTACGAATGGTAGCTGTTTTCACCACTGAACATAAATTCTCTCAACAATCAATGCCAATGCGTTGAGTTTTACCATCAGCCACAAGACGGGCTTTTTGCTTCTCAAATGAACCATTAGATTTGATTTTATTAGTAAAAATCAACATAAAACAAATAACATTAGCATTCAGGGGGGCAGAGCACCAAATCCCACATCCTATTTTTAATAACAATTCATCGGTCATAGACAATTTCTAATTCAGGTCATGAAGGGAAGCCATATGATTACGGGGTTAAGGTGACGACGTAACCATGGTGGTATAAGCCTGAGATGGGTCGAATATAGTTTTAGGCTTGAAAATACCATGTTGGATGCGGGTGATAGGACAATTTACTTGATGTATAGCAGGTCCAAAGGGATGTGTGAGAAGAACTGGTGTCGAATGACGCCCAAAACAAGGTGATGATGAAGATGGTGAGGAAATTGGGATGTGTTGTGCCGTAGGAGAATCAACCACGTGAGATGTTGGAACCGACTGGACCGAAGAAGAAGGAATAATAGGCTGTGGTTTTTGGTATTGATGGATGAAATATAGAGACACACAATTACTCAAAAAATCATAATCCCTGGTATGGGACGAATGAAATTTAGAAAAGGGAAACATGGTTTCATCAGATTGAACATGACGACAAATAATGATTTTATTAGTGGATAAATCAATAACTGATAATGTTTATGATTTTTGGGATAGCCCAAGAAAACACAAGGAGTAAATTAAATTCGGAAAAGATAGTGCAAAAACCTCAAATCCTTCATAACAAATTCGGAGCTAAGATGCACCATGATGGTTACGCGTAAAATATCAGATTAAACTGTCAAAATAATTTCATCAACGTATAACAACAAGTAAGCCATATCGGACCCCTGTTTGTAAATAAAAAAATAAAGTATCCGACTTACTGAAAGAGATACCAATATTGACAACAAAATCAACAAATCTTTTATATCATGCCTAAGGGGTTTGCTTAAGCCTATACAAGGATTTTCGCAATAAATAGACATAATCCGGATGCACCAGGTTTCGAAATCCCATGGGTTGATGCATATAAAAAGTCTCCTTCAGGTGTCCATGCTAGAAAGCATTGCTGACATCTAACTAATGAATCGATCATTTCTTTGATAAGGCAATACTGAACACCGTACGAATGGTAGCTGCTTTCACTACTGAACATAAAGTCTCTCTACAATCAATGCCAACGCGTTGAGTTTTACCATCAACCACAAGACTTGACTTTATTAGTAAAAATCCACATAAAACGAATAACATTAACATTCAGGGCGGCAAAGCACCAAAACCCACATCCTATTTTTAATAAGAGCATCAAATTCATCAGTCACAATTTCTAATTCGGGTCATGAAGGGAAGCCACATTATTTTCTAATTCGGGTCATGAAGGGAAGCCACGTTATTACGGGGTAAATGTGACGACGTAACCATGGTGATATAAGCCTGAGATAGGTCGAATATAGTTTTAGGCTTGAAAATACCATGTTGGATGCGGGTGATAGGACAGTTTACTTGATGTATAACAGGTCCAAAGGGATGTGTGAGAAGAACTGGTGTCGAACGACGCCCAAAAGGAGGTGATGATGAAGATGGTAAGGAAATTGGGATGTGTTGTGCCGTAAGATAATCAACCACATGAGATGTTGGAACCGATTAGACCGAAGGGGAATGAACAATATGCTGTAGTTTTTGGTATTGATGGATGAAATATAGAGACACACAATTACTCAAAAAAACATAATCCCTGGTATGGGACGAATGAAATTTAGAAAAGGGAAAAATGGTTTCATTAGATAGAACATAACGACAAATAATGATTTTATTAGTGGATAAATCAATAACTTATAATCTCTATGATTTTTGGGATAACCCAAGAAAACAAAAGAAGTAAACCATTTGTAGGGAATATGGGTACCGCATATTCCGTTTCGGTATATAAGTAAGAACCGTCCAATCTCCACGCTAGTATGATAATGTCTGCTTTAGGCCCGAAGGTCTGCACGACTTTTCTTTTGGTCCACTTCCAAAAGGCCTCATACTAGTTGAGATATGTTTTTAATTATATACCATTGATCTTTCTCATGTTTAAACGATGTGGGATGTGAGACTTAGGTCGTTGCCCTAACAAATCCTCCTCTCGAACAAAGTACCACTTTATAGCCTCCTATCAATTGACTTCCATTCGTCCATTCTAATCAGGTTACTTTCCCATATGACCCATAGAGCATTACAACAGATCTATCTGCTCACCTCATGTTAGACCATACTGTCTTGTTCCTTAGCACCACTCCAATCAAGTACCACCGTCTTGATTCAATCCAATCAAGTCATATCACTTGATGAGCCACGTGCACTCCGAACTAGAATCCTTAGAGCAGATCATTCACCTTGAGTATGACTACTAATTCAATATGTTCGACTTTCGAGAATTTCACCTACGTCACATCTTGTCAGGGCCTAGACCTCTGATACCATGAATTAATATAATTTCGTGTCTTTATCATTAACAAAAGGCAATATATATGCAAAGGCATTAGCTAATAATTAGGCTATAATTTAGGCAACTACTAATTAGGCTATAATTTATACTAAATATATAAAATTATTTCGTATTCTATGAGATAATTTTATATTTGATATTAGTCACTTATGCATTGATAAAAAAATATTTTTATAACAAACAATAAAGTTTCTTTTAAATTACCAAAAGTTGACGACGTGAACAAATTTATAGATATATCTTCGGTTTGATTTCGCACAGCTAAATAGATATATTTTTAAAAACAAAATTACTTTTTACCTTTAATTGTGTACATTTTACTCCTAACATGATAAAAGTTCCAAATTCAATATAAACAATTTAGGTATTGAAAATTTATTAAATAATTTTAATAAAATATTTTATTTAACCAAAATATTTAATTGATTAGTATTTTTTTATAAAAATAAAAATAAACATAATATAAAATATTTTTTAATTTAAATTTTATCTTAGAGAAAATATAACGAAGTTTTACGAATATACTTGATACACACAATTTTCAATCAATTATTTTTTATGGTCAAACCATCGATCTCACATGCATAATTCCTTTTACTAATTTGTATCATTGATCTCACTTAGCATTATTATGATTGACTTTATATGTTCAAGATGTTTTAAAAAAAGTTCATTATCTAATGACAAACTACACTTTTGAATTCTCATATATATATATATATATATATATATATATATATATATATATATAATTTTTAGTGGTTTTTGAAATTTTGAGGACATATATCACGCGTAAACTAAATCATATTAAATGTTTGTGGAGTTTATCTTTATATTCGATAAAGACCAAAACATACTTAATCTTAAACGGAACTCAATTTTATATAAATGTTATGAATTGTTTTCATAATAACTCATTGTTACACATTATAAAGTTAAATGTCTCGATGTTTGCTACAATCAAACTGAGGTTTCATCATTAGCATATTTTTGTTTTTAGATGATTACTTATCAAATAATTTATTAATGTAATGATATTGATTAAGAGCATAAACCTTATCATTCGGGACTATATCTATTTTGAGAATATTATCTGTCTATTGAAGAAAGTTAAACATGAAGGTAAACGATACAAACGTCTTTGTATTCACGATCCCTCTCATATCATTATTTAAAATAAGTATGTTATATATGCATAATCACGCAATAACTATTGTGTCACCATAAACTTTAATGAATACGGTTTCCAAAATTATTTGTATGCTCGCGTGTCTCGTTATTCTATATGTGTTAAAGTAATATATCATTTTGTTTATCAAAACTCTCTCACAACCAGTATAGATTTGAAATGCCTGAATGGTCCATTAATATTTTTTAAACCTTCCACTTTCAACCAATAGGTTATGAATCAAAAGGTAACATGACCAAGTCTTAATTATGACTAGGTATTATTGAATCAATCTCATTGTTTATAGTTTGTAGAAATAATACAGAATCTCTATAAGATACTATATTTTTGTAAGGTTTAGGGTCATCTCCAAAACAATACTTGACAATTTTTTTGGTTATTTCTTCATCACCATTTATACCATATGAAATTAAGTCATTTGAAAGTCTATCTCATCAAGTTCTAAAAGCTTGGAAATTTCTCCGACTGACTCTTACGAGGCTGACATTTTTTTATCTACAAAAATAAATGCTTATTACGAAATCATTTACTCATTTTTTAATAATGGTTTTGAGTCTTATTATCATTATATAAGACACATAACAACATAGACTCCAAGTCTAAAAACCTATAATTTTTTTCATTTGATGTGTTGCAATAAAAACACTATATAAAATTTTAGACCTAATTTTAATATTTTTGGATCTAGATTCTTACAAAATGCATGACACCCTCACAGTTTGAAGTGACCATTAATTGGCTTCGTTTATTCCGTAACTCATATGGAGATTTTTTTAAAGAAGAACACGATTAATAATATGATATACCATTAAAATGAAACCATCTCGTAAGTTTATACATAATTTAGAATTAACTAAAATGACATTACACATCTAAAAATAAAGTTATATTTTTACTCAACCGATACATTTCAGTACAACGTAAAAACACACACACGCACACACGCACACACGCACACGCGCACGCACGCACGCACGCATGCACACACACACACACACACACACACACACACACACACACACACACACACACACACACACACACACACACACACACACACACACACACACACACACACACACACACACACACACACACACACACACACACACACACACACACACACACACACACACACACACACTATTTTCAACAAAAATGACTTTAGTCATCATTGCTTGAATCTTTTATTCATAACGTTTACATTCTTGCGTTAAATTTTTTCTTGCATAATATTTAGATTCATACTCACTATTTAAATGACATGGTTTGTAACACTTGACTCCACTATCTTAAAATTTGAAGACATAAGATTATTGACTATCAGTTAGAGTTCATTAATATGGTAATAAGAGGTTTCTCCATCCATAAATTTGTAATCAAAATATTAAATGATTGGACTTTTAATGAAAATTATTTTTATGTTTTGTATTTCTATTTGAGAGCATTTTAAATCTTGAGTGTCGAGGTTTTTCTTGTGTAGAAATATTATAGACTATAAAAGAGGATGTATAAAATATGTCTTCAACTGTCATGTGATTGTTTTCTCTCTTGAACCTTTCTTATTTTATTTACAGGGAGCTCTACAGTTGGCTCTCATAAGATTAAAGGTGACTAAGGTAGATATCTTGGATTTAGGGTTTGATGTGACTAGAGAATAAACTGTACAGAATAAAAGCGGGGGGGAGGGGGGTGGGGGGGGGGGGTTTCCCTTATATAGTGGGTGAGGAGGTCCCCATCCCTTTTCCTTTGTGGTCCTTTTGTATTCCTAATTTACTTTTACACCTTGGTCCATTACTTTCTATTACTTGAGGTCATTTTACCTCAAACTATTGTTACACGTTAATAATAATAATAACAATAAAACAAATACATTTATTATATTTAGTCATTGCTATTTCTAATCTCGAGCCCCGTGATTTATTGCCTCATTAGTAGCCCCCCAGTCTTCATGAGCGTGGGAGTGAAGACTTGTTATATTTTGGCTCGAGTAGCTTCTGGCATGCCACAACATCGGGAAGGATTCCTTTGCAAGGAGAAATTTGGAATTGCAGTCGCATCGAGACTTATTTGTGATACATCGGTCAGTCCTGGTTCCCTGATCCCGCAACTAACAGTCTGCTCACTCGCTGGATTTTCACGTCCGATCCATTTGCTACCTTCATGGTACTTAGAAGAAAAATTGGGCCTGCGTCTGTTTGCTTATTCATGGGCCTCTATGTCATGTAGCTCTTCATGATGGGCCTAACTAGGTTTTTTTTTATTTCTTTCCATCCCATCTGCGAAAACAAAATGTTACGCTCTTTGGCGTTGGTGTACACGTGGAGCTCGCTTGAGGGAAACACAAGTTCAGACGCCTCCGCACACCTACTGGGATAGATTGATCAATGCCTACTCCTTTTGTAGCTGGTGATGGTTTCCACGTGTCATATTCTTACTCGAACCATATCTGGTCACACGTTTTCCCAGGAAACTCTTCACCTTCTCGCGGTTCTTTTCCCTTGGACTTCCCCATACACAAGTCCGTTGAGGAATAAGGCTGCCTATAAATATGTCTTCCTCTTATTCACCATTTACTTCCACAAGGAAATTTTAGTGAGAGAAAGTCCCAAACTTGCTTGTTCTAGAGAGAGAAACTGTTGTGTTTATGAGAAAGAACGTCCCGAAGAGAAATCAAAAGCCTAAACAGAAAAAAGAAGCATGTGTTCTGGTTCATAGATTATGCTAGCATTATTGGGAGAGCTGAAGAGTATCGAACTGCGGGATTATTTTGGGATTCTGCCAAAAAGCTTCATACGTCAGTTCCTGCTCCTCACGATCCAGTTTGGTCATCACCACTGCCCTTAGAACCATCTTTGCCCCAAGAATTACCTGCTATCCAGACCCTAGATCCGGTTGTTATTTCTTTGAGCAATCCTACACCAAGTCCTCCTGCCAGTCCTTCTGGTGAATTGAAAACTAACCCATTAACTCTCACTGGTGATTTTGCCGGTCCTTCCGTTCTCGAGCATCATTTAGAGACAAAAACCCGACCTCAGTTCCTTGTAATGGGTGATTCAAGTGCCTTTTCTTCACCTGAATTGGTGCAGTTGACAAAGACTATCGTCGGTTTTCAGACTGGTTGTTACCCCTCGGGGCGTTGCTCAACGGGACACTGAGCGTCAGAAAGGAAGAAGCCGCTTTAAAAGATCTACAAGAGAGTGATCCCCAACATAAGAGCATTGGTAGCAGCTCAAGCTTCGTTAATCCTGCTACGGCGAAGACCAATATCTCAATCCAGCTCGGTGCGTTTTCCCATTCCTGGGTGCCGTTATTTGTCAGGTCCTGAGAGATAATCCTTTTTACTGATCTCTTCTACTGGGGTCTTAGACTTCCTATGGATCCCGACATTTTAAGGTACTTTGAAATTATCGATCTTTGCCCGTCCCAGCTGACCCCTAACGCCTGGTATACATTAATATCCTGTATCATGGCCTTCCGACTATCCGGTCACTATATGTCAATGAAGGAGTATGTCGCAATGTCCGGCCTTTCTAAGTCACCCAAGTTACCTTTCTTTTACTACTATATGGGCAATAGATGGAAGATAGTGAATGATTTGCTGGAAGGTGACAAATCGTGGAAGCATCGGTTTGTTTTTGTCAGTGGTTCTTGGGAAAACGGACGACCTTACTCAGCTGATAAGCCGAGGCGGTTGTTGCGCAAATGGATTCATGACAATACGTGCATATGATTATATAATTTTTTTTACATTCCCGAGCTGCTTGTTTCAGTGTGCAAGGAGAATATAAAAGAGATAAAGAAGGATTATTTTGAGTCTGCCAAGGTAGCCTTCCAGAAGCTAAAAGACTATGCTCGAAAAAATTGGGGTCGGACGTTCCATCAATGCTTCAAAAATACAAACTTAATAAGTAGTAACCTATGGCGGTGCTCGGTTAGCCTCTGACTGCAGAACAGTTGCGCCAGCCACCCAGCTTGGTGGATTTGGTTACAAAGACCGATACGCCTGATGTGCACTTGTTTCTTCCCAAGCGTAATAGGGCGCCAAGAAAGCGTTCCAAATCCGAAGAACTTGCCGAGCATGAGAAAAAATATGAAGCTGATGTTAAGGGGAAAGATCTGGTGATCGCTGCAGATGGTGGGACTACCGTAGTCCTTGGTGATCACGGTGCCAGCGGTAAGGAGGAGGAGGTTAAGAAGAAAAGAAAGAAATCTGTGGCCGATGGTGGTGAAGCCAAGAGGTCAAAAGTGTTGAAGAAAAAGATCGGTCCTAAGATGAGAGAGGTTAAAATGGCTCTGACGATCGTCGAGAAAACTACTATCCCATTTCTTTTTGAACAATATGGAGAAGGTGTCAAGTCTGGGGAACCTATTGTGCCAGCGCTGCCCTCGATGGAGAACGCCACTTTAGTGGTGATTGCTGATGAAGCCGAAGCCGGTGAGCCTACACCAGAGAAAAAGAGGGCCTGTCCTGCTGATTGAAAAAAAGTTGTTGGAGCATTGTCTAGCGGGACAAAACTGCCCGTGCTTTCGGTGCCTGGAAGTTCGAATACCTTTTCCTGAATGTACTGAGCCACGAATTGTCCGATGCATGAAAAAATATAACTGACTTGGAGAAAGAAATTAGGGAGAGGGATGAAGGCCAAAAGATTCTAGAGAAGAGGGCTAAGAACGCAGAAGGGAAAGCAAAGAAATCCGAGGCACATTTGACATCCCTTCGGGAAAAGAAAACATTTATGAACAACTCTCTTTCGCGAGTCAAGAAAGATCGTGATGATAAAGGACGCAACTTGGCTGCACTGAGGCTCCATAACAAATTTCTCCGCCACTTAGTGGTAAAGAAGGCTAAGAAGAATGACAAGCTTCGGGACCAAGGTAAGGAGGAAAAGATCCATTTCGCTGCCTCGTGCAAAAAATTAATGGAGAGGGAAGTAGCTAACTCTAAATCCGCTTATGTTTTGAACTTCCATGGTCGATTTCCAGACCTATCTTTGGCTCGATGTGGTTGGATGTTCCAGAAGAGAATCGCCCGCCCGACGTCATTTGTGAAGACGAAGAGAACGATGATGCCAGCATGTCTGATACCGATCATGATGATGAAGATGTCTGAATTTTACTGAAGTTGTATTTTTTGTGTTGTTTTTATTAACTTCTCGCCCGCGCAGGCGTGTTTTGCAGAACCAACCTGAATGTGTAATCAGTTGTGTTTTAGGTTTATTCAATCTTAATGGTCTCTTCGTCTGTTATTTTTTTATGAGACATCCTAATAGGGCCGGGATAGTATGTAGATCAATTAGAGCTGAAAAACCTATTAAGGTTCGGGATAACGTGTAGATCAATTAAAATTGAAAATTCCCATTACTATTTGGGATGATGCGTGGATCAGTTTAAACTGAAAAACCCATTAAAATTCGGGCTAACTTGTAGATCAGTTATAACTGAAAAACCTATTAAGGTTCGGGATAACTTGTAGATCAATTAAAACTGAAAATTCCAATTATTGCTCGGGACAATATGTGGATCAGTTAAAACTAAAAAACCCATTAAGGTTCAAGATAACATGTGTATAAGTTAAAACTGAAAAACCCATTAAGGTTCAGGATAACATATGGATCAATTAAAACTGAAAAAACCCATTAAGGTTCGGGATAACATGTGGATCAGTTAAAACTGAAAGATTTCTATTGCCGAGCTCAAGGATTATGTCCATCAACTCGTCAGTCGACGAACTTTCCAGGAGATCTTATACTTTGGTATTACATTTGTAATTTAAAGGCAAAACAAGTAGATTAATCAGATCAGTTGCCATGGATGCCGCATTAAAGCCTCCTCGCGCCACCAAGGTAGGTTATAGTGCACCCCCGACCAAAAGTTTTTACAAAATTATAAACAGTCATAAAAAAGAACAAGTTCAATCCAAATATATTTTAAGATGCTCGATATTCCAAGGGAGACACATGAGTCGCCCGTGCTTGTCTTCAAGTCTGTAGGTGCCGTTTTTTACTTTTTCAACCACTCGATACAGGCCTTTCCAATTGGGTACGAGCTTACCGAGGCTCTTATCTTTTATGTACAGAAGAACTCTTCGTAGGACCATGTCCCCACTTTTAAATTCTCGCCGACAAACTCTTGACGCATATCGACTTCTCATCAGGGTCTGGTAATGTAGCAAATTGAAGTGCGCTCAAATTCATCTCTCTTCCACTAAGTTGAGAGCCAAAGATCGGTCGTCTCTATTTCTATCCTCGTCGTAGCTTCAGACCCTGAAGGAAGGGAAAATTTTCTCTGCAGGGGTTACCGCGTCCATACCGTAAACGAGAGCATAAGGTGATTCGTGGGTTGCTGTTCGGGGGGTTGTGCGATAGGCCCAGAGTACTTCCTATAAGTAGTCTGGTCATTTGCCAGGTTTTCCTTCTATTCTTCTTGAGTCCGTCTATGATGGTCCGATTCGTGACTTCGACCTGGCCGTTGGCCTGCGGGTGGAAAGGTGCTGAAAAACACTGCCTAATTCTATGGGATGGACAAAAGGACTTCATTTCATTGCTATTGAACTATGGACCGTTGTCCATGGTGAGTCTCTCGGGAATTTCATACTTGCAACAGATGTTTGACCAAATGAATTTGATGATATCTTTAGTCTTTGTTCAAGATAATGGCTCAGCTTCGACCCACTTGGAAAAGTAATCCACCACCACTACTATCATCTACCTTCTGCCATACGCCATTGGTAACGGTCCGACCAGATCAATCGCTCATCGGTCAAACGGAAGGCCTTCTGAGATTGACTCCAAAGAGGTTGCAGGTCTGTGTATTATGTTCGCGAATCCCTGACATGTATCACACGTTTTTACTATGCCTTTCGCGTCGGCAGTTATGGTCGGCCAATATAATCCTGCAAGAAAAACTCTCCTTATCATCAATAATGAGCGGCTCATTCTCCGTCGTGGAGCTTAGATAGAATTATTTGCGATTTGTTTGTTCCTAAACATCTTAACATCGGTCTGCTAAAAGATTTCTTGTAAAGCACATCTCCCAGGAGTACGTATCCTCGAGCCTTGTTTTGTATTTTTCTTGCCGACGCTCTGTCTTCGGTTAAAGAATACTTTGATACGAAATTTATAAGATCTCTTCTCCAGTCCGACAAGGCTAACGATGATATTTGACAAGAAATTTCAAGTCGGTTTTCCAGCTCTGTTCTTTTGATAATTCAGGGGTTTTCATGAGTCAATGTCCATGAGTAATTGTTCGAACAAGAAGCAGACACTAGGTAACCCGCGACTATATTCTCCTCTTTGAGAACGTGCTCGTATGTGACCTTCGTAAAAGAGACGGCCAAGACATGCAGTGCGGCCAAATATTGAACAAGGTGTTCTTTCCTGGCTTCTGACTCACTCGACGCTTGATTTATTAACAATTGGTAATCACTAATGAGGCGTACGTGTTTGGCACCACACACCTGAGCCAACCTTAATCCGGCCAGTGTAACCTCATACTCAACCTCATTGTTAGATGTGGTGAAACCGAAACAAATTTCCTGGTGTATCGTTATTCCTAAAGGTGTGGTGATCTGAACGTGGCCCCACATCCACTGATATTAGACCCTCCACCGGTTTGGATTACCCATTTTTCTGGTTTACTGGATTCCAACAATTCCGGTTCTTCTGGTCGGCTTGAATGGAACTCTACCAGGTTATCGGACAGAGGTTGGCCCTTTATAGCCGTTCGGGGTTCAAAATTAATATCGAAATCGTCTAATTCTACCGACCATTTGGACATCCGTCCAGAGATGTCCGGTCGCTGTAATACATATTTTAGAGGAAACGATGTTCTGACAAATATCGAATGAGCCTGAAAGTACGGTCACATCTTTCACGCCGCAGTAACCAATGCTAGAGCCAACGTTTCGAGCTTTAGATATCTCATTTCAACGTCTAACAAACATTTTCTTACGAAGTAAACCGCTTTGGGAATCGCCCCTGCTTCGCTGACAAAAGCCGCACTTACCACGTAGTCGGAGACCAATACGTATAAAAACAAAGTTTCTCCCTTCAAAGGCTTTGTTAAAAGGTTCGGGGACGACAAATAATCTTTGATTCCCAAAAATGCCTCATCGCAGGCTGGTGTCCACGCAAATGCTTTGGCATTTCTTAAAACCTGAAAAAACAGGGCACACTTGTCATTGGAACGAGAGATAAATCGATTTAAAGCTGCCAACCTCCCCGTTAGTGATGAGGTTTATTTTGAGTTGAGGGTAATTTTGTCAAGTGTTTTGGATATTAAATGTTTTGGTCTTAAGTAGTGAGAGATTTGAGCAGCCTGGTTGTATTAAATGTTCATTACCCTTATTAATGAAAGTAGTTAGGGTATTTATACCCTTAATTATAGACCCATGGGCTTTCAGGTAAAGTTATGAAACCGGGTCAAGTTTAAGGACCCATTTACTTAATAAGCTGATTAGCACATAGCTTAGTCAAAATATGTTTAGGTGTTTCCTTACTTTTTTCCTGTTCGGATAGTTCAGTAGCTTAGTCAAAGTAGTTCAAAATGTGTCGCTGGTGGTCTCCCAGTTTCCCCGAGTGAAAAGTCTGGTAAACCATCCCAAGAAACTGACCAAGGGTCATCTTCCACCAGAAATCCAAAACCTAAACGGCTGTTCAACAAGCCTCTCACCAATCCCATAAGGTTCTTCTGTTCAGGAATCCCAACCCTCTACTACCAAAGAAAAATCAGTATGAAGTGTTAGAAAACCCTCCCTTTTCTTAGCCATGGGCTCAGATATCGAAAAGTCTCCAGAAAACCCAACTCCATGTCAGACGACTCGTTTGGTGAAAGTCCAAGCAACTGCTTCACAAAATAAGCCCTCCAGATCGGAGGCTTCTATATTCACATCTAAAAATAAGCCCTCTGGATCAGAGGTGTCTAAAAAAGCTTCACAAGATAAACCCTCCGGATCAGAGGCATCCAAAGTAGTATTTTAAGCGAAATCTTCCGGAGCTGAGCCTCAACCAGACACTAGGCCTTTGGAAACAACTGGCGCTCATTCATCCGGAAATAATGTAGAACCAGAAGCTAATACCCTCCCATCCACAACTGATAAACCTTCTACAGTGATGGAAGAAGTGATGAAAGACAGAACTGAAGAGGCTCCCTTTGAAACTGAAGCCTCAGGACAAATTGGGGATGCTGTCTCTCATAAAAAGAGAAAAGGAAAGGTTAAAGTTGGTGTGGCTCAGCCGGATCTCCCGGTTTTCTTGGAGGGCAAGGTAGGGCCTTGCTTTTAAAAAAGTTAATGTTAAATATCTGCTGGCCTTGCAGAATATTAACTATGTCTACACACATACCGCCAAATTGGGCCAGATCCGGACAAAGTGGGGGATCCCTGAATCAGTGAAGGTGAGGATACCAGTCATACCGGAAACTCCGATGAACTGCAAGCTCAACGAGGTGCTAAACTGGGGACTTCGGTTCCCATTAGAACCAGAAATTTTCAGGTACTTCCACCTGGTGATACTCTGCCCAAGCCAACTGAGCCCGAACGCCTGGTATTCTCTTCTCGCCTGCATAATGGCATCGAGGTTATCTAAAATCCCTCTCCCCATGGAGCAATTTGTCGTTGTTGCAAGTCAATGCAAGAATCACCACATCCCATTCTATCACCATAATATGGGGAATAACTTTAAAGTGGTGGATGACTTATTAGAGTCCTAGAAGAACTGGAGGACACAATTCTTGTTCATCAGTGGGTCATGGGAGAATGGTAAGAAGATCAATGCCGATGTCAACCCAAGCTTGTTGACTTGTAGGTAGAAGAGTACAGGTAAGTCTTTGTTCTTGTGTCTCAATTTTTTTTACAAGTACTTCTAAACTGATTTAGTTTTTTATAGTGCTGCCGAAAGAGTTGTCCGGACACTTGGAGGAGGGGCAAAAAACTTGTGCCAAGTTGAATGCGTGGGCTGCAGAGCGTTGGAGAAATGCCTTCCACAACTGCTTTACCTCCAGTAACATGGTGAGATCCTATTTGTGGAATACCACAGGTCGGAGAGACCTTACATGTTAAGAATTGACTACACCCCCTCCTCCCGGTGTCATCCTTAAACGAACAAAAGAGAAAGACGGTAAACTGGTCTTGCCCTCTAGAGCCAATGCTCCTAGCAAGATGAAGGGACAGAAAAAGAGAGCTGCAAGAGAGGTAGGTCGGGCTGCTGCAGAAGAGACTGGTTCGGGGAACCAAGGAGGGATCGAGGCTGCCTTGCTCAAGGTAGTTGAGGTTGAGACTGTTAAGAAGGAAGGGGAATCACAAAATCCACCAAGGCCTCCAAAAAAGGACCGTAAAAAGGGAGAAAGCAGTGATGAAAAGGCTGCCAAGAAGAAAAAGGTCACCTTAAGGGAAGAAAAACTTCTCCATGCTTCAGAGCTTCTTCCTCCACCAGCCCCCGTCGACCCCACCTTGGCAGAGAAAATTCCAACAGATCTGCAACTCGGAGAGGGTACCGGAGGAGGAATTGATGGTATAGACATCAGAGCCCTTCAGGACATCAGTCTTTACTTCACCGATTCAGAGAATGATGACTTTACTGGTCCTTTCCGTCCTTCAGGCTCTTCCAATATGGTGACTTACAACGGTAAGTCTTTTTCTATCGCCGAAGACCAAGAAACGGTGGCCCATTCTCTTCTAGATCATATCCAACCAGTGCTTGATCTGGAGAGGCAAGTGAAAAACCAGTCCTCCCTTATCAACACCCCCAATACTGACAAGGAGTCTCTGTCAACCAATCTTCTCAATGTTAATCAGAGCATAGAAGAATTGAAGAAAGAGCTTGCAGCATTGAGGAAGGACAAGGAAGATCTGTCGACCAAGACGGCCACTTCGGAGAATGCTAACAATGAGCTTCAAACTAAGTGCTCTGGTTTGGAGAAAGATCTTTCAACCTTAAGGGAGGACCTGAAGACCAAAAATTGTACTATCCAGACCTTGTCCGGTAAGAAGACTTCCCTAGAAGATACTGTGTCTAAGGTAACCAAAGAGAAGGAGGACTTGGAGAAACAGCAGGAACAGAAGATCCAGGCCATGATTGATGCGTATAACAACGAAGTAATAGACTCCCTGGAGAAAAGATACGCTGAGGTCAAATCTGACATGGTACTGCTTTTCCATGAAACATTTCCGAAGAGGAACCTTGGTCCCTTATGGAGGTATGTGGAATACGAAGACCTTCCTCATCACACCATGGAAACTGGCGACAAGTACAACTATAGCAGTGGAATAAATTCCACCACTGATGAAGAAGAAGGAACCGGTGATAGTTCAAGTGTTGAACTCAAAAGTCCCAAGAAAGGAGGTGACACATGAACATCCAAAGCGAATAAGCCCTAAGGTTTTTTTTTTTAAAAATATCTTTTATGTTTTCTTAATTGGTGAACTACTAAAGTTCTTGGATGACCAAGACATTTTTGTAATAACATCCGGTTTGAGTCCGGTTAAGTCTTTCACAACACTTAAAGTCCTTGGATGGCCAAGGCATATTATGTATTTAGTAACGTTATCTGGTTTATACCCGGACATGCTTATCTATTAAATTTTGTTTTGTTCCATGTTTCCTTTCAATTTTAATGGCTAATGTTTAAAGAGCCCCAATTATTTCAAAAATATTGAAAGTAAAAGTGTTTAATATCTCTGATGACATGTATTTAATGGTCATCACTCAACCAGATTAATCTGATCTGTCAAAGATCCATAGTATTAAATCACAACCTTGTTCTTGAATAGAATTGTATTTAAAACACACCAGATGTTTCAAGAAGGCGTCGTATTTTATTAATTGAAAAAACTGGACACCTCATTAAAACCTCCCCATGCCACCAGGGTAGGAAAGAGTATGCCCCATTATATTTACATTGATATCTACCAAGTAAATATTTACATAAATTTTATTCTAGGTATAACCTGAGGTGCTCGATACTCCATGGGTGCTTCAACATTCTTCCATCTTTGTATTGAAGCATATATGTCCCAGGCTTAAGCTTTTCGGAGACCTCATAAGGGCCTTCCCAGTTCAGAGCCAGCTTGCCGAACTGCTTTTCCTTATTATGCAAGAAGACTTTCCTCAAAACTTTATCTCCCAATTGAAAATATCTCCTATTGATCTTGGAAGCAAACCTGCTTCTCATCAAGCCTTGATAGTGGGTTGTTCTAAGATGAGCTTTAACCCTTCTTTCTTCAATGAAGTCCAACTGACTCCTAATTTCCAACTCATTGGCTCGTTCAGAATAGTTGTGGACTCTGTATGATGGTACAATTGCTTCTACATGAGTAATTACATCCATCCCATACACCAAGGCAAAAATAAATTCTTGACTAACAACCCTAGGAGTAGTCCAATACGCCCATAACACTTTTTGCAAATAGTTTGGCCACTTCCCTGCAATCCCTTCTAAATTCTTTTTTAAACTGGACAGAATGGTCCTGTTTGCCATTTCAACTTGGCCATTTCTTGTGGGTGGAAAGGAGAAGAGAAGCAATGTTGAATACCCCTGGAGGCACATAAAGTCTCCATATCCTTGTTATCAAATTGTGGCCCGTTATCTGTGGTTATCTTTTGTGGAACCCCAAAGCTGCAATAAATATTAGACAAGATAAATTTTATAACAGCTTTTGGGAGCTGCTTCTATCCACTTTGAGAAATAATCAATGGCTACAATAATAGTCCTACACCCTCCAGACGCCATTGGTAGAGGCCCAACTAAATCCAATCCCCAACGAGCAAAAGGCATTGGCTCAGAAATAAACTCCATAGGAACTGCTGGCATATGAATTTCGTTACCATATCTTCGACATGGATCACACTTTTTTACCATTTCTTTAGCATCAACCATTATAGATGGCCAATAATATCCAGCCAACAATACCCTCTGGTTTAGGGCCTTATAACCACAGTGTGCTGATCCCTCTCTATTATGTAGTTCAGATAAAACAATTTGGGAATCTTCAGCCCCCAAACAACGCAAAAGAGATCTGCTGAATGATTTTTTTTATAAAGAAACTCTCTTATGATAAAAAATCCACGAGCCTTGTGTTTCATTTTCCTTGCCATAGCTTTCTCCGGAGGCAAAATCCCATCAGAGATATATTAAAGGAGGGGAAATCTCCAATCTTTGGACTGAACTACTTGTACGCTTAAGCTCTCCTCCTCTTCCTTGTTCTGATTTGATTGTGTGGATGGATATTCTTGTATATGAATCCATGGGTAGGAATCAGAGCATGCTATAGTTACCAAGGAATCTGCTAGTGTATTTTCTGATCTAGGAATGTGCTCCTAACAAATATTCTTGAAATTGGCAGCCACCTCTTTAAGGATGAATACATATTTGATTAATTGTTCCTTCTTCGCTTCAGAATGACCTTGAGCATGGTGGATAAGAAGCTGAGAATCACTCATTAGCTTAACTCTTTTAGCCCCACACAGGTGGGCTAACTTAAGACCAACTATAGCTGCTTCGTATTCAGACTCGTTGTTAGAGGCCCTGAACACAAAACATATAGCCTGATATAGTTTATCACTGTATAAAGAGGTTAAGCAAATTCCAGCCCCACAACCCATTGTGCTAGATCCACCATTCGTCCGGACAACCCATTCCTTTTAAGTTTTATCCTCTGAGGCTTGTTTAGAACTTATGTCCAAATGAAACTCTACCAGGAAATCAGCAACAGATTGAGCTTTGATAGCAGTTCATGGAGCGAAATCAATATCATAATCACCCAACTCTACTGACCACTTGGTCATCCAGCTTGATATGTCTGCCTTCTGAAGAACATTATTCAGTGGAAAAGATGTTCGGACGATGATCGAATGAGACTAAAAATACGGCCTCATTTTTCTGGCAGCAATCACTAAGGCTAGTGCCAGCTTTTCAAGATTTAGGTACCTCTTTTCAGCATCTATCAAACTCTTGCTGATGTAGTACACCGGACAAGGATAATTATCCACCTCTCTTACCAATACTGCACTTATAGCGTATTCAGACAGAACTAAGTATACATAAAGTGTTTCTCCTTCAACAGGCTTAAAAAGGGTTTTTGGTGAAGACAAGTGCTTCTTTATTTCATCAAAAGCTTGACTGCATTGTGGAGACCAATTAAAGTCTTTAGCACCCTTCAAGGTTTGAAAAAACGGAGCTCACTTGTCCGAAGACCTTGAAATAAAACGATTTAAGGCAGCCAATCTCCTTGTTCGCCTATGGACTTCTTTAATATTTCGAGGTGGGTCCATCTTCAACAGAGCATTAAGCTAATCCGGATCGGGCTGTATCCCTTTCTCACTTATCACTTACCCCCAAAATTTTCCGGCTGCACCCCAAAAACACACTTTTCTGGATGCAGCTTTAGGTTTACCTTAGTCAAGTTGGAAAAAGTCTCTTGAAGATCACTTATGTACAAATCCTCTTCTAAAATTTTAACCATCATATCATCGATATATACTTCCATATTCCGACTAATCTGATCAGCAAATGTTTTGTTCACCAACCTCTGATAAGTAACCCCAGCATTCTTTAACCCAAAAGGAATCACCTTGTAGCAATGGAGACCCTTGTCCGTAACAAACGTAGTATGGTCTTGGTCCTCCAGATCTACTTGAATCTGGTTGTACCCAGAGAAGGCATCCATGAAAGACAATAACGTGTTACCAGATGTTGAATCTACCAACTGGTTTATCCGGGGAACTAGGTAGAGATCTTTTGGGCAAGCTCTGTTTAAGTCAGTAAAATCAATGCACATGCCCCATTTCCCATTATTTTTCTTAACCAACATCGGATTGGTTGTCTACAAAGGGTACCGAGACTCCTTTATGTGCCCTATCTTTGTAAGCCGGTCGACTTCTTGTACTGTTACATCCACTTTCTCCTTAGAAAAAGCTCTCCTCTTTTGCACAATAGGTGCAACATCTCTTCGGATGGACAACTTGTGTGATATGACAATTACAGGAACTTCGGTTACATCAGCATTGTACCAGGAAAAAACATGTTGGGGATCTGTCAAAAAGGATAACAGTTTCATCTTTAACTCTAGCGTCATCTTGGAGCCAATTTTAACATTTTTATCTTCTGCCAAAGAGTGGGTTTCAACTTCCTCAACTGGTATCAAAACACTAGGGGTCTCTCTAGGGTCATCAATTTCACCCTCAACCCCAGAAGGCCCCAATAACTGCTAATCTTCATTAGGCCGGACTGCTCCCAAAGATTTAGGAGCAAGCGTAGTTGCATAACACTCCCTTCCTATCTTTTGGCTACTCCGCTCAACTCCCACTTGGCCTTGAACCGCATATTTCAAACATTGATGGATTGTTGAAGCCACAACATGCATCCTAGAGAGCCAATACCTCCCAATGATCGCATCATAGCATGTGGGGCAGTCTACCACAACGAATAAAACCCTGACCAGCTTTTTAAAAAGGCCCTTGCCCAACAACACCTCCTCCTCAAACTCTCCGATCACATCCGCAAAACTCCATGTGAAGCCCACAATGGATCTGTTCGAACACTGAATTACAACCGAATTTTTCATCTGTGTAAGAACTTAAAAAGAGAATGTTGTCTGAGCTGCCAGATTCAATCAAGATTTGTCTGATATCATTACCCACAATGGATGCTCCTATCACCACAACATCCTCATGAGGCCCAACAACGTTCCTTAAATCATCCTCATCAAATACTATAAATAGAAAAAAGAATTTGGGACTGGTAAGAAGACATGTCTCCCTCCAACTGAGTAGCCAAAGTGTGAACATGCCTCTTCCTTAAAGAAGGAGTCGAAGCAGTCATGGTATCCCTTCTAAATATAGTAAGTGACTCAAAAAAGCTTATGAGTCCAGACACCATCTTAGCTTGTTCTATTATGGCCCATACTTTATCCCGGCTTGGATCAGGATCCAAGTACTCTGAATCAACATCAAACCTTTCAAGGATCACCATTGCCCCCTCTGGAGCAGATGTTCCCGCATTGTTTGTAGGACCAGTCCGGGGAGCATTGTCAGGCATGTTTCCACTTCTTCTCTTAACATTAGCTCCATACTTGTCTCTTTCAATAAGATTTTGACTTCTTTCTTTAAAGTGATGCATTCTTTGGTGTTATGGCCAATATCATGATGGTACTGGCAAAAACAAGTATTACGGCTTTCCCGGGGAGATTGGAGTGCTGCTGGTTTCCGGAAATGAACTTCATCTTTAGTTTTGTCATAAATGGTTGCCATTTTTTCTTTTAACTCCGCAAACCAATATGGTTGGGCCCAAGGACCTCGTTTATTCTTGGACTACTGGCCCTGAGCTAGATTTGGGTGAGATTGAGTATGTTTAGTCATGTTGGACCCCTATCCGGTTTCTTTGGCCTTGTAACCAAACTAGTTTTGGTTTGGAGCCGCTGGGGCAGACCTCACCTGTCTGTGCATCCTAGTTTTCTTGGTTTCATCCATGTTGATTTTCTTTCCCACCTGGTTTAACAAACCACCCCAGGTCATGGCCTTCTTCATCGTCACTGAATCAACTAAATTCCATGGGTTTAACCCTTGTCTCAAAGAAGCTATTGCTACTTTCTCAAAGAAATCAGCTAACCCGTTCTTAGTATTTACGAATCGACTTATATAATCTTTCAATGACTCATTCGGCTCTTGGGCACAATGGATAATAGTATCTCCATCGCCCTTCACCTCCTTACTCCTCACAAACTGTCTTCGAAAAGCAACCCCAGAATGTATCAAAGTTTCTGATATAACCTTGGGGTAAACTATTGTACCACTTCAGAGCACTTCCCGTAAAAAATTGGGAGAAGGCTCTACACAGAAGCTTGTCATCATCGTCAAAATTCATCATAAAGTTTTTAAACTGCTCCAGATGGTTGTCCGGATCTTTACTTCCATCATATTTCTCCATTTTAGTACTGTCAAACCTCTTGGGAAGGTTTCAGGATAGTATCTTGGCAGACAATGGTGATTGCCTCCAATTCCTACTACGACTGAATACTGTGTTTTCATTAGGCGTTGCAAAAATACCTGGTTCATCATGGAAAGCAAAAGGATCGATCAACAGTTGATCCATATGCATGTGACTGTGGTTGTGGCTATGAGATGACCCTTTTCCCAAATGCCTTTTAAGTCTCCCATGCCTATCTCTCTTTCTTGAATAATTTTTAACTAGCTTTTGCTTCTTCCTGGACCTCCCTTCATCACTACTTGATGACAAAGAATCTTCAAGCTCAACTTCGTTCGAAGAGCTACTGGAGGACTCAGAATCTGAACTTTCCACCGACTTAGTCTGGTGAGACTTCTTGGACCTGATATGGGTATTTTTTGTACTTAAATGAGTCTTTGTTGATGGATCATTTTCCCTCAGGTTGTCAGTATGATGAACGACTAACGCCTTTGATTTTTCATTCTAACCTATTTCTGCCTTTTTAATGGCCCTCAATGCTTCTGTTTTGGCCCTTAACTTGCCACGCTCCTCGGTGGTATATTCATTGTTTTCCCCAACCACCTCCACCATAGGTGGTGGAATTAATTGCTCGTGTGGATCCATCCGAACAGGTATTTTTGCTGGTTTTGAATGCAAGATTTAGGCACCTTCTCCTCCCACTGTGGTCGCCAATTTGGTGAGGTTTATTTTGAGATGAGGGTAATTTTGTCAAGTGTTTTAGAAAGTGTTTTGGATATTAAATGTTTTGGTGTTAAGTAGTCAGAGATTTGAGCAGCCTGGTTGTATTTAATTTTCATTACCGTCATTAATGAAAGTAGTTGGGGTATTTATACCCTTAATTATGGACCCATGGGCTTTCAGGTCAAGTTATGAAACTGGGTCAAGTTTAAAGACCTATTTACTTAATAAGCTGATTAGCACATAGCTTAGTCAAAAGGTGTTTAAGTGTTTCTTTACTTTTGTCCTGTTCAGATATTTCTGTGGTATGTTTATGTCCGAATTTCCCTGTCCGGATAACACAGGGAGCTGTAGCCGAATGATCCGAACTTATCAGTTAGTATTTATACATCTTTGACATTTTTTGGGGGTGCCATGCTACTTAAAGCTTGCAACTGGGCCGGGTCTGCTTCAACTCCTCTTTTGCTGACTAAGAACCTAAGAATTTCCCTGACCGAACATCGAAAGAGCATTTCTCAGGGTTGAGCTTGAGGTTTATATCCCTTAAGCTGTCAAAAGTTTCTCTCAAGTCAGCTAGATGATCCTCTTCAGTCCCGCTTTTGACGAGCATGTCGTCAATGTAAACTTCAATGTTTCTCCCAATCTGTTTCTCAAAAGCCTTGTTTACCAGCCTCTGATACGTTACGCTTGCATTTTTCAACCCGAAAGGTATAGCCTTGTAGCAGTATAATCCTCGTCCGGTTATGAAAGTTGTGCTCTCCAGGTCGTGCGAGTTCAATTTGATCTAGTTGTATCCGGCCTACGCGTCCATGAAAGAAAGTTGTTTATTTCACGACGTTGAATCAACCAACTGATTGATTCTTGGCATCAGGAATGGATCCTTAGGGCATGCCCTGTTGAGATCGGTAAAGTCTACACACATCCTCCACTTGCCATTTTTATTTTTAACCAAAACAGGGTTGGACATCCATCGTGGATATTTTGATTATTTGATATGCCCGACACCTATCATCCTTTTGACTTCGTATAGTATTATCTCTGTTTTCTGGTGAAAAATCTCAGTGTTTCTGCGAAATTGGTCGGATGTTTCGATTAATTGCTAAACTGTAGATAATTAATTTATCTGGAACCCCGGTTATATCTTCCGAGCACCAAGCGAATAAATGTAGCATTTTCTTCAACAACGAAATCAGTTTCTCGCGAAAGTTTGGTAATAAATTAGTACCGAGCTTCAAAAGTTTCCCTTCTGCAAACTCAAAATTTTCACATTCCTCATCAATAATTAACAAAACGGGGGATTCTCGGGGATTGTCCACCGGTAGTGATCCCAAATGAAGCCTCATTAATTGCTAGTCTTTTGCCTGTACCATTTCTTGGTCGTCTTTTGCTGCTACCGCGGCTCGATAACATTCTCGTGTCGTCTTCTGGCTACTTCTAATGATGTCTACATTGTTACCGACCACATACTTTAGGCATTGATGAATTTTGGATGTCATCGCGTGCATTTGCGATAACCATGACTCCCAAAAATCACGTTATGCGAAGCGGGCGCGTCAACAACCACAAACAGAACCATGACCTATTTTTTAAATGGCCCGTGACCGAGCTGCACCATGCCTTCGAATTCACCAATTACCATCGCTGTCGAACCTGTGAATCCAACGATGGTCTGATCTGACCTCGAAATTACTGGTGGTTTCTTGAACTGAGCGAAAGTAGACAAGAAGATTATATTTGCGAAACTTCCAGTGTCCACAAGGATACGACGAACCTCCTCTCCTGCAATTGCGGCTCCAATCACGACCACGTCCTCTGGAGGATCTGCCATATCCCTCATATCGTCATCGTCGAAGGATAGGATGGGCAATGGACTCCCGTGCAGATGAGGAGACGTTTGAGATTCTAATTGGGTTGGCAGATTCACGATGTGCCGCTTTCGGGAAGAATTAATGATTTCTGCCATTGAATCACCTCCAAAGATTGTTAGAGACTCGAAAAATTGACAAAGTCTACTTACCTTCTTCCAGCCTTCCAAGATTTCTTCTTTGATGACCCCGATGATATTACGATTAACATCCGGATCCAGATATTCTATTGATACATCAAAGAGGTCTATAACTTTTGTTATGGCCATCGTTGTTTTCGATTTTGGTACTGCCATAATTTCTTTGGGCACCGCTCCTTGTTGCACCCGTTTTTTCACGTAGTCAAGTAACTTTCCCTTTTCCACCCACATCTGTATTTCCTTTTTCAAAGAGATGCAGTCCTTTGTGTCATGCCCTACGTCTTCATGGTATCTACAATATCGACTGCTCTTGTTCTCCCGAGGGATGTGGATCTAAAATGGTCTTCGATAGATACCACTCTTTTTTGTCTTCTTATAAATGGTTGACACACATTCGGTAAGGTCGGCATAATGGGCAGGTCAGATCCATTTGTTAGAAATGGGTCGGATGACCACTTGATTACTTTGCTTGGTTTTCTGTACCTGCGACGTTTGAGTTTTAATCGGATTTGAGTGGGCCCCGGGGAGATGTGTGCTAATTGGTTGCGGGACCGAGTTATAACTTGACTGAGAATGCTGACGAGCGATAACTGCGGCATGCGCGCTCTGCTGGAGTTGAGCGGACAATTCAGATGCCTCTGTCTCCTTGATCAATATCTGCTTTTCCACTCGCGCCAACAGAGCGGAGAAGGTAAACGCCTATTTCTTTGTTACAACTTGTTTCATTGGTCCTGGGAGTAATCCTAATTGGTATCCTGTTAGGGCCACTTTCTTTTTGAAGTGGTCGAGGTTGAGTTTAGCATCGATGAAACGGGGTATAGTCCCTGAGGCTTTCACCTACCATTTGTCTGCACTTGAAAATCATATCTCCGTTCTTCCGAAAACGTTTGCTTCCAACGAACTGTTGATGAAACATATCCCAGAACATCCCGAAGTTTTTAATGCAGTCTTATGGCAGCTTGTAGTACCACTTCGATGCCCGATCTTTGAAAGTCATTGAAAAGCTCGACAAATGAGCTTGTCGTCATTGTTGAAACTTAGCATGAAATTTTTGAAAGCCTCTAAGTGATTATCTGGATCATTTTTCTCGTCATACTTTTCCAACTTCGATATGTCGAATCTTTTGTAGGACACTTAACCTTTTTTTCCACTTCCTTCACTGGTTTTAATTCCCGACGGGAGTAGTTCTTGTTTTGTACCTCATCCAAAGAGTCCTCTCTTTCAGTGTCCATTAACTACTCTTTGGTTTTCCCTTCTCAAATCGTTTTTTCATTCAACGCTTTTTCCTTTCTGCGTCCAGCTTTGCAACTTCTTCCACCAGCTGTCTCCTTGTCATGATTAAAGTAGATCGCTTATCCCGAACCCGTCCGTAATGGTCGTGGTCAGGGAATCTCTCGCTTTCAGACAATGATCCAGCTCGGGCTGGACCTTTCCCGATCCTATCCTCAGCCATTTCGCGATCCATGTTTCAACTTGTCCTAATTTTGAGGAAAATTTGACCTTCAGTTATCACTCTTACCCACAGACGGTACCAATTATAAGATTAAAGGTGACTAAGGTAGGTATCTTGGATTCAGGGTTTGATGTGACTAGAGAATAAAGTGTAGAGAGAGAAAGTAGAAAGAAAAAGTATTTAATAATGTCCACCAACCCAGAAAAAAGGAGTTCTCTTATATAGTGGGTAAGGTGGTCCCCACCCTTTTTTGTGTGGTCCTTCTATGTTCCTAATTTACTTTTACACCTTGGTCCCTCACTTTCCAATACTTGGGGACATTTTCCCTCCAACAATTATTACACATTAATAATAATAATAATAACAATAAAATAAATACATTTATTTTATTTAGTCATTGCTATCTCTAATCTCGAGCCCGATGATTTATTGCATCATCAATAATAACGGTAACTTTTTCGACTTCAAAATAGGTTTGAATTTGTTCGTTACTTAAGGGAAAGGGATAAGAACGAAAATTTGGAAATTTAAGACTAACTTCATTCGAATAAATGTTGATAAGTCTTTCAAATAAATCTTTGAGAGGACTAAGGGAACTATATGATAGGGTCAAACTTTGTTGAAGGTTAAGATCAATTTTTTCTTAGAGGAGATTTTAGACCTATAATATAAACTGTGCCACTTAAGCTGAGTGCTTGATGATTAAGCACTGTGCTTATTTCAAATATTATTGGGCATGGGGCTCACGAGACCAATCGACACTTGTGACACAACCCGAAGGCTCTATGGATCCAAATTTTCCTATAAATGGTCCAAAAAATAACATTAAATTGGTGTAAACATGTTGTCTCTTGATTTTAAAGTCTAGCACCTCTATTATCTCTCTACGCCCTACCTAAAATGTAATATTTTATCTAAACACTTACCATAAATATTCTACGATCAAATTTTATCATCATCAAAATCTAGATGAATGACAATTGTAATATAGAAAAATATTTTGAGGGATTTAGTATTCACTGTGTGTTTTTATATTTTTACCTAATTGTTGTAATGTTTTGTGCAAGTAGGGTTTCTTGTTAGTTATATTTAACGATGTCAATTTTGTTGTGAGAGGGTTATTTGTAATTTATCATGGTTTTATTGAAAATTATCAAGTATTTGCTAATAGTTTTTAAAGGACTTCGTCTAAGTTTTATTAAGTGTAATTGAGTTTCGCTTGTTACAGTTTGTTTGCTTGTAAGAAATTTGTAGTTGATTATACTTCGATATATGTGTAAAATACTTTTATTTAGTATATATCATTGAAAATAGGGTCTTCTTGAGTTTTATAGTGTTAAATTGATGATTCAAATAAATTGTTTTTTATACGACTCAAAATACACCAATAGTGTGATCCAATTGTTTAGGTCTAGAATATAATTTGGTTTGAATTTTTTTGTTCCAATTGCTTGATCTCACAAATTCTCATCCATTGCATATCTTCAACAAATCTAGCGGTTCACATTTAAAAGTGAAGTCGAGTTTCATTTAGTATAATCAGACTCTCTAGTATTATTTTTAACGCACATCATTAAGATAAAATTAATTTAATAAGATATAAATGGAACTTTCAATTTATTTTTCTGAGCTCAAGTTTGAAAGATAGAGATTTTTTTTAAAATAAGATAAAAATAAAAAGTAAGAAGGATAAGCTTTGGTTCAAGAATAAGAAGTGGTTACATGACTCATGATGAAGCATGGATATTTAAAATATTATTAGAGAGTTAGGTATTTAATAAGAGTTATTTTTTAAAAAATGGGTATTAAATTTTCATTAGTGAAAATGTAATTAAAATAAGACATTTCATTCTTCACAAATGTATTAAAAATATAAAAAACTGTTAAATATGATCAATTTGTAAGAGTAAAAAACTGTAACGACATACATTTATAGCGACGTAAATATAAACCGACGCGTTAATTGTTAACGATAAAAATATATAACGACGGGATTTCGTAACAACATTTTACTGTAACTACACAAATCCATATCCACATCCACGTAAATTTTTAACAACAAAAATGTTTTAAATATTACATGACTTAACAGTGGCTTACGACACTACTCATAGCTCGGGTTATCTAATGAGATATAAAAAAAATACAAATACTAAAAAAGTTGGGAATGAAAAATAAAAATATTTAGTTAAAAATATTTAAAAAAATTAATGTCTGATTGATAGAAATATAGAAATATCTCAAAAATACAGATATTAATAAATTTAATTTTGTCAATTTTTTTTCCGGAGGGAACCCGCAGCCGCTACTCAGAGTGCAATGAGTGCGCAAAGGGTAAACCCTCAGTCTGATGACGCGATAGCCTGCAAACCAACGCAAGAAGGTAAACCACACAAGGTGATAGGCTCAGCCGAGAAATCGTATGTAGAAGGACTCGAACTCATGGCCTTTGGTCACAAGCATGCCATACTCAACCAACTCGGCTACCCTCTGAGAGACTAAATTCGCCAATTCTGAATCGCCATATGGCAGAGATATTAAAAATAAGATATATGATGATCATAAATAATTCATATCGTTAAAGTTCAAGTTTTAAAACAGAATCGCCAAAATCATCAATAACAAACTGGTAATTTTAACCTATACGGACCAGGGGCGGATCCAGGATTAGAATTTAGGGTGTGCCAAAAATATCATTGAACTAAAAAAAGTCCAAGTAATATATAGTCAAAATATATTAATATTCTATTACAACTAAATAGGAAAATTTATTTCTAGTCTAAACGTATTTGCACTCTTCTCTTACCCATGCCTTGAAAGCGCTTAATAATATCTCGATCATCGATTGTAGCAAACACTTCTTTCTTCACAAATGTCACTAAGCTATCATTAAGCCATGGATTGGACATTCGATTTCTCAACTCATTCTTCACATATTTCATACTATAAAATACTCGTTCAGCATTTGCGTTGGCCACCGGTAATGACAAAGCTAGCTTTAAAAGCTTGTACACAAATCCAAATGTTTTGTGTTTTTTTGTACGCACAAGAGTCCTACATAGATCCGAGATACTCTTCAAATCGGAAAAATTATCGTCCATCTTCATACACTCAATATAAGTCTCAAGTTGGCTAGACAACTCTTTATCACTAACATCCACAATGTCATTTGGGTATAATCTTTCCAACCTCACAAGTGAGTAAGTGTCAAAACCTTGAAATAAATAACAAGAATTCAAACATGCCACACAATTCAACAACTCAACATTTTTGGGTGTAAATCGATAATTCAACTCTTGCATTACACAATCTATGACATTTAAAAAACAATCATTCTTGAAATGATTGTGATTTGTCAAAAACGTAGCAAGTCTTTTGGATTTATTACCTTGCACATAACTTGACTCCATGTCGGACACATCAACTTCAAGATTACCACAAGAACCCACAATTTTTTCATAAAATGTTTCCCATCCACTATCTCTCTGATTTTTAATTTTCAAAAGCTGTGAAATTCTCTTTCTAAATCAAAAGATTTTTCATGATTCTTGTTAAGTCAATTAGATAAATAAATTAAACAATTCTAACAATTCTAAATCAATTTATCAAATTGATTTCTTAACATACTTTGTAGGAAATACTAAAAGCACATTAATATACCCGATTCTCAAATTGATTTCTTAACATAATAGAAAATACTAAAAGCACATTGACATACCTAAAATCAAAGGATTCCACTGCTTAGTGCTGCGTTTTTTATGTTCGTAAGAGAGAATAGGTGATTTTGATTGAGGAGGAGAGGGTAGAGGAGGCTGCTGCGTTTGAGGAGAAAGAAAGAGAGAAGCGGATTACACTGCTTCAGTGCTGCGTTTTTTATGTTTGTAAAAGAATATATGTGATTTTAATTGAGGAGGAGAGGGTAGAGGAGAGTGTTGCATTTGAGGAGAGATAAAGAGAGAAGCGGTTGCGTTTGGAGGGAGATAGAGATAGGAGTTGCTGCGTTTGGGGAGAGAGACAAAAGAGGGTTGTATTTTGTATTTGTGTAGATTTAGGGTTTAGTTGGGGGAAACAAGGAAGGAAAAGAAAAAAAAAAGAAGGAGTTGCTGCGTTTGGGGAGAGAGACAAAAGAGGGCTGTATTTTGTATTTGTGTAGATTTAGGGTTTAGTTGGGGGAAATAAGGAAGGAAAAGAAAAAAAGAAAAAAAATTAAGAAAAAAAAGAAGGAAGAAAAATAAAAAAATAAAATATTTTTTATATTTGTGTAGATTTTGGGTTTAGTTGGGGACAAAATAAGAAAGGAAAAAAAGAACAATTTAGAGTTTAGTGGGGGGAAATCAGAAAGGAAAAAGAACAATTTAGGGTGGTCCAAAGTTTGAACTCTTGATCTCAAAGTTAAAAACTAAACACTCTTACCACTACACTAAACTTATTTTTAGAATTAAGGGTGGTCCATGGCATACATGGCCACCCCCTGGATCCGCCCCTGATACGGATATGGACGATTTAACACATGTATATATTGTGTAATTGGTTTTGTTATGGTAAAAGAGAGATACGAGATCCAATGGACCCAGTCAAGCGCCCCATTCCGAATAAACAAAATAATTTTCTCGTTTATAACACAGTGAAAAGATATCACTTAAAAACCATAAAACCAACAAAAGTATAAGATAGAACTCAAAGTGACGGAGGTGATCCTCAATATAAATTATATATTGAAATATGTGATAATATATAATATTTTGAAGTTAAAAACAAAGAAAAAATTCTCCAAGACTCAACATTATTTTGTTAATGTGTTCCGAACGGTTTTTTCGCATCGGCGGTAGAAAAAACTTTGTAATATAGTGGTTGCTACCCGTATAACAGTTCACCACCAAGATAGTTACGACGAAACTTAAACTGTCATGGTGAACGACATGATAATAATTTATGTTGAATTTTTTTATATTTTCACATAATCGAAAGCTGATTATTTTTAAAAGTTGTGTCAGCTGTACCTTGCTTTTCTCTAAGATTATTTTAAGAACATGTTTGTACAAATCCGTGCAATTTTTCATCATGAACATAACTGGCAGTGCTGATATTTTTGTACTAAGGTATATGAATCCCGGGCGAGTTAGGGTCAATAAAACCATGCGAGTAGGAATTTTCATATTAAACTCATGTAACCGCAGTGAGCACTGCTTCTTCTTCATGCATATCTGTAGGGATCTTTTTCGCTTATTCTTTTCTTACCCAACACAGTAGTGGTTAAGTTGCACTTTATCTATATAACACGTTATCCAAGAGTGTATATTTGAATGCATAAACCTGCATGGATCTTTCTTCCGTTTTGTCTGCCGGTGAGGCATGGTTCTGGAGGTATACAATAAATTCATCGCTCCAATCGATTGTTGTTGTGAGCGCGTGTACTTATAATTTTTTGGTCCTTCCAACTATCGTCGGTGAGTCTTGGGTAATGACAATTGAGTTTTCTACTTGAGTTGTTGTCTTGGCCAATGAGTCTGCCATTGAATTGTCAGACTGAAGTATATGTTCGTAATCGACACTATCAAACTTGCATTCATATTCTTTCAAGACTTCGAGGTACTCTAGTGTGATTTCTTGTTTATCCTCGAAAGTCCCTGTAGCCTAACCAATCACTAGTTGTAAATACGACCAGACTATTAGTCTTTTAGCTCCGCATATGTTGGCCAATTTTAGGTCTGCTAGCACTACTTCGTACTCTGTTGCGTTATTGGTTGCTTTGAAGGCAAATCGTATTACTTGTCTGATTTCCTCCCTTGTAGGTATCTTC
The DNA here is from genome assembly GCA_036936605.1 of Limnanthes douglasii subsp. nivea. Lineage (NCBI taxonomy): Eukaryota > Viridiplantae > Streptophyta > Magnoliopsida > Brassicales > Limnanthaceae > Limnanthes > Limnanthes douglasii. Next base: position 258,284,421 of record JAUPFV010000005.1, on the reverse strand, counting down.
AGTGTAATTCCAGCACCTCGGTTGTATTTGGCGCACCATTCACCTTTACTATCTATTCAGGGGTGTATACCTCTTCTTCAGTTATTTTTTCGTCCAAACCCCTGCATCTCACAAACTCATTGATGAAATGAGCTAGTGATTGATGTTTTATTGCCGTTCTTGGCTCATAGATTATGTCACAAGCTCCCAATTCAACTGACCACCTCATTAATCTTCTTGAAGTGTCTGGCTTTTGAAGTCCGTTACGTAACGGGATTGAGGTGCACAGGATGATGGTGTGGTTCTGAAAGTACGGTGCAGTTTTCTAACTGCGACCACTAAATTGAGGGCCAATTTTTCAAGATTGAAATACCTTGTCTCTGCGTTTACCAATCCTTTACTAAAATAATATACTAGCCGTTGTATGCCTGTTATTTCTCATACGAGCACACAACTCACTACATAGATTGACATCGAGAGGTATAGATAAAGATTCTCCCTCAGATCTGGTTCCGTTAACACTTCTAGTGATGTAAAGTATGCTTTTAATGCTTGAAACGCGTCATTGCATTTGTCTGTGCAATTGATTTTTTTGCTCCCTTTAATATTTTGAACAAGGGTTAGCTTTTATCTGATCCTTTGGAGATGAACCGGGAGAGAGCGGCCAAGCTCCCTGTTAGTTACTACTCCTCTTTCATGTTTCTTGGAGATTCAATGGTTAATATTTCCCCTAGCTAAGAGGGGTCAACTTCTATCCCTCTTACTAACGATAAAAGCTAAAAATATTCCACTACGTACAACAAAAAAACATTTAAGAGGGTTGATTTTTAAACCATACATTCGCAACGTTTGAAAGACCGTACCAAGAACTTCAAGTTGTTTCTCTCCAAAATCGTTTTTCATAATCCTATCGTCGATGTAAGCTTCCATAGGCTGACCCAATTGTCATTAGAATATCTTGTTGATCAACCTTTGATATGTTGACCCGGTTTTTTTAGTCCAAATTGCATGAACTCGTAACAGTAGATGCCTCGCTCAGTTTGGAATGTAGTATTCTTCTCGTCCGCTGTGTTCATGGGTATATGATTATACCAAGAGTACGTGTCCATGAATGATAGAAATTCTTTACCTCAGGCGGATCGACTACTTGGTCAATTTGCGGGAGAGGAAAGGCGTCTTTTGGGTATGTTATGTTGAGATTAGTGAAATCAACACACATGTGCCATTGACAATTTTTCTTTTTTACTAACAGTGGGTTGATATCCATATTGGCTATTGAGCCTACATGATATGGCTCAACTTAACTAACTTGTCGACCTCCGTGAATATTGCCTCTGACTTCTTAGGAGAGAAGGTTCGTCGCTTTTGTTGTATTGGTCGAAAACTATCATTAACGGCTAATGAATGGCATATGAATCTTAGATCTACTATTGTTACTTTCTTATTCCATACAAACACATCCTATTTTTTCTGCAGTAAAACTATCAAACCGTTTTTAAAATATTGTTCAAGTTTATTACCTATTCTGATGACCTTACCCTATTCTAATGTGATACTTATTTCCTTGCGTAGGAGGTCTTCCTCCTTTTCATCCTTTATGGAGTCGTCTACTTTAAAATTGTTTTAATCAATCGATTAACGGTGGTCCTAAACCGAGAGCTTGTTAATTGCTATTGTGTTACTTCGAAGGGTCCATCGTTATGGTATAACACTGCCTTGCTGTCTGCTGGTTACCGTATATTATTCGCACTAAATTCCCAATCGGGTATTTGATGCACTCTCGAAATGAGCATGTAGTGGTCTCAAGCTTGTGTAGCCATGGTCTTCCTAGTATAATATGGTAGAAGTTGGGGGCCTTAATGATCATGAACAAAGTTTAAAAATTATTTTTTTGGTATTTCTATAGCCTACTGTGACCGAAAACTCGACATCTCCCACACATTTAGTCGATTTCCCCTCATAGCTGACTAGTTGCTTGTCTGTTGTCTTCAATGGAGGTACTCCCAATATCTGCTCATAACTCAGCTTGAAGATAATGTTGGTTGAGTTACCACTGTCAACTAGTAATTTTGTCACCATAACCCCCAAAAGGTTAGCGTTGATTGTCAGGGCCTTTTCATGGGGGGTGTTAATACCCCTGAAATCATCACCATTGAAATTGAGGTCTGCTACTGGTTCTCAGAAATTGTTATAGGAAGAGCTGCCAACTAGATTAATTATTTAGGTTATTATTATTTCATTTTCGTTCTACTGGGTCAGTTCTTGATAGGGTGTCCCCTCCAAATATAGTCCACACCCATTGTTGTTTTTCGTCGGGTCTGTCAGGTGCCTCAGCAGACGTTGCGTTGGCTTCCCATTCTTCTACTACCGTACTCTCTTTTTGCTTAACGAACTAGATAAGGTCCCCACTATCGATCAAACTTTAAGTTCCCCCTTTCAACTTCTAGCATTCATTTTTGGAGGTGCCCATGATCGTTGTGATATACGCAGAAATAATAAGGAGAGGTTATATATGGTGCTGTTAGCATACCCTTTGACGGTTGATATTTGGCTCTCCCTTTGGTCTTCTCATAGATTGTGGATATGTTCTCGGTCAGAGGCATGTATTTTATTGCAGGATTCTCGTAATAGGAGAGGCGCAAGTGACTTTCTTGAGGTCGAGATGTATCCGACTTGGGAATTTTCTCATAACATTATGTCTCTGTGTTTGACGGTTTAAACTACTAGAGTTTCTGATGACAAGTGGGCGTAGGTTCCCCCTTACTTCAATCATCGACTCGAATAAACTAATCTGACCGGGCAAGGATGTCATGCATCATTTTCACTGGAAACCATATAAGGTCGATGAAGAGAGGGGCATCCGGGTCCAACCTACTTTTGAATGCCGCTACAGCTATTGCTTCGGTGCATCCTCACAAGGAGTTCATTTCTCGTACAAACCTTTGTATATAACTCTTCAAAGTTTCTCCTTGTTGCTGGGAGAAGTCCATGATCGCATCACTCTCGCGTATGTGCTCCTTGTTTCTTACAAAATGATTTCTATAAGCGATCCATATACCCTCGTTTTTAATCGATCCCTTTTGGAGGCTACTAAAATAGTCTAGCGCGTTCCCATTAAATATCATGGAGAACTCTCTGCACAACAACACATCATCGGGGTTAGACACCATCATCATGTTTCTAAATTGTTAAAAGTGGTGCTCAAGGTCCTCCGATCCATCGTATGAGTCTATCTTTTGCGGGTCGAACTTTTGTAGAAGATTTTTATCTAGGATACTTTTGACAAAGAGAGGCTTCTATAAAACATAAGCAGCCATAGTAGGCCTTACCTGATCATATTTTATGGCTTATGGTCCTTTATCATCCTGAGGTACTTCGTTAGTGGAGAAGTCGTCCTGGTTAGAGTCTGTCACTTTTTTCTTCCTTTGTTTCTTGCTTTTACTCTCGCCGGTACGCTCGCCTCCATGGGAACAATTTTTTTTCTTATTGATGAGTTCGTCTTCACCATCTTCTTGGTGAACATCATGCCTAACCACATACCTAGGGAAGACCTTCTCACTGGACGATGTAAGATATCAGTGATTGCGTCAAACGTTGTCTGGCCTCTTCGTCTCTTTAATGCTGCCGCTGGGAAAACTGGTACTGCTCACGCTTGATATCCTCTATCTCACTTTCCAAGATCTGCACGTTAGAAGGTGTGGAAAACATATCGAGAGTCATATGGTTTTCTCCCCCGACTCCTTCATGACTCGTTGGATTCTCTATGGTTCTTTTGTTGCCTTGGTTGCCTTTCCCGTGGGGGCTGCCATACTCTCCATCTCAATTTCTAACATAGTTAACACCATCACTTGCTTTGGTATGAGATACGCGTTTTACGTTTCCCACAAATGGCGCCAAAATCTAGTTAGGGAATTTAGTAATAGTGATATCTTATGGAAAACGAAAGAATAAACATGTTATTATCTTATTTCTTTGATAGGAAAATCTTACATTATTTTAGGTTCTTAATCTATTTATATACTACATTCATAATACATCGCTCCATTACTTTCTAATAACTCTCCATTTTTTGTTTTGCTCGATCATGAGTCCATGTTCTGCCTATTGTATGCTTATGCTTGAGCAAATAATCTTGGCTTTAAATACAACCCATTGTATGCTTATGCTTGAGCAAATAATCTTCAACAACCGCATCATAGTCGAAGGCACCTCGTCATTATTAATGGGTATAAGCCGCTGACGGGGTTATACCTTATCATGCTAAGTTTTTATTTTTTCTTGGTATAAAATATATCGACCAATGTTTTTCAATCGTTGTAAATTATTGATACGTTATGATCATTTTTATTTTAAATAATTAAAATTGCACTTATTATTAAACTGATAAAATTATTAATTAAAAGAACACAAAAACTAAATTTAATAAATTGATGATAAGTTTTTTTAGCTATTATAAAAAATATAAAATTAGGTTTATAAAAATATAGGTTAACTGGTTTTTGTTTAATTTTTTTAATGTTAACTGAAGTTGTCAGATAAATATTAGTTAAAATTACAAATTGTATAGTTTAAAATTTTATTATTTGTTTAAATAAAAATTTGTTAGACTTGAAAAATGGTATAAATGATGATACAACTATATTTCATTGATGAAATATACTCCTTAGTAAGACGAAGTATACTGAGTCAATTAAGGATTATAATCGTAATTAGAACGATTCCATATGTTAAGGGGTTATGATAATGATAAAGATCATAATTATGACGAATGTCGTATTTAAAAGGATAAAGAATGTTATTTTAAGAGTTTTGACGAGGATTGAATTCAAGATTATGACGAGGTTTGTTTTTCATAGTTATGATGAGGATTGCATTCGTGATGATTGTTATGGAAATACAACAAAGATAATGCAAAGTATATAGAAGAGAAAAATTACATCATTTGTGATTTGTTTTATTATTTATAATATCCTAGAAGTTTCAAATCATCAATTAATACATAACTCAACTAACTTTTCACGTAGACTAACATCTATGATACATGGCCTAATTTCTCGGCCATTACTGTAGTCTTCATACGCTTAGTGGGTTGACTAAATATTTAATGTTACTTTCGACAGTTTCTTTAGTTGTCTGGTTTGGAAAGAAGCCTCAGTTGGTCTCATCCGTATTGGTAACAAGCACTGCTCAACTTTTATCCTCTCACATGATTATGACCCTCCTTCAATTATACTCTTGCTCGGTAAAGATTTGATCATCTTTCTTTGACGTTGGCTCTTGTTTGCCTTGCTCGGTATGGATCCATTTGTTTGCTCTACTTGATGAAGCATTTATCCGAACTGATTTTGCTTCCTTTATCGCTGTTTGCTAGTGTTGCCACCATCTGACAAGCCTTCTCTTACCTTACTAGTTCGCTTGTACCCCTCGGTTATGCCTCGACGATTCACTACTCGTCGTTGTACTTTGTGCGTAGCTTTAGTTTGCCTTGTATTTATCATAATAAGCTCGATTTGGCATTGTTTACATATTCTTACCTTTCTCATGTGCTAGGATATTCTTTGGTCTACTAGTTTGTGGACAACTAGTCATCAATGATGACGTGGGTTGATTTCAGTATTATGATAAAGATAAAATTTAGAGTTATGATGAGGCTCATATTCAAGATCATGACGAGGGATGTATTATGGATTGGATTATGGTGAGGGTAAAATTAAGGATTTATTATAAGGGTCACATTCAAGATTATGATAAGGGTTGTATTTAAAGCCAAGACGACGCACACACATTTACATGTATCAATCCATAAGAGATCATTAGGAAAGTTTGTAAGATGATTATAACATAACGAGACACATGTAATTTTCTGATTGGACACACGTGTAAAATAATGATTGATAGAATATTATATATAAATCTTAGTAATAGGGGATAAAGTTCATTTGAGAACTGATCATATTTTTCTAATAATAATAATATATCATACGGTTTATATCTTTTTTTTTTCAGTTCATTATTTTGGCTAAGTTTTTGGAAAACAATTCCCTAAAAAAGCATGGCACAGTTTATGGGAGTAGTATCTTTTCAAAGGTTATATTTTTGTTTACCGATAGTGATGACTCGGTCAGGAATGAAAAGAACTAGTCTTATAATTTGTTTGATTCAAAGTAATTTGATGGTATTTCAAGGGATTGTTATAAATTTGCATATTGATTAAGAAATATCGGTATATAGGAACTAATTTTTAGCTATAGTTGGTTTAGAGAATAGAAATCCGAAGGTGACTCTAATAGATCGAAATTAGTCAACCGGTGTGGCATTTGGAGGTTATAATGTACATATTAGATCGGGTAATGCAACAGTCTGTGCTTAAGGATTTGTTTCTCATAATGTTCAATATGTAAATCTCAAAATTCAAGATATGCCAACAATTCATTCTAATTTTCAAATCTTACAAGCTCGGTTCGAGGAGATAAAATAAGAGTAGATCAAGGTGAATTTGTTACAATTTAAAAGGGAGAAAAAGGTGCATGCTAAATTTGAAAAACTGTCAGATATATTACAACTGTTGACGAAAAAAATGACATCGAATGGTAAATGGAAGCATATATGGAGTAAAGAAAGTTCTTATATAAGTTGCTCTGAAAACGTTAGAGAGGGATGAAGAGAATAAGGTTACGAGGCAATGAAAAATAAATTTGGATGTTCTAAAGTGTGAAGGTGAGTCAAGTAATGTTGAATCTAAGCGAAGTAAATGAAATAAGGTCATGTTTTACAATGAAGAAATGTCGAGAATTGCGGACTATATGCTTTAAGAATCTCATTTTGTTAATGAAATTTTGGAAGTGAAACTCCCACTGAAGTTAGTTATGCATTTTATATAGAGTCATGACTAAGCGGATGATCTTGAGCATCATTCGAAGTAGGTTATAAATATGATGATAGTGTTTAATGCTGATGATCTTGTTATGTAAGGGATTTTCAGTGACATTTTAGGGAAATGCGTTTGATTGGTTTCATTCTTTGTCTAGTGGGATAATTTAAAATTTTGAAGGATTTTGGCATGCTTCTTGCAATTGTTTCATTTACAATATAGTATATAAGAAATACGGGGATTTCATAATGATTTTTAACAAAGAAAAAGTGAAACATCGAAATGTTATGTTCAACAGTTTGTGCGTAAGATGAATGCCCTTACAACTTCTAACGAAGATGTAATCGTCGCGCCTTTACAATAGGCTTGTTTCTAGATGTAAAATTATACAAAGATATTTTAGGTTTCTGTTTGATACCATGAGGGATATTTTAGCAAAGGGAGATCAATTCAGTAGGGTACAGTAATGAGCGGGTCGTGAGTTTCGCCAAAGTTCAGTATTCAAAAGTTGTGATGGTAAATACAAAAAAGATTCACGATATAGCTAAAGTTCCTTTGAGCATATGATTATCCATCTCGAAAGTATACATTGTTAACCGAGAATGTAGCAACTATTTTTGACAAAATGCAAGAGAAGACAAATTTTAGACCACCTCATCAAATGTTAGCTTCAGATAATGGAAGGCCTAAGAGGTATTTTTATGCTTGTAACAATGATCACGATGATTTGGCTAATGATTATTTTCATTTGAGGGAGGAAGTACATAGGTTGATTGATCATGGAAATTTTATTGAGTTTATTAAAAGGAAAAACGAGGATAAAATTGAGGGAACAATGATGGGTTGCATCAGGATCTGGAGGTAGAAATAAAAAGAGATGATAAGAGGAAGCAGTGGGTGCATACTATCTCAAGAGGAGACACTTTTTCAGGAACAAGTTCTAGTTGTAGAAAAAAGGCATAAAAAGATCCAGACGTACATGTTTTGATGAATTTCCATACCATCATTATAGAAATCGCTCGTTGATTTGTCATTTATTGATGATTATTTTAGAATACTGGATGGACGCATCAAAGGTTGGTTACTCTAATTTTTTAGAAGCAATTTAAAAATAATATGGAAGCATATATAGATGAAATGATTATTAAGAGTAGTACTAAGGATCAGCAAGTGGAAATCATGTGTGGGATATTTTATATTTTTAGAAATTCTAATCTTAATTTGAATCATTTAAAGTGTACTTTTGGAGTTAGAAGTGGAAGTTCCTTGGGTATGTTGTAAGCAAGAATGGAATCAAAGCTGATCCTGAGAAACTTAAGGCATTATTAAACATAAAGCTTCCAAGAAATATTAAGGAAGTGCAAATGTTGACAAGAACAAGGCAAGGTAAGCAAAAAATAACAACCTGGGATACATTTTTTAAGCACTTGACGACTGCGTTTTCGCCTTACAACTATGCAAAACGGACGGTTCTAGGCCTTAGTCCAGCAGTACCAACTGCCACCCTTATGCGTACAGGTGCTAACTCACAGGTCTTTAGTTGCGCAGGTACTTCTCGCAGGTCATGTGCTATCATTGTCACGAACTAGGACACATTGCTTTATAGTGTCCATAATTACGACAACAGCCACAACAATTGAGGGGTTTATTCACTAGAGCTACTGATTTTAATCTGGAAGGTGACCCACGGTTTGATGCTGAGCTAGAGGATGCTGTTGGTGAGGTAAAAATCTCTAAAATATGTTTGGTGTCTTTTTCTGTTGGTAACTATAAGGATAAGGCATGGTGTGATGTCATTGCTATGGATGATTGTCACTTATCTCTAGGCTGACCATTAGAATATGATAGAAGTGTCACATACGATGGTAGAAAAAACCTCTATAGTTTCATATGGAATAACGTTAGATTCATATTAACACCTACTAAGGAGGTATCCTCAAAACCTGCACTTGTTGTATCACAAAAGTCGGGTAAGAAATTTTTAGCTCGAAAAGCATTTATAGAGCATGCTAGGATAATTGAATTGTTTATCTATTGGTGGTTAAAGAATTTAATGATGATCCGTTTGCTGATATACCTGAGCGCGTTCGACCGCTATTAATGAGCTCCGTAGACAGGTGGAAGAACTGTTGACTAAAAGGCCATATCCGTGAGAGCCTTAGTCTTTGTCCGGTTGCCGCACTGTCAACACCAAAGAAGGATGGCTTAATGAGGATGTGTGTGGATAGCCAGGCAATCAACAAAATTACAGTCATCGGTTTCCTATTCCTTGCCTTGATGATTTACTGGATCAGTTGAGTGGTGTTACCATGTTTACGAAGCTGGATTTATAGAGCGAATATCACCAACTTTGTTTTCGCATGGGATATTAGTGGAAAACAGCCTTTAAAACTCGAAAAAAGTCTGTTTGAGTGGATGGCCATACCATTCGGTCTTTCCAATGCTCCTAGCACGTTCATGAGGGTTATGAACCAGTTATTTCGCATTGGAACCTTTCTAGTTGTGTACTTTGACGATATTCTCATATAAATACGGAGGAGTTTCACCTCCCGCACTTACGGGATGTATTGGTTGTTTTGAGACGATAAACATTTTATGGGGGACTTGACAAGTGTTTCTTTCTGACAGATTCGGTTCTCTTCATGGGGTATGTTGTTTCAAAGGCTGGCTTGCCAGTGGATAAGTCAAAAGTGGCAGCAGTGCGTGACTGGCCTATACCTACAGATTGTATGAACGACCAGACGTTTTGATCGACCTCTTAAGAAACTACTGCGTTTGAAGAGTTTAAGGTAAAACCGACCACTACACCTATTCAGGTTTCACCTGATTTTTCTACAAGGTTTGAACCGCATTGTGATACATCTGGATTGGGTATTGAAGTTTTACTCAACCAACGAGGCCGACCTGTAGCGTACTTCAGAGAGAAGTTAAGTGGAGCTAAACTCAACTACAACACCTGTGACAAAGAGTTTTATGCAGTGCTAGTAGAGATACAAGGAAGGGCATGATAGTAGAGATCAAACCCTTCATTCTGTATCTAGTCAATTCTTCTGGCCGCATCTGAGGCGAGATGTTATCCGTTTTATAGCTAGTTGTCGGGTTTGCCAGATGGCAAAAGGTACATCATCCAATGCAGGTCTATACCTACCACTACCAATACCGGAGGGACCGTGGCAAAACGTCAGCATGTATTTCATCTCTGGACTGCCAAGAACACAAAGAGGTAACGATTCTATTTTTGTGGTGGTTGACAGGTTTTCTAAGATGGCCCACTTTATTAGCTGCAAGAAAACCACATATGTTGTGAGTGTTGCTAATTTATACTTTCATGAGGTCTACCATTTAAATAGCCTACCCCTGAATATCGTTTCTCATCGTGATATGCGGTTTTTCGGGCACTTTTGGAGGATTTTGTGGCACCTCACAAACACAAAATTGAGTTTTAGCAGCGCGTATCACCCGCAGACAGACACCCAAATCGAGGTAACTAATCGAACGTTAGGCAACATGTTGACTACAGAGGTCTCTGGGAACTTGAAAACATGGGAATCCTGCCTTTATCACGATGAGTTCGCCTACAACAGGCACCACAAACACAGTACTGGGTGTAGTCCCTTCATGGTAGTCTATGGCTATAACCCACGAGGTCCTATCCATTATACTTTCCCAACGCTTGACGAGGTTCCCGCTAGGGTCGAGACCGCCATCGCTGATCTATGGGAGATCCATGAGAATACACGCAAACACATGGAGGTAACAACACAGAAGTACAAGGTTGCCGCAGATAAGAAGCGTCAACTGGTGGATTTTGCAGTATGGTACTTTGTATGGGCAATTTTGACCAGATATCGCTATCCTGCGCACGAGTACAACAAGTTAGGTGCAAGGAAAATGGGTTCGTTTGAAATCATTGAAAATATTAATCCCAATGCATACACGTTAAAGCTACCCAGCCACATGAAGACCCTAGACGTTTTCAACGTGAAGCACCCGGTGTCGTTTACCAATGCTGCTGAAGATGATGAAGCTGAGAATTCTTGGGCTAATTCTTCTGAATAATGAGAGGATGATGTAGTTGCACAAGCCCATGGATATATGGCCCTTTTGAACAAACGAAAACGGGATTTATTTGGGGCTTGGTTATCCAAATTAAGCATTGCGACCACTCAAATCGAACGCGTTTAGGCCATTTGTTTTGATGTTTTGGTGAATTTTCTGAATTTTTAATTTTTAGCTCCAATCGTTTTGAAATTGTGTTCGACTTTATTTTATTTCGTGAGGAATAATTTGTAATTTTGGCATAGGGTTTTGAGAACTTCTATGAAAGGCTCTCAAACCCTATTTTTGCAGTGAGACTTTTTGGAATATAATTTGACTTTTCTCTAAGTCTCTTATACTCTGACCTAGGGTGAGAGTTCATTTTCTGTTTCGTCTTCTTCTCTTTGTGTTTACCGCGGTCTGTTCTATCTCATATATCGACGTTACCAGAAATTTTTTGAGGTTTGGATTATGAAATATAGAAGATAAAAAATTGTTTGAATGCAGGAGTTACCTGTTTAAAAGAAGGATGAAGTCTGGATTTCTGTAAATTTGGTGTAAGCACTATAAACTAAGCAAATACTTGTGATTGAGAGAGAAAATAATAGGGAAAAGAGTAAGTATTATGAGAAGTTTTTTATAAGTAAAATGGTGGACAATTAAGTTGTTATGAAATCGAGATCGTTAGATTATAAAACGGTGTTATTATTCTAGTCGAGATTATTGACTCATATTATGACACAGTTTGTGAGATGTGTCAGTTTAGTAACCCATGTGTCATTTGGTAAGCATGAATATAATATTAAAACTAGTAACCTTGTTTTATCTTTTTCTTAGTATTTTACAAAAATTAATTAGAAATAACTTGTTCTGCAGACTAAGGGTAGTCCTGATACCACTATATTCTACAGATGGAATATACTAATTATTAACCAAACTAATGTTTCAGTCTTTACTCGTATTTTTTAGCCAATGCAAATTTTGAAAGAAATTATAAAATTTACAATGAATAATTCACGTCAATAATTTTACCAATTCATAACGTTAGTAAATAATTTTCACACACAAAGAAAAACAAAGTCAAAATGATACGAACAAAGGTTACGTAGTTTGATTAGTTTTGCCTACGTATATAGAAAACATGATAAAGCATCATTGTATCTCAGAAATATAAAAAACAAAATTCATTCCAAACATTCAGATAATATACATTTGCATATCTCGTGTAAATATTATAAAAGAACTATTATAAATATCACAAATTATTCAAACAAATTTTCTAAACAAAAATTCAGTTTTTGAAGCATTTTTTTTCTTATTTAAAAGATAATTATCTTGTTGTGCTAAACAACTATAATGATAAAAACCTACATCATTTTTTTTATCATTACATATTTGAGCTTATCATTTATAATAGAAACAATATATATAAAAGAGAGAAACTTTAACCAAAACATAAACTAAGTATATCATTGAAAATAAAATAAAGGTTCACAATATCCGGAATAATTCATATTTAGAAAATAAAATATGAAAAATATTTATTCAATTAAAACTCATATTTAAGTTCCATTTAGAAAAGGTGTGGATTTAATTATCTTAAAGTATATATATTTTAATCTTAATGCTGTAGGATTGAGCAAAACATTGAAATTAAATTCGTCTTATATTCTAGTTGAAACGTATAAAAGTTAAATTTTATTTGGATCAATTCAAACTCAAAGTTATAATTTAGCAGTTTTTAATTGATTAAATCTAAAATTAGGCCAAGTTTTAGAGTTTTTTATTAGTTATCAAGATATTATGATATAAAAATCTATATTTCTAGAAATATATCTTTTAGATATTTTTTTAGTCTTGAAGTCCATAAATAACTATGATCTCTTCCATTTGTAACTATTCAAGACAAATTGAGCAAAAGACTTTACTAAATAAACATATTGTTTTATATTTATAAGTTTTATCAAATGTCTCGTAATAGTTTTTTAGTATTTTTTCATAATTATTTTCTTCATACTTAGCTTATTTGGGTTACTTTCGTGTTTCTCGGGTATTACGGTTTTGAGTTAGTGCTACGAACAATCAAATTAAATAGATACATGATATCCGAGTTATTTTGATATACTATTCATCAAGATCCGTTTTATGAAAAATCAAGTTAATTCTAAGTATCAAATCAATGAGTCGTGAGGTTGGATTGTGTATGGATATCTTAAACAAATCAAATTGTCGGTTATGTAAGTCATGCATGAATTCATACTTGATAAGTGAGGAGTTATGAAGCTATCGGCGACAACCTCCCAACGTCTTCATCAATAGGTGATGTTACAACAGCATAACCGATGAATGAACACAAAAGAATGTGAATACAAAGTTTCTTTTATAAATATTAACGTCTTCGAGCATGTCTCAAGGTGTATGTCTACAAACTCTATTTTGAAGGCATTAGAAAGATTGTAAAACGATAAGAATAAAGGTCAGATACAATTGTTAGAGAACATATTGGCAAATATGAAACAAATAAAGTCTTCAATCTCAAAGTTCTTCATCAAGTTAAAGAACCTTTGCTCGTATATTAATATTCTAAATCCAAAAGAATTAGCGATACAACCTTCATTGGAGGAGTTTTGAAATTTCCTAGCTTCATAAGAATCACCCACAAATTAAAATATGGGATGATTATAGAAGTGCAGGTTTAGCTCGGAGGAAACAAAGCCTCAAAGTCAGATCATATCATGTTAGTTCAAAGAATAGTGAATGAATGAAGGGAATGATCTTCCATATGAGATAAGAAACGATTCAAGTGTTACTTGTAAAGCGAAATTGTGTATTTTAAAAACTATTTTCACGTCAAGTTGAAATAATCAAATACGACGTAATCAAAATGTCATGAGAAAGATAACAATAAGAAAAAGTTTCAATGGTGGATGTTGCATCCTCGAGCATACCAAAAATAAAAAAATTTGAAACATGATGGGATCCTAGACTCTAGTTGTAGTCATCATATTAGTGGATATGGAAAGTTATATTCTAATCTTTAGCACCGTGATAAAAAAGAAGTTATCACTGTCGCAGATAACTCAATCCATCTTGGAAATTTTATTATTATAGGAGATGATGGAAGCTGAATCACTCTAAAAAATGTATGTCATGAATTTATACTAAAAACTAATTGGTGAACATAGTGGAAGATGAGTACGAATAATAATTCCTTTCCATGACATGTTAAGAATGATCACATAAATATGACTAGTCTGAAGTTATGGTGAATAAGGGTTTTGTCAACAAAATTCCAAAGTTAAAGATTCAAAATGGAGGAAACGTTTATGAAGTTTTTCAATACAGAAAGTCACATAGACTTCCAATTAGATTTTTAACCTTATGATACAATATTCTATTGGAGAAGGTCCACAATGACTTAATGGGTCAAACAAGAACATCATTATCTTTCAAATTTCATTACATGTTGTTGTTTTTGGATGATTTTTCACGATACACATGAGTATACTTCGTGAAGAAGAAATCATAAGTACTTTTAACTATTACCTTGCATTGAAGTTAGGTCGGAAGATCCATACCTTAAGGACGGATAATAGAGAAACGTTTGTGTAAAAAACGTTTCTCTATTATTTATGAGGTCATGGTATTGAAAAAGAATTCCAATGTCCATATAAACCTCAACAAAATAGAGTAGCAAAAAGAAAGATCAAATGTCAAGTAAGACATGTGGAAGCTGTCTACTTGAAACATCCTGGGATATTTGGATCAATATGCTACATTCAATGTTTGACTCTCAACGAACCAAGTTAGAGAGAAAAGCAAATAAGTGTATATTTGTTAGATATGATGATCAAAGGAACATATGGAGGTGTTGAATCATGCGACACACAAGTGCCCGGTGTCTCGTGATATTGTCTTTAATGAAGTTTCTTCATATTATGGGCCACCACCTCAAGTGTTGGGTGAGGTTCAAGGTTAATGAATCGAATATTCAAATTTCACTTGACAATACAAGTCATAAATATGAGATTCAAGGTGAAAGTAAGAGAAATAACCAAGATGAAAAAGCGGAGCAAGTGATGACCTTAGGGTTAATCAACGACCAGATGAGAATATTGTCAAGCCTACTCGGTTCAAAGATGATAGTTTTTCTCCTACATGTTTATGTTAATTTACAACTTAATTAGATGAAGTTGAGCCATCATCATATTGTGAAGAACCAGAAGTTTCGAGTGGTAGACCGCGATGATAAAGTATATGTATGCTCTCGTGAATAATAAAACTTGGGATTTGGTTTCAAAAATTCAAAGATATCAAATTCGTTTCTTGTAAATGGATGTATTTAGCATAAACTGGATGAAACCATTGACAAATTTAAACTAAGGCTAGTTGCTCGGAGAGTTTCTCAATAATATGTAGAAGAGTATGATGAAGTTTTCAGCACAATAACAAAGACGACTACGATACAATCACTTTAGCTACTAGTTTTAATTAGAAGTTAAGAAAACTACATGTAAAAACATATATGTATATTGTGAGACCAATAATAATATATTCAAAGAGCAACAACCTAGTTTTTATCACGAACATATCCTAATTATTTGTGCAGAGTTAAAAGGATTTGGACGAGCTATTTTCGCGGCTTGAGGCATTTTCTGATCCAAGCCTATTCCTTAAAAATAATGGAAGAATTCAAGTAATAGTTCTTATTTAGTGGATGATATTATAAATCTTAGGAATGATGATGTATAAATTACTCATATATAAGAGGATATGTTAAAAAGTTTTAGATTAATAAGTTGGGTAAACTAAATAATTTTTTTTTGTTTGTGGGCTAAAAAGGTGAAAGATAAATATTCAATTTTCAGATAGTTACACAAGAAAAATTGTTGAGAAGTTTGGAGTACACAAAATAAAAGACTACTCTAATCGATGTGAACATTAAGTTTAAACGAGATGACATGGGTTTTTGTTACCTAATCCTCAAACCGTTCACGTTTTTATAGAAAGTCTTCTGTACTTAACCATTACAAGAAATATTGCTTTCGCAATTGGTCTTGTAAGTAAGTTTATACCACCAAGTACGTCTTGTAAGTCAGTTTATGCCACCAATTACGAGAGGTGATGAACGCGAAACTTATCTTAAAATGACCGAAAGGGAGATAGCAATTGTATGAGAATGAATGACCGACTATAGCAAAAAGAACCACTCTCTTTCTCTTTTAAAGTGGAGAGATTTCATGCAACTTAATACTATCACGGTAAAACAAAGTAACTGTTCTGATACAAAAATTAAAGAAGTAGTACTTTTGAAACAAGCCACCAACTCCAGCGACTAACCATGATTTTTAACCTACTATCACGCTTGTCTCCTGAATTAAAACGTACTAGAAACTCTCAATTAAAAATCCACCATCTTAAAATCCGGTTAAAAATTCAAAACAAATCTAATAAAAAAATCGAAATAAATTATCAAAATAATAAATGTAAAAAACTATTTATTTTAAATAAAAAATAAATAAAAATTCATAAACATGAATTTTCAAAAATAAAAAAACCAACTCTAACTACATTCACACACTTGAACTATAGGTTTATTAAGTTCAACAAAAAAACAATATGATTGTGAGAATATACTTTTACAAAATATGGTAATATAACTCACCCTAATAAACACATTGAAGAAACATAGACACTCTGACGTGTGCCTTTTTTTGCGGTTGGAAATAAACATAGATATATTATAGATAGAAATTTGAAATTTATATTTTCTGATCATACATTGATACTTTGAGTGTGTTTTTGTTGGGGTTGGTTTGGTTGCATTAAGAGAAAAGACCTTCCAGTTCCAGTCAACCCTTTGAAGGACCCTACTTCAAATAAACAAAACCTAAAAACCTGACAGTAAAAATAAGTCTCTTCGAATAAACAAAACCTATCATCTTTTAGGGTTTATTAGTATATCTCAAAACCCTAACAGTAAGTCACTTCAAATAAACAAAAGCTATTCTTCTTTTAGGTTTATTCCTATGTCTCTAACAGTAAGTCGCTTCAAATAAACAAAAGCTATATAGGTTTATTCCTGTGTCTCAAACCCTAACAGTAAGTTGCTTGCTAAAAATGAATATTGCAGCTAGAATAAACTTACTCTTTTTTCTTTGTACGTTTACAAAAAGAACTCCTATGAAGATAATAGTGAACACTACGAGGTGACATAAAATGAACTAAACATTGGTGAAAGCTATTAACAACCACAACTTCATCACAACTTCATCTATATAGAGGAAAATGGCCCAATGTGTTGTTTAGGAATGATGCAGCCATTATTTGAGCAAACCACTTTTTGTTCTAGGGGTTACCATCTGTGTCAAACCCTAACAGTAAGCCGCTTGCTTTATAATTAGTATTGTAGTTACAATTAGCTTCCTCTTTTTTTTTGGGTAATAAAAATAACGCCACAGCGTACATACATATAGTTTGCTCTTTCTTATGATTATCCTCTGAGGTAAGGGACTCTTATCCTCAACGAAGGTTTGCAAATTGGAATTGTTGAACAACCTTATCGAGTCATCCTTCTAAGTACGGTGTGACAAACAACAACAAAAGAATAAACATATTTAATATTTATTAGATCTCCCAATTTGTTCATATGGGTTGCCAATATATATATATATATATATATAAAATGCATACCCCGGCCAAAGCGTTTGGCAACTTTTTCGAGAGTACCAGAAAAGTGTTGTTGAAGATTACTCATACACAAGTTCTTGCCTGCTATATGCTTCTTCTTCTCCACCTGTCCTTGACCTCGACACAGATCCTGAAAAAAAATGTATACCAGAAAAAGTTCAAAGCAATCCGAAATAACTTCAAATTAGTCATACCCGGAAAACTGTTGATGAAGCAAAGAAGGATGATGATAAGTGGCAACACCAAGTGATCTCCCAACATTAAAAGATCCCAAACTTGAACCGAAATGGCTCATTCAGATGACTCCTTGAATAGAGACAAAGCCTTGCCAACTGGATTCACGTTGGATGATAAGATGCTAAAGATTGTCAAGGGCCTTGAGCATCTTTTCATCCACCGTGAACCCAGTTGAACTATATATCATGCCATGAAAAATCTTCTCTACGCCCTGAAACAGAAGACTATTCGTCAAGATTCAAATCCTAAAATCAATCTTAAAGCATAATAGAAGAAAAGTTCTACATTTGATCAGATCTCAAAAAATTGAGATCCGTATATGCCTATTACCAACAAAAATAAGTACAGAATAATCCGTATATAAAAACAAATGAATGAAAATTAAGCATAGAATCGAGAAAAGAGGATTGAAATCAAAGAAACGCTGGGATATTGATGATAAATCTTACCTTTGAGAGATGAATCGAAGTATATGATATAACTCTCTGGAATGGTGAAAACTGGTCTCAGATAAGAATATAGGAGCTAAGGCTTCACATGGTATTTAGCTCATAGAAAGAGAGACCGCCTAACTTATTACTAGCGTTGAAGGAACGCCCATAAATGGTTGTGGACAAGCGAACCATACGTGTTGCTTTATTGCCTTCACATCTGTCACTAATTTATCAGACATAAACAATCAATTAAGTAGCCGTGGCCCCTTTTTTTTGTTTTTTTTTTTTTTTTTTTTTTTTTTTTCATTTCATTTTCTAGTTTTGTTTAGATGGTATCCATTTATTTTTTAAAAAAGTATCGGTAAATATTTCTTTAACTATTTAATTATCACCTGTTTTTTTATAATGTCATTTGTACTTCGGATTGAAATTTAGATAAAAATACCCTCTGATTATATATACACCCGCTGGTACCTTCACGGGTACTAACGTGAGAGTTGTTTGAAAAACTAACCTGAGAGTTGTTTGCAACTCTCTCGATTTCCTAAAAGTTGTTACTGATGAAATTCAAAATAAAAAAATATCATCAATGGATCTAGTTTTGTTCATTTTAAAATAACAAAAGAAATATGGGCAATTTTTTTGTTAACACTTGTATTGTTGAATTCCTTTGTGTTGAAATGAGGGGCATGAATTTTGGTGGCATCGGTAAAATTAGATTTGACATCGGTAGGGCTGGTATTGTTTTTGGTAGGTTTATTTTTTTTATAGAGGTTCAACATTCAAGAGGGAGTTGAAATCTTCTTCATCGTCAAACTATCATTTTCCTGATAAAAGGTGGTGTTTTGATCATTTTTATAAGGGCATCATTTTTGGAAGTAGATTTTGAGCCGATATATATTTTTCCATTTTGGGAAAATATTTTTAAAGAAGCGTTGATAGCATTGGTATTTTTCGAGTCTTTTATAATTTTATTTCTTGTAACACCCAAGTTGATTCCTTATCGGTTACGAGATTGTACTCGTTGTCGCAGTATGCTTAGAGTGCTTTCAATTGTAACTGGTTCCCGGTTTCGCGCATTGTTGGTTTACCATCAACAGTAATAACGATTTCTGGAAATGGCCACAACCCAACGTGGATAAAGTTTTCTGGTGTGAAAAGGTAGTGAAAGTCTAATAGGTAGATGGGTCGGGTAGCAAAAGACAAGATTTCTAAAGGTTTGTCATCATGGTAGAAGTTTTTAAAGGATTCAAGAACCTTGTGTGGGTATGCAAAATAATTAAGAAATTCAAAATGTCGGTTAGATAAGTAAAATGGTATATTAGATAATACAATTTTATGGTATAGACCACACCTTACGTGTTTTCATCCATCTTCTCTCTATCTGACCAAATCCATCAGAATAATTTATAGACTCCTAAATTTTGGTCACATAGATAAATCTTATATTTCAGTTATGATCGGAGAATGGTACATTGATAATTTAAGTAGATTTTTTCAAAGTTAAGAAATAAAAAGGACTATCCCAAAGTTTTTCAAATTTAACGATGAAAATGAAAATTAAAGGGGAAGTTATATATCAAGAAAAATTAAACTTAATACTATGTTACATAATAAATGCAACCAATTGGCTGTTAGTCAGATGGGACAAATTAGGGGATGTTTTAAAGAATCAACAATGCAAGGGTGAAAGAGTGGGGTCAATTATAAACTTTAAGCCGACGGGTTTCTATGTAATCTGGGATACTATATTCAAATCTAAGGAATTAATGGTCTTTTGCAAACATATATTTATAGCGTTTGGTATGATTATTCAAAAAATATTGTAAGAAGTTTGAGTCCTCAACAATATCTTTTGACAATTCTTTAAGTACCAAGTCTATAGACTTTTCTTTCGGGTAATTTTGGGGATAGGTTTTTCTTGGTATATATTCTGTTACTACCGACCCTATTTAAGAAAAGAGAATTGGACTATCAAGAAGTCTCCTGAAAATATAAAGGAGGAGTTGTGTTAAATTTTTATTGATATAGTTTTGAAATACATGTAGTTTTTCTTTTATAATATAATAAAAGATAATGTTGTAGTTGCACAAACCCATGGTTATATGGCCATTTTGGACAAACGAACACATGCTTTATTTGGGGCCCGATTATCCAAACTAGGCGCTGCATCCACTCAAATTGAACGCATCGGGAAACCGAAAGATTTTCTAAATCATCACAAGGGTAAAGCCTCGTGGTGAAGTTCATGCAAAAAATTCCATCGTTTAGGCCTTTTTTTTGTTGTTTTCGTGAATTTTCTCATTTATTTTTATTTTTATTTTTATTGGATTTAATTAAATAGTTAACCAGCTCCAATCGCTTTGAAATTAGGCTGGGCTTTATTTTATTTCGTGAGGAGTAAGTTGTAATATTGGCGTAGGGTTTCGAGCACTTTTATGAAAGGCTCTCAAACCCTATTTTTACCGTTAGACTTTTTAGAATATAATTTGGGTATACTCTAAGCCTCTTATACTCTGACCTAGGTTTAGAGTTTATTCTTTGTTTCGTCTTCTTCTCTTTGTGTTTACCATATTGTTGTAAAAGTGACAGAGCTCCTACGACATAGGTTAAGGAGGTATGCCACCTAAGAGATCCTTGCGTTGAAAGTCGACTGTTCCAATCGCATAATTCGATCGTGATGAATTCAAAAACCGATTTGGTCAGGTGTGTGAACAGATGCATTATTTGGGAAACCAGATAAGTGACGTACATGAAACACTACAAAGGTGGTTGAACAACCAAACCAACGGATTTCGAGCTCCAAGTTCGAGCAACCAACCGTTGGGATATGAGAGACAGACCAGCCGCGAGCAGAATCCATTTGCTACTGGGAGAGAACAAGGTAAAGGTCAATATTACCCACAAGACTATCGTGGATAAGTCTTTGAGCAGCCTCCAGCGAGAGATTTTGATCAGAACGCCAACAACCGGTGGGAATCTGAATTCAGACTTGAGATCCCAGACTTCCAAGGGGGTCTCGGACCGGAGGAGTTTTTAATTACTTGATTTCAAGGAGGTTTCCGATGCAAAACGGGTACAGTTGGTTGCAACTAAGTTCCAAGGTCAAGGTGCATCTTGGTGGCAGCAGTTAAAGCAGACCAGAACAAGGCAAGGTAAGCAAAAAATAACAACATGGGCTAAATTTGTGAAGCACTTGACGACTGCGTTTTTGCCTTACAACTATGCCCGTATAATGTACCAGCAGTTCCAAAGCCATAAACAAGGATCACAGACTGTTGATGAATACAGTAACGATTTTTTCAAGCTGCAAAACCGTGTCGATATTGTTGAGTCGACAGATCATTTAGTATCTTGCTACATAGGTGGGATGAGACAACACTTTCATGACCAACTGAAAATGTTCGATCCTGTGAATGTGTCTGAAGCACATCAACGCGCACTACATCTGGAGAAAGCTCTTTCACGAAATCCTTATGAAGAAGATAATGCCAAAATAACTCCAATGGTGTTTCCAAAACGGACGGTTCTAGGCCCTAGTCCAGCATTACCAACTGCCACCCTTATGTGTACAAGTGCTAACTCACAGGTATTTAGTTCCGCAGGTACAAACTTAATAAGTAGTAACCTATGGCGGTGCTCAGTTAGCCTCTGACTGCAGAACAGTTGCGCCGGCCACCCAGCTTGGTGGACTTGGTTACAAAGACCGATACGCCTGATGTGTACTTGTTTCTTCCCAAGCGTAATAGGGCGCCAAGAAAGCATTCCAAATCCGACGAACTTACCGAGCATGAGAACAAATGTGAAGCTGATGTTAAGGGGAAAGATCCGATGATCGCTGCAGATGGTGGGACTACCGTAGTCCTTGGTGATCACGGTGCCATCGGTAAGGAGGAGGAGGTTAACAAGAAAGGAAAGAAATCTGTGGCCGATGGTGGTGAAGCCAAGAGGTCAAAAGTGTTGAAGAAAAAGGTCGGTCCTAAGATGAGAGAGGTTAAAATGGCTCTGACGGTCGTCGAGAAAACTACTATCCCATTTATTTTTGAACAGTATGGAGAATGTGTCAAGTCTGGGGAACCTATTGCGCCAGCGCTGCCCTCGACGGAGAACGCCAGTTTAGTGGTGATTGCTGATGAAGCCGAAGCCGAAGCCGGTGAGCGTACACCTGAGAAAAAGAGGGTCTGTCCTGCTGATGGAAAAAAAGTTGTTGGAGCATTGTCTAGCGGGACAAAAATGCCCGTGCTTTCGGTGCCTGGAAGTTCGAATACCTTTTCCTGAATGTACTGAGCCAAGAATTGTCCGATGCCAGAAAACATATAACTGACTTGGAGAAAGAAATTAGGGAGATGGATGAAGGCCAAAAGCTTCTGGAGGAGAGGGCTAAGAACGCAGAAGGGAAAGCAAACAAATCCGAGGCACAGTTGACATCCCTTCGGGCAAAGAAAACATTTATGAACAGCTCTCTTTCGCGAGTCAAGAAAGATCGTGATGATAAATGGCGCAACTTGGCTGCACTGAGGCTCTATAGTAAATTTCTCCGCCACTTAGTGGTAACGAAGGATAAGAAGAATGACAAGCTTCGGGACCAAGGTAAGGAGGAAAAGACCCGTTTCGCTTCCTTGTGGAAAAGGTTAATGGAGAGGGAAGTAGCTGACTCTAAATCCGCTTATGTTTTGAGCTTCCATGGTCGATTTCCAGACCTATCTTAGGCTCGATATGGTTGGATGTTCCAGAAGAGAATCTCTCGCCCGACGTCATTTGTGAAGACGAAGAGAACGATGATGCCAGCATGTCCGATACCGATCCTGATGATGAAGATGTCTGAATTTTACTGAAGTTGTATTTTCTGTGTTGTTTTTTTTAACTTCTCGCCCGCACAGGCGTGTTTTGCAGAACCAACCCGAATGTGTAATCAGTTGTGTTTTGGGTGAATTCAATCTTAATGGTCTCTTCGTCTGTTATTTTTTTACGAGACATCCTAATAGGGCCGAGATAGTATGTAGATCAATTAGAGCTGAAAAACCTATTAAGGTTCGGGATAACGTGTAGATCAATTAAAATTGAAAATTCCCATTACTATTTGGGATGATGTGTGGACCAGTTTAAACTGAAAAACCCATTAAAATTCGGGCTAACTTGCAGATCAGTTATAACTGAAAAACCTATTAAGGTTCGGGATAACTTGTAGATCAATTAAAATTGAAAATTCCAATTATTGCTCGGGACAATATGTGGATCAGTTAAAACTGAAAAAACCCATTAAGGTTCAAGATAACATGTGGATAAGTTAAAATTAAAAAACCCATTAAGGTTCAGGATAACACGTGGATCAATTAAAACTGAAAAAACCCATTAAGGTTCGGGATAACATGTGGATCAGTTAAAACTGAAAGATTTCTATTGCCGAGCTCAAGGATTATGTCCATCAACTCATCAGTCGATGAACTTTCCAGGAGATCTTATACTTTGGTATCACATTTGTAATATAAAGGCAAAACAAGTAGATTAATCAGATCAGTTGCCATGGATGCCTCATTAAAGCCTCCTCGCGCCACCAAGGTAGGAAAGAGTGCACCCTAGACCAAACGTTTTTACACAATTATAAACAGTCATAAAAAAGAACAAGTTCAATCCAAATATATTTTAAGATGCTCGATATTCCAAGGGAGGCACATGAGTCGCCCGTGCTTGTCTTCAAGTCTGTAGGTGCCATTCTTTACTTTTTCAACCACTCGATACAGGCCTTTCCAATTGGGTGCGAGCTTACAGAGGCTCTTATCTTTTATGTGCAGAAGAACTCTTCATAGGACCATGTCCCCACCTTTAAATTCTCGCCGGCGAACTCTTGACGCATATCGACTTCTCATCAGGGTCTGGTAATGTAGAAAATTTAAGTGCGCTCGAATTCCTCTCTCTTCCACTAAGTCGAGAGCCAAATATCGTTCGTCTCTATTTCTATCCTCGTCGTAGCTTCTGACCCTGAAGGAAGGGAAAATTTTCTCTGCAAGGGTTACCGCGTCCATACCGTAAACGAGAGCATAAGGTGATTCGTGGGTTGCTGTTCGGGGGGTTGTGCGATAGTTCCAGAGTACTTCCTGTAAGTAGTCAGGTCATTTACCAGTTTTTCCTTCTATTCTTCTTGAGTCCGTCTATGATGGTCCGGTTCGTGACTTCGACCTGGCCGTTGCCCTGCGGGTGGAAATGTGCTGAAAAACACTGCCTAATTCTATGGGATGGACAAAAGGACTTCATTTCATTGCTATTGAACTATGGACCGTTGTCCATGGTGAGTCTCTGGGGAATTTCATACTTGCAACAGATGTTTGACCAAATGAATTTGATGATATCTTTAGTCTTTGTTCCAGATAATGGCTCGGCCTCGACCCACTTGGAAAAGTAATCCACCGCCACTGCTATCATCTGCCTTCTGCCATACGCCATTGGTTACTGGTCCGACCAGATCAATCGCTCATCGGTCAAACGGAAGGCCTTCTGAGATTGACTCCAAAGAGGTTACAGGTCTGTGTATTATGTTCGCGAATCCCTGACATATATCACACGTTTTTAGTATGCCTTTCGCGTCTGCAGTTATGGTCGGCCAATATAATCCTGCAAGAAAAACTCTCCTTATCATCGATAATGAGCGGCTCCTTCTCCGTCGTGGAGCTCAGATAGAATGAGCGACTCCTTCTCCTAAACATCTTAACAGCCGTCTGCTAAAAGATTTCTTGTAAAGCACATCTCCCATGAGTACGTATCCTCAGACCTTGTTTTGTATTTTTCTTGCCGACGCTCTGTCTTCGGGTAAAGAATACTTTGCTACGAAATTTATAATATCTCTTCTCCAGTCCGACAAGGCTAACGATGATATTTGACAGGAAATTTCAATTCGATTTTCCAGCTCTGTTCTTTTGATAATTGAGGGGTTTTCATGAGTTAGTGTCCATGAGTAATTGTTCGAACAAGAAGTAGACACTAGGTAATCCGCAACTACATTATCCGCTCTGAGTACGTGCTCGTATGTGACCTTCGTAAAAGAGACGGCCAAGACACGCAGTGCGGCCAAATATTAAACAAGGTGTTCTTTCCTGGCTTCTGACGCACTCGACGCTTGATTTATCAACAATTGGTAATCACTAATGAGGCGTATGTGTTTGGCACCACACACCTGAGCCAACCTTAATCCGGCCAGTGTGACCTCATACTCAACCTCATTGTTAGATGTGGTGAAACCGAAATGAATTTCCTGGTGCATCGTTATTCCTAAAGGTGTGGTGATCTTAACGCGGCCCCACATCCACTGATATTAGACCCTCCATCGGTTCGGATTACCCATTTTTCTGGTTTACTGGATTTAAACAATTCTGGTTTTTCTAGTCGGCTTGAATGGAACTCTACCAGGTTATCGGCCAGAGGTTGGCCCTTTATAGCCGTTCGGGGTTCAAAATCAATATCGAAATCGTCTAATTCTACCGACCATTTGGACATCCGTCCAGATATGTCCGGTCGCTGTAATACGTATTTTAGGGGAAAAGATGTTCTGAAAAATATCGAATGAGCCTGAAAGTATGGTCGCATCTTTCACGCCACGGTAACCAATGCTAGAGCCAACTTTTCGAGCTTTAGATATCTTGTTTCAACGTCTAAAAAATGTTTTCTTACGAAGTAAACCGCTTTGAGAATCGCCCCTGCTTCGCTGACTAAAGCCGCACTTACCACGTAGTCGGAGACCAATACATATAAAAATAAAGTTTCTCCCTTCAAAGGCTTTGTTAAAAGGTTCAGGGACGACAAATAATTTTTGATTCCCGAAAATGCCTCATCGCAGGCTGGTGTCCACGCAAATGCTTTGGCATTTCTTAAGACCTGAAAAAACAGGGCACACTTGTCATAGGAACGAGAGATAAATCGATTTAAAGCTGCCAACCTCCCCGTTAGTGATGAGGTTTATTTTGAGCTGAGGGTAATTTTGTCAAGTGTTTTGGATATTAAATGTTTTGATCTTAAGTAGTGAGAGATTTGAGCAGCCTGGTTGTATTAAATGTTCATTACCCTCATTAATAAAAGTAGTTGGGGTATTTATACCCTTAATTATAGACCCATGGGCTTTCGGGTAAAGGTATGAAACCGGGGCAAGTTTAAGGACCCATTTACTTAATAAGCTGATTAGCACATAACTTAGTCAAAATATGTTTAGGTGTTTCTTTACTTTTCTTCTGTTCGGATAGTTCAGTAGCTTAGTCAAAGTAGTTCAAAATGTTTCGCTGCTGGTCTCCCAGTTTCCCCGAGTGAAAAGTCTGGTGAACCATCCCAAGAAACTGACCAAGGGCCATCTTCCACCAGAAATCCAAAACCTAAACGGCTGTTCAACAAGCCTCTCACCAATCCCATAAGGTTATTCTGTTCAGGAATCCCAACCCTCTACTACCAAAGCAAAATCAGTATCAAGTGTTAGAAAACCCTCCCCTTTCTTAGCCATGGGCTCAGATATCGAAAAGTCTCCAGAAAACCCAACTCCACGTCGGACGACTCGTTTGGTGAAAGTCCAAGCAACTGCTTCACAAAATAAGCCCTCCAGATCGGAGGCTTCTAAATTCACATCTAAAAATAAGCCATCTGGATCAGAGGTGTCTAAAAAAGCTTCACAAGATAAACCCTCCGGATCAGAGGCATCCAAAGTAGCATTGTAAGCGAAATCTTCCGGAGCTGAGCCTCAACCAGACACTAGGCCTTTGGAAACAACTGCCGCTCATTCATCCGGAAATAATGTAGAACCAGAAGCTAATACCCTCCCATCCACAACTGATAAACCTTCTACAGTGATGGAAGAAGTGATGAAAGACAGAACTGAAGAGGCTCCCTTCGAAACTGAAGCCTCAGGACAAATTGGGGATGCTGTCTCTGATAGAATGGGAAAAGGCAAGGTTAAAGTTGGTATGGCTCAGCCGGATCTCTCGGTTTTCTTGGAGGGCAAGGTAAGGCCTTGCTTTAAAAAAAGTTAATGTTAAATATCTGCTGGCCTTGCAGAATATTAACTACGTCTACACACACACCGCCGAATTGGGCCCAATCCGGACAAAGTGGGGGATCCCTGAATCAGTGAAGGTGAGGATACCAGTCACACCAGAAACCTGATGAACTGCAAGCTCAACGAGGTGGTTATTTTTACAGAGGTGCTGAACTGGGGACTTCGGTTCCCATTAGACTCTGTAATTTTCAGGTACTTTCCACCTGGTGATACTCTGCCCAAGCCAACTGAGCCCGAACGCCTGGTATTCTCTTCTCTCCTGCATAATGGCATCGAGGTTATCTAAAATCCCTCTCCCCATAGAGAAATTTGTCGTTGTGGCAAGTTAATGCAAGAATCACCACATCCCATTCTATCACCACAACATGGGGAATAACTTTAAAGTGGTGGATGACTTATTAGAGTCCGAGAAGAACTGGAGGACACAATTCTTGTTCATCAGTGGGTCATGGGAGAATGGTAAGAAGATCAAGGCCGATGTCAACCCAAGCTTGTTGACTTGTAGGTGGAAGAGTACTGGTAAGTCTTTGTTCTTGTGTCTCAAGTTTTTTTTACAAGTACTTCTAAACTGATTTAGTTTTTTTCAATCATGCCGAAAGAGTTGTCCGGACACTTGGAGGAGGGGCAAACAACTTGTGCCAAGTTGAATGTGTGGGCTGCAGAGCATTGGGGAAATTCCTTCCACAACTTCTTTACCACCGGTAACATGGTGAGATCCCATTTGTGGAATACCACAGGTCGGAGAGACCTTACATGCTAAGAATTGACTACACCCCCTCCTCCCAGTGTCATCCTTAAACGAATAGAAGAGAAAGACGGTAAACTGGTCTTGCCTTCTAGAGCCAATGCTCCTAGCAAGATGGAGGGACAGAAAAAGAGAGCTGCAAGAGAGGTTGGTCGGGCTGCTGCAGAAGAGACTGGTTCAGGGAACCAAGGAGGGATCGAGGCTGCCTTGCTCAAGATAGTTGAGGCTGAGACTGTTAAGGAGGCAGGGGAATCACAAAATCCACCAAGGCATCCAAAAAAGGACTGTAAAAAGGGAGCAAGCAGTGATGAAAAGGCTGCCAAGAAGAAAAAGGTCACCTTAGGGGAAGAAAAAATTCTCCACCCTTCGGAGCTTCTTCCTCCACCAGCCCCCGTCGACCCCACATTGGCAGAGAAAATTCCAACAGATCTGCAACTCGGAGAGGGTACCAGAGGAGGAATTTATGGTATAGACATCAGAGCCCTTCAGGACATCAGTCTTTACTTCACCGATTCAGAGAATAATGACTTTGCTGGTCCTTTCCGCCCTTTAGGCTCTTCCAACATGGTGACCTACAACGGTAAGTCTTTTTCTATCGCCGAAGACCAAGAAACGGTGGCCCATTCTCTTCTAGGTCATATCCAACCAGTGCTTGATCTGGAGAGGCAAGTGAAAAACCAGTTCTCCCTTATCAACACCCTCAATACTGACAAGGAGTCTCTGTCAACCAATCTTCTCAATGTTAATCAGAGCATAGAAGAATTGAAGAAAGAGCTTGAAGCATTGAGGAAGGATAAGGAAGATCTGTCGACCAAGCCGGCCACTTCGGAGAATGCTAATACTGAGCTTCAAACTAAGTGCTCTGGTTTGGAGAAAGATCTTTCAACCTTAAGGGAGGACCTGAAGACCAAAAATGGTACCATCCAGACCTTGTCCGGTGAGAAGACTTCCCTAGAAGATGCTGTGTCTAAGGTAACCAAAGAGAATGAGGGCTTGGAGAAAAAGCAGGAATAGAAGATCCAGGACAGGATTGATGCGTATAACAACGAAGTAATCGACTCCCTGGAATAAGATACGTTGAGGTCAAATCTGACATGGTACCGCTTTTCCATGGAACATTTCGGAAGAGGAACCTTGGTCCCTTATGGAGGTATGTGGAATACGAAGACCTTCCTCATCACACCATGGAAACTGGCAACACGTAAAACTATGTTGAAGGTTAAGATCAACTTGATTCGAATAAATGTTGATAAGTCTTCCAAATAAATATTTGAGAGGACTAAGGGAACTATATGATAGGGTCAAACTTTGTTGAAGGTTAAGATCAATTTTTTCTTAGAGGAGATTTTAGACCTATAATATAAACTGTGCCACTTAAGCTGAGTGCTTAATGATTAAGCACTGTGCTTATTTCAAATATTATTGGGGATGGGGGCTCATGAGACCAATCGACACTTGTGACACAACCCGAAGGCTCTATGGATCCAAATTTTCCTATAAATGGTCCAAAAAATAACATTAAATTGGTGTAAACATGTTGTCTCTTGATTTTAAAGTCTAGCACCTCTATTATCTCTCTACGCCCTACCTAAAATGTAATATTTTATCTAAACACTTACCATAAATATTCTACGATCAAATTTTATCATCATCAAAATCTAGATGAATGACAATTGTAATATAGAAAAATATTTTGAGGGATTTAGTATCCATAGTGTGTTTTTATATTTTTACCTAATTGTTGTAATGTTTTGTGCAAGTAGGGTTTCTTGTTAGTTATATTTAACGATGTCAATTTTGTTGTGAGAGGGTTATTTGTAATTTATCATGGTTTTATTGAAAATTATCAAGTATTTGCTAATAGTTTTTAAAGGACTCCGTCTAAGTTTTATTAAGTGTAATTAAGTTTCGCTTGTTACAATTTGTTTGCTTGTAAGAAATTTGTAGTTGATTATACTTCGATATATGTGTAAAATACTTTTATTTAGTATATATCATTGAAAATAGGGTCTTATTGAGTTTTATAGTTTTGAATTGATGATTCAAATAAATTGTTTTTATACAAAATACACCAATAGTGTGATCCAATTGTTTAGGTCTAGAATATAATTTGGTTTGAATTTTTTTTGTTCCAATTGCTTGATCTCACAAATTCTCATCCATTGCATATCTTCAACAAATCTAGCGGTTCACAGTTAAAGGTGAAGTCGAGTTTCATTTAGTATAATCAGACTCTCTAATATTATTTTTAACGGACATCATTAAGATAAAATTAATTTAATAAGATATAAATGGAACTTTCAATTTATTTTTCTGAGCTCCAATTTGAAAGATAGAGATTTTTTTTTAAAATAAAAAAAAAATAAAAAGTAAGAAGGATAAGCTTTGGTTCAAGAATGAGAAGTGGTTACATGACTGATGATGAAGTATGGATCCAATGGACCCAGTCAAACGCTCCATTCCGAATAAACAAAATAATTTTCTCGTTTATAACACAGTCAAAAGATATCACTTAAAACCGGCTAAAAACCTTGGTTAGTCAGCGGACTTTGACATGTGTATAAAAAATGCCACTGATGTTTTCTTTGTATCAAAACAATCATTTTTGTTGGTTTCATTTTGCATATGTGGTCACTTTTGTTTGTCTTGATTTGCATCCGTTGTCACCCGTGAGTGACCATGGATGTAACAAAAAGCCAACAAAAATGATCGTTTTAATACAAAAAAACATCGGTGGCATATTTGATACATATGACAAAGTCTGATGACTAACCAAGATTCTTAGCCCTATAAGATAGAACTCAAAGTGACGGAGGTGATCCTTAATATAAATTATATATTGAAATATGTGATAATATATAATATTTTGAAGTTCAAAACAATGAAAAAATCTCAAAGACTCAACATTATTTTGTTAATGTGTTCCGAACGGTTTTTTCGCATCAGTGGTAGAAAGAACTCTGTAATATAGTTGTTGCTACCCGTCTGTAATATAGTGGTTGCTACCCGTATAACAGTTCACCACCGAGATAGTTACGACGACACTTAAACTGTCATGGTGAACGACATGATAATAACTTATGTTGATTTTTTTTATATTTTCACATAATCAAAAGCTGATTATTTTTAAAAGTTGTGTCAGTTGTACCTTACTTTTCTCTAAGATTATTTTGAGAACATGTTTGTACAAATCCGTGCAATTTTTCATCATGAACATAACTGGCAGTGGTGGCATTTTTGTACTAAGGTATATGATTCCGCGACGAGTTAGGGCCAATAAAACCATGCGAGTAGGAATTTTCTTATTAAACTTATGTAACCGCAGTGAGCACCTGCTTCTTATTCATGCATATCTGTAGGGATCTCTTTCGCTTATTCTTTTCTTACCTAACACAGTAGTGGTTAAGTTTCACTTTATCTATATAACACGTTATCCAAGAGTGTATATTTGAATGCATAAACCTGCATTGATCTTTCTTCCGTTTTGTCTGCCGGTGAGGCATGCTTCTGGAGGTATACAATAAATTCATCGCTCCAATCGATTGTTGTTGTGAGCGCGTGTACTTATAATTTTTCGGTCCTTCCAACTACCGTCGGTGAGTCTTGGGTAATGAAAATTGAGTTTTCTACTTGAGTTGTTGTCTTGGCTAATGAGTCTGCCATTGAATTGTCAAACTGAAGTATATGTTCGTAATCGCCACTATCAAACTTGCATTCATATTCTTTCAAGACTTCGAGGTATTCTAGTGTGATTTCTTGTTTATCCTCGAAAGTCCCTCTAGCCTAACCAATCACTAGTTGTAAATACGACCAGACTATTAGTCTTCTAACTCCGCATATGTGGGCCAATTTTAGGCCTGCTAGCACTACTTCGTACTCTGTTGCGTTATTGGTTGCTTTGAAGGCAAATCGTATTACTTGTCTGATTTCCTCCCTTGTAGGTATCTTCAGTGTAATTCGAGCACCCCCGGTTGTATTTGATGCACCATTCACCTTTACTATGTATTCAGGGGTGTATACCTTTTCTTAAGTTATTTTTTCATCCAAACCCGTGCACCTCACAAACTCATTGATGAAATGAGCTAGTGCTTGATGTTTTATTTTCGTTCTTAGCTCATAGATTATGTCGCAAGCTCCCAATTCAACTGACCACCTAATTAATCTTCTTGAAGTGTCTGGATTTTGAAGTCCGTTACGTAACGGGATTGAGGTGCACAGGATAATGGTGTGGTTCTGAAAGTACGGTGCAGTTTTCTAACTGCGACCACTAAACTGAGGACCAATTTTTCAAGATGGAAATACCTCGTCTCTGCGTTTACCAATCCTTTACTAAAATAATATACTAGCCGATGTATGGCTGTTATTTCTCATACGAGCACACAACTCACTACATAGATTGACACCGAGAGGTATAGATAAAGATTCTCCCTCGGATCTGGTTTCGTTAACACTTCTAGTGATGTAAAGTATGCTTTTAATACTTGAAACGCGTCATTGCATTTGTCTGTGCAATTGATTTTTTTCTTCCTTTAATATTTTGAACAAGGGTTAGCTTTTATCTGATCTTTTGGAGATGAACCGGGAGAGAGCAGCCAAGCTCCCTGTTAGTCACTGCTCCTCTTTCATGTTTTTTGGAGATTTAATGGTGAATATTTCCCCTAGTTAAGAGGGGTCAACTTCTATACCTCTCTTACTAATGATAAAATCTAAAAATATTCCACTACGTACAACAAAAAAACATTTAAGAGGGTTGAGTTTTAAACCATACATTCGCAACGTTTGAAAGACCGTACCAAGAACTTCAAGTTGTTTCTCTCCAAAATCGTTTTTCATAATCCTATCGTCGATGTAAGCTTTCATAGGCTGACCCAACTGTCATTAGAATATCTTGATGATCAACCTTTGATATGTTGACCCGGTGTTTTTAGTCCAAATTGCATGAACTCGTAATAGTAGATGCCTCGCTCAGTTTGGAATGTAGTATGCTTCTCGTCCGCTGTGTTCATGGGTATATGATTATACCAGGAGTACGTGTCCATGAATGATAGAAATTCTTTACCTCAGGCGGAATCGACTACTTGGTCAATTTGCGGAAGAGGAAAGACGTCTTTTGGGTATGTTATGTTGAGATTAGTGAAATCAACACACGTGTGCCATTGACAATTTTTCTTTTTTACTAACAGTGGGTTGATATCCATATTGGCTATTGAGCCTACCTGATATGGCTCAACTTAACTAAACTTGTCGACCTCCGTGAATATTTCCTCTGACTTCTTAGGAGAGAGGGTTCGTCGCTTTTGTTGTATTGGTCGAAAACTATTATTAACGGCTAATTAATGGCATATGACACTTGGATCTACTCTTGTTACTTTCTTATTCCATGCAAACACATCCTCTTTTTTCTGCAGCAAAACTATCAAACCGTTTTTAAAATATTGTTCAAGTTTATTACCTATTCTAATGACCTTACCCTCTTCTAATGTGATACTTATTTCTTTGCGTAGGAGGTCTTCCTCTTTTTCATCCTTTATGGAGTCGTCTACTTTAAGTTTTTTTAATCAATCGGTTAACGG
The DNA here is from genome assembly GCA_036936605.1 of Limnanthes douglasii subsp. nivea. NCBI lineage: Eukaryota > Viridiplantae > Streptophyta > Magnoliopsida > Brassicales > Limnanthaceae > Limnanthes > Limnanthes douglasii. Next base: position 258,250,826 of record JAUPFV010000005.1, on the reverse strand, counting down.
TGGTCCTAAACCGAGAGCTCGTTAATTGCTATTGTGTTACTTTCGAATGGTCCATCGTTATGGTATAGCACTGCCTTGCTGTCCGCTGGTTATCTTATATTATTTGCACTAAATTCTCAATAGGGTATTTGATGCACTCTCGGAATGAGAATGTAGTGGTCTCAAGCTTGTGTAGCCATGGTCTTCCCAGTATAATATGGTAGAAGCTGGGGGCCTTAGTGATCATGAACAAAGTTTAAAAATTTATTTTTTGGTATTTCTATAGCCTAATGTGACCGAAAACTCGACATCTCCCACACATTTAGTCGATTTCCCTTCATAGCTGACTAGTTGCTTGTCTGTTATCTTCAATAGAGGTACTCCCAGCATCTGCTCATAACTCAGCTTGAACATAATATTGGTTGAGTTACCACTGTCAACTAGTAATTTTGTCACCATAACCCCCAAAAGGTTAGCGGTGATTGTCAGGGCCTTTTCATGGGGGGTGTTAATACCCCTGAAATCATCACCATTGAGATTGAGGTCTGCTACTGGTTCTCAGAAATTGTTATAGGAAGAGCTGCCAACTAGATTAATTATTTAGGTTATTATTATTTTATTTTTGTTCTACTGGGTCCGTTCTTGATAGGGTGTCCCCTCCAAAGATAGTGCACACCCATTGTTGTTTTTTGTCGGATCTGTCAGGTGCCTCAGCAGGCGTTGCGTTGGCTCCCCATTCTTCTACTACCGTACTCTCTTTTTGCTTAACGAACTGGATAAGGTCCCCACTATCGATCAAACTTTAAGTTCCCCCTTTCAACTTCTAGCATTCATTTTTGGGGGTGCCCATGATCGTTGTGATATACGCAGAAATAATAAGCGGATGCTATATATTGTGCTGTTAGCATACCCTTCGACGACTGATATTTGGCTCTCCCTTTGGTCTTCTCATAGATTGTGGATATGTTCTCGGTCAGAGGCATGTATTGTATGGCAGGATTCTCGTAATAGGAGAGGCGCAACTGACTTTCTTGAGGTCGAGATGTATCCGGCTTGGGAATTTTATCATAACATTATGTCTCTGTGTTTGACGGTTTAAACTACTAGAATTTCTGATGACAAGTGGGCGTAGGTTCCCCCTTACTTCAATCATCGACTCGAATAAACTAATCTGATCGGGCGAGGATGTCATGCATCATTTTCACTGGAAACCATATAAGGTCGATGAAGAGAGGGGCATCTGGGTCCAACCCACTTTTGAATGCCGCTACAGCTATTGCTTCGGCGCATCCTCACAATGAGTTCATTTCTCGTACAAACCTTTGTATATAACTCTTCAAATTTTCTCCTTGTTGCTGGGAGAAGTACATGATCGCATCACTCTCACGCATGTGCTCCTTGTTTCTTACAAAATGATTTCTATAAGCGACCCATATACCCTCGTCTTTAATCGATCCCTTTCGGAGGCTACTAAAATAGTCTAGCGCGTTCCCATTAAATGTCATGGAGAACTCTCTGCACAACAACACATCATCGGGGTTAGACACCATCATCATGTTTCTAAATTTTTAAAAGTGGTGCTCAAGGTCCCCCGATCCATCGTATGAGTCTATATTTTACGTATCAAAATTTTGTAGAAGCTTTTGGTCTAGGATACTTTTGACAAAGAGAGACTTCTATAAAACATAAGTAGCCATAGTAGGCCTTACCTGATCATATTTTATGGCTTATGGTCCTTTATCATCCTAAGGTACATCGTTAGTGGAGAAGTCGTCCTGGTTAGAGTCTGTCACTTTTTTCTTCCTTTGTTTCTTGCTTTTACTCTCGCCGGTACGCTCACCTCCGTGGGAACAATTCTTTTTCTTATTGATGAGTTCGTCTTCACCATCTTCTTGGTGAACATCATGCCTAACCACATCCCTAGGGAAGACCTTCTCGCTGGACGATGTAAGGTATCAGCGATTGCGTCAAACGTTGTCTGGCCTCCTCGTCTCTTTAATGCTGCCGCTGGGCAACCTGGTACTGCTCACGCTTGATATCCTCTATCTCACTTTCCAAGATCTGCACGTTAGAAGGTGTGGAAAACATATCGAGAGTCATATAGTTTTCTCCCGCGACTCCTTCATGACTCGTTAGATTCTCTATGGTTCTTTTGTTGCCTTGGTTGCCTTTCCCGTGGGGGCTGCCATAATCTCCATCTCAATTTCTAACATAGTTAACACCATCACTTGCTTTGGTATGAGATATGCGTTTTACGTTTCCCACAAATGGTGCTAAAATCTAGTTAGGGACTTTAGTAATAGTGATATCTTATGGAAAACGAAAGAATAAACATGTTATTATCTTATTTCTTTGATAGGAAAATCTTACATTATTTTAGGTTCTTAATCCATTTATATACTACATTCATAATACATCGCTCCATTACTTTCTAATAACTCTCCATTTTTTGTTTTGCTCGATCATGAGTCCATGTTCTGCTCCCATTTCTTTGGTGTTGCTTTGTTACTGCTTTTAGTGGCCTCATTTCTTGTAATAACCATTCGTCTTCGGCCAAAGTACGGTTCCGCTTTCACACGGATGACGTCTAGATCTTATGCCGATGTCCTTCCCCTTGTGTTGTACTATCGAGGGCACCTTATGCCATATCCATGTACAACCCATTGTATGCTTATGCTTGAGCAAGTAATCTTCGACAACCGCATCATAGTCGAAGGCACCTCGTCATTATTGATGGGTATAAGCCGCTGACGGGGTTATACCTTATCATGATAAGTTTTTATTTTTTCTTGGTATAAAATATATCGACCAATTTTTTTCAATCGTTGTAAATTATTGATACATTGTGATCATTTTTATTTTAAATAATTAAAATTGCACTTATTATTAAAGTGATAAAATTATTAATTAAAAGAACACAAAAACTAAATTTAATAAATTGATAATACGTTTTTTTAGCTATTGTAAAAAAATATAAAATTAGGTTTATAAAAATATAGGTTAACTGGTTTTTGTTTAATTTTTTTTTAATGTTAACTGAAGTTGTCAGATCAATATTAGTTAAAATTACAACTAGTATAGTTTAAAATTTTATTATTTGTTTAAATAAAAATTTGTTAAACTTGAAAATGGTATAAATGATGATACAACTATATTTCATAGATGGAATATACTCCTTAGTAAGACGAAGTATATTGAGTCAATTAAGGATTATAATCGTAATTAGAACGATTCCATATGTTAAGGGGTTATGATAAGGGTACAGATCATAATTATGACGAATGTCGTATTTAAAAGGATAAAGAATTTTATTTTAAGAGTTTTGACGAGGATTGAATTCAAGATTATGACGAGGTTTATTTTTCATAGTTATGATGAGAATTGCATTCGTGATGATTGTTATGGAAATACAACAAAGATAATGCAAAGTATAAAGTTTTATTGATCATAGAAGAGAAAAATTACATCATTTGTGATTTGTTTTCTTATTTATAATATCCTAGAAGTTTCAAATCATCAATTAATACATAACTCAACTAACTTTTCACGTAGACTAGAATCTATGATACATGGCCTAATTTCTCGAGCATTACTGTAGTCTTCATACGTTTAGTGGGTTGAGTAAATATTTAATGTTGCTTTCGACCGTTTCTTTAGTTGTCTGGTTTGGTAAGAAGCCTCAGTTGCTCAACTTCAATTATACTCTTGCTCGGTAAAGATCTGATCATCTTTCTTTGACATTGGCTCTTGTTTGCCTTGCTCAGTAAAGATCCATTTGTTTGCTCCACTTGATGAAGCATTTATCCGGACTGATTTTGCTTCCTTTATCGTTGTTTGCTAGTGTTGCCACCATCTAACAAGCCTTCTCTTACCTTACTAGTTCGATTGTACCCCTCGGTTAGGCCTCGACGATTCACTACTCGTCGTTGTACTTTGTGCGTAGCTATAGTTTGCCTTGTATTTATCATAATAAGCTCGATTTGGCATTGTTTACATATTCTTACCTTTCTCATGTGCTAGGATATTATTTGGTCTACTAGTTTGTGGACAACTAGTCATCAATGATGACGTGGGTTGATTTCAGTATTATGATAAGGATAAAATTCAGAGTTATGATGAGTCTCATATTCAAGATCATGACGAGGGATGTATTATGGATTGGATTATGGTGAGGGTAAAATTAAGGATTTATTAAAGGTCACATTCAAGATTATGATAAGGGTTGTATTTAAAGCCAAGACGGCGCACACACATTTACATGTATCAATCCATAAGAGATCATTAGGAAAGTTTGTAAGATGATTATAACATAACGAGACACATGTAATTTCGTGATTGGACACATGTGTAAAATAATGATTGATAGAATATTATATGTAAATCTTAGTAATAGGGGATAAAGTTCATTTGAGAACTGATCATATTTTTCTAATAATAATATATCATACGGTTTATATCTTTTTTTTTATTTCAGTTCATTATTTTGGCTAAGTTTTTGGAAAACAATTCCCTAAAAAAACTTGGCACAGTTTATGGGAGTAGTATCTTTTTAAAGGTTATATTTTTGTTTACCGATAGTGATGACTCGGTCAGGAATGAAAAGAACTAGTCTTATAATTTGTTTGATTCAAAGTAGTTTGATGGTATTTCCAGGAATTGTTATAAATTTTCATATTGATCAAGAAACATCGGTACATAGGAACTAATTTTTAGATATAGTTGGTTTAGAGAATAGAAATCCTAAGGTGACTCTAATAGATCGAAATTAGTCAACCGGTGTGGCGCTTGGAGGTTATAATGTACATATTAGATTGGGTAATGCAACAGTTCGTGCTTAAGGATTTGTTTCTCATAATGTTCAATATGTAAATCTCAAAATTCAAGATATCACAACAATTCATTCTAATTTTCAACTTTTACAAGCTCGGTTCGAGGAGATAAAATAAGAGTAGATCAAGGTGAATTTGTTACAATTTGAAAGGGAGAAAAAAGTGCATGCTAAATTTGAAAAACTATGAGATATATTACAACTGTTGACGAAGAAAATGACATAGAATGGTGAATGGAAGCATATATGGAGTAAAGAAAGTTCTTATATAAGTTGCTCTGAAAACGTTAGAGAGGAATGAAGAGAATAAGGTTACGAGGTAATGAAAAATAAATTTGGATGTTCTGAAGTATGAAGGACAGTCAAGTAATGTTGAATCTAAGCGAAGTAAATGAAATAAGGTCATGTTTTACAATGAAGAAATGTCGAGAATTGCGGACTATCTGCTTCAAGAATCTCATTTTGTTAATGAAATTTTGGAAGTGAAACTCCCACTTAAGTTAGTTATGCATTTTATATAGAGTCATGACTAAGCGGATGATCTTGAGCATCATTCGAAGTAGGTTAGAAATATGATGATTGTGTTTAATGCTGATGATCTTGTTATGTAGGGGATCTTCAGTGACATTTTAGGGAAATGCGTTTGATTCGTTTCATTCTTTGTCTAGTGGGATACTTCAAAATTTTGAAGGATTTTGGCATGCTTCTTGAAATTGTTTCATTTGCAATATAGTATATAAGAAAGACGGGGATTTCATAATGATTTTTAACAAAGAAAAGGTGAAACATCGAAATGTTATGTTCAACAGTTTGTGCGTAAGATGAATGCCCTTACAACTTCTAAAGAAGATGTAATCGTCGCGCCTTTAAAATAGGTTTGTTTCTAGATGAAAAATTATACAAAGATATTTTAGGTTTCTGTTTGATACCATGAGGGATATTTTAGCAAAGAGAGATCAATTCAATAGGGTACAGTAATGAGCGTGTCTTGAGTTTTGCCAAAGTTCAGTATTCAAAAGTTGTGATGGTAAATACAAAAAAAGATTCACGATATAGCCATAGGCGGAGCTGGGTGGGTGCCTGTGGGGTCCCATGAACCCACCAAATTCCTAAACTAGAGGTTTAAATACGGAAAGAAAATCAAATATGCCTTCGTTCCAGTGGTAAAATTAAATTAGGAACCCACGACCTGAGTGGTAGAGAACCACTTCTTATGTTTTTTATTTTATATCTTTTATTTTATATCTTATTTGTTTTATTCTTATCTATATATTTTCTTTTTAAACCTATCATATATTTTCTCTTTTTTTTTTCTCATTTTTTTTTTCTTATCCTATATATTTTCTTTTTAAACCTACCATATATTTTCTTATTTTTTTATTCTTATCCTATATATTTTCTTTTTAAACCCACTTATTTTTCCTATATTTTCTCATTTTTATATCCGTTTATTCTTATCCTATATATTATTAATATATTTTCTTTTTAAAGATCTTATCCTATATTTTCTCATTTTTATACCCGTTTATTTTTATCATATATATTTTCTTTTTATACCCACACTTATTCTTCCTATATTTATTCATTTTTATACCCGTTTATTCCTATCCTATATATTATTTTCTCATTTTTATACTTGTTTATTCTTATCCTATATATTTTCTTTTTAAACCCACACTTATTCTTCTTATATTTGTTCATTTTTATACCCGTTTATTCTTATCTTATATATATATATTTTAAAGATCTTATCCTATACCTATATTTTATCTTTTTTATACCCACATATCCTTATTATACCCACTTATTCCTCCTATATATTAGGTGTTCGTATTTATAAATATATATTATTAATATTTTCTTACGTATTTAATATAGATAATATTTTTTAAATATATATAATATCAATTTATACTTTATATATATATATATATATATATATATATATATATATATATATTAAACTCTAACTACAAAATATAGTATTTTCTTTCTAGTTTCTACTATCATTTTAAAAAACTCTAACTACAGGCTGCAAATTGCTTTCTTGCTTTATTTTAGTTTTTCCTAATCACATTTTAGTTATTTATGTAACATATATTATGTCATGACACCGACAATTCAATATTTGAAATTTGAATATAAACCATTTGTTATTATAATTTATTTTGATATATAAATATATATTATTAATATTTTCTTACGTATTTAATATAGATAATGATGAGTCCGAATTCAGGATACTCCCCGGAAGGGCAAATCAGTATAAAACTCTCCGAATACCGGACAAGCACTAAGGACATAAACCAGACAGATGATTTGGACCGGACAGATCACTTCGAACACTGTGAACTTAAGGCTGTTCGAACTATGACTAAAGTACTAAAAAACCTAAACACTTCCTGACTAAGCTGCCTATCCTCCTGCTTAGAACTCATGGGTCTTTAAACATGACCCGAGTCCATTAAACTTGACCCGAAAGCCCATTAAGGGCCCAAACATCACACTATAAATACCCAACCACCAGTATTAACTATGGGTAAGAAAAATTAACTGCTACCAAGCTGCTTAATTATCTCTCTACCGTGAAACACCCTTACACCACCGTTAAACACCCTTACACCACCGTTAAACACCCTTACACCACCTTGAAACTCCACTTAAAATTACTAGCCTACCCTCAGGCTATTATTTTCCACACCAAATTGGCGACCACAGTGGGAGGAGAGAGGTGCCTGAATCAAGCATTCAAAACCTGCCAAGAAATTCTGTCCGAATGAATCCGGATAATCCAGAGCTTCCACCAGCTTTGCTCGAAGTGGTAGAAGAGAACGATGAGTATACTGTCCAAGAGCGCGACAGGTTAAAGCTTGAGATAGAAGCTCTGAGGGCTGAAAAGGCCAAAATGGGCGTGAAAGAAAAATCTAAGGCATCGGTTGTTCATCACACCGACAACCCTAGAGAGCCTGAGGCTTCGAAAACTCATGTGAGTACCAAAAAGACACATGCTAGTTCTAAAAAGTCTCACCGGTCCAAGCCTGTGGAGAGCTCTGACTCAAGTTCAGAATCTTCGGGCAGCTCTTCGGACAGTGAGGGAAATGAAAAATCCTTGTCCTCTAGCAGTGATGAGGGTCGAACCAAGAAAAAGCAAAAGCAGGTTAAGAAATATTCGAGAAAAAGAGATCACCATGTAAGAATGAAAATGCATATTGGAAAGGGGTCATCTCATAGCCGGAGGCATGTAGATCGGATGCTGATGGATCCTTTCGCTTTCCACGATGAACCAGGTATCTTTGCAACTCCCAATGAGGATACTGTGTTCAGTCGTGGAAGAAATTGGAGGCAATCTTCACTGTCTTCTAAAATCCTGTCCGGAAACCTCCCCAAGAGGTTTGACAGTACCAAGATGGAGAAGTACGATGGCAGTACTGATCCGGACAATCATCTGGAGCAATTCAAGAACTTCATGATGAACTTTGATGATGATGATAAACTACTCTGTAGGGCATTCTCCCAATCCTTCACGGGGAGTGCTCTGAAATGGTACAACAGTCTGCCTCAGGGTTGTATTAAAGACTTTGATACGTTTTGGGTGGCCTTTCGAAGGCAGTTTGTGGGGAGTAAGGAGTTGAAGGGCAATGGAGACACAATAATCCATTGTGCCCAGGAGCCAAATGAATCATTGAAGGAGTATATAAGTCGTTTTGTGAACACAAAGAATGGGTTGGCTGATTGCTTCGAACAGGTGGCAATAGCATCCCTAAGACAAGGGTTGAACCCAGGCAACCTGGCTGATTCGGTGACCAGAAAGAAGGCCATGACCTGGGGGGGTTGCTAAATCAGGTTGGCAAGGAGATAAACGTTGATGAAACAAAGAAAACCAGGGTGCACAGACAGGTAAGATCCACCCCGGTGGCACCAACTCCAAATCAAAACCAGTCCGGGAACAAAGCCAGAGAAACCAGACAGGGGCATGGTAGAGGAAAAGCTCAGTCTCAGCCAGCTGCTCCTGCTCAAAGTCAACAATCCAGAAACAAAAGAGGGCCATGGGTCCAACCGGAGTGGTTCGTAGAACTTAAAGAAAGCGTGGCCACCATTTTTGATAAAACAAAAGATGAGGTACACTACCGGAGACCGGCAACCTTGCAGTCTCCCAGAGAGCATCATAACAACTTCTTTTGCCAATACCACAATGATATTGGCCATACCACTGATGATTGCATAGCGTTGAAACACGAGGTTCAAAACTTGATTGAAAGGGGAAAATTGGGTGCATACGTTAAAAGAAGGGGAGGCAACAGGCCTGACAATACTCACCGGGTTGGTCCAAGTAATGCTGCCCCGGAGGGGGCCATGGTAATAGTTGAGAGGTTCGATGTGGAATCTGAGTACTTGGATCCTGATCCGACACGAAATAGGGTGGGTGCTATAGAGGAGTGTTCTAGGACGGTCTCCGGGCTCATTAAATTCTTCGATTCACTGACAATTTTCGGAGGGGACACTATGACTGCTCCTACTGCTTCTTCAAGAAAGAGGCATGTTCATAATTTAGCCTCCCAGCTAGAGGGAGGCATGACATCTTATCAATCACCAAATTCATTCCCATTCATAGTCTTCGATGAGGATGATTTGAGAGATATTGCTGGCCCTCATGAGGATGCTGTTGTCATAGGAGCATCTATAGGGGGCAATGAGGTAAGGCGAATCCTGGTGGATACTGGAAGCTCTGCCAATATCCTTTTCCTAACCACTTACAAGAAAATGAAAAATCCAGCTGTGATTCAGAAGTCAGACAGATCGATCGTGGGTTTCACGGGCAGCTCAGCCGATGTGATCGGGGATTTTGAAGAAGAAGTGTTATTGGGCATGGGCCCTTTCAAGAAAATGGTTAGAATACTCTTCATCGTGGTGGATTGTCCCACTTGCTATAATGCTATTCTAGGGAGATCTTGGCTCTCTAGGATGCATGCAGTGGCTTCAACAGTCCATCAGTGTTTAAAGTATGCGGTTCAGGGACAGGTTGGGGGTTGTCCGGAGCAGCCAAAAGGTTGCAAGAGAATGCTATGCCACTGCCTTGGCTCCACGAACGATGGGGGCAGTCCGAATAAATGATCAATATCAGTTTGAGGGCCTTTCTGGGGGTGAGGGTGAGATTGATGACCCCAGGGAGACCCCCGGAGTGATGATCCCAGTTGAAGAGGTTGAAACACATTGTTTGGAAGAAGGCAAAAGTGTCAAGATAGGGTCCAAGATGCCACCAATATTGAAACAAGAGATGTTGAAATTTTTGAAAGACCATCAGCACGTTTTTGCTTGGTGCAATGCTGATGTTACTGGAGTTCCATCAGAGGTGATATCCCATCACCTATCTGTTCGAAGAGATGTGGCACCAGTGGTTCAAAAGAGAAGAGCCTTCTCGAAAGAAAAGGCTCATGTCATAGTACAAGAGGTTGACAGACTCACAAAGATGGGGCATATTAAAGAATCTCAGTACCCTTTGTGGACTGCGAATCCTGTCCTGGTAAAGAATAAAAATGGCAAGTGGCGCATGTGCATTGACTTCACAGATCTTAATAGAGCTTGCCCAAAAGATTTGTATCTGGTTCCCCGGATAGATCAGTTGGTAGACTCTACTTCTGGGAACAAACTGCTCTCCTTCATGGATGCCTTCTCCGGGTACAATCAGATCCAAGTAGATCCAAAAGATCAAGAGCATACTACGTTTGTCATTGATAGGGGTCTACATTGCTACAAGGTGATGCCTTTTGGCTTGAAAAATGCTGGGGCTACTTATCAAAGATTAGTCAACAAGGCATTTGCTGATCAAATTGGAAGAAATATGGAGGTTTACATTGACGATATGATGGTGAAAAGCGTGGATGAGCAGTTGTATTTGTCCGATCTCCAAGAAACTTTTGCCAACTTGGCGAAAGTAAATTTAAAACTAAACCCTGAAAAGTGTGTGTTCGGAGTACAGTCCGGGAAGTTCTTAGGGTATATCATAAGTGAGCATGGAATACAGCCCGACCCAGACCAACTCAATGCCTTATTCCAGATGGAGCCTCCTCAAAACATTAAAGAAGTACAGCGATTAACGGGGAGATTGGCTGCCTTAAACAGATTCATCTCCAGGTCTTCGGACAGGTGTGCTCCTTTCTTTCAGACTTTGAAGGGTGCAAAGGGTTTCGAATGGACCCCGCAGTGTGGTGAGGCATTCAATGAAATCAAGAAACATCTCTCCTCTCCTAAAACTTTGTTCAAACCAGTTGACGGGGAGACCCTTATTGTGTATCTGGCCGTTTCAAGTTGTGCCATCAGTGCTGTGTTGGTAAGAGAAGTCGATGGTTGTCCCTACCCAGTGTACTACATCAGCAAAAGCTTGATTGATGCTGAGAGGCGTTACTTGAAACTCGAAAAACTGGCATTAGCTCTGGTGATAGCTGCAAGAAAAATGAGGCCTTACTTCCAGGCTCATCCTATCGTCGTCCGGACATCTTTCCCCTTAAAGAATGTCCTTCAAAAAGCAGACATTTCAAGCAGAATGACGAAGTGGTCAGTGGAATTGGGGGACTTCGACATAGACTTTGCCCCCCGAACAGCAGTAAAAGCCCAAGCTGTGGCTGATTTTCTGGTTGAATTCCACTCCGATAGGGATTCAGAGCAACCTACTTATTCAAAAGACAAGAAAGTATGGATTGTCCGAACAGACGGAGGGTCTAGCACCATGGGATGTGGAGCAGGAATATGTCTCACTTCCCCATATGGGGACAGCATGTACCAAGCTATTTGTTTTGCTTTTAGGGCGTCTAATAACGAGTCCGAATACGAAGTAGCTATAGCTGGGTTGAAATTAGCCCACATCTGTGGGGCTAAAAGGGTCAAGCTACTGAGTGACTCCCAGTTACTTGTCCATCATGCCTTAGGCCAATCTGAGGCTAGAAAGGAGCAGTTGGTGAAATATTTGCTCCTCCTAAAAAATGAAGCGTTAAAATTTAAAGCTGTTGTCTATGAGCATATTCCCCAGGCAGAAAATGAGCTAGCAGACTCATTGGCAACAATAGCATATACGGAGTCCTACCCATGGATCCATGTGCTTGAAAGCCCCTCTATTCAACTCAGTGAGGGTGCAAAAGAGGAGGTTTTTGAAATACAAGTGAGCCGGCCTCAAGACTGGAGATCTCCTCTCATATAATATCTGTCCGATGGTATTATGCCCTCAGATAAGTCACAAGCCAGAACATTGAAACACAAGGCTCGTGGTTTCATTATGTTGAGAGAAGTGTTGTACAAAAAATCCTATAGTAAACCTCTCCTACGCTGTTTAGGGGATAATGAGTCACAAATGGTCCTCTCCGAATTGCATGATGGTGAGGGATCAGCCCATTGTGGACTCAGAGCTTTAACAAGAAGAGTGTTACTCTCCGGATACTATTGGCCATCAATCATGAAAGATGCTAAGGAGCTGGTAAGAAGGTGTGACCCATGCCAGAGGTACAGCAATGAAATTCTTGTACCAGCCATTCCCTTGGAGTCAATTTCTGAGCCCATCCCTTTTGCTCGATGGGGATTGGACTTGGTTGGGCCTCTCCCTATGGCGTCCGGAGGGCGTAAAACTATAATTGTGGCCATCGACTACTTCTCGAAGTGGATGGAAGCAGCTCCCCTGGCAGGGACAACATCAAAAGATGTCATAAAATTTATTCTGTCCAACATATGTTGCAGATTTGGTGTCCCACAGAGGATAACAACAGACAATGGGCCACAATTTGACAATAAAGAAATGGAAAGCTTCTGTGCCTCAAGGGGTATACAGCACTGCTTTTCTTCACCTTTCCACCCACAACCCAATGGGCAGGTTGAAGTGGCTAATAGAACTATACTGTCCGGGTTAAAGAAAAATTTGGAAGGGGCTGCTGGGAAGTGGCCTAGTTATCTACAAGAAGTCTTGTGGGCCTACCGGACAACACCTGGGGCTGCAACACAAGAGTCTCCCTTTGCCTTGGTATATGGAATGGATACAGTAGCTCCCATAGAGAAAACACTCCCTTCCTTTCGTATTCACAACTTCTCCGGACACGCTAATGAAGTGGCAATTAGAAATCAACTTGATTTGATAGAAGAAAGACGGGTTAAAGCTCATCTTAGAGTGGCACACTATCAGGGCTTGATGAGAAGCAGGTTTGCTTCTAAGGTTAAAAGAAGAGATTTCCAATCAGGGGATAAAGTATTAAGGAAGGTCTTCTTGCATACTAAGGAGAAGCTCTTCGGAAAGTTGGTCCCAACCTGGGAGGGTCCGTATACTGTAGTTGAAAGAATCAAGCCTGGGACTTACTGGTTGGAAGACAAAGATGGCAGGGTTTTAACTCACCCTTGGAATATTGAGCACATTCGAATGTATTTGGAATAACACTTGTGTAAATATTTACTTGTTTAAACATCCATGTAAATATTTGGGGGCATACCTTCCCCTCTTCGGTGACACGTAGAGCTTTCAATAAAATTTGATGCCTTCTTCAAAATTTTCTAAGTATTTTCAGAATTCTATCCCTTGTGGTACTATCCGGACTGAAAGGTCTAAGGGCTATTTAAACTCTAGCCGGAGAATCTTAAACACTCTCACAATACAATAACTCAAAGCTACTTAAATTCCAGCTATCTAAACTAAAACAAATAATAAAAGAAGAGGATGGTTGAGCAAAATAAAAACATTCATTCAACAACTTAAAATTGCCTTGGCCTTCCAAGGACTTTTCGAACAAGTTTGGGCACAGTACAAAAAATCTGTCCGAATAATACGGACACCATCACACAAGGAGTGCCTTGGCCTTCCAAGGACTTTAGTTTGAATGAAAGATAAACAAAATAAATTATAAATTAAGGTTGAGCCTTTGAAGATGGCTCGCCCTCATCTGCTTTCTTGCCCTTGATGTCGCTCTTCTCTTCGACTATCTTCTTGCCCTTGGGATCAATCTCTTCCTCACCCGGGCTCTCTCCGGTTTCCTTTTCATTATCAGATGAGGACTCACTGGAATATCCCTCGTCAACCATAGTATAATATGGAAGGTCATCATCATCCACATAGCGCCATAAGTCCCCCAGTCTCCTCTTCGGGAATTTTCGTGAAACAGGAGAACCATATCAGACTTCACCCTTTGAATCATTAGCCCCTCGCTTTGTATCATCTCCCTGGCATAGGCGTTGATCTTGGCCTTGATTGTGGCCTCTTGGTCCCTCACCAAGGCAGCCTTCTCTTCAGCAGCCTGAGTCACTGCATTTTCTAAAGCGATCTTGTCAGTGGTCAGGTTGGTGATAAGCTTCTCCTTTGCTGCAGTTTCTCCCCTTGAGATTGTCAGGTCCTTCTCCAGTCCGGACAGCTTATCCTGAAGATCTTTTATGGTTTCTTCTAGGGTGGCAACTTTTGTGTTGCTTTCATTTTGCTTCTTCTTCAGCTCCTCATTTGCTTCCTTAAGCAAGTCAGCATTGGTGGTGGCAGTGCGGAGGTCTCCGGACAACTTTTCCTTATCAGACTTGAGGTCTTTGATAGTGTCTGCTTGAATCCGGACTTGCCTCTCCAATGTGAGAACTGGCTGCACATTACTAAGTAGAGAGTGGGCTATAGTATCCTTCTCACTAGAAACCATGAAAGTCTTACCGTTAAAATTGACCGTATTGGAGCTGCTCGGAGGGATGTAGGGCCCTGCAAACTCGTCTCTAGGCAGGCCAAGGAAATATTCACCAAGTCCACCCAGACCGGTGATGTCCACTTCATCCAAATTAAGCTCTCCCCCCTCAACCTCATCAGTATGGAATTCCCTTGGAATATCTTCTTGAAAGTCCCTTGGGATCTCTTCGGCCAGTGTCGGGTCAGTAGGGAAAGAGGGCTCCGGATCGCGGAGAGCAAGCTCATCTCCTTGGGAAGTCTTTTTCTTCTTGGCTTCCCTATCAGCACCTTCACTTGCTTGCTTGCGAGTCCTCTTGGATGCCCTTGGAGGTTTTGGAAGGTTCACTTCCTGCTTTTCGCTCTCCTGCTCCACCACTTGTAAAAGGGCTGCATCAATTTGAACTTGTGTTGGCCCCTCTAGATCTGTTGGGGCCTCCTTCTCAGTATCACCTGCCACGTTCTTGCCTTTTCTTCTGCCCTTCATTTTTCTTGGGGCTTTGGCCCGGGCAGGCAGGTAGAGTGTCCCATCCATCTCGTGAGACCTTCTCAGCACAATGTCCTCATCAGGATGGGTGGCGAGCTCCTCTCAAGTAAGGTCTCTCCGACCTGTTGTGTTCCACAGGTGGGACCTTGCTAGGTTTCCAGTGGTGAAGGCCTTGTGGAATCGGTTCTCCCAGTTCTCTGCAGCCCATGCATTGATTTTGCCACAGGTAGTCTGTCCGGCCTTCAGGTAGTCCCCGAACTCCTTTGGAAACTCTATTAAAACAAAAGAGAAATTGGTTAGTACAAACTTAACTTAAAAAAAAGAAGAGAAAGATTCGAACAGAAACTTAAAGTAAAAACTTACGGTCACTCCTCCATCTACTCCTGAGAAGGCTTGGATTCTCTCTGGCTTTGATTTTCTTGTCGTTTTCCCATGAGCCACTAACAAACAAGAATTGGCTCCTCCATTTGCTCTCCGACTCCAGGAGATCATCAACAGCTTTGAGATCATTCCCCATGTTGAAATGGTAGAAGGGGAACTGATGATGCTTGCACAGGTTGGCCACTGCAGCGAACTCTTCCATAAGAAGAGGGATCCCTGATAACCTAGATGCCATAATGCATGACATCAAGGTGAACCAACCATTGGGGCTTAGCTGTGTTGGGCAGAGCTTGACCAGGTGGAAGTAGCGCACGATCTCCGGGTCTAGTGGGAACCTGAGTCCCCAGTTAAATAGCTCCGTAAAGAAGACTATTTCATTCTTTTTACAGTCCATCGGGGTCTCCGGATCGATGGGAATCCTTATTTTTACGTTCTCAGGGATCCCCCACTTTGTGCGTATTCTACCCAGATCAGAGGTATGGATAAATGCATACTTGGTCTTCTGCAAGGCCAAGAGGTACTTGAGCTCAACTTTATGAAAGCATGGCCCCACTCTCCCTTCAAGGCTCCCCGGCAGGTCCGGATGCCTCAGATATAAGTCTTCCTTGCCCTTCTTGGCAACAACAATAGCGGTATCAGCTTGTCCGGAGGACTCGGACTCAAATCGGACCTCCTCAGTGGAGTCCTCCATTCTCTCCTCCATAATTGTTGGGGGAGCTTCTGTAGAAGTAGCCCGGGGAGGGTTGAAGCTTGTAATGGCTGGCCCTCCGGACTGTTGACTGCCCGTATTCATTTGACTTCTCACCTCAATTTGAGTTTCTGAGGCAGAAGATTCTTTGGGGGGTACTGGGCTGCTGGCCTCCGGACCGGACGGCCTCTCCCGGGGAGCTCTAATGGGTGCCCCAGACCCAGATTCACTATTTTTTTCCCCCGATTTCGAGGGGGTATTTTTAGAGGTTAGCCCCTTGACTAACCGGCTTGGCCTTTTGATGACTAACTCCTCCGGGGAATGGTCAGAGTTAGACCCCATGGCAATAAAATATGATTTTTTCCTAACGCTTGTAGCGGTGACTCCCGGTTCAACAGCAGGGATTGACTCCTGAACTGAGGAGCCAGATACTATGAGAGAAAGGGTGGATTGAAAGAGCTTTTTAGGCTTGGTACCTTTGGAAGAGGATGAGCCTCTATCAGATTCTGCAACAGAGAAGGCTGGTTTTTCAACAGGCGACGATGGTAGCCCTGCTGCTAGTCGTTTCTCCTTCTCGACCCTTTGTGCTTTCTCCAACTCCGAAAGGTTGAGCCAACCGCCTTTGATCAATGCTGTTCTTACTGTAAACATAAAACAGCCAATGAAGTTTTTGTTCTAGAGAGATAAAGCTCTGGGTGAAATTACAGAGTAAAATTTGAGAGAGATAGTGAAATAATGAAAAATGAATGAGAATTTATAGTAGATGTGAAAAAAGGAGTTGATTCCTAGGAGAATCCGAAAAGTTGGGTAATGATTAAAAGACGGCGCTGATGTCATTATTGGCAATTAAAGAGGTTACTTGTAAAAGAAAATGGTGCGAAATTCAAGGTGAAAAAACGGCTGGAATGGCCAATCAGAATGCGACACGTGTCCCACCAAATCTGACAAAAAACCGTTTGGAATTCGTAAAGTTTGATCTGTCCGGATATACCCACAACTCTCTCCGAATTAAGAACCACCTCGAACAATCGGACTGTTTTTCAGTTCTTTGACAAGGACACTTTCTCAAACACCTAAAAAAGGGGCTCCTGATGAGTCCGAATTCAGGATTCTCCCCGGAAGGGCAAATCAGTATAAAACTCTCCGAATACCGGACAGGCACTAAGGACATAAACCGGACAGATGATTTGGACCGGACAGATCATTTCGAACACTGTAAACTTAAGGCTGTTCGAACTATGACTAAAGTACTAAAAAACCTAAACACTTCCTGACTAAGCTGCCTATCCTCCTGCTTAGAACTCATGGGTCTTTAAACATGACCCGAGTCCATTAAACTTGACCCGAAAGCCCATTAAGGGCCCAAACATCACACTATAAATACCCAACCACCAGCATTAACTATGGGTAAGAAAAATTAACTGCTACCAAGCTGCTTAATTATCTCTCTACCGTGAAACACCCTTACACCACCGTTAAACACCCTTACACCACCGTTAAACACCCTTACACCACCTTGAAACTCCACTTAAAATTACTAGCCTACCCTCAGGCGATTATTTTCCACACCAGATAATATTTTTTAAATATATATAGTATCAATTTATACTTTTATATATATATATATATATATTAAACTCTAACTACAAAATATAGTATTTTCCTTCTAGTTTCTACTATCATTTTAAAAAACTCTAACTACATGCTGCCGCAAATTGCTTTCTTGCTTTATTTTAGTTTTTCCTAATCACATTTTAGTTATTTATGTAATATATATTATGTCATGACACCGACAATTCAATATTTGAAATTTGAATATAAACCATTTGTTATTATAATTTATTTTGATATATATATACACTTCTTCAATAATAAAATCCAGGACACCATGATGTTCCGATCCTGGCTACGCCACTGGATATAGCTAAAGTTCCTTTGAGCATATGATTATCCATCTCGAAAGTATACATTGTTAACCGAGAATGTAGCAACTATTTTTGACAAAATGCAAGAGAAGACAAATTTTAGACCACCTCATCAAATGTTAGCTTTAGATAATGGAAGGCATAAGAGGTATTTTTATGCTTGTAACAATGATCACGATGATTTGGCTAATGATTATTTTCATTTGAGGGAGAAAGTACATAGGTTGATTGATCATGGAAATTTTATTGAGTTTATTAAAAGGAAAAACGAGGATAAAAGTGAGGGAACAATGATGGGTTACATCGGGATCTGGAGGTAGAAATACAAAGAGATGATAAGAGGAAGCAGTGGGTGCATACTATCTCAAGAGGAGACACTTTTTCAGGAACAAGTTCTAGTTGTAGAAAAAAGGCATAAAAAGATCTAGACGTACATGTTTGATGAATCTCCATACCATCATCATAGAAGTCGCTTGTTGATTTGTCATTTATTGATGATTATTTTAGAATACTGGATGGACGCATCAAAGGTTGGTTATTCTAATTTTTTAGAAGCAATTTAAAAATAATGTGGAAGCATATATAGATGAAATGATTGTTAAGATTAGTACTAAGGATCAGCAAGTGGAAATCATGTGTAGGATATTTTATATTTTTAGAAATTCTAATCTTAATTTGAATCATTTAAAGTGTACCTTTGGAGTTAGAAGTGGAAGTTCCTTGGGTATGTTGTCAGCAATAATGGAATCGAAGCTGATCTTGAGAAACTTAAGGCATTATTAAACATAGAGCTTCCAAGTAATATTAAGGAAGTGCAAATATTGACAAGACGTTTAACGCCTCTGTCTCGATTTAATTTCAAAAATATCGAATAAGAGTCATGCCTCTTTTGATATCCTTAAGGAAGCTAAGGCGTTTTGTTAAAATAAAGAATGAAATGAAGCATTTTAAGTTTTAAAAGATTATTTGGTTTCACAAAAAATCTTATCGTCACCAGTGAAAGGCGAACCTTTGTACCTTTATCCTTATGTATTTAGTCATATGGTGAGTTCCGTGTTGTTAAGAGAAGTAGACTAATTGTAAAGATAAGCCTACTATGTGGTTAAAAGTTTCATTGATACTAAAAAGATATTGGAATTTTGAAAAACAACTTTAAGCTAGGTTTTATATATATATATATAATGAGGCCTTATTTTCTGAGTCATAGTATCATTATGCGTACATTTTTTTCTTTGATAAATGTATAGCAAAAATCAGATGTCTCGGGAAGACTCACGAAGTAGTCGGTTGAGTTTGAGAATATAAAATTGTGTATGAGCCTCGTACTACGATTAAAGCTGAGACGATAGCAGATTTCATAAGTGAGTTTGCTGGTGAAATGTTGATTGATGACGAGGGTGCGTTGTATGATACGAAAATATATTTTGAGTGCATAGTTGAGGTTGATGGAGCTTCAGATATTGGTAGAGGTGGAACATTAATCATTTTGAAAACACCATTTGGTGAAGAAATTAAGCAATCAATAAGGTTTGGGTTTGATGTTGAGTATGTGAGTGTGTTGGGAGGTTTGAAGTTATCTCATATTTGTGGAGCAAACATTATTCAGGTAAGGTCAGGTACAAAATTAGTTGTAAGTCAAGCTAATTGTGTCTATGAGTCCAATAAATAAAGTATGGGTGTATATTTAATGGTTTTAAAGGAATGGGAAAATAAATTTGAAAATATGAAATTTGATAAGGTTTATCGTCTTTATAATTCGGATGCTGATTTACTAGAAAATATAGTTGCATCGAGGGTAATCCGTCAGTTATTGTTTAGGAAAGATCATATGTTGACGAAGGAGATAAATTTTTTTTTTGGTTTTGACATTTGATGTTGTAAATGATTGGTGAGAGGAGTATTTGCTATTTTAAGAGATCATGTACTTCTAGAAAAACTGAGCCCCGTGCTTTAAGAATTCACACGGTAAAGTATACAATTCTTGACGATGTACTTCATAGAAAGATTTCAACGAGGCTCTTGTTACGTTGTTTGAATATGGAAGAAACATGGTTCATTTTACAATATTTGCATAAAAGAGTTGTTGGGCCCCATTATGGATATACAATTATAATTATGTGTTTTCTTCTTGTGGGTTTTTATTGGCAAAAATTATCAAATGATTTCAAGGTTATTTTTCAAGGTTTAATGTTTGTCAATAGTATGCTAGACGAGTCGTGTACCGAGTGAGCCTATAAGTCTGGTTCCGTGCCTTGTCCTTTTGATAAGTGGAAGATCGATTTGGTATGTCCGATACTCATAGATACTGATTTGGGTTAGAGTACAACATTATTAGAGTTTAATGAAATATAGATTTGATTCGAAATTGAAGCCAATTTTTTTTAAAAGAATGTGATTGGTTGTGAATAGAGTTTTTCAAGGAATAAACGATAAAAGTTCACAAAAGTTAGCTCCAAATTAGGAGGTTCGTACAAAGTTATGTCTAAGAGATACCATAGGACATATAGGTTGGAAAAGTTGAATAGTAATATGTTGAAGCATCCTTGGAATATTCAACATTGAAGCATTATAGAGAAAATTCGTAATTTGGATGTGCTCTCTGTTTCTTTCTTGTGGCACGAATTTGTTTTAATGAGTCATGTTGTAAAGCTGATTCATCAATAAAATTTATTTCTTCCTTTGAATAAAGAAATTTGAATTGTTCGGGAACGTCACTAGATAAGAGAAATAAGATGAAGATATATAAGGAAGGGTGGAGTCAGATAATGAATAAACTATTATGGTTAATAACCAAGCCTAAGGTTGAAAACATAAAGGTTACGCAAACGATCATACTGTATTCTGACATAACAGTCAAATGAGAAATAATGGTTAAGAAACCAGTTCTAAATGTGAAAATCCGAAAGGTTATGCAAGTGACTATACTATACCATAACGTAATAGTCAAATTAGTGATTATGGTTAAAAAACCAAGCCTAAGGATTTAAAATCCGAGAGGTTATGCAAGTTTCTTTCCACATTGGTTTGTAGTTTAACATTTTCATTTTCATCATTGCTCTCTTTTTCAGTAGGAGCTATGGCATAAGTTTCTTTCACAAGCTTGGTATATTTGTTTATGTTTACATCTTTATCTTTTGAGGTTGGTAGTTTGAGAGGTCGGTTAAGGCATTTATATTTACGTAATATCTTTTATAGTTCTCTTAGTTGAATGTTAGGATTTGCATTTAAGATTGACAAGATAATCCCTTTTTGACTTTCTTGGATTAAAACCTCAGCATCAACAAACACAAATTTTTATCTTTCACTTATAGCTTTGAATTCAGACATACGGAGGAGGTTAATTTATTATAAAGTAAAAAGGAAAATATAGTATTGAAGGCAAACCTCAAGTTGAATTTCAAACTGTATGCGAAGGATATCATATGTGTTTATGTTTTCGTATCAGGCCATGTTAGGACAGTGTAAGAATTAACGAGAGATGGTTAAAGTTGAAGATGCGTGGATAGAAATATATGTGATCTGGTGATATGATGGGTTGTTGTTACTCGACTTAAGTTGGGGTTTCTAGTGTAGGAAAAATTTCCATTAAGGCTTTGAATTGATGGTTGTGCGATAAGTTGGTTTTGTCTTTAAGCCAAGCGATGGTCCACGTCGATAATCATATTTTTTTATTTGTTTGATTTTTGGTTAGATGGGACAGAAATATGGGCAATGTTTTGTTAACACTTGTATTGTTAGAATCCTTAGTGTTGAAATGAGGGGCATGAATTTTGGTGGCATTGGTAAAATTAGATTTGACATCGGTAGGGCTCGTATTGTTTTTGGTTGGTTTATTTTTTTTATAGAGGTTCAACATTCAAGAGGGAGTCGAAATCTTCTTCATTGTCAAATTATCATTTTCCCGATAAGAGGTGGTGTTTTGATCATTTTTTATACGGGCATCATTTTTGGAAGTAGATTTTGAGCCGATATTTTTTTTTCTTTTTTGGGAAAATATTTTTAAAGAAGTGTTGATAGCATTGGTATTTTTCGAGTCTTTTATAATTTTATTTCTTGTAACACCCAAGATGATTCCTTATCGGTTACGAGATTGTACTCGTTGTCGCAGTATGCTTAGAGTGCTTTCAATTGTAACTGGTTCCGGTTATGCGCATTGTTGGTTTACCATCAACACTAATAGCGATTTCTGGAAATGGCCACAACCCAACGTGGATAAAGTTTTCTTGTGTGAAAAGGTAGTGAAAGTCTAATAGGTAGATGGGTCGGGTAGTTAAAGAAAAGATTTCTAAAGGTTTGTTATCATGGTAGAAGTTTTTAAAGGATTCGAGAACCTTGTGTGGGTATGAAAAATAATTAAAAAATTCAATAGATAATACAATTTTATGGTATAGACCATACCTTACGTGTTTGCATTAATCTTCTCTCTATCTGACCAAAATATATCAGAATAATTTATAGACTCCAAAATTTTGGTCACATAGATAAATCTTATATTTCAGTTATGATCGGAGAAGGTTACATTGATAATTTAAGTAGATTTTTTCAAAGTTAAGAATTTACATTGACTGAAATATACTATTTCAAGGTTACATTGATAATTCTTATAAATCCTTACGTTTAGGCCTTTTTTTTGTTGTTTTCGTGAATTTTCTCATTTATTTTTATTTTTATTTTTATTTTTATTGGATTTAATTAAATAGTTAACCAGCTCCAATCGCTTTGAAATTAGGCTGGGCTTTATTTTATTTCGTGAGGAGTAAGTTGTAATATTGGCGTAGGGTTTCGAGCACTTTTATAAAAGGCTCTCAAACCCTATTTCTACCGTTAGACTTTTTAGAATATAATTTGGGTATACTCTAAGCCTCTTATACTCTGACCTAGGTTTAGAGTTTATTCTTTGTTTCGTCTTCTTCTCTTTGTGTTTACCATATTGTTGTAAAAGTGACAGAGCTCCTAAGACGTGGTTTAAGGAGGTATGCCGTCTACGAGATCCTTGCGTTGGAAGTCGGCTCTTCCAATCACAGAATCAATCGATCGTGATGAATTCAAAAACCAATTTCGCCAGGTGGGTGAACAGATGCATTATTTGGGAAACCAGATAAGTGACGTACATGAAACACTACAAAGGCGGTTGAACAACCAAACCAACGGATTTCGAGCTCCACGTTCGAGCAACCAACCTTTGGGATATGAGAGAGAGACTAGCCGCGAGCAGAATCCGTTTGCAAGAGAACAAGGTAAAGGTCAATATTACCCACAATACTATAGTGAATAAATCTTTGAGCAGCCTCCTGCGAGTGATTTTGATCAGAACCCCACAAACGGTGGGAATCTGGATTCAGACTTGAGATCCCAGAGTTCCAATGGGTTCTCGAACTAGAGGAGTTTTTAGATTGGATCTCCTTAGTTGAAGAATTCCTTGATTTCAAGGAGGTTTCCGATGCAAAACGGGTACAGTTGGTTGCAACTAAGTTCCAAGGTCGAGGTGTATCTTGATGGCAGCAGTTAAAGCATACCAGAACAAGGCAAGGTAAGCAAAAAATAGCAACCTGGGCTAACGTTTTTAAGCACTTGACAACTGCGTTTTTGACTTACAACTATGCAAAACGGACGGTTCTAGGCCCTAGTCCAGTAGTACCAACTGCCTCCCTTATGCGTACAGGTGCTAACTCACAAGTCTTTAGTTGCGCAGGTACTTCCTCGCAGGTCATGTGCTATCATTGTCACGAACTAGGGCACGTTGCTTTATAGTGTCCAAAATTACGACAACAGCCACAACAATTGAGGGGTTTGTTCACTAGAGCTGCTGATTTTGATCTGGAAGGTGACCCTCGGTTTAATGCTAAACTAGAGGATGTTGTTGGTGAGGTAAAAATCTCTAAAATATGTCTGGTGTCTTTTTCTGTTGGTAACTACAAGGATAAGGCATGGTGTGATGTCATTGCTATAGATGCTTGTCACTTAACTCTAGGCTGACCATGGAAATATGATAGAAGTGTCACATACGATGGTAGAAAAAACCTCTATAGTTTCATATGGAATAACGTTAGATTCATATTAACACCTACTAAGGAGGTATCCCCAAAACCTGCACTTGTTGTATCACAAAAGTCGGGTAAGAACATTTTAGCTCGAAAAGCATTTATAGAGCATGCTAGGATAAATGAATTGTTTATCTATTGGTGGTTACAGAATTTAATGATGATCCGTATGCTGATATACCTGAGCGCGTTCGACCGCTATTAAGGAGCTTCGTAGACAGGTGGAAGAACTGTTGACTAAAAGGCCATATCCGTGAGAGCCTTAGTCCTTGTGCGGTTGCCGCACTGTAAACACCAAAGAAGGATGGCTCAATGAGGATGTGTGTAGATAGCCAGGAAATCAACAAAATTACAGTAATCGGTTTCCTATTCCTTGCCTTGATGATTTACTGGATCAGTTGAGTGGTGCTACCATGTTTACGAAGATGGATTTATAGAGCGGATATCACCAACTTTGTTTTCGCATGGGAGATTAGTGGAAAACACCCTTTAAAACTTGAAAAAAGTCTGTTTGAGTGGATGGTCATACCATTCGGTCTTTCCAATGCTCATAGCACATTCATAAGGGTTATGGACCAGTTATATTGCCCATTCATTGGAACCTTACTAGTTGTGTACTTTGACGATATTCTCATATAACTATGGATGAGTTTCACCTCCCGCACTTAAGGGAAGTATTGGTTGTTTTGAGACGAGAAATGTTTTATGGGGGACTTGACAAGTGTTGCTTTCTGACAGATTCGGTTCTCTTCATGGGGTATTTTGTTTCAAAGGCTGTCTTGTCAGTGGTTAAGTCGAAAGTGGCAGCAGTGGGTGACTGGCCTATACCTACAGATTGTATGAACGACAAGACGTTTTGATCGAACTCTTAAGAAACTACTGTGTTTGAAGAGTTTGAAGTAAAACTGACCACTACACCTATTCAGGTTCTACCTGATTTTTCTACAGGTTTTGAACTGCATTGTGATACATCTAGATTGGTCATTGGAGTTTTACTCAACCAACGAGACCGCCCTGTAACATACTTCAGTGAGAAGCTAAGTGGAGCTAAACTCAACTACAATACCTATGACAAAGAGTTTTATGCAGTGGTACGGGCTTTGAAGCACTGGAGTTCCTACTTGGACTATTATTAATTTGTCTTATACACCGATCATGATTCCTTGAAGCATTTGAAGATTTAGTAGAAGTTCTTTTCTCGCCATGCGCATTGGGCAGCGTTTACTCAACAATTTATATTTTTTTATCAAACACACTTTGGGGGAAGTTAACTGCGTATCTGATGAAGTATCTACTGGCTATCTATCCATATTTTGGTCCTATTATAGAGGACGTCAGTGCAGGTTTGAGAATATTTTTTACAGTGAGCAACGGTTACCTCTTCAAAGCTAACTTACTCTGTATTCCTCAGGGTAGTTTGAGGTTACTGATTGTACGGGAGAGACACAAGGAGGGGCATGGTGGTAGAGATCAAACCCTTCACTCTGTATCCAGTCAATTCTTATAGCCGCATACGAGGCGAGATGTTATCCGTTTTATAGCTAGTTGCCGGGTTTGCCAGATGGAAAAAGGTACATCATCCAATGCAGGTCTATACCTACCACTCCCAATACCGGAGGGACCGTGGCAAATCGTCAGCATGGATTTCATCACTGGACTGCCAAGAACACAAAGAGGTAACGATTGTATTTTTGTGGTGGTTGATAGGTTTTCTAAGATGGCCCATTTTATTAGCTACAAGAAAACCACATATGTTGTGAATTTTGCTAATTTATACTTTCGTGAAGTCTACCGCTTAAATGGCCTACCCCTGAATATCGTTTCTCATCGCGATACGCGGTTTTTCGGGGACTTTGTATGGACAGGTTTGACCAGATATCGCTAACCTGCGCACGAGTACAACAAGTTAGTTGCAAGGAAAGTGGGTCTATTTATTGAAAAGATTAATCCCAATGCATACAGGTTAAAGCTACCCAACCACATGAAGACCCATGACGTTTTTAATGTGAAGCACCTGGTGCCGTTTACCAATGCTGCTGAAGATGATGAAGTTGAGAATTCTTGGGCGAATTCTTCCGAATAATGAGAGGATGATGTAGTTGCACAAGCCCATGGCTATATGGAACTTTTGAATAAACGAAAAAGGGATTTATTTAGGGTTACGTTTTGATCGAACTCTTAAGAAACTACTGTGTTTGAAGAGTTTGAAGTAAAACTGACCACTACACCTATTCAGGTTCTACCTCATTTTTCTACAGGGTTTGAACTGCATTGTGATACATCTAGATTGGGCATTGGAGTTTTACTCAACCAACGAGGCCGCCCTGTAACATACTTCAGTGAGAAGCTAAGTGGAGCTAAACTCAACTACAATACCTATGACAAAGAGTTTTATGCAGTGGTACGGGCTTTGAAGCACTGGAGTTCCTACTTGGACTATTATTAATTTGTCTTATACACCGATCATGATTCCTTGAAGCATTTGAAGATTTAGTAGAAGTTCTTTTCTCGCCATGCGCATTGGGCAGCGTTTACTCAACAATTTATATTTTTTTATCAAACACACTTTGGGGGAAGTTAACTGCGTATCTGATGAAGTATCTACTGGCTATCTATCCATATTTTGGTCCTATTATAGAGGACGTCAGTGCAGGTTTGAGAATTTTTTTTACAGTGAGCAACGGTTACCTCTTCAAAGCTAACTTACTCTGTATTCCTCAGGGTAGTTTGAGGTTACTGATTGTACGGGAGAGACACAAGGAGGGGCATGGTGGTAGAGATCAAACCCTTCACTCTGTATCTAGTCAATTCTTATAGCCGCATACGAGGCGAGATGTTATCCGTTTTATAGCTAGTTGTCGGGTTTGCCAGATGGAAAAAGGTACATCATCCAATGCAGGTCTATACCTACCACTCCCAATACCGGAGGGACCGTGGCAAATCGTCAGCATGGATTTCATCACTGGACTGCCAAGAACACAAAGAGGTAACGATTGTATTTTTGTGGTGGTTGATAGGTTTTCTAAGATGGCCCATTTTATTAGCTACAAGAAAACCACATATGTTGTGAATTTTGCTAATTTATACTTTCGTGAAGTCTACCGCTTAAATGGCCTACCCCTGAATATCGTTTCTCATCGCGATACGCGGTTTTTCGGGGACTTTGTATGTACAGGTTTGACCAGATATCGCTAACCTGCGCACGAGTACAACAAGTTAGATGCAAGGAAAGTGGGTCTATTTATTGAAAAGATTAATCCCAATGCATACAGGTTAAAGCTACCCAACCACATGAAGACCCATGACGTTTTTAATGTGAAGCACCTGGTGCCGTTTACCAATGCTGCTGAAGATGATGAAGTTGAGAATTCTTGGGCGAATTCTTCCGAATAATGAGAGGATGATGTAGTTGCACAAGCCCATGGCAATATGGAACTTTTGAATAAACGAAAAAGGGATTTATTTAGGGTTACGTTTTGATCGAACTCTTAAGAAACTACTGTGTTTGAAGAGTTTGAAGTAAAACTGACCACTACACCTATTCAGGTTCTACCTCATTTTTCTACAGGGTTTGAACTGCATTGTGATACATCTAGATTGGTCATTGGAGTTTTACTCAACCAACGAGGCCGCCCTGTAACATACTTCAGTGAGAAGCTAAGTGGAGCTAAACTCAACTACAATACCTATGACAAAGAGTTTTATGCAGTGGTACGGGCTTTGAAGCACTGGAGTTCCTACTTGGACTATTATTAATTTGTCTTATACACCGATCATGATTCCTTGAAGCATTTGAAGATTTAGTAGAAGTTCTTTTCTCGCCATGCGCATTGGGCAGCGTTTACTCAACAATTTATATTTTTTTATCAAACACACTTTGGGGGAAGTTAACTGCGTATCTGATGAAGTATCTACTGGCTATCTATCCATATTTTGGTCCTATTATAGAGGACGTCAGTGCAGGTTTGAGAATTTTTTTTACAGTGAGCAACGGTTACCTCTTCAAAGCTAACTTACTCTGTATTCCTCAGGGTAGTTTGAGGTTACTGATTGTACGGGAGAGACACAAGGAGGGGCATGGTGGTAGAGATCAAACCCTTCACTCTGTATCCAGTCAATTCTTAGCCGCATACGAGGCGAGATGTTATCCGTTTTATAGCTAGTTGCCGGGTTTGCCAGATGGAAAAAGGTACATCATCCAATGCAGTTCTATACCTACCACTCCCAATACCGGAGGGACCGTGGCAAATCGTCAGCATGGATTTCATCACTGGACTGCCAAGAACACAAAGAGGTAACGATTGTATTTTTGTGGTGGTTGATAGGTTTTGTAAGATGGCCCATTTTATTAGCTACAAGAAAACCACATATGTTGTGAATGTTTCTAATTTATACTTTCGTGAAGTCTACCGCTTAAATGGCCTACCCCTGAATATCGTTTCTCATCGCGATACGCGGTTTTTCGGGGACTTTGTATGGACAGGTTTGACCAGATATCGCTAACCTGCGCACGAGTACAACAAGTTAGTTGCAAGGAAAGTGGGTCTATTTATTGAAAAGATTAATCCCAATGCATACAGGTTAAAGCTACCCAACCACATGAAGACCCATGACGTTTTCAACGTGAAGCACCTGGTGCCGTTTACCAATGCTGCTGAAGATGATGAAGTTGAGAGTTCTTGGGCGAATTCTTCCGA
Source organism: Limnanthes douglasii subsp. nivea (assembly GCA_036936605.1). Taxonomy (NCBI): domain Eukaryota; kingdom Viridiplantae; phylum Streptophyta; class Magnoliopsida; order Brassicales; family Limnanthaceae; genus Limnanthes; species Limnanthes douglasii. Next base: position 258,222,142 of record JAUPFV010000005.1, on the reverse strand, counting down.
ATAATGAGAGGATGATGTAGTTGCACAAGCCCGTGGCTATATGGCCCTTTTGAATAAACGAAAAAGGGATTTATTTAGGGTTCAGTTATTTAAATAAAGCATTACGACCACTCAAATAGAACGCATTTAGGCCCTTTTTTGTTGTTTTCAGGAATTTTCTAATTCTTATTTTTATTTTTATTGGATTTAATTAAATACTTAACCAGCTCCAATCGCTTTGAAATTATGCTGGGCTTTATTATATTTCGTGAGGAATAAGTTGTAATTTTGGCATAGGGTTCGAGAACTTCTATGAAAGGTTCTCAAACCCTATTTTTGCAGTGACACGTTTTGGAATATAATTGGAGTTTTCTCTAAGTCTCTTATACTCTGACCTACGGTGAGAGTTCATTCTCTGTTTCGTCTTATTCTCTTTGTGTTTACCGCCATCTGTTCTATCTCATATATCGACATTACCAGATAAATCTTGAGGTTTGGATTATGAAATATAGAAGGATACAAAATTGTTTGAACGTAGGAGTTACCTGTTTAAAAGAAGGATGAAGTCTGGATCTCTGTAAATTTGGTGTAAGCACTGTAAACGAAGCAAATACTTGTGATTGAAAGAGAAAATAATAGGGAAGAAGAGTAACTATTATGATATTTTTTTTATAAGTAAAATGGTGAACAATTAAGTTGTTATGAAATAGAGATCGTTAGATTATAATGATATTAATGGTCAAATTTTTATTGAGGATATAAAACGGTGTTATTAATCTAGTCGAAATTATTGACTGATATTATGACACAGTTTGTGAGATGTGTCAGTTTAGTAACGTATATGTCGTTTGGTAAGCATGAATATAATATTAAAACTAGTAACCTTGTTTTATGTTTTTCTTAGTATTTTACATAAATTAATTAGAATTAACTTTTTCTGAAGACTAAGGGTAGTCCTGATACGACTATATTTCATAGATGGAGTATACTAATTATTAACCAAACTAATGTTTCAGTCTTTACTCGTATTTTTTAGCCAATGCAAATTTTGAAAGAAATTGCAAAATTTACAATGAATAATTTACATCAATAATTTTACCAACTCATAACGTTGGTAAATAATTCTCACACATAAAGAAAAACAAAGTCAAAATGATACGAACAAGGGTTACGTAGTTTGATTAGTTTTGCCTACATATATAGAAAACATGATAAAGCATCATTGTATCTCAGAAATATAAAAAAACAAAATTTATTCCAAAAATTCAGATAATATACATTTACATATCTCGTGTAAATATTATAAAAGAACTATTATAAATATCACAAATTATCCAAACAACTTTTCTAAACAAAAATTCAGTTTTGAAGCATTTTTTTCTTATTTAAAAGATAATTATCTTGTTGTGCTAAACAACTATAATGATAAAAACCTACATCCTTTTTTTTATCATTACATATTTGAGCTTATCATTTATAATAGAAACAATATATATAAAAGAGAGAAACTTTACACAAAACATAAACTAACTATATAATTGAAAATAAAATAAATGTTCACATTATCCAGAATAGTTCATATTTAGAAAATAAATATGAAAAATATTTATTCAACTAAAAGTCATATTTAAGATCCATTTAAAAAAGGTTTGGATTTAATTATCTTAAAGTATATATATATATATATATATTTTAATCTTAATGTTGTAGGATTGAGCAAAGCATTGAAATTAAATTCGTCTTCTATTCTAGTTGGAACGTATAAAAGTTAAATTTTATTTGGATCAATTCTAACTCAAAGTTATAATATAACTGTTTTAATCGATTGAATCTAAAGTTAGGCCGAGTTTTAGAGTTTTTTTTATTAGTTATCAAGATATTATGATATAAAACTCTATATTTTTAGAAATATATATTTGAGATATTTTTTAGTTTTGAAGTCCATAAATAACTATGATCTCTTCCATTTGTAACTATTCAAGACAAATTGAGAAAAAGATTTTACTAAATAAACATATTGTTTTATATTTATAAGTCTCGTAATATTTTCTTAGTATTGTTTTCATAATTATTTTCTTCATACTTAGCTTATTTGGGTTACTTTCGTGTTTCTTGGGTATTACGGTTTTGAGTTAGTGCTATCAACAATCGAATTAAATAGATACATGATATCCGAGTTATTTTGATATACTATTCATCAAGATCCGTTTTATGAAAAATCGAGTTAATTCTAAGTATCAAATCAAGGGGTCGTGAGGTTGGATTGTGTATGGATATCTTAAACAAATCAAATTTTCGATTATGGAAGTCACGCATGAAGTCATACTTGATAAGTGATGGGTTATGAAGCCATCGGTGACAACCTCCCAACATCTTCAATATGTGATGTTACAAGAGCATAAGCGATGAATAGACACAAAAGAATGTGAATACAAAGTTTCTTTTAAAAAGATTAACGTCTTCGAGCATGTCTCAAGGTGTATGTCTACAAACTCTATTTGGAAGACGTTAGAAAGATTGTAAAACGATAAGAATAAATGTCAGATACAATTGTTAGAGAACATATTGGCAAATACGAAACAAATAGAGTCTTCAATCTCAAAGTTCTTCATCAAGTTAAAGAAATTTGCTCGTATATTAATATTCTAAATAAAAAAGAATTAGCGATACAACCTTCATTGGAGGAGTTTTGAAATTTCCTTCATAAGAATCACCCATCAATTAAAATATGGGATGATTATAGAAGTGCAGGTTTAGCTCGGAGGAAAGAAAGCCTCAAAGTCAGATCATATCATGTTAGTTCAAAGAATAGTGAATGAATGAAGGGAATGATCTTCCATATGAGATAAGACACGATTCAAGTGTTACTTGTAAAGCGAAATTGTGTATTTAAAAAACTATTTTCACATCAAGTTGAAATAATCATACGACGTAATCAAAATGTCATGAGAAAGATGAAAATAAGGAAAAGTTTCAATGGTGGAGGTTGCATCCTCGAGCATACCGAAAATAAAAAAAATTGAAACATGATGGGATCCTAGAGTCTAGTTGTAGTTATCATATTACTGGATATGGAAAGTTGTATTCTAATCTTTAGCACCGTGATAAAAAAGAAGCTATCACTGTCGCAGATAACTCAATCCATCTTGGAAATTTTATTAATATAGGAAATGATGGAAGCTGAATCACTCTAAAAATGCATCTCATGAATTTATACTAAAAACTAATTGGTGAACATGGTGGAAGATAAGTACGAATAATAATGCCTTTACATGACATGTTAGGAATGATCACATAAATATGACTAGTCTGAAGTTATGGTGAATACGGGTTTTGTCAACAAAATCCCAAAGTTAAAGATTCAAAATGGAGGAAACATTTATGAAGTTTTTCAATACAGAAAGTCACATAGACTTCCACTTAAATTTTTAACCTTAAGATACAATATTCTATTGGAGAAGGCCCACAATGACTTAATGGGTCAAACAAGAACATCATTATCTTTCAAATTTCATTACATGTTGTTGTTTTTGGATAATTGTAAACGATACACATGAGTATACTTCGTGAATGAGAAATCATAAGTACTTTTAAATATTACCTTGCATTGAAGTTAGGTCGGAAGATCCATACCTTAAGGACGGATAATAGAGAAACGTTTGTGTAAAAAAAGTTTCTCTATTATTTATGAGGTCATGGTATTGAAAAAGAATTCAAATGTCCATATAAACCTCAACAAAATAGAGTAGCAAAAAGAAAGATCAAATATCTAAGTAAGACATGTGGAAACTGTCTACTTGAAACATCTTGGGATATTTGGATCAATATGCTACATTGAATGTTTGACTCTCAACGAACCAAGTTAGAGAGAAAAGCAAATAAGTGTATATTTGTTAGATATGATGATCAAAGGAACATATGGAGGTGTTGAATCATGCGACACACAAGTGCCCGGTGTCTCGTGATATTGTCTTTAATGAAGTTTCTTCATATTATGGGCCACCACCTCAAGTGTTGGGTGAGGTTCAAGGTTAATGAATCGAATATTCAAATTGCACTTGACAATACAAGTCATAAATATGAGATTCAAGGTGAAAGTAAGAGAAATAACCAAGATGAAAAAGCGGAGCAAGTGATGACCTTAGGGTTAATCAACGACTAGATGGGAATAATGTCAAGCCTACTCGGTTCAAAGATGATAGTTTTTCTACTACATGTTTATGTTAATATACAACTTACTTAGATGAAGATGAGCCATCATCATATTGTGAAGAAGCAGAAGTTTTGAGTGGTAGACCGTGATGATAAAGTATATGTATGCTCTCGTGAATAATAAAACTTGGGATTTGGTTTCAAAAACTCAAAGATATCAAATTCGTTTCTTGTAAATGGGTGTATTTAGCATAAACTGGATGAAACCATTGAAAAATTTAAACTAAGGCTAGTTGCTCGGAGAGTTTCTCAATAATATGTAGAAGAGTATGATGAAGTTTTCGGCACAATGGCAAAGACAACTACGATACAATCACTTTAGCTACTAGTTTTAGCTAGAAGTTAAGAAAACTACATGTAAAAACATATATGTATATTGTGAGACCAATAATAATATATTCAAAGAGAAACAACCTACTTTTATATCACGAAAGTATCCTAATTATTTGTGCAGAGTTAAAAGGATTTGGACGAGCTAAAAAATCTCCACAAGTTTGGTATATAAAAGTTGAAAGAATACATAATTTTCGTGGCTTGAGGAATTTTCTGATCCAATCCTATTCCTAAAAAATGATGGTAGAATTCACGTAATAGTTTTTTATTTAGTGGATGATATTATAAATCTTAGGAATGATGATGTATAAATTACTCATATATAAGAGGATATGTTAAAAAGTTTTAGAATAATAAGTTGGGTAAACTAAATAATTTTTTTTGTTTGTGGGCTAAAAAGGTGAAAGATGAAATATTCAATTTTTAGGATAGTTACGTAAGAAGAATTGTTGAGAAGTTTGGAGTACACAAATAAAAGACTACTCTAATCGATGTGAACATTAAGTTTAAACGAGATGACACGGGTTTTTGTTACCTAATCCTCAAACCTTTCGCGTTTTTATGGAAATTCTTCTGTACTTAACCATTACAAGAAATATTGCTTTCGCAATTGGTCTTGTAAGTGAGTTTATACCACCAAGTACGTCTTATAAGTCAGTTTATACCACCAATTACGGGAGGTGATGAACGCAAAACTTATCTTAAAATGAGCGAAAGGGAGATAGCAAAATTCTAAAAAATGGTATGAGAATGAATGGCCGACTATAGTAAAAAGAACCACTCTCTTTCTCTTTTAAAGTGGAGAGATTTCATGCACTATCACGGGCTAATAAACTTCATTAGTCACTAGAGTTAGTCACTTGTTTCAAAATTATCTTCAAGTTATATTTGTTTCACAATTGCCACTGAAGTTATATTCTTTTACATTTATGGTCACTAGCGGGGACTAAAAACGAAAATAAAAGACCAACATTAGTGACCATCGGTGAAACAAAATAATTCTTTTGATACAAAAAATTAAATAAGGGTTACTTTTGAAACAAGCAACCAACTCCAGTAACTAACCATGCTTTTTAGCCTACTATCAACCATGTCTCCTCGATTAAAACATACTCGAAACTCTCAATTAAAAATCCATCGTCTTAAAATCCGGTTAAAAATTCAAAACAAATCTAATAAAAAATCGGGATAAATTATCAAAATAACAAATGTAAAAAAAAAAAAAAACATTTATTTTACATAAAAAATAAACATAAATTCATAAACATAAATTTTCAAAAATAAAAAAAAAGACAACTATAACTACATTCACACTTAAACTATAGGTTGTTTTCCTTTTATTAAGTTCAACAAAAAAACAATATGATTGAAAATATACTTTTACAAAATGGTAATATAACTCACCCTAACAAACACATTTAAGAAACATAGACACCCTAACATTTAAGAAACATAGACACTCTCACATGTGCCTTTTTTTAGCGGTTGGAAATAAACATAGATATATTATTGATAGAAACATACATTGATACTTTGAGTGTGTTTTTGTTGGGGTTGGTCGGTTGCGTTAAGGGAAAAGACCTTCCAGTTCCGGTCAACCCTTTGAAGGACCCTACTTCAAATAAACAAAACCTAAAAACCTATTTTTTTTGTTTTATTTCTCTGTCTCAACCTCTGACAGTCATCTTTTAGAATTTATTAGTATATCTCAAACCGTACCAGTAAGTCGCTCCAAATAAACAAAAGCTAATCTTCTTTTAGGTTTATTCCTATGTCTCAAACCCTAACCGTAAGTTGCTTGCTAAAAATGAATATTGCAGCTACAAGAAGCTTACTCTTAAATAAAAGAAAGCTAATCTTCTTTTAGGTTTATTCCTATGTCTCAAACCCTAACCGTAAGTTGCTTGCTAAAAATGAATATTGCAGCTACAAGAAGCTTACTCTTTTTTCTTTGTACGTTTACAAAAAGAACTATAAAGATAATAGTGAACACTATGAGGTGACATAAAATAAACTAAACATTGGTGGAAGCTATTAACAACCACAACTTCATCTATATCGTGGAAGATGGCCCAATGTGCTGTTTAGGAATGATGCAGCCATTATTTGAGCAATAGCAAATCCGGCTTAAAAGAGAGTTCTATCCTGTAAATATTAAAAGCCATAGCAGACGCAGCTTCAAAAAGTTCTATATTTATAAATATTAATTTAGATTTTCCAATTATACATAGACACTTTGATATGTGTGTTTGTTCCCTGTATTACAGTTAATTGAAGGATATCTCTTCAAATAAGCCGCTTTTTGTTCTAGGGGTTTCCACCTGTCTCAATGTCAAACCCTAACAATAAGAGCATCCAAACAGATATTTTATTTTCACAGTTATTTTTAAAAATACATATTATTTTTTTAAAAATGTTTTCCAACATTTAATCTAAAACCTACTCTAAATTTACTGATTTTATTATGATAATTTATATTTATCTATACGGTTACACAATCTGTATATTTTCTCATTGTTTTTTTCACCACTTATAAAACTAAAAAACTAACTTAATTATAGATTAGCTTTTGTATTATTTAATAGTCTAAAATTATAGAATCTCATAAGTTAAATTATAGATTAGCGGTTGGGATGCTCTAAACCAGTTCCTTTATAATTAGTATTGTAGTTACAATTAGCTTCCTCTTTTTTCTTGGGTAATAAAAATAACAGCGTACATACATATAGTTTGCTCTTTCTTATGATTATCGTCTGAGGTAACGGACTCTTATCCTCAACGGAGGTTTGCAAATCGGAATTGTTGAACAACCTTATCGAGTCATCCTTCTAAGTACGGTGTGACAAACAACAACAAAAGAATAAACATATTTAATATTTATTAGATCTCCCAATTTGTTCATATGGGTTGCCAATATATATATATATATATATATATATATATATATAAAATGCATACCCCGGCCAAAGCGTTTGGCAACTTTTTCGAGAGTACCAGAAAAGTGTTGTTGAAGATTACTCATACACAAGTTCTTGGCTGTTATATGCTTCTTCTTCTCCACCTGTCCTTGACCTCGACACAGATCCTGAAAAAAAATGTATACCAGAAAAAGTTCAAAGCAATCCGAAATAACTTCAAATTAGTCATACCCGGAAAACTGTTGATGAAGCAAGGAAGGATGATGATAAGTGGCAACACCAAGTGATCTCCCAACATTAAAAGATCCCAAACTTGAACCGAAATGGCTCATTCAGATGACTCCTTGAATAGAGACAAAGCCTTGCCAACTGGATTCACGTTGGATGATAAGATGCTAAAGATGGTCAAGGGCCTTGAGCATCTTTTCATCCACCGTGAACCCAGTTGAACTATAAATCATGCCATGAAAAATCTTCTCTACGCCCTGAAACAGAAGACTATTCGTCAAGATTCAAATCCTAAAATCAATCTTAAAGCATAATAGAAGAAAAGTTCTACATTTGATCAGATCTCAAAAAATTGAGATCCGTATATGCCTATTACCAACAAAAATAAGTACAGAATAATCCGTATATAAAAACAAATGAATGAAAATTAAGCATAGAATCGAGAAAAGAGGATTGAAATCAAAGAAACGCTGGGATATTGATGATAAATCTTACCTTTGAGAGATGAATCGAAGTATATGATGGAATGGTGAAAACTGGTCTCAGATAAGAATATAGGAGCTAAGGCTTCACATGGTATTTAGCTCATAGAAAGAGAGACCGCCTAACTTATTACTAGCGTTGAAGGAACGCCCATAAATGTTTGTGGACAAGCGAACCATACGTGTTGCTTTATTGCTTTCACATCTGTCACTAATTTATCAGACATAAACAATCAATTAAGTAGCCGTGGCTTTTTTTTCTTTTTTTTTTCATATTCTAGTTTTGTTTAGATGGTATCCATTTATTTTTGAAAAAAGTATGGGTAAATATTTCTTTAATTATTTAATTATCACCTGTTTTTTTATAATGTCATTTGTACTTCGGATTGAAATTTAGATAAAAATACCCTCTGATTATATATACACCCGCTGGTACCTTCACGGGTACTAACGTGAGAGTTGTTTGAAAAACTAACCTGAGAGTTGTTTGCAACTCTCTCGATTTCCTAAAAGTTGTTACTGATGAAATTCAAAATAAAAAAATATCATCAATGGATCTAGTTTTGTTCATTTTAAAATAACAAAAGAAATATGGGCAATTTTTTTGTTAACACTTGTATTGTTGAATTCCTTGGTGTTGAAATGAGGGGCATGAATTTTGGTGGCATCAGTAAAATTAGATTTGACATCGGTAGGGCTGGTATTGTTTTTGGTAGGTTTTTTTTTTTTATAGAGGTTCAACATTCAAGAGGGAGTTGAAATCTTCTTCATCGTCAAATTATCATTTTCCTGATAAAAGGTGGTGTTTTGATCATTTTTATAAGGGCATCATTTTTTGAAGTAGATTTTGAGCCGATATATATTTTTCCTTTTTGGGAAAATATTTTTAAAGAAGCGTTGATAGCATTGGTATTTTTCGAGTCTTTTATAATTTTATTTCTTGTAACACCCAAGTTGATTCCTTATCGGTTACGAGATTGTACTTGTTGTCGCAGTATGTTTGGAGTGCTTTCAATTGTAACTGGTTCCCGGTTTTGCGCATTGTTGGTTTACCATCAACAGTACTAGCGATTTCTGGAAATGGCCACAACCCAACGTGGATAAAGTTTTCTGGTGTGAAAAGGTAATGAAAGTCAGACAGATGAGTCGGATAGCTAAAGACAAGATTTCTAAAGGTTTGTCATCATTGTAGAAGTTTTTAAGGGATTCAAAAACCTTGTGTGGGTATGCAAAATAATTAAGAAATTCAAAAAATCGGTTAGATAAGTAAAATGGTATATTAGATAATACAATTTTATGGTATAGACCATACCTTACGTATTTGCATCCATCTTCTCTCTATTTGACCAAATCCATCAGAATAATTTATAGACTCCTAAATTTTGGTCACATGGATAAATCTTATATTTCATTTATGATCGGAGAAGGGTACATGGATAAATCTTATATTTCAACATCCATATTTTCACCAATCATATTCAAATCCATTTTAACCATCATTAGTCGCATGTACTTGTTGTGCTTCACTTGGGTGGTATATATTTTACAATGCATCTATTTCATCTATTGGCGATCATATAATCATTGTTGTTGATGAGAAGAACTATAGGTGTTGGAAGCTCTCGGCATATGATCTTGCATCGTAATGTGCATGGCTTGCCGAGGGAAACTTGTAGGTAGAGCATGTGGTTTGATAACACCATTAAAATTTCATATATCTGCCAAAACTTTTTAAAACTGGGATCATACCTGCCATTTCGACCACAACTCTCTTTGATAACAATAGATCTTTTGGTTTTTCAAAGAATGTATTCCTATACCACAACTTTTTTTTAACAATACACATAGTCAACCTACTAAAATTTATCCTCTTTTTAATAAGCAAACGAATAAAAACAAGCTGATCATCATTGATATTAGTAGGAATAAAAACACTATTAACTAATCTTAAAGCTACTTTTCTACATCAATCCGGATTAGTTCTACTAGCTTTACGCCTACAATTAACATATCACTGCTCATACCACCACTTTGTGCATGGACTACCACCAATTATGCACCCCATTTACAAACATCGTGGATCATTAAAAATTAGACTTCTAGCTGCATAAAACTGTTTTACTAATTCTATATATCAATCACACCTAAATCTAACAAGGACTAACCAACGCAATCCTATTTCATTATCAAGACTATTTAAAATATTTTTGTACGCGACACTTCGCTAAGTTCCTCATATTATAAAAACATATTAGAGTAAATATAGGTTCCCTCATATGGTGTTAGATAGTTGTGAACGAGAACGTTGCTTTTGAGCATATCTTCAATAATATCGAATTTCACTCCACGATAGGATGAACTTCTCACGGATCTTGATCTTCTTCTAATCGCTGAGAATGTTTTCATCATCCTTTTTTTGGAATTTTTTAAACTTTCTTGAAGCCGGTAGAAATTTGAATTCATAAATTTATTTTTTAAGTAAAGTATCTGTGAGAGATATAAGAAGATTTTGGGAGATTATTCAACAAGAACCACTCTTTTTGTAGAGTTATCTTAAAAAATTACGTTATAAATTGGATATCCGGTTAGGAACATGATTTTGATGAAAAAACTCGTTATAAATCGGATATCGGATTTGCTCGCCAACCCGATATCTAATTTGTTAGCCAGTTAGATACCTGAGTGGCCAAATCGGATATCGGACTGATAACAACAAGCTATTTTTAAAATGTGATCAAATTAGATATTTGATTTGATCAACTTGTTTTTTTAAAAATTGTTACAAAACGTTTATCCCATTTTAATCATAATATTTTTTTAGTTTATTCTCTATAAATAAAGAAGAACTAACCAATTCTCATTCATTTCTTAAACATAATTCGTTTGTAAAAGATCTAAAAAATAAGTTATTTTTAGTATTACAGTATTTTTCTTTCAATATCTTCTTTTGCATTCGTCTTCTACAATCTTTGATCAAAATTCATAATCGGTCGAATCAATCAAGTTGTTTGACGGATGAATATAATTACTGATTTAATTTCTTAGTATGCACTTTCCTTTTAGTTATTTTTTTCGGGTACTAGTATTTTCATATTAAAAAAATACAAAGTCTTTTATACGATCAAAAACTTCTAAATATTATTTTAAACAAAACAAATCATTTATAATACGATGTTAGATTTTCCATGGAATGTTTCTCTAACTAGTGATATATGAATATGTATTGATTTTGGTTTATTGTCTGATAGTGGACATGGGATGGATCCTCAATAAATACTCCACAGAAGAATTATGTATTTTCAATCTATTGGAAAACAAAATATTACTATAATTAGAGATAGTATATTTGAGTTTATGAATGCTTTTCAAATTAGCAATAAAATTATGTTTACTTTTTGGCATTGCATCTCTGAATGGGAGATCTATTGAGTATCTTAAAATAATTGAAACCATATATTTCCTAAAATATTTCACACTAGATATTTATTTTATATACTTCAATTGATTACAAAAAATGGAAAAGTATGATGGCAGAAGAGTATATCAATCTTATTAAAGCAGGCGTCCTACGACCTCTGTTCCTAGAAAAACAATATTGGAAACAATTGCTAAGACTAGTGGAAAGCCATTAAAAACTTATTTTAGATGTCGAAACTAGATCGAACTATACGTATTATCTTCTTGCACGTGCTTATATATATATATATTTAAAAATGAGATTACTACGCTTTATACTAGAGATTATCCTAATAAATCTCTTGAAAATCAAAATTGGGTTTATTGTGCTACAATGTTAAGGTTCTTGAGACTATTCAAACATGCAACCAAAACTTTTCTATGCAATATACCCCTAAGATTCACTTAGCCCTTAATGAAATTACTAATCTTGTCATGCAGATGAATATATATAAGGATAAGAATGCATGTCATGAAATGGTGCACAACTTATACACTTATGTAATTGGGTGAATTTTTTATCCTTTTAAAGACAAAACAATTTTATGTTTTTGCTTAATTGTTTTTATAAAGCTTTAAAATTTCATGAAGATGAAACATATAATCCTAAAGTATACATCCGAGAAGTTGAGGTTTATCTTTATACAATGTATAATAGGTATGTTGAAAGATACGAGAGATATATAAATATTAGATCTTCAAATGTAATAGGTAATAATAGTATTAATGTGGATAAAGGCAAAAATTTGAGTTACATCAGTCTGACTTCTAAAAACCTTTTGATGTCTTACAATGGAAGAGTGGCACAGAATACGAGGTTCTTATTCTCTGCACGTTAGCAAAATATTATTTTTTCAAAACCTGTGTTTACGGTTGCAAGTATTTTAGTCATGCAAGGTTGCAATACACGATTAAATTAACAAAATTAGGAGGTCGGGCACTTGGAGTGCTTGTTATAATCAAAGACTAGACTATGGTAGATTAAAAGATGCAAGACGAAAAGTATCAAAATGAATAAAATCTAAGGGACGTATTTGATATATTTACAAATGATGTTGGAGATCAACTTGAACAATATGTTATGGATGACGGTTAAGATGAAGCTTCAAAAATGCGTACAAAGAGCTTGGATAAATAGATAAAACTTGGCCAAATCTGATAGGGTCGAATCTTGTTGAAGGTTAAGATCAAATCTCTTTTAGAAGGCATTTACACCTATAATAAAAACTCTGCCACGTAAGATGAGTGCTTAATGACTGAGAAGTGTGCTTACTTCAAAGATTATTGGGCCTAGGGGCTTATAAGACCAATCCACACTTACAACCCAACTTGATGGGTCCACGGATCCAAACTTTTGGATAAATGGTCTAAAAATAGCATTAAATGGATGGAAATATTATTTCTCTTGATATTAAATTCTAGCACCTCTATTATCTCTCTACCTCCTACGTAAAATATAATATTTTATATAAACACTACAACAAATACCCTCCAACCAGAATTTATCATCATCAAAATTGGTGATCATAGTGGGAGTGAAGGGTACCTAAATATCAATATTCAAAACTGATTTAGCCATCAGAGTTCCTCTTAAAAATAAGGGGATCAGAGGAAATGATGAGCCTGTGAATGTGTCCCATGTGAATCAAAATGATGAGGAAATACCCTAATGCAAGAGGAGCGTGATCAACTTAAGGCAGACAATGAGGCACTCAAAGCACAAAGACAAGCTGAGAAAGATTTATGTAAAAAGAATCTATCAGAACACTTCAAGCCTAATGATCTGGATAATAACTTTAAGAAAAGTTCAAATGATCAATTCCTTACAGCCCACCAAAAATCTAAGAACATCGGGCTAACATTGTAGAAGCACATCAGATTCTGTTAATAGGTCCAACCCTAAGTCTGATTCAGAAGTTTTTTCTTCCTCTTTTAGTGGTAATCATGAACGTAAAAATAAAAACTAACTAAGAAACATTTAAAAAGCATAGAAAGTTAAGTAAATAGGATTCATCGGTGAAAAAAGGATCACATGGGTAAAAGGAAAACATTTTATCAAGGGAAAATTAAATGACTGATTGCCATAGTATAGATCATTTATTAAGTGATCAGTTTATTGTACAGTTCGAACGTGGAATTTTGCTACCTCTAATGAAGATCACATGTTCAACGAGGGCTATAATTGGAGGCAGTCACCATTGTCTTCAAAAATCCTGTCTGAACATTTCCCAGGAGGTTCGATAGTTCAAAAATGGAAAAGTATGATGGAAGTCAAGATCCTGATAATCATCTTGAACAATTTAAAACTTTTATGATGAGTTTTAATAATGATGATAAGTTGTTATGAAGAGTTTCTTCATTTAAGGGTAGTGCATTGAAATGGTACAATATATTTCCCCAATGATCGATCAAGAAGTTTGATATATTCCAGATAACTTTCCGAAGATACTTTGTAGGAAGTAAAGAACTCAAAAGGGAATGGTGACATAATAATACATTGTTCACAATATCTGAATGAATCACTCAAATGTTATATCATCCAATTTGGAAATACTAAAAATTGGTTAGTTGATTGTTTCGAACCGGTGGTCATAGCCTCACTTCGACATGGAGTGTTGGCGGGAGAATTGGCTTATTCAATGACTCGGAAAAAAAGATTATACTTTAGGTGGGTTGCTGAACCAGGTCGGAAAACAGATTACGGTGGAGAAAACTAAGAAATCAAGACAACCTCATCAGTACAAGTCTTCACCCGCAACCTCTATCCCACAAGCTGGTACTCAGCCACATGCTATAATTGATAATCGACCTAGGGGCTCGGGGAAAGCTTCACATCGACCTATACTCATCAGTCTAATCAGGGTCAGCAATCAAAGCCAAGGGTAAATCAATGGGTCTATCCTGATTACTATATGATTTAATTGAAAATGTGGCTACCATTTACGAAAGAGACAAAAATGATGTACAGCTCCAAAGGCCAGCTCACATCCAAACTTCGAGAGAAAAACGAAATACGCGATTTTATAGATACCATAATGATGTGGGGCATAACAATAAATATTGCATTTATTTGAAACAAAACATAGAAGCTTTGATTGAAAATGGAAAACTAACTACTTTTATGAAATCACAAAGGGGTAATAGGAAACCAAGAAATAAGATACAACAGTGATTGTTCAACAGTTTGATGTGGGTTTAGAGTACTTGGATCCTCATCTTGATCGGAGACGAATCAATATGGTAACATAAAGTACACGAAAATTATCTAAGTGTTGCGAATTCATCGAATCACTGACTATTTTTTGTGTAGATACAATGACAACTCCTTGAAATTATTCCAGAAAGAGACATATAGTCAGTTTGACTACACAATTGGAAGGAAATATATCTACGCATCTTTATCAAAGCCATACTCCTTTCATAATATTCGATGAAGACGACTGGAGAGGGGTTGCAAGCCCTCATGAGGATGTATTGGTAATAAGGGCATCTTTTGAAAGTACTGAGATCCGAAGAATTTTGATTGACAATGGTAAGAGTTTTGTTTGTGGTTGTAAATTATTCATCCTTCTACAATGAAAATTTTGGTAGGTCATGGTTTTCAAGGATACACGTTATTGCATCAAAGGTTCATCAATGCTTCAAGTATGCACTTGGAAATCAAGTGGGACTGGTTCGAAGTAGCCAAAAAGTGGCTAGAGAATGTTATGTTACGACTCTGGCTCCTAAATCCCTATAAAATATGATAACTAAGAAAGAGTATAAATTATCAGATTCATATTCAGATTCAAAGAATATAGATGATTCAAGAGAGACTTCTATTGCTGTGATTCCAATACAAGACGTTCGGATACATAGTCTGGAAGAAGGGAAGAATGTTCAAATTAGGACCAAAATATCATCAAAATTGAAGAAGAAATTGTTAGCCTTCTTATACAAAAATTTACATTTATTTTTTTGGTGCAGTGAGGATGTGACTTGCGTGCCAGCATATATTATTTGTCACAAAATTTCTGCTCGCTCCAATGCAGGCCCAAGAGTGCAAAGATGGAGACCTTATTCTAAAGAAATATCGGAGGCGATAGTTCAAGAAGTGTCTAGATTAACTAACATTACTTGATAAAATGGTTCTTACAATGCCTTTAGAACGAAGAATTTCGTTTCAAGCCCGTTGCAACAAGCCATTCACAACGGGTTCGAGACCGAAAACGCTAGTTTTGTTAAGTGAGATCGTTAACCAAACTCAGTTTCCACTAGAACCTTTTTGACATAGTTTTATAACGAGCGTCGTTGAAAAATAAACCCGGGTGGAATCGGGTCACATCGTTGCAAGAGTTGTTGCGATTGCGTGGCACTAATTTATTGAAACGATTAAGTCTGTTAATGTCTGTCGTGGAAAATTTCATTTCATAGTTGTTGCCCCATAACTAACTTCTTTGTTGTAACGGTTGTTACGATTCTTTGGCACTAATTTAACGAAAGGGTTAATTCTGTTAGTGTTTCAGCCGTTGCAGAAGGCGTTGCACACATCTGTTGCATGATAACTAACTGTTGCAATCAGTAACCATGTTGCAGTTATGTTGGAAAGAATTTGAATTTAATTTCTAATACACTTTATGTTGTTGCAGAGTGTTGCTCACCTGTCGTAACGTTGTTTGCAATTCTGTTATATTCCCGTCGTTAAATATCAATAAAACATTAAAAAAAAATAGGGTAGCTATGCAGGGGGCTGTATTGCTATCCAGCTACATTTTTTATTACAAAATTAGAATATAATAATCTACTAAACACGATTCATCAATACATATTATGATTGGAAAATAAAATTTACATTCAAACATAAATTTCCTATAACTATAACGTGATGTCTTCAACTTAATACATCTTATCTTTTTGTTCTCTAATCTTCTCCCTTTGTTCTTTTTTCTACCTTCCAGTGTCCAGTGTCAATTCATGCTTCAGTGGAAAGCCTGCACACATTGATCTACAAGAAAATCAGTAAGTAAAAAACAACAAATGATTGCCTACAAGCTCACCAGCTCCAGTGACTATTTATGCAATTAACTTGAAAAACCCAGTCATAGTGGATTATCCCTCATTATAGGTAAATTGAATTTCAAAATGTTGACTCACTGCCAATATATTGAAGGAGTAGCAACAAAGTAAATTTGGCGATTTCACCTATATTGATAAATAATCGACCTCGACTGGTCCCAAAACACCAATGGCGCAGACTGTTTTTGCGAACTCTTTTTGCGGCCTTGTGATCTTGTATTCTCGTAGTTTAAAAATACACTATAAACCTTTGGAGATTTCAAGAATATAAAATCACCGGGCTCTGAATCTGGTACCTGTATAAAAATATGTTAATTACACTGGAAACACATAATTATACAATAAAAAAGACCCATTATAAGGCAACACCTAACCTGTACAAAGCCTCACATTGATCCAAGAGATGATTTGTACATCAGTTGCTATATCAGGAAACCATGAGCATAAATTATCAATGAAACCAATGATTGTATATCTTTCAAGACTACAAAAATACATGATTAATGGTTTCAGCGACAATTTGTGCAATAATAAGACTTAGAAAAGAAAGTCCAAGTGGGCATCTCCCTCAATATAGGTATATAGTATTGGTCAACCTTTCCGTCTCTTCTAAAATAAGGAATGAGTAACCTATATTAAAGTAGTAGCCACCTTGACTTGTCCTAAAACAACTGAACAAGCATTCATACGTTAGTCCACATAATTGACGCAAACTTTGTTTTGACTACATTGGTTATGGTGTCACTGGGCCTGGAGGATTCCGTTCAAGCTTCGAAACAAAATTTGTCTTGAACAAATTTTCAGAAGCTTGAGGGGAATACCCTACTCCCAATGAAATCAACCAATGTTTTCACAACAACTATCTCCCTAAACAGCATCATGATCAATAAAAACAATTAGCACATGCACAAACCGTAAACATCACTGCAAATTGAATCCAACGCACATGCATAAACCTAAAAAGTATTATGACAGCAGCCTACAGATAATATATATCAAGACAGAGGTATAAATATCAACACTAATAGTTAACATACAAGCACTATAAAACATATTAACACATGAAGTAATTATCAAGCAAAACAACAACATACACTTCATATCTATCAACACAGAGTCATAAAAATGAACCCAAATCACACAGCCACTATAAAACATTTTAACACATGAAACATCTTAACAATTAGGCATAACTTGAATTATTTATCAAGCAAAACAACAACCTACACATAATATATATCAAGACAGAGGCATAAACATCAACACTAACAGTTAACATACATGCACTATAAAACATATTAACACATGAAGAAATTATCAAGCAAAACAACAGCATACACTTCATATCTATCAACATGGGCATAAAAATGAACCCAAATCACGCATGCACTATAAGAAATTTTTAACACATGAAACATCTTAACAATTATCCATACACATGAATTATTTATCAAGAAAAACAATAGCCTACACATAATATATATATATATATATATATATATATATATATATATATATATATATATATATATATATATATATATCAAAACAGAGGCATAAACATCAACAATAACAGTTAACATACATGCACTATAAAACATATTAACACATGAAGTAATTATCAAGCAAAACAGCAGCATACACTTCATATCTATCAACACGGACATAAAAATTAGCCCAAATCATGCATGCGCTATAAGAACTTTTTAACACATGAAACATCTTAACAATTAGGCATAACATAAATTATTTAACAAGCAAAACAACAGCCTACACATAATATATATCAAAACAGAGGCATAAACATCAACAATAACAGTTAACATACAGGTACTATAAAACATATTAACACATGAAGTAATTATCAAGCAAAACAACAACTTACACTTCATATCTATCAACATAGAGGCATTATAATGAACCCAAATCGCACAAGCACTATAAGAACTTTTGAACACATGAAACATCTTATCAATTAGGCATAACATGAATTATTTATCAAGCAAAACAGCAGCCTACACATAATATATACAAAGACAAAAGCATAAACATCAACAATAACAGAATATAAACCAAACAAACGATCGATAGACACATAGAGGCATAAACAATAACCTAAGCAACATTTAGAGAAGAATACACAATTGACAGACGCGTGAAGGCATAAAGATAAACCCAAACAACATTAAGATCGAAAAATAAACCTTGGCAGACATATAACTTATGGATCCGAGGATAAAAAGAATAAACACATTTACCAATCTAGAACCTACATATTGTTACTCGAGCAATAGGCTGAGCTTTGTTCATCGAGAACCTACAGATTATGGTTCGAGCAACAAGCTGAGCTCTGCTCATCGATAACAAGCGGCGAGAAGAGAAGATATAAGAAGGTTTTTATTTAGGGATTTACAATAAGTGAGGTAGTAGTATTTATAGGGACACAATTAGGGTTAAGGTATAATAATTAAATATTAGGTCCTGTGAAAGAGGTATAATAATTAAATATTAGGCCGTGTGAAAGAGGTGAAAATCTGGTAAGAAAGTTTTTATTAATAGTGTGTTGCTCAATGGTCTTTATTCCGTTGCGGAAATGGAAATTGTGGAAAACAAGTCATGTTACAGTACAGAAACACCCAGTCCTGCATAAAATAAATAGAATACATCCAGCAAGTTATAAAGATGAATCTACTACTCAAACTCATAATTAGTAAATTAAACATATCATATTGATAACACCATATTCATCAACTCAAAATAGATTCAAATTCATCAATATCTATTCAAATTCAATAATATTGACATCTAATATACAATATCAATCAACATTGTTAATTAGTCTAAGTCGATATCGTATTAGCCATTGCTTACATTATCTATGCCATCCTCATCACTAACAAACTCATCATTAAACTCTTCTATTTTAACGATCTCAAAACGTCCGGGATCAAGAAAGATCGTTAGAATCATTTATGTCCATATCGGGTTGTAGCAACACCGGCGGAGGGATTTCGCATTCTTGGAAGACTCCTTCTTGTGTTGCTTCAACAACTAATACTTCTTCTCCATGTTTAAATCAGGAAATAGTCCCTCGTCTATCACGTTTTCTTTCATTTAGTCCATCGACTAAAAAATCACCGGTGAGGATCCCTCGACTATCCCATTTTCTTTCATTTAGTCCTTCGAATTTAAAATCACCGGTGAGGGTCCCTGGACTTTGCAAAAATCTATAAATTTAGTCCCTGATTTAGGGTTTTTTTTCTTAGATTCAGGGACTAAATTTATAGATTTTTCAAAGTCTAGGGACCCTCACTGGTGATTTTAAAGTCGAAGGACTAAATGAAAGAAAATGGGATAGTCGAGGGACCCTCACCAGTGATTTTTTAGTTGGGGGACTAAATGACAGAAAACGTGATAGTCGAGGGACTAGATAGCGATTTAAGCCTTCTTCTCCATCTTCAGTCGGAATAACATATATCATGTCTATTCTATTTCAGGCCTTTCTCTTCCATACAACTACCCATTCTTTATGAGATGCTTCTTTCGATACATAATCTAAATAATAGACTTGCCGAGCTTGAGCAACCAATATGAAGGGATCATGTTGTGACATCTGACTCCTTCGGAGAATTTTTATCAAACCATTTGTAGGGTGAATTCACATGTTTTTCCTATCGTTACTAAACCAATCGCATTTAAAAAACACAATCGATTCCATCACCACACCATAGGACACCTCCCAAATTTCTGTTATTTGTCCACAGTAATCTAACATATTAACACCATATGTCCCATCAACCATGACAATACTATTGTTTGTCAATTTCCCTCTTCCACGTTTTGTGTCGAAGAGGTAACAGTTGGTGTAATATCCTCCTAACATGTAAATCTCGCAATAGGGACTATTGGCCAATGTTGATATACGATAGTCTAATGTATCCATGTTTTTACCAACCTATGATACTCACAAAAAACAAGAAACAAACACTAATTTATAATCTACTAATATTGCTGCAACAACAGTCGAAATTACTACCGCAACGAAAGTGAGTTCATACCAGAACCAACACCATAACATATACGTATGAATTTGCTATTGTATGTACTTAAAAAATGAAAGCAAGCAAATGGTGATTAAAAGAAGTAACAATTATAGTGAATATTACATATTCTTTCAGCCAAGGACCAAAGCTCGCTACAAAGTATTGATCGAGCTTCACTGCAGTAGAATCAAGATTGAGTTGACGAAGCTGTGCATTGTAGGAGCTGCAAAATAAACATTACTATTGGAATTTTTATATCATGGCTAATCAATAAATACTCACTCGATAATAGTGGAAATTTCAGGGGGTATTTGTTCAAGACATATATGTGTAACATGTTTAAATAATTTTGAGACAAGTATTCAGACTTCTTCCTGCCTCTCTTTGGTCTGCTAGGGTGCCGAAAGATTGACAAACGTTGGTCAGCCTCCACTTTGCCTTCATCGTCATTCCACAGTGGTTGTCGTTGATTTGTCTGCACATTTTGATCTAGATACATCCCACAAAAGGATGACACCTCTTTGAGAAGGTATGTTTGTGAGATGGATCCTTCAACATATGATTTTTGAGTCACTGTGAGTTTCAGCTTACCAAGATACCTAACCAGGTTTAAACAAAGGTTTGCATCGATTCATTCGTAACCAAAAAAACATAAACATTTACAAAAATCGATCAGAACAAACTTACGATTCAAAATGATACATTCACCGATATTGACAAGGTCCACCATTAAGCGCTTCATATGGAAAATGAATCGGAAGATGCTCCATTACACCAAAGAACGCTGAAGGAAATATCTTCTCTAACCTACATATTATTTGTGCTATATTTTTCTCCAGCATTAGTAAATGTTCAACGCGAAGGGTTGATGAACAGAGGTCTCAGAAAAAATGGCACAAATCAACTACAACCTCCCATATTGGATTAGGTAACAAATAACGGAAGGCAACATGTAATAATTTCTCCAGAAGGATATGACAATCATGGCTTTTCAAGCCACCGAAAGCCTCTACATCTGTGCAGCGTGAGAGATTGCTTGCAGACCCATCTCGCAACTTTAAATTTCCTAGTCATGTTCGAACAACCTATTGTTGGTCTTTGCTAAGTACATAATTAACCTTTGGTTTAACCTTTCCTAAACTTGGGTCATCGATCAGATTCAAATAGCTCATCGAACATAAATACTCCATATCTTCCCTAGCTTTTGCATTGTCCTTAGACTTTGATTTAACATTCATGATAGTAAACACCATGTTCTCCAAATAGTTTTTCTCGGTATGCATCAAGTCTATATTTTGCCTAATCAGATTATCCTTCTAGTAAAGTAGCTCCCAGAAAATTCTTTTCTTTGTCCAATGATATTTTATACCATCTCCCGGTGACTTGCGCTTGCGATTGGATTCACCGAATTCATTCGAAGGAGTATCTTGTAGAACAGAATCCAGTATCTCTGATCCGGTAAGTCGCTCGTTTTCAACTACATGTGTAACCATTTTTCCTTTCAGAAATGCAACTGTATTCTTCATATCGAGGTGGTCCTTACGTGGAAACTTCTGATGGAAACCAAACCAACATACATTCTTACCTCTCGCAAGGTAATGTGTATTTGTTTGAGTCATACAATACAGGCATGCCAATTTACCGTGCGTACTCCAGCCAGAGAACATGTCATAAGCGGGGAAATCATTGATCGTCCACATTAATGTTACTCACATCGTAAAGTTGACCAGTTTTTCAGCATCGTACGTCAAAACACCATCACCCCAAACGTACTTAGGCGCGTCGACTAATGGACACATGAATACATCAAGATCTCTTCTTGGACTAAGAGGACGAGGTATTATAAGTGCTATAAAAATGTAAGGATCCTTCATGCATAAACCAGGTGGCAGATTCTAAATGCACACCATCACCGGCCATAAAGAGTAATTCCTTGCAAACTTATCAAATGGATTGAATCCATCAGTACACAAACCAACTATCACATTACGTGGTTCTGGTGAAAACTCCAGATGACAATTATCGAAATGCTTCCACACCCCACTATGGCTTGGGTGTGTCATGAATCTGTCAACACATGAATTACGATAGTGCCATGTCATATTCTTAGCACCCTTTCCCGACATATACAGCCTTTGCAGTCTATGTCCTATGGGAAATTAATTTAGCACCTTTTGACCTAAACCTTTCCGTATATTAGATTTTACTTTGTAACATGACATACCGCACTACAAAAAACACTTGAGACTGGCCGCATCTCCATAAAATAACATGTAACTTTCAACACATGCGTCTATTTTTCGGTGAGGCAGACAGAGAAGCATCAACAACTTATTTGCTTGCCAATATGTAGAATGAATTTTGTTATCTCTGTCTGGTGTTAGTCGTCTCATAATAGACACATAGCGCTCGTAGTTCTGCTTGGAAATCCTTGACTCAGATTTCAAGTTGAGAAGTTTGGACATCAGTGCTAACTTATACATTATAGTGCAACCTTCGTAAACTGGTTCATCAGCATCACACAATAGCTTGTAGTATGCTGCAACAATCCTATTTGGAGCATCACCCTCATTGATGGGCTCCCTGAATCCCAAACCATCACCTACCATCTCGTGATATTCGTCCCCAGCAAATTGGTTAGCAGGACTGCCCTGAGAATTATCCCAAGTCGCTAAACTCTCTCCATGATATACCCAACAGTAGTAGTCTTCCACAAA
Organism: Limnanthes douglasii subsp. nivea; assembly: GCA_036936605.1. Taxonomy (NCBI): domain Eukaryota; kingdom Viridiplantae; phylum Streptophyta; class Magnoliopsida; order Brassicales; family Limnanthaceae; genus Limnanthes; species Limnanthes douglasii. The sequence goes on along the minus strand of JAUPFV010000005.1, from coordinate 258,198,719 downwards.
TCCATGTCTCACTATATGCTCGTGTACAATATCAGTTGCATTTAGGTAAATATTTATATATTTCAAATATGGACACAATATCAAACTACTCTCTCCTACTGAACTTGTGTGCATCTGAGCTCGTAGAATGAATTCATCGACACCATCAAAGAATTCATCTAAAACAACACTCCTATTAATATCTAAACGAAGATACATCCAGTCACAAGCATTTGGAATATCGGTAGGCATATGTCAAATTCCTGTGATTCGGGAAAAAATCAAACCCGAAAAAATAAAGATTGGGAAGTACAAAAACTCACCTACTGATTTAAGTTGTCGATATGGTTATGTAAAGCTGAGGTGAAAATGATGGACTGTATATTTGCTATGTGAAGAGGATGGATTGAATATTTGGGATAGTTTCAGCTCTAGAGTCAATCAGTTTATGAGCAAAGGCCTGTAGGATTGGTGCAGATGCCTGTAGGTTTAGTTTTGGGCTTTCGGGTAGTTAATTCATACTAGTATTAGCCTTTACGTTAGAATTATTATTACACTTGTTTTTCGATTTACATTATCTACTTTACCATATAGACGCAATTTACATTATCTAGTAAATTTAACTTGTAATTAAGTTTATGGAACCAAAATTTAGTGTTATTATTAACTAATAATTATAACTATGCAATTTGTACATAAAAATCCAATGATACCTAGATTCGATTTTGTAAACAGATTATTCAAGTCAAATTAATTAAAATTATGGAATCACTAAATTATATTAACACCGGATTTTATTTAAAGAAATTTAGTTATGGTATATCATAAGCTATTTTATTAATTTAAATAATTTAAATACAACCACAAAAACAAGAACATTTTGATAAAATATTACATATGTACATTAAGTTATGTTCAAACATAAAACAGGTCTTCAAAGTGCACAACACAATAACCAAAATTGGTGTACAACATACACCCAAACCACAGGACAACATACCAAACAACAACCGAAAATGTATGATTACAAATACAAAATAAAACAACTAATCAAACTGAAGAAGAACTTCTAGTACCATCACCACTACAATCTATGCTTCCATCACCAACACTTGTATTATTTTCATTCCCATCGACGAACCAATTCACATCATCCGACACAATCTTCTCTGCAACATCACATTTAGAATGTACAATGAGAATCTTGATAGCCTTCTCAAGCATCACCATCCTCTCCGACATTTTCTCATTCTTCTCCACTAATTGTTTGGCTTTCTCACTACCCAAAACAGAAGATATTGATCCTTGTGAGATACTCCTCCCAATAATGTTATAAGAATTTTTGAGTAGTCCTGTTCCAATTAAACGCCTTTTCCTCTTTCTCGATTTTACAGTTGGGAGAGACAAGAGCAATTCTGGATCATCAACAGATATTGGGTCAGCGTCGTCATCATGTTTTGACCTGACCACTTCTTTCCACTCTTCTTATAATTGTCGGAACACAATTAAAGACCTTTATTAGTTATGTACGAAACAATTAAAACATATATCTATATGAAGTACATTGACAAGTTCAAAAGAACAGTTAAACTAAGACAATCACATTGTACAAACCATGTAATAACCACAAGCAAATATATAAGAACAATGCTCACAATACGAGATTTGAAACACTAACCACACTGTAAAACATAAACAAAAAATAATTAGTAATCCTACTATGCAACATATGTAGACAATGCATTCAAAATACTAAGCACACAAACACTCGGCTAAAAATCATGATTAGTCACCGGAGTTGCTCACATGTTTCAAAACAGCCACTTATTTAATTTTTGTATCAAAACAGTCATTTTGTTTCACCAATGGTCACTAGTGTTGTTTTATGTTTTTCTTTTTTAGTCAGCAGTAGTGACCATAAATGTAAATAAAACCAACAAAAATGACAATTTTGAGACAAATATAACTTGAGTGACATTTTTGAAACATGTACCTAACTCTGGTGACTAACGAAGGTTCTTAGCCCAAACAATCAGGATTCCTACTATGGGACTATATAGACAATTTCTTTTGGAACCCAAAAGAACTTGCACATAATTACTAATCTTACTATGCAACATGTATACAGAATGATCAACTAAACCAAATATACAAGATACTATGCACATATACATATAATATTTTATAAAGCTGATTTAACCAAACAAATATCATGATTTTAAAAGACGAGGGGTTCACAAATTCTGACGTAGAATCTACTTCGGACGGCAGCATCTACTTCGGACTACACCAGAAATTAACCCATGACTTCCATAATCTTGGCCTATTCGTTACAAAAGGGTGGCCGAACATTGATCAGCTCAGCTCATGAACGCTGCAGGTTGGCTCTCCTCAAGAAACTTCCTTTAATTCTATCCAAAACAATTATTGTAACAACTTGTGGAAAGCATCATGATTACTGTCTTATACAGTGTAACATTGCTACAAACAAAACAAAAAACAAATCAGTTATTCAATTCCACAAATACGAAACAAAAAATCAGTTTACCAAAATATTATCTGGCCTCAGTCTAATACGAAACAAAAAATCAGTTTACCAAAATATTAATAATACTTAAATTGAAATAAATGTAGTTTTAAGTTACTAAAAAACTTACATGTTCGCGTAGATCGTGACGTGTTTATGATCCAGACTGAGCTTTGGTTTAGGTAGAGCATACCCACGATATTTGCAATGCTTCGCCACTCCCTTTTGATCAACACCAATGTCATGCCCGCTAGCTTCCTTTTGAACATCACTATTATCCTCGTGTTCCACTTCCTCTCTATTGGTGTCACCCTTCTCTTCCTCCACTTCTATTTTCTCGTCGTTCTCATCATCAGCATCTTCCCCCTCCTCTTCCCCTTTATCATCATCTTCCACCTCATCTTCCATCTCATCTTCCTCCTCATCGACATCTTTCTGCTCATCTTCTGAACTCTGTTCAGATTTATAGTCCTCAACTATACTTTGAGAAGGAGGCTGGTGAGATGTGCTTGGTTCAGACGGGCTGGGAATCAACGGAAAGTCACCAGACTCTATCTTTGGTGAAGTGCTAAGACAGGTCCCAGATGCAGATGGAAGTCAGACTAGGAGTTGAAGTGGGAGTGGGAGTGGGAGTAGGGATGAGAATTTGTTTCAGGTAGGTTTTTCGTCTTGTTTGGAGACGAACAGTAGCTATCCTCCCTGACAAAGGCTTTCTATCTGGGGGCTTAGAGGATTTTTCAGCACGGATTTTGAGGGAACGATTGTGAATTTGAGGTACCGGAACCAACAGTAACTTCTTCGGCTTATCTAACATGGCTTGTTTGTTTTTGAGGTTTTTTCTTCTTACCAGCCATACATCTAAAAACAATTGAAATCATTAAATAAACATATTTCAAACACTAAACACAATAACAACAACAAGCATAAAGGACTACCCACCATATGAACTCATTCTCATTAAAAATAGTATTTTTTATACTTAAACTGTTGTAGTTAAATTATCAGACATGTACAAATAGCCTACATCAGCCTAAACACAACTACAAACAGAACATCAAACCATATATATGATATACAACATGATATTCATACATACTAAATCACTGACTCACAACATCAACACAATACATGAGTGGTAACACAAACTTACTGAATCAAAAACACAATAAGAACAACATACTCACTAAATCATTGACACAATACATACTCACTAAATCAATGACTCACAACATTAACAGAAGATATGAGTACACAAACGTACTGAATCACAAACAAAATATTAAAACATACTCTCTAAATCACTAACACAATACATACTCACCAAATCAATGAATCACAACATAAACACAATACAATATTCATGTCAGATTTATAACTATAAATCTAGACTCAAATAGATTACTAACACAATAAAGTCACATTTAGAACATAAATGAAGCAAAATACTTAAACTAACAGGTTAAGACAGTCAATACCTGTTAATGATAGATCGTTTGCTTCCTTACAACCTTGCTGCAACCCACGTTCTTACAACAAACAAGCGTAGTGTTAACAAGCAACAACAACAATATATTAACAAACAATAAACAAGTGCAAATTGAAAGAAAACCTAATACACTCACCATTACCGTATATATGAACCTTAACACTTAAACTCATAGAAAAAGTATTACCTTTAATCAATAGAATGTACATTTTCTTTAGAATAGATTTTTGCTTCTGCGAAGAAACAATGAACACGACTCTAATCAACAAACTGTAGTAAATAAAATTAAAAAAACACACTAGAAAATACAGGTCTTTTGTTAGGCAATCATTACCTGTTGTCAATACTCTTTCTAATAAACACATAGATGCAGCACACCTTCCTGTAAGCGATAAGTTAAGCGTTAATAACATATGACACCAATCTATTAACAAACAATAAACCACTATAAATTGAAAGACAACATGCATATCGAATCGAACAGTATAAATACTAATATACAACAAAATTAAAACTTATGTTAAGACTGTACGTTATTTTAAAAATGAGATAATAGAAAAAAACAAAGGAATTTGGCAGAAGTCAAACTTAATTAACAGTACAAAGCAAGAAATCAAACCTTTGAGTGACTGTTAGAACAACCGCCGAGAGATGAGAGAGGCCAGATAAGGGATTAGGG